>CM060918.1:656880765-658090348 GCA_030737875.1 Allium sativum | reverse complement strand
CCACCGTCTTCATCTTCGACTTATCGTCGTATCAGTTATTCAAAATGGGATAAACCCGGTCTTTCCAAATAACTCGCGTATATTTTAAATAAGTGTTACACAAACACAACATACGCCTCATTCCAATTCATCAGTCACTAACCGTAAATTTATCAAGAGAATAATTCCCCAAATATTAACCCCGAAGGCCGAAACCAACATCAGATCAATATCCAGAAAACCATTCTGCTTGGCTAACCGACAGTTAGTTTCTAAATTTCACATTCATAGGGAAAGGTTCCCATTAATTTTATCCAAGATAAATTCCTTGAATTTATTCTTTAATCTATTTTTGAATATCAATTCAAACTAGTCGGGATTAACGAAACTTACCGAAGTAGTCATTGGTTTTAATTTCCCAATCCCAACCTATTCATCCCATGAAGTAAAACTGGTAGTACTTCATATCTAACAGCATGGTGTTATCGGTAAATTCAATTATCATTTCACGTTCAAATCTAATTAAAGATTTAACTATCGCCTGGAGCAAAACTGGTGATACTCCATCCTCGATCATTTCAATCTAATTAAAGATTCATTAAAACTCCACTTAGTTTTAATCGTTAACTGGGTTAAAGAATCAGTGTCATTTAAAACAAAGTTCACGATAAACCCAAAATCACATTCGTTAATTATCGGGTTAAAGAACGAGTGTTATTTAAAACACTGTCCACGATAAACCCAAAAATCAATATCAATTCAATTCCAATTAAATATTATTTAATTGGTACACTTCATTAAATCTAAATAAAAAGATTTAATCTTTTCTCAACTGGGTTCAAGAACAGTGTTAGTGAAGACACCATTCACGACAAACCCAAATCACATTTGATATTCAATACAAGGCTTTGAATAGAAAATATATCAGCTTATATTGAATATCAAATTCTACGATTAACAAATGTCGTATTGGAAATAACGATATAAATATATATCTTTCAAATTTCCATAACAACATCTGTATAATCACGAATTCCAACATCGAAATATTCCGAAGACAATTTCGATTCAAATCCATTCCAATGCAATCATTGGAAATTTTGGTTATTTTAAAAACCCTTTTAAAATTCAATTTATTTATTAAAAAAATAAATAGAATTATAATTCTAGTTCAAAACTAGTTCATTTCGATAAAAATCTATTTTTATCTTTTCAAATATGGAGTTTTTCATCCCAATTCTTTCTAAATCATTTCTTATGATTTTACACAAATTATTATTATTTTTAATAATTTTATCGAGGCCTGTATAGTCGATTTCCATCAACGGTCATCGAACTGCACTTACAGCGACCTTTTTCAAATTTGATTTGGACATAATTCCAAATCCAACCGTTAGATTTCTAATTTCTAATATTCATTAGAAAGCTCTTTTCGATACGAACCCAACGGTTCCGGTTTTAGGAGAATCCGACGGTCGGATCTCCCGTAAAATTCGTTCGAAGTTAATGGTCGAAATTCGCGAACTACCGCGGCGCGGCGCGTTCTATTCAGGCCATTATATTATATATATTATATATATATAATATATTTCGTCGATTTCTATTTAATACGAATTATATAAATAGTTTTAAATTCGTTTCAAAAGCGATTTCAACTTCCTTTTCAATTCAAATCAAAATTGAATTCTTCTTTATAAATTCGTTTTAAGATTCATTTCTATTCAATTCCAATTTCAATTCAATTCGAATTCATTTCAATTCGCTTTCAATTCAATTTGAATTCGGTTTCAATTCAATTCATTTCGAAATCGTTTTCAATTCAATCCATTTCGAAATCGTTTTCAATTCAATCCATTTCGAAATCGTTTTCAATTCAATTCATTTCGAAATCGTTTTCAATTCAATTCATTTCGAAATCGTTTTCAATTCAATTCATTTCGAAATCGTTTTCAATTCAATTCATTTCGAAATCGTTTTCAATTCAATTCATTTCGAAATCGTTTTCAATTCAATTCATTTCGAAATCGGTTTCAATTCAATTCATTTCGAAATCGGTTTCAATTCAATTCATTTCGAAATCGGTTTCAATTCAATTCATTTCGAAATCGGTTTCAATTCAATTCATTTCGAAATCGTTTTCAATTCAATTCATTTCGAAATCGTTTTCAATTCAATTCATTTCGAAATGAATAAAATCGATATAAATATCGTTCACGTCAAAATGGCGTTAATCTAATCAACACGGCTTCATAAATTTCTATTTTCAAATATTTTATTTCAAATATTTCTTTTTCAAAATAGTTGTTATTATCAAAATATTTCGTTCAACACATGACCAATCTCAATGGATGAGTACTGTCAACACATGAACCTTTATTTTATATTGATAAAGATGTAAATTTTATTACTAAAATATTTCATTCAACACATGACCAATCTCAATGGATGAGTACTGTCAACACATGAACCTTTATTTTATAATATTCTTTATTTTCTAAATTGGAATGAGGCCCAATCAATCACCATATAAAATTAATTATATGGATTTTCATACAACACAAGTATATAATAGCATTGAAAAATAATCAACCATCACCCAAAGTGCACTACACTGTATAAGCATCAAATATAGATATCTAACGCTTATAACAGCCTGTCAATCAATCGATCGACATATTTAATCAATCAGGATGAGTGAACTTCAAATTTCATCCCAACACCCGTGTGGGGTTTCAAACAATCAAACGCATATTTTATTTGTGCAGTTGGGCGATGTGTAAAATTTATCGACCCAATCAATGTCCTTCAAATAGGTGTACATAAACAAACGTCCGGTTTGTAAATGAATATTTATTTATTCACATTCACGTCAAAAATTATATTTTTAACGATAAAACATTTTATTCCAACTTATGAATTTCTATTCAGTTCATTCTTTAAATAAAATGATACTTTTATTTTTCTAACTTATTTTAGAAAATTTCGGCGGCATAACGGCACGATACTAGAAACGGGACGAGGCCTAGCCTTATCCCCGGTCTAGTGAAGGCCCACGCCATTCACACATCAATCAAATAAATTCATTTCACCACACAATTCAATTTCAATCAAATAATCTAACTAATTTTTGCAATCAAACAAACAAGTCCATGGTCTGTGGACGATTGTGTCGGGTGCTACTAAGCACCGTCTGCATCCTAGTATATATATATAACTAGAAATGAAATTGAAGAGTGAGAAATTCTCACTTATAGCTATCCCGATTATCTTGACTCTTCTTTGATAGAAATCTTCATCTTTATCGAATTTTTGTCAACTTCGTTGCCCGTAGCCACTACCTATATAACAGTCATATTTTTACTTTGTTAATCAATATATAAAAATCACATTTTTACTTCGATGTTCAATATATAAAAATCACATTTTTACTTCGATGTTCAATATATAAAAATCATATTTTTACTTCGATGTTCAATATATAAAAATCACATTTTTACTTCGATGTTCAATATATAAAAATCACATTTTTACTTCGATGTTCAATATATAAAAATCATATTTTTCTTAGCAAATATCACATTTTTACTTCGATGTTCAATATATAAAAATCATATTTTTCTTAGCAAATATCACATATGAAAATCTAAAGTTTATACATACAAAAATATAGACTTTATCATATTTATATTAACGTAAAAATCCTATTTTTATTAACTTAACTGAAAATTTTAAAATATATTGAAATAAGTAAAAATAAAAAAACTCACAGTATCTTCATCCGGAGGGGGGGTTCGTAAGCGTGTCAGGGTCAGCAGGGGGTGGAGGAGGTGCGGTGGTGGGTGGTGGCGAGGCCAAGGGGTGTGAGGGGTTCGCACGCGTCAGGGGGGCATCGGGTTTTGGGGAAATCGAGATGGAGGGGGGGAGTCGGAGGTGAGGGGGTGGTCTAGGGGTGCGGCGCCGTGAAGGGGAGGCGGGGACCGGGGGGGATGGCAGCGGCTTTCGTTCGATGGGCTAGGGTTTTTTTTTTTATATAAAACTGAATCGAGAAAGGGGGGCCATAATGAAATAAGGGGGAGGGAAAGTTCTTTTTTTTTATTTAATTATTTTATTTTTGAAAAAGTTGACCTTTACATACGACCTCTAAACGAGGCCCACCGCCTGTCGTCCATAGCGTTTTACCCCCATTCCGAATACAATGGGATATGTATCGCAGGCTAATTCGACCGTTTCGATCAGTTTCCGTTGAATTTACATTTAAATCGCTATATTGAATTTAAAACGTACATTTCAAATTACCGGGGTCACATACTAACTCTATAAATCCCATAAAAATATTTTCTAGCTTCGTATTGACGATACGGTCCTAACAAAACTAGTTTCGTCGAATTCTGAGACCGTTTGAAAAATGGCCATTTTCCAGTCGATTAAAATCAACTGAAACTGGTCAAACGCGTTTTCCTTTGCCACGCTCACATATTCATTCGGAAAATTATGAAATTTGAAACCTAGCAATAATTTTACATCACGGATCCAACAAAACGGGTTTCGGTGAAATCCGAGGTCGTTTGCAAAATTTCAATTTTTAAGGGCCTGAATTCCATGGCGACTATTCAGAATTTTCAACTGAACATATCTTTTGATTCCCGCTACGAAATTTTGATTTTTCGGATTCGTTGGAAAGATATTATCAATTAGATCCTAATGTTTTTGGTTTCACTAAAATCCGGATTGTTTTGCACCCGGTACATTCAATTGAAGTTTGAAATCGAATTATCGAACTACCGCGCCATTTTCAATTCTATTTATAATTGTATATAATTATTTATATTCTAACGACGACGTACATAATATATACGTCGAATTATATTCTAAATAAATTTCTCGTCGATATTATTTAAAATAATTCATTTTAAATAATCAAAATTCGCTACAATTGTCAAAATAAAAAATTTAAACTGGCCCAGATTTTCGGGTTGTTACAGGAGAGGACTGGGATGATGAGAACAAAGGTGAGTAGGAGTTTGGTGGAGCAATATTGGTTCATACGTGAAAACAGTAGGCCAAGTTCGAATAGGAAGGAGCAGCTAACGTATTGAAGCCAAAAGCAAATTATGTGGGCATATTTTCGAGAGGATGGCAAAGGGATGATTGGGCACAACATCTATTACACGTGGAGGAAGCAAATACGTTGGCTGATGTGTAGAACAATGTGATACACTGGAATGATTTGGAGATTTATTGGAAAATATGACGGGAAAATACCGTCAGAACAGGACTGCTAAACGGTTATCGTTGTTTAACGATACACCGACAATGTGAGTAAAACTCACCAACTCTGTTCAGTTATATTTTTATAAACTGTACTTTAATTTTGATTGCTATGTATGGATTGTTTGGACAGTTAAATAGACTTGATTGAAAACGTAGATCTAGTTATAGATAAAAATCGACAAATCAATATTTGATTCTGTATCAGTATATTTCATGTTGAAATGAAATTGATGTATATTACATTGTGTAACATCTGTGGATGCAGGGAGACAGGTTGGAGGAATCTGACTGGGTTCCTCAACAATTATTTTACTGTTTTCATATATTGTGATATATGTTGTGATTTATATTCTGTTATTGATTATGGATGTTAGAACGATATTGATCATCGTTGTTTGATATATTGAATATCATAAGAAACACTGAGTTGTAAAAAGGAATATTTCAATATAGACTGAAATAAAGGAATTTTGTAAAATCACAGGATTTTATAAAAGGAAATTATGTATAAAACGAACACGGTTTTATAAAAGGAAGTATTTATAAAATAAATTGAATTGAAAAGGAGAATATTTATTTAGAAAATAAATAGAATAAAGGAATATTTATTTAGAAGATAAATAAAACGGTATAAATAGGAAATATCTGTAACGGAAATAAAATGGTATAAATAGGAAATATTTGTAACGGAAATCAAATGTTATAAATAGGAAATATTTGTAACGGTAAATAGAAGTTATAAATAGGAAATATTTGTAATGGTAAATAGAAGTTGCAAATAGGAAATATTTGTAACGGTAAATAGAAGTTGTAAATAGGAAATATTTGTAACGGTAAGTAAACGTTAAAAAAGGAAATAGTTGTAACGGAAAATAAACGTTATAAAAAGGAAATTGATGAGATATAAAAGAGATAATCGAAATAGAGTAATTGAATATTAGTCATTCAATTAGAAATAACCTGATTTGAGTTAGTCTAATATTAGTTAATCGAATAAGAATAGTCTAATATTAGCTAATCGAATTTAGTTATTCGATAGAGTTAATCAAAAGGAGTTTATCAAATTTAGTTATTCGATAGAGTTAATCAAAAGGAGTTTATCGAATTTAGTTATTCGATAGAGTTAATCAAAAGGAGTTTATCGAATTTAGTTATTCGATAGAGTTAAATCAATAGAGTTAATCGACTTATAGTATTCGAATAAGAGTAAATCAAATAGAGTTAAACAATATTAGAAACTGACTAGAGATTGGTAAGTTGAATATTTTTCTGAGTGTTGATCTGATGTTGGTTTCGGCCTTCGGGGTTTATACTTAGAGAATTGTTCTCTTACTAGTTTACAGTTAGGGACTAATAGTTGTGGAATGATAGTGATGCGTAAATGAGGATTGGAAATGTTTTCCAATGTTGAAAATGTATATTTTCTAGTTTTAGAAAATAAGGAAATATGAATATATATATATATATATATATATGATTGATGATTGGATCGATAATTCCATTTGGAATTAAAATCATTGTTTGTACACCGACATGTTTTCATTGATAGTTAAATCACAGACTATCAAGTTTTGACCATATTTACGTTGTTGATATGGAGAGACCGGTTGGGTTATTATCCAAAGAACCACTCCGTATTGACATAAGCGTTGTGATCAAATATGATGAAGATAATTGAAGACAGTGTTATGCAAGGGCTGTCCTGTTTACAAAATAGTGCCTTCGGTTTCGTTCAATCCCAGAACGAACGTATATGGATGAATGTCTGACAGAATATTTCCAATAATCGAATGAGTTGGACTGTACAAATATATATGGTGGCCAACGGATTTATTCCCTTCGCATAATATCCAGAATCTATTTGTGCAGATCCAACTAATGATTAACGGATCTGATAATGTGGCATTCAAAGTAATTGTGCTATCAATGAAAGATAGATAAGCGTAGTTTCTAGCCTCACATCCGGTAAATGACAAAAATCGGGCAGGCAGCATGGCTAAGTCGGTCGCACCGAAGTAGGGTGTATAATCACCTATCTAGAGAATATTCATTTGCTTCTTTAATCTATCAATGCTGTCCCACATATATACGGGAAACGGTTGTTGATCCCAACCGTTGGTGATGTACATTCGATACACTCAAGCGAAATGAGTGGTCGGTCATGTGTGGCTGAGTTGCAAGATGTTCTTGTTGAACTCCAGTGTATCGTTCCTAGAGTACACTGATCGGAAGGTGGTTCCATACCTTGTCATAGTTGGAAATCCATTACCCAATACGTGCTTGCGGTTTTGATTGTATACTATATTTGTAGAACGTGAGATGAAAGCGTTTCTGCTAGATGATTATTATAGTGTAGTTGATAGACATTATTATAATATCAAAAGGTTTTGATATAAAGATATTTTGGATTCTCATAAGGGAAAAACCCGTTCCGTTATACGGCGTGGTCTTATGAGATATCGTTGACTTGTTCGAACTGTTTAAAACTGTTTTACTCACACCAGTCAATGACTGACCCGGAGTTTATTTGTTTGTTTTCCCTAAACTCTTGGGTGCCTAATTTGTACGGGCAGTCAAGTAGTCAGGATTTTACAGATATACTTGGAGAGCTTGGAGCAGGAGGCTTCAAGATTCTATAGCTATTATTATTTCCGCTGTTGTTGTAAGTGCTGTACTCTGATAAGTGCTATTGTATACATATACTGTTTGTATTTCAAAAGTTATGTTATATTTTATTCGTTCCGCTGTGAGATTCGTGTTACTCTGATGATGATGATGTTCTTCTTCTTCTTCTATTCTACTAGTTCTATCTTATCTATCCTCACCCTCTATCTTCTTTCTATTAATTTCTTGAATTTTTAGTGCAATTTGGGGTTGGACTAGTGTTATTTAGTCAGCTCAAATTAGACCGGATTTTTGGGTCATTACAGTTGGTATCAGAGCTTAAGTTAAGTATTACCTTGGCTCTGTGGCATGACTCAGTAGAGATTGGGTTAGTAATACCCTAGATTGAGTTTGAGTGTATATATATGAGTGAACGTATTTGTTATTAGATATAAAAATTTGTTTTATATTGTGGAGATTTATTGGACGAGTAGTTTATAAATTCTGGTCGATACAGTAATGCAAACTGTGTTGGTAGGTGTTACTAAACACTTGAATACGATGAACCGACATGGTATGTTTTGAAAAGAGGGCGAACGAAATAATTTACCCAAAAGTATATTTTTATATAAAGAATTTATATTGGAATAATATATTGGTTGTTATTATAATCGAATAAGATTATAAAAGTAGAATGGCTATAAATAACCAATCAGAATTCGTATAAGTGTTACGAATGAATTAAATCTGAAATTAAAGTCAGAATTGAAATTTAAAACTGGAAGTTCAGACCAGTATTTGTAATGGAATCTGGATTAAGTATACGTGAATTTTAAAATCCTGAGAGGTTTTAAATTTGTTTTGATAAGGATATCTGGGATTGATTTCAAAATGGGAAGTGATTAAAAGTGGTTTTGAAAGTGATATAGTATTGAAATCACTTTGATCGCTGGGAAATAATTCCGATGATGGATCGATACATCATCGGTGTAATTTTCGAGTTGCTAAGTGATAGATTACTACCAAGGATTTTGTTTTGAAATTGTTTTGCAAAAACAAGTTATTCAGGAATTCAAAGGATTTTGAATTGTTATTATGATTTCAAGTGATTTGAATAAACCCAGGAATTTAAATTCGGAAATTAAATTAACTTGTGAGTTAAATAGATGAACGGGTAAAAGTGATTTATAAATTGGGATTAAACTTGAAATAAGTGAATATGAAATTGAGTTGGTAAGTTGAGAGATTGAAATTTGAGATTAGAGTTTGAATGGAATTTTACTTGAGTACAAGCCAATAATTGTGTTGGGAATAAGGACAGATTGGAGTTTGATTTGGATGGCATGATATATGCAAAATTGATAGTAGATGGTAGGGATATAATGATATACCCGACAAAAAGGTACAAGTTTAAAATTGATATGAGTTTGGAATTTATGAGCCGAATTGGTAAGCCGCTTGGCTGCTTGATTTTCTTTTGGGTTGGATATAGCCTAGAGAGGCGAGTTGTGGTTTTACAGATAGGGCTGTACAAAGGAGGTTATGGCGAAATTTTCTGAAAATTTAAAGTGTTAGAAAATTTTCAGAATTTTTGAAAATTTAAGTTAGTCGGAAGGAATTAATATTTTAGTCAATATTAATTGGTTCAGTTGAAATCAAAATAAGGGGTAAACAAAGCTTAGGAATTCCAATAGATAGGGTTGTCCTCTAACTTAGCAATTTCGAGGACGAAATTATTTTAAGTGGGGAAGAATGTAATGACCCGGATATTTGACGGTGTAGTAATTAACTTATTTAATTATTTAAATAACGAATATATTATTTAATCGTCGACGTTAGAACGTATAATTTTGATATAATTAAAAATCGAGCTCGAAATGACGAGGCAGTTCGCTATTTGGTGATTTGAACTTCAACTGAATGTACAGGATTCGTTTTAAATCGGATTTCTGTGAAACAAGAAACGTACGGAGCTAGTGGAGTATATCTTTCCAATGGAAGAGAAAAATCAGGATTTCATCGTGTAAAGCAAGAATCAATAAGAAGTGGCCATGCATGTGCAATGGCGTGGGGAGAGGACTGGGATGATGAGAACAAAGGTGAGTAGGAGTTTGGTGGAGCAATATTGGTTCATACGTGAAAACAGTAGGCCAAGTTCGAATAGGAAGGAGCAGCTAACGTATTGAAGCCAAAAGCAAATTATGTGGGCATATTTTCGAGAGGATGGCAAAGGGATGATTGGGCACAACATCTATTACACGTGGAAGAAGCAAATACGTTGGTTGATGTGTAGAACAATGTGATACACTGGAATGATTTGGAGATTTATTGGAAAATATGACGGGAAAATACCGTCAGAACAGGACTGCTAAACGGTTATCGTTGTTTAACGATACACCGACAATGTGAGTAAAACTCACCAACTTTGTTCAGTTATATTTTTATAAACTGTACTTTAATTTTGAGTGCTATGTATGGATTGTTTGGACTGTTAAATAGACTTGATTGAAAACGTAGATCTAGTTATAGATAAAAATCGACAAATCAATATTTGATTCTGTATCAGTATATTTCATGTTGAAATGAAATTGATGTATATTATACTGTGTAACATCTGTGGATACAGGGAGACAGGTTGGAGGAATCCGACTGGGTTCCTCAACAATTATTTTACTGTTTTCATATATTGTGATATATGTTGTGATTTATATTTTGTTATTGATTATGGATGTTAGAACGATATTGATCATCGTTGTTTGATATTTTGAATATCATAAGAAACCCTGAGTTGTAAAAAGGAATATTTCAATATATATTGAAATAAAGGAATTTTATAAAATCACAGGATTTTATAAAAGGAAATTATGTATAAAACAAACATGGTTTTATAAAAGGAAGTATTTATAAAATAAATAGAATTGAAAAGGAGAATATTTATTTAGAAAATAAATAGAATAAAGGAATATTTATTTAGAAGATAAATAAAACGGTATAAATAGGAAATATTTGTAACGGAAATAATACGGTATAAGTAGGAAATATTTGTAACGGAAATCAAACGTTATAAATAGGAAATATTTGTAACGGTAAATAGAAGTTATAAATAGGAAATATTTGTAATGGTAAATAGAAGTTGTAAATAGGAAATATTTGTAACGGTAAATAGAAGTTGTAAATAGGAAATATTTGTAACGGTAAGTAAACGTTAAAAAAGGAAATAGTTGTAACGGAAAATAAATGTTATAAAAAGGAAATTGATGAGATATAAAAGAGATAATCGAAATAGAGTAATTGAATATTAGTCATTCAATTAGAAATAACCTGATTTGAGTTAGTCTAATATTAGTTAATCGAATAAGAATAGTCTAATATTAGCTAATCGAATTTAGTTATTCGATAGAGTTAATCAAAAGGAGTTTATCAAATTTAGTTATTCGATAGAGTTAATCAAAAGGAGTTTATCGAATTTAGTTATTCGATAGAGTTAATCAAAAGGAGTTTATCGAATTTAGTTATTCGATAGAGTTAAATCAATAGAGTTAATCGACTTATAGTATTCGAATAAGAGTAAATCAAATAGAGTTAAACAATATTAGAAACTGACTAGAGATTGGTAAGTTGAATATTTTTCTGAGTGTTGATCTGATGTTGGTTTCGGCCTTCGGGGTTTATACTTAGAGAATTGTTCTCTTACTAGTTTACAGTTAGGGACTAATAGTTGTGGAATGATAGTGATGCGTAAATGAGGATTGGAAATGTTTTCCAATGTTGAAAATGTATATTTTCTAGTTTTAGAAAATAAGGAAATATGAATATATATATATATATATATATATATATGATTGATGATTGGATCGATAATTCCATTTGGAATTAAAATCATTGTTTGTACACCGACATGTTTTCATTGATAGTTAAATCACAGACTATCAAGTTTTGACCATATTTACGTTGTTGATATGGAGAGACCGGTTGGGTTATTATCCAAAGAACCACTCCGTATTGACATAAGCGTTGTGATCAAATATGATGAAGATAATTGAAGACAGTGTTATGCAAGGGCTGTCCTGTTTACAAAATAGTGCCTTCGGTTTCGTTCAATCCCAGAACGAACGTATATGGATGAATGTCTGACAGAATATTTCCAATAATCGAATGAGTTGGACTGTACAAATATATATGGTGGCCAACGGATTTATTCCCTTCGCATAATATCCAGAATCTATTTGTGCAGATCCAACTAATGATTAACGGATCTGATAATGTGGCATTCAAAGTAATTGTGCTATCAATGAAAGATAGATAAGCGTAGTTTCTAGCCTCACATCCGGTAAATGACAAAAATCGGGCAGGCAGCATGGCTAAGTCGGTCGCACCGAAGTAGGGTGTATAATCACCTATCTAGAGAATATTCATTTGCTTCTTTAATCTATCAATGCTGTCCCACATATATACGGGAAACGGTTGTTGATCCCAACCGTTGGTGATGTACATTCGATACACTCAAGCGAAATGAGTGGTCGGTCATGTGTGGCTGAGTTGCAAGATGTTCTTGTTGAACTCCAGTGTATCGTTCCTAGAGTACACTGATCGGAAGGTGGTTCCATACCTTGTCATAGTTGGAAATCCATTACCCAATACGTGCTTGCGGTTTTGATTGTATACTATATTTGTAGAACGTGAGATGAAAGCGTTTCTGCTAGATGATTATTATAGTGTAGTTGATAGACATTATTATAATATCAAAAGGTTTTGATATAAAGATATTTTGGATTCTCATAAGGGAAAAACCCGTTCCGTTATACGGCGTGGTCTTATGAGATATCGTTGACTTGTTCGAACTGTTTAAAACTGTTTTACTCACACCAGTCAATGACTGACCCGGAGTTTATTTGTTTGTTTTCCCTAAACTCTTGGGTGCCTAATTTGTACGGGCAGTCAAGTAGTCAGGATTTTACAGATATACTTGGAGAGCTTGGAGCAGGAGGCTTCAAGATTCTATAGCTATTATTATTTCCGCTGTTGTTGTAAGTGCTGTACTCTGATAAGTGCTATTGTATACATATACTGTTTGTATTTCAAAAGTTATGTTATATTTTATTCGTTCCGCTGTGAGATTCGTGTTACTCTGATGATGATGATGTTCTTCTTCTTCTTCTATTCTACTAGTTCTATCTTATCTATCCTCACCCTCTATCTTCTTTCTATTAATTTCTTGAATTTTTAGTGCAATTTGGGGTTGGACTAGTGTTATTTAGTCAGCTCAAATTAGACCGGATTTTTGGGTCATTACAGTTGGTATCAGAGCTTAAGTTAAGTATTACCTTGGCTCTGTGGCATGACTCAGTAGAGATTGGGTTAGTAATACCCTAGATTGAGTTTGAGTGTATATATATGAGTGAACGTATTTGTTATTAGATATAAAAATTTGTTTTATATTGTGGAGATTTATTGGACGAGTAGTTTATAAATTCTGGTCGATACAGTAATGCAAACTGTGTTGGTAGGTGTTACTAAACACTTGAATACGATGAACCGACATGGTATGTTTTGAAAAGAGGGCGAACGAAATAATTTACCCAAAAGTATATTTTTATATAAAGAATTTATATTGGAATAATATATTGGTTGTTATTATAATCGAATAAGATTATAAAAGTAGAATGGCTATAAATAACCAATCAGAATTCGTATAAGTGTTACGAATGAATTAAATCTGAAATTAAAGTCAGAATTGAAATTTAAAACTGGAAGTTCAGACCAGTATTTGTAATGGAATCTGGATTAAGTATACGTGAATTTTAAAATCCTGAGAGGTTTTAAATTTGTTTTGATAAGGATATCTGGGATTGATTTCAAAATGGGAAGTGATTAAAAGTGGTTTTGAAAGTGATATAGTATTGAAATCACTTTGATCGCTGGGAAATAATTCCGATGATGGATCGATACATCATCGGTGTAATTTTCGAGTTGCTAAGTGATAGATTACTACCAAGGATTTTGTTTTGAAATTGTTTTGCAAAAACAAGTTATTCAGGAATTCAAAGGATTTTGAATTGTTATTATGATTTCAAGTGATTTGAATAAACCCAGGAATTTAAATTCGGAAATTAAATTAACTTGTGAGTTAAATAGATGAACGGGTAAAAGTGATTTATAAATTGGGATTAAACTTGAAATAAGTGAATATGAAATTGAGTTGGTAAGTTGAGAGATTGAAATTTGAGATTAGAGTTTGAATGGAATTTTACTTGAGTACAAGCCAATAATTGTGTTGGGAATAAGGACAGATTGGAGTTTGATTTGGATGGCATGATATATGCAAAATTGATAGTAGATGGTAGGGATATAATGATATACCCGACAAAAAGGTACAAGTTTAAAATTGATATGAGTTTGGAATTTATGAGCCGAATTGGTAAGCCGCTTGGCTGCTTGATTTTCTTTTGGGTTGGATATAGCCTAGAGAGGCGAGTTGTGGTTTTACAGATAGGGCTGTACAAAGGAGGTTATGGCGAAATTTTCTGAAAATTTAAAGTGTTAGAAAATTTTCAGAATTTTTGAAAATTTAAGTTAGTCGGAAGGAATTAATATTTTAGTCAATATTAATTGGTTCAGTTGAAATCAAAATAAGGGGTAAACAAAGCTTAGGAATTCCAATAGATAGGGTTGTCCTCTAACTTAGCAATTTCGAGGACGAAATTATTTTAAGTGGGGAAGAATGTAATGACCCGGATATTTGACGGTGTAGTAATTAACTTATTTAATTATTTAAATAACGAATATATTATTTAATCGTCGACGTTAGAACGTATAATTTTGATATAATTAAAAATCGAGCTCGAAATGACGAGGCAGTTCGCTATTTGGTGATTTGAACTTCAACTGAATGTACAGGATTCGTTTTAAATCGGATTTCTGTGAAACAAGAAACGTACGGAGCTAGTGGAGTATATCTTTCCAATGGAAGAGAAAAATCAGGATTTCATCGTGTAAAGCAAGAATCAATAAGAAGTGGCCATGCATGTGCAATGGCGTGGGGAGAGGACTGGGATGATGAGAACAAAGGTGAGTAGGAGTTTGGTGGAGCAATATTGGTTCATACGTGAAAACAGTAGGCCAAGTTCGAATAGGAAGGAGCAGCTAACGTATTGAAGCCAAAAGCAAATTATGTGGGCATATTTTCGAGAGGATGGCAAAGGGATGATTGGGCACAACATCTATTACACGTGGAAGAAGCAAATACGTTGGTTGATGTGTAGAACAATGTGATACACTGGAATGATTTGGAGATTTATTGGAAAATATGACGGGAAAATACCGTCAGAACAGGACTGCTAAACGGTTATCGTTGTTTAACGATACACCGACAATGTGAGTAAAACTCACCAACTTTGTTCAGTTATATTTTTATAAACTGTACTTTAATTTTGAGTGCTATGTATGGATTGTTTGGACTGTTAAATAGACTTGATTGAAAACGTAGATCTAGTTATAGATAAAAATCGACAAATCAATATTTGATTCTGTATCAGTATATTTCATGTTGAAATGAAATTGATGTATATTATACTGTGTAACATCTGTGGATACAGGGAGACAGGTTGGAGGAATCCGACTGGGTTCCTCAACAATTATTTTACTGTTTTCATATATTGTGATATATGTTGTGATTTATATTTTGTTATTGATTATGGATGTTAGAACGATATTGATCATCGTTGTTTGATATTTTGAATATCATAAGAAACCCTGAGTTGTAAAAAGGAATATTTCAATATATATTGAAATAAAGGAATTTTATAAAATCACAGGATTTTATAAAAGGAAATTATGTATAAAACAAACATGGTTTTATAAAAGGAAGTATTTATAAAATAAATAGAATTGAAAAGGAGAATATTTATTTAGAAAATAAATAGAATAAAGGAATATTTATTTAGAAGATAAATAAAACGGTATAAATAGGAAATATTTGTAACGGAAATAATACGGTATAAGTAGGAAATATTTGTAACGGAAATCAAACGTTATAAATAGGAAATATTTGTAACGGTAAATAGAAGTTATAAATAGGAAATATTTGTAATGGTAAATAGAAGTTGTAAATAGGAAATATTTGTAACGGTAAATAGAAGTTGTAAATAGGAAATATTTGTAACGGTAAGTAAACGTTAAAAAAGGAAATAGTTGTAACGGAAAATAAATGTTATAAAAAGGAAATTGATGAGATATAAAAGAGATAATCGAAATAGAGTAATTGAATATTAGTCATTCAATTAGAAATAACCTGATTTGAGTTAGTCTAATATTAGTTAATCGAATAAGAATAGTCTAATATTAGCTAATCGAATTTAGTTATTCGATAGAGTTAATCAAAAGGAGTTTATCGAATTTAGTTATTCGATAGAGTTAATCAAAAGGAGTTTATCGAATTTAGTTATTCGATAGAGTTAATCAAAAGGAGTTTATCGAATTAAGTTATTCGATAGAGTTAAATCAATAGAGTTAATCGACTTATAGTATTCGAATAAGAGTAAATCAAATAGAGTTAAACAATATTAGAAACTGACTAGAGATTGGTAAGTTGAATATTTTTCTGAGTGTTAATCTGATGTTGGTTTCGGCCTTCGGGGTTTATACTTAGAGAATTGTTCTCTTACTAGTTTACAGTTAGGGACTAATAGTTGTGGAATGATAGTGATGCGTAAATGAGGATTGGAAATGTTTTCCAATGTTGAAAATGTATATTTTCTAGTTTTAGAAAATAAGGAAATATGAATATATATATATATATATGATTGATGATTGGATCGATAATTCCATTTGGAATTAAGATCGTTGTTTGTACACCGACATGTTTTCATTGATAGTTAAATCACAGACTATCAAGTTTTGACCATATTTACGTTGTTGATATGGAGAGACCGGTTGGGTTATTATCCAAAGAACCACCCTGTATTGACATAAGCGTTGTGATCAAATACGATGAAGATAATTGAAGACCGTGTTATGAAAGGGCTGTCCTGTTTACAGAATAGTGCCTTCAGTTTCGTTCAATCCCAGAACGAACGTATATGGACGAATGTCTGACAGAATATTTCCAATGATCGAATGATTTGGACTGTACAAATATATATGGTGGCCAACGGATTTATTCCCTTCGCATAATATCCAGAATCTATTTGTGCAGATCCAACTAATGATTAACGGATCTGATAATGTGGCATTCAAAGTAATTGTGCTATCAATGAAAGATAGATAAGCGTAGTTTCTAGCCTCACATCCGGTAAATGACAAAAATCGGGCAGGCAGCATGGCTAAGTCGGTCGCACCGAAGTAGGGTGTATAATCACCTATCTAGAGAATATTCATTTGCTTCTTTAATCTATCAATGTTGTCCCATATATATACGGGAAACGGTTGTTGATCCCAACCGTTGGTGATGTACATTCGATACACTCAAGCGAAATGAGTGGTCGGTCATGTGTGCCTGAGTTGCAAGATGTTCTTGTTGAACTCCAGTGTATCGTTCCTAGAGTACACTGATCGGAAGGTGGTTCCATACCTTGTCATAGTTGGAAATCCATTACCCAATACGTGCTTGCGGTTTTGATTGTATACTATATTTGTAGAACGTGAGATGAAAGCGTTTCTGCTAGATGATTATTATAGTGTAGTTGATAGACATTATTATAATATCAAAAGGTTTTGATATAAAAATATTTTGGATTCTCATAAGGGAAAAACCCGTTCCGTTATACGGTGTGGTCTTATGAGATATCGTTGACTTGTTCGAACTGTTTAAAATTGTTTTACTCACACCAGTCCATGACTGACCCGGAGTTTATTTGTTTGTTTTCCCTAAACTCTTGGGTGCCTAATTTGTACGGGCAGTCAAGTATTCAGGATTTTACAGATATACTTGGAGAGCTTGGAGCAGGTGGCTTTAGGATTCTATAGCTATTATTATTTCCGCTGTTGTTGTAAGTGTTGTACTCTGATAAGTGCTATTGTATACATATACTGTTTGTATTTCAAAAGTTATGTTATATTTTATTCGTTCCGCTATGAGATTCGTGTTACTCTGATGATGATGTTCTTCTTCTTCTTATATTCTACTAGTTCTATCTTATCTATCCTCACGCTCTATCTTCTTTCTATTAATTTCTTGAATTTTTAGTGCAATTTGGGGTTGGACTTGTGTTATTTAGTCAGCTCAAATTGGACCGGATTTTTGGGTCATTACATTACCTCACCCTCTAATTTCTTTCTGATAACGCTCTGGCGTTTTTGGCGTTTGGAAAATCGGCATGAGATACGAAATTGTATTTTTGTCGATTTTCGAGGCCGAAAATTCTTGGGTCGTTACAAGTGAAATGATATGTCAGATCAACATTTATGTCTTTTGGGTCATTTGATCTAACATCTTACATTATATTATCGCGACCGTCAAGGTTATCATCCAATTTATCGTCATTCAAATACTCCATCTATCAAATGACAAAAAAGTTAATGTATCATTTTGTAAAAGAAGATACGTAAGTTATACGGATAAAAACCCTACAAGTCAAAACTAACATTGTCATTCTCTATTACAACGTCGTCAAATTTAATGTCCTCCAAACTTGAAATTTCCAATGGAGCAGAAAAAATCCTTGAAAGCAATGGAAACCCAAAAACTAAAAAAACCCTGACAACTTATTATGTAGCATAATAGAAAAAAATTAAAATCAAGCAATTGTAACCTCTTTTTTATCTTTATTTTCCATTTCTATTAGACACAAAAGAATATCTGCGTTTGTTTGGGTTTCGAGTTTGGAATGGTAGAGAAGTACGTATTTTTCTTAAGAGAAGTATGGTGATGAATAATTAAGTGAAGGAATAATATATGGTGGCCAAAAGAATATAAAAAATAATCATTGGTACTAAATTTAGGAAGGTAGCCGGAAGTGTAAACAGATGTGTGAATAGTAGCACTCTTTTCAGGAACAGTTTGCATTATAAAGGAAATCTTTGATAACTGTTTGCATCATAATATGAAAAGAAAAAACAGATACCTAGATGATTTAGAAACACTCCACCCAAACCCTTCCTCCTTCAATTTCAACAAATAAGCTTCCATTTTTGGACAAAGCGCACTAGTCCACTTAGCTGCCTCTTCTCTTCGATTAGACATTTGCATCATAAGCTTAACCTAGATGCCATCAAGACATGCAGTTACAGGAAGACTTTTTTCATACATGATCAATGAATTGAAACAATTAGTTGCATTAGATTTATTTTCACCATACCATTTTCTAGAAGAAGAAAAATTAGCCCAGTGATCATATGGCTTTTCGTTCAAATATTCAATAGCCTTTGCACCTCTAATTTCTTTAAATTTAGTCATAGCCTTTTCAAATTCATAAATAATTGAAGCTATAGCACAACGTTGTAGCAAATGAGCAACCAAACACCACTCCCACTTTTTACAATACCAAAAATATAACTCTGCATATAATGTAAACAATAAGAATGATGACTATTAGATTTTTTTTAGGAATGCTGTAACAACCCGGAAAATCAAAACCAATTTAAAAAATTTAAATTGGCTATTTTAGTGGATTTTTAATATTTAAAATAAATTATTTTAAATAATAATGACGAAAAGCATGTTTGAATCGATCTTTGAAAATAAATATAATTATTTTTAACTATAAACAAGGCCTGAAATGGCGCGGCAGTTTGAAAATTTGAATTCAAACTTTGATTGACTGTACCGGGTGCAAAATAAAATGGATTTTAGTGAAACCAAAAATATTTAAATATGTTTATGAATATATTTCTAACCAATCTGAAAAATCGAAGTTTCATAGTGGGAATCAAAAGTTATGACCAAATGAATTTTCAGAAAGGTCGCAATAGAGAATATACAGCCCTTGAAAATAGACATTTTGCAAACGACCTCAGAATTTGACGAAACCACTTTTGTTGGATCCGGGATGTCAAATTATTCCTAGATTTCAAATTCCATAAGTTTTGAAGTTAATATGTGAGCGTGGCAAAGGAAAATGTGTTTGGTTGATTTTAGTTAAATTGGATCGACTAGAAAATGGCCATTTTTCAAACGGTCTCAGAATTCGACGAAACTAGTTTTGTTAGGACCGTATCGACAAAACATAGATAGATTTATTTTTCGAGAATTTCTAGAATCAGTTTATGGCCCCGGCAATTTGAAATGTACGTTCAAATAAAATATTGAATGTTTTATAATTTAATTTGAAGGAAAACCAACTGAAAGAGTCAAATGGGCCTTCGAAACATATCTCATTGTGTTCGGAATGGGGGTATTTAGCTAGGGGAGACTGTTCTTGGGTTTGAATTGGTGTTCGTAACAGAAAACTGTATTCTAGAATTTAATACAAGTATGGCCCAATCAGAATTTACCTTTCGTAAATAAAAAATAAAAAAAACTCGTGTTCTCTCTCTCCTTGTAACTTGCTCTCAACGAGAACCGTGCTCTATCGTTCTCGTCCATATTCCAGCCGATCCTCTCACTAAAAACCCATGCTCTAGTTCAACTTTTTGTAGATCTCGACCTGAGCTTCAAATCCATGCCAACTGCATAATTTTCCTTGGAGTGTAGAGGCTGAATCACCTCCGAGAAGTTGCCGACTTCCCAACACCGTCGTGGTCGCACCTGACCACCGAAGTGGGCCCCGCTTCTGGCGAACCTGCGCCTCAACCCCCTCTTCGACGTCGTGTAGCCCGATCCTCACCTCGTTACATGGATTTGCAGAAAATTTGAAACCTAGTTTTGAAGGTTAGCTGAAAGGTATCAGCTTTGAGAATTAAAACTGATTTCAACACCTTTAAACTGTCGAGAAATTCGATTAACTTCTAGAAATCATATCTTTTTCGTTTGTGGTTGAAATCCAGTGAAACAAGAGACATTAGACTTGTGTGGACGTCTTCTACATTTTAGAAGAGACCGGATAATTTTCTGAGCCTTTTAAAATTTTTGGTGGAGTGGAACCCAATGTGAGATTTTTGAATTATAAATGATATGGAAATGACGATGTATAAATTATATAGTCGATGTATGAGTTACATAAGCGTTGTACACCTCATGTATAAGTGTTGTTTAAGTTGTATGTTCGATGTATAAGTTATATATACATTGTAAAAATGATATATGCGTTGAAATAAAATCGAAATATAGTTATATACGTATGTGTATATATATATATATATACTACCCTCGTCCAGGACGATATATATTGGTTGTGATATTGTTTGGATTATTGGTTGATGTGAAATTTGATGAATATCATGAATGGTTGATTGGAAATGATTGCTTATGGTTGAAATCCGTATAGGATTAGTATATGGGAAAATTCGTCTGTGTACGAACTAGATATTGAAATCCCCATTGTCAAAAGCTGCGAGGCTTTAAGGTAGAGCGAGGAGCCATTCTCGGGACGCTGCCGGTTTTAAGTACCCTGCGTTATGTTGCCGAAATTTTCAATAATATTCATGTGTTAGAATTATTTTCATGTGTTGAAACCATATTTATGTGTTGATACTATATTCATGTGTTGAATAGAAATTCATGTGTTAAATAAAATTCATGTGTTGAATGGCATTCATGTATTGAATAAATTCTTTGAAAGATAAAAATAACATTTTTATCATATATATAGACTATATAAATATTCATGCTTTGAAATAAATTGTTTTACAATAAAAATAACATTTTTACCTTATGTATGAAGTATATAAAATAATTGTGTTTTGAAATAAATTGTTTTACAATAAAAATCACATTTTTATTATATATATATGAATTGTTAAAAACAGTGATGTGTTGAAATAAATATATGTTGGATAAAAATATCATTTTTATCAAATATATGAAATGAATATGGTTTTGAAATCGAAGAATGAATTATATTTATAGATATATATATAAACATAATTAAAATAAATCGAATAACGAAGTTGCAGTTCGGATTTTGATACCGCGATTTCAAACGATTATTACGAAAGATCCGACCATCGGATTTTCCCGAAACCGAAAACGTTGGGTTCGCTTTGGAAATATCTTTCCAACGACACCAACTTTTCAAGAATCCAACGATTGGATTGTCTGAAATGTTTAATTCAAATATGAAGAAAAACAGCGCTAGAATTTATTATATTTATATATATATATAATTAAATAAATCGAATAACGATGTTGTAGTTCGTATTTTGAAATCGTAACTTCAAACGATTGTACCGAGAGATCCGACCGTCGGATTTTCCCAAAACTGGAACCGTTGGATTCGTTTTGAAAAGATCTTTCTAATGATATAAAATTTGCAAAGATCCAACGGTTAGATTTTCAGATATTTGTAAATCAAATATGAACAAAAACAGCGCCACGACCACGTTATGGCCTGAAGCGTCGTTTGAATGAATTGGCTATTTTTAAATAAATAAAAATAGCGATAAATCGTGATAAAATATTATAAACGATATGGAATGGAAATAAACTGAATTTGCTCTATTTATTGTATATTTGATGGTTGAATGTGTTTGACGTGAAAATTACATTAATGAATTGAATTATTGGTGTCGAATAATTTAACAATTGAAATGAATTGATTTAAAAATCTAAATATACGTGAATTATTTGAAAAGGCTGAGTTAATTATCATTTTAAATAATTGATCGACGGTTAAAAGTCAAAAAAATGAAGACGTTGCAAGACCGATGATCTTCACGTCGAATGGAGGGGTGCTACTGATGTTCATGATAAGAGTAGCTACCTTGAAGGGGCTGAAGTGGTAGCCGTCCAGACGTACTTGTTGATTGTACGGATGTGCGAGGAATAAGGATCCTCCGGTTTTGTTCAGACCTAGAACGGAATTGTAAATGGATGTGTGTCTGACATTGTATATTGACAACGAGGCATGTAGAGATGCTGTAATCAAAGCTTTTGTTGAAAAGCATAGCTTTGTGGTTGATGATCAAAGCATGGCTTTGAATGACTAGCTTTGTGTTTAGAGTTGTTTTGCGAGCCTCACACCCCGGTATGAGCAAGAAATGGGAGAAGGACCTCAAGGAGAACATGCATTTCCTTCTAGCTAGGAGTGGTGCTTTGGGTTTTACACGCCCGGGCATTTGGATGATGAAAAGCGAGGCCTCGGTTAGTTCGGTCTCTTCGGAGCCGATGGCTTGGTCGGGTATAACCAATGACGCCCCATAGGCCGGGGAAACGCAGTGTTCAGGCATTTTATTCCACATCGAGTGGACCGGTCCTGACGATCCAAAGGCTTGACAGAGTACTTGCCTGAGAGGCGGGCTGGAGCGTCTCAAATCGGTAAGGATGATCCCATGCCTTGGTTCATGATGGAAATACAATTTCCAAATACGACACCATGCGGTTTTGATTGTATACCCATATATGACGACATGATATATGGTACCCGTGCCGTCTATGATTGATAGTTATGATTGAAATTGTTTTTGAAACATATAAACACTAGCAATAATATCAAATGATTTGTTTTGCCCGTATTAAGCATACTTTGGCCATTATAAGGTAAAACTCTATCCTCCAGTTTGCGTTGCATTGTGTGATGGGAACTGAGTCTTATAATGGCTTCATTTTTATAAAAAGCATTGTGATGTTTAAAAGATTTAATTGTTTGAAGCACTGGCAATCCAAAGGAGTAAACCCATTTCGCGTTAGCGGCATGGTCCTGTGATTGGCCTTATTGTAAAATATGTTAAGTAGATTTCTCATACCAGTCCCATGACTGACTCGTAGTTTGTTTCACTTGCAAACTCGGGTGCCCCTATTTCTACACGAGCAGCCTTGTATTCAGGTTTTAGCAGGCTCTTTCTGGATAGATGGAGCTGAAGTTGGATTCTATCATTTCTTTCTTTTTATGTTGTTCATCTCCTATTGTACATATTATGCTTTTGTTCCGCAGTAGACATTTATGTAAAGCTGAACTATATTTTGTACTAAGTATGATCCTGTATACTGTGTAACTCTGATGATTATGTTTATCTAGTGTATTATTTGTACATTATCTGGTGTATTTGTATATTTCTGTTTTGCTGTTATCTGTTTATGTGTTATATTCCAAAGTTTACCCTTGCCACCGTGGAATGGGGTTTGGGGTTGTCACAAATGCTCAATAACAAACCCCAATGTCCATCACTTAAAAAGTCAATGCTTTAGCAAACCTAAAAGCATTTTTAAGTGAGTCAAAATCCAACTCCAATAATCTTCATTTTCTTTAGGCATAAGAGCCATTGCCATTGGAAAAAACCTGAAACAAAAAAGAACACCACCAACAATCATTCTATGTATAACATGTTTCCAACAATATAGCTTAATATTTCCAATTAATAAAGAAAAGTTCACTACATACATACAAAATTAGTTAAAAACATTGCTACTTATGTACACAAACACACTTCTTATTTTTTTCTACTACTTTACACTATTTTATCAATTTATTACATAATTTTCAAAAAAAAAATTATGTTCTAAGTTATATTGTAGTACATTCAAAAGTTACTGAACTGCATTAAAAAGATAATTCGTTTTATCATTTTCTTGTATTACTTTTGGTACAAGTTGCACACTTCTACATGGTTTTACTACCACATTATTACATAAATGTTTCATGCATAAACCAAAAGTTAATTATCTTATCATAAACTGTAGTTGAAACATAACCTTAAAACTATCATACAGTAACTTGAAGATCATTATCCCACTATGTACATAATAAGAACATAAATCATATAAACAACAAAAATATATCAATTTTAGTACCTTGATTCCCAATTTTAGTAGTAGCACCCATCAAAATACCACTTCGGTCTTTCAAAAAAGTTGCATCCAAAAATACCATAGGTCGAAAATACCTAAATCCGAAAATGCATGCCGCATAGCAAACAAATACTCTCTCAAATTGGTTAGTCTCCAAATCCACATCCATACACTTGTATACCTATTTGGATTATCTTTTTCAGTTGCCATCAAATTCCAAACCAAATCGGTATTTTTAATCCCAATATAAGACTTGGTACAAAAATTATTAAGTGTTTATGAATGATGACATGGGCACAAAAATATGCCATGAATAAACGTATTCTGCATGGATTGACTTAACTGGATTTTTTTACAAGCAATTGATCCAATTGCTTCAATTTGCAAGAAGCATGAATTTTAAAAGAACAATCGTCTACATCACATCGAACTATCACCTGCTTTTTACAATAGTTACCACATTGTACTTTAAAACCATTCTTCTAACAATATGCACTAACCATTTGACGAAATCCAATAGCAGAATCAAATTTTTGACCAACACCAGTAAAAAATTCCAAATTATAATTCTTCTTCTACAACTCATGCAAGTCTTTTTCTTGACAAAAACCAGAGTATAAACCATCAACACATTCAACCACACTACTATTTGACTCTTCAGTAGCAATAAGCGAGCCTGATTCACTACTTTCAACAACAACAACATCCATCGAATTATTCTTTAACCATATAAAAAACTAAAAGAACCCTCCTTTTAAACTAAGACAAGCACAATATAGCTTGAAGATCACTATATGTCTCAACGTCAGTCATTTTTTATTCTCGAACATAGAACATATCAAAGCATAAGGGAGTAAAATTACTCCATACCTCACAAATCATATTCCTAACATAACAAATAGACGCATCCAAATCAAGGCGAGCACTAAAAGAATTCTTATTGAAATCAAATAAAACCATTACAGATACATCAGACATGCAATTGAAAACAGAGAGAATTAAATAGCTATACATTTTTTTTGAATCAAAACATTTTTTATCAAAAACAAATTGCATAGAATATTACATAATATAAACTTTTTTATAAAACATTTTAAAAAAAGATAAAAGCAATTATCTTTTTCAGTCGTACAACATATGTTCTGTTATTCGAATTAACTGTATCAGCACTATACAAAACTGCATTCAAATACACTAAAAAACAGTAATTCACTATGCATCACACATGTCAATTCTAAATTTTAATTCATATGTCAACATTATATACGTAAGAAAATTGTGAACACCAACAAAATATAACATAGCATAGTTCTTTCAATTCACCAATCTGAACTACTGCTTATAGTTCAGAAACTCATGTATAGCAAGTCATAATAACAGAATTAAAACACAACAATTGTTGCAAAGCAAGATCAAAAAAAGAAAAACATATTTATATCTATTAGAAACAGTGAACATGTAATGTCTTAGATTTCTAGACGTTAATTACAAATATTTAAATCCATTTTAAACAATGATATGATGATATTAGTGGATTTTTATAACAAATTTATTTAACAAAATGGAGACTAGACGTTTAAATTTATAATTTAATTAAAACGAACTCACAGCGGGGCGGTAGTTTGTAATATTGAGTTTTGAATTTCAATTGAATATACAAGATATGCTATAAGTCGGAATTCTGTGAAACAAGAATCGTCTGAATCTATGTGATTATAACTTTCTAATTAAAGAGAAAAATGGAGATTTCATATTATAGATTGCAAGTTATGTCCAATTCAAATTTTCAAATAGTCGCTATAGAATTCGTTAACAAACAAAAACGCTTGTTTAATAAATATAAAAGGAATTTCTATATAATTCAAATATCGTTTAACCCGGGATTTTAAATATTGAGTTTAAAATCTATATTGCTTTATTTTAAAGCCGTATAAGATTTCATTTAGAGTTATACGACAATAATAATTTACTTTTATTTAAATGAATTGTTTTGGATTTAATTATATTTCACGGATATTATACAGGCCTTAGAAATGATTATTCTTCAAACGTCCTCTGTTTTCGACGAAACAAATTTTATTGGAATACGTATAGCTAATTATTTTTAGATTTCCAGTTTGGAGATAATTAGAGTTGTTTCATTTGTGCGTATAATTTAAAGGTGAATCGATAAACTAAAAATAACGTTGTTATGCAAACAGAGTCTGTTTTTAATGAAATTACTTTCATTGGATCTAGAACGTCAAGACGCAGTGGTGTATTGTTTGTTACACAAATGTGAATTCAATGAATTTCTTGAATTGTTTTGTTAATTGATTGATATTAAATAGTCGTTATTTACTATTAGTAAAATCATTGTTTAATTGAATTGAAAGATCTTATTTGAGATAAAATATTTGGATGCAGGAAAAAACAGATTAGTGGAATCCAACTAGATTCCTCAAATATATTACATGTTTTTTATTTTCATATTGTCATCATATGAACTATTCTAAACAAATGATTGATTTGCTTGCTAATTATCCATTGGAAATTCAACATTTGTTTATTTTAACCATTAGGCAGTATTGATTGAGTATTTTGCAGTATATGGTCTACAAATCAATCTTTCTCTAGATATCGATTTACTGTTAAGTGAATGGACATAAATGAAGTTATAAATTTCATTTTATAACTGAAGACATATTTCTAAATCTATTATTTTGAATGGAATTTTATTAAAAGGAAATAAATATTTATTATGTATTATTTAAATTTATAAGTGATTATTAAATGATTTATAAAGAAAATGCTTACGTTAATAAGATTTATAAACAAATGAGTAGAAATTAACCTAACGGTTAAGAGTTGGATAATTGTATTTTTTAACAAACAATTAAATGAAATTATTCAAATTAATTATATTATTGATTAACTTAAAGGAAGGACTAACTAGAAATGGTTTACGAGATAACCATGTTTTGAGTTGATTAAGTTAACTGTTTTAACTGGGAATGATTATTTACTAATGAAGTAGCTTAACGAATATTTGTTTTTAATTGTAAAAAGATTTTAAAAAGGAATTTACTATTTATTTTAGTAATAAGACTTTAACAACTTCTATAGTAGTTATGAATGAAGTAAATTATTATTTTAAATAATAATAATTTAAGTAATTACTTTGTAAGTGAAATCCATCAAAGTAAAGAAATGTAAGTTTAAATGGAATATAGTTGAATTGTGAAAGGAGTATATGAATGGATTTTTATCGTAAAACCTGAGAATTTAAAACTAAAGCTTTAAGTGAATACGATAGCTTAAATAAAATGTTTACTTAATATTGGTAGTTAGAAAAAGGAAATTGAGATAAAAAGGGTTATATTAAACCTGAGTTTTATAAACGAGATTTATAAAAGAGATGTGGAGTTAAAGCATTAATATTAAATTAACGTTACTTAATAACAGAATCAAGTAAAATGGATGAAATTGAAATAAGATTTTAAAAAGGGAAATGGCTAAATGGATTGGAAAAAGGGATTTTTGAAATAGTATGGGGTAAAGGATTTAAGAATAAGATTTCGTAATTAAAATTCATGTTATAAAATAAATTTGTTAAAGGAAGTTAAAGTAAGAAAGAAGATGTTTAATGAACATTTACTTAATCACCAAGTTGAGTAATAATAGTTGTATTTGAAAAGGAGATTTAAAAAAACGAAATGGATTATAAAATCATGGTTTAAATAAAATAGTTAAATGGGATTGGGTTTGATATTAGAATAAATATCGGTTTGTGAATTGCAACTCAAATCTATTTTAAGATAAGAAGGTTGTTAGTCAAAGCCTGAGAGGTAATATAAATACCCCAACCTGAATCGATCGCTAAATCGACCGGGCCTAATCGATACAGATTTCGCCCGGGCCTAATCGATCGCTAAATCGACCAAGACCGTTCGAATCCCGCATACGCTAACTCTGGGCATACAACACATTAGAACGAATAAATAAAGACTTTTATAAAGATCATAATAATGTTACATCAGAGTACAGAATATATCAAAGTATATCGAAATATAATTATACAGTGGAAGATGATTTTACAATAAATGTAATACAATGCTCAGCGGAAATATAAAATAACACAGCGGAAGCCGGTAAATGCACTGGACACAACTTTAAGCTTCAATCCAGAATCCTTCTCAAAATAAGTATCTACAAAACAAACTACTCGATTGCCCGTGTGGAAAATAGGGGCACCTGATTTTGCAAGGGAAAAGCAAACTACAGGTCAGTCATGGGACTGGTGTGAGAAACTCTATAGTTAAAATTAACTTATTTAATCATAAGACAAATCACAGGACTACGCCGCTAATGCGGAACGGGTTTACCCCCATGAATGCCAGTGTATAAACAACAGTCAATAATAGTCACATGGATCTACTATGCATCAACCAACATGCAATATCCCAATCTACCCGTTTAGATTAATCACCACACTTAGATTTACCAAATCCAATTCAATTTACAGAAATTATTCCTTTGGACTTTATTTACCGATTTCCATTTCAAATCATTTGAAATACATATCTAACTTTCTATAACAACGTAGATTTCACTTCGGGATCTCAAATCAAATCATTTGGAAATGTGAATTCCAAAACATAACAATGCATACAAACAAGTATGCAACCAAATATCGGGCTCCCCTTGACAAGGAAAAGGGCACGCACCTAAGCAACTCGATATATATATGTGCACCTCCCACTACGGAGCAGGCTACACCGACGATGCACCCCTCACGCATGGAAGCATACACCGCCCATCTCACCCATACTTTTAGTCATCCGGGTTTCTCAAATCTCTAGCCACATACCAAATGATTTCATATCCCGAAGTAGGGAAAATCATTTCACAATATAATAATCATAAGTACTTTCAAAATATAGTACTTCACATCAGCAGTTCACACATATGATTAGTCACTATTAATCACATAACCTTTGAGCTCGTACGTCTCAATGAAGGGTGTTAAGCAAGAGAATAAATTCTCCGCCACCAAACAGATACATCATTAATAGCAACTAATCGAATATGTGATAAACTACAATGTAAAACCATAATACATTTCCAAATCATTTCGAAATCATCGGGTTTTAGCCCTCGAAATCCTTTCTGTTTTATAAAACATTTTTATAAAACATTCCCTACCCAAAATCGGGAATACATTCTTTTCAGTTAAGAAAAATATCATTTCACAATCATTCATTAAATTTGAAATGAACATAACAACATCGCTACACATCTCATAGTCAAATCGTGAAGTGTTTTACAAGATGTTAGCCTACCAGTATTTCTACCCATTCCAATGCTAAATGTAAAAGCATATTCTGCTCATAAACTGGTCGAGCACCAGACAAACAATCAATCAGTCACAATCAATATCAACAATCACGTATATTTGGTTTGCAACACATCTCATGTTTTGGTAAATTTAATCACCATTCATTTATTCAAATCTAATTAAAGATTTATTCAAACTCCAATTGGTTTCATCTCTAAAATCATTTCAATTGATTGTTCTACTTTTTGGAAATTAATCCTGCCTTTACTCGGGTTAAAGAACTAATTTCATTTAAACACAGTTCACGGCAAACCCCAAATCCAATTTGATATTAAATACAAGGCTCTGAATAGAAAATATATTGGCTTATATTCAATATCAGATTCTGAAATCAACAAATATCGTATTGGAATAACGATATATATATCTTTCAAATTCCTCTACAATATTCGTATAATCATAGAATCCAATATCAAAATATTCCAAAGATTATTTCCATTCCAATCCATTCCAATCTATTCATTGGAAAATTCTGGTTATTTAAAACCATTTCTCAATCCAATTTATTTATTTAAAATTATTCGGATTATAATTCTAGTTCATAACTAGTTCATTTCGATAAAAATAAAGTTTTATCTTTTCAACCATGGAATTTTTCATCCCAATTCTTTCCAAATCATTCCTTATGATTTTACACTAATTATTAATATTTTTAATAATTTTATCAAGGCCCGTATAGTCGATTTCCATCAACGGCCATCGAACTGCACTTACAGTAACCTTTTCCAAATTTGATTTGGACATAATTCCAAATCCAACTGTTAAATTTCTAATTTCTCATATTTGTTAGAAAGCTTTTTTCGATACGAACCCAACGATTCCGATTTTAGGAGAATTTGATGATCGGATCTCCCGTAATGTCCGTTCGAAGTCAATGGTCGAAATTCGCGAACTACCGCAGCGCGGCGCATTCTATTCAGGGCCAGTAGATTACTAATACCACCCTAGCTAGAAAGAAACGCATGTCCTCCCTGATGTCCTCTCCCGTTTATATTTCCCAACCGGGGTGTGAGGCTCACGAATTAACGTTGTCGACAAAGCTATGCCACACAGGCGGTGCTTTAATCATCAACCACAAGACTCTACTTTTCAACAGAAGCCTTGATCACTTGCATCTTAGCATGACACACAGGCAAACCTCCACGCAACCGATATCCATCAATCACACAGAATGATATCTAATGTCATACACACAGTCCATTTACAAGTCCGTTCTGGGTTTGAACGAAACCGGAGGCACCTTGTACCTCGCATATCCATCGATCTCCAAGTACGTGTGGACGATCACCAACTGATTCCCTCCTCTTGGGTGTACAGCCCAATCAAGATCATCAGTAATTATCCAAATGATGTGAAGACCTCCGATCTTCGACCACCGTCTTCATCTTCGGCACATTGTCGAATTGGTCATTCAGAGTGGGATAAACCCGATCTTTCTGAATGACTCGCGTATATAATAAACAAGTGTTACACAAACACAACATACGCTTCATTCCAATTCAAAATATTTTTTATTCAAATATTCTTATACTTTGGGAAAGGTTCCCATTAATCTTATCAAAGATAAATTCTTTAAATTTATTCTTTAATCTTCTTTTGAATATCAATTCAAATCAAATTATGGTTTATCCAAACTAGTCGGGATTAGCGAACCTTACCGAAGTAATCACCTGTTAAATTTCCCAACCCCAACCTATTCATCCCATGAAGTAAAACTGGTCACACTTCATATCTAACACCATGGTGTTATTGGTAAATTCAATTACCATTTCACGTTCAAATCTAATTAAAGATTTAACTATCGCCTGGAGCAAAACTGGTGATACTCCATTCTCGATCATTTCAATCTAATTAAAGATTCATTAAAACTCCACTTGGTATTAATATTCCCACAATCACTATTAATGATTATTTAACCTGGGAAATCATATCATGTCTTTAAGTGGGTTGAAGAACCAATGTCATTTAAAACACGGTTCACGATAAACCCAAAATCACATTCCATTTACAATGGAATCTTCCTGGAAAACAAATGTATATATATAATCGATATAAAATTCCATATCCAACTAATAATGTAAATGGAATAACGGCGAATCCTTTTAAATTCTAGATATATTAGTTGCCTTCCCCCACTGAAATTCACTTCGATTATTACCAAATCGATTTCCTTTCCATTCCAATTTATTTTATTAAATTGGAAAACTTTACTTTGGAAAATCTCCTTTAAATCTTAACAAAAGATTTATAAATTCAAAATCACATTTCACTGTAAATCGGGTTAAAGAACGAATGTCGTTAAAACACAGTTCACGATAAACCCAATTCACATTCCATTAATTATTGGGTTAAAGAACAAGTGTTATTTAAAACACCGTTCACGATAAACCCAAAAATCAATTCAAATTCAGTTCCAATTAAATACCATTTAATTGGTATATATCATTAAATCTAAATAAAAAGATTTAATCTTTTTATCAACTGGGTTTAAGAACAGTGTTAATAAAGACACCATTCACGACAAACCCAAATCCCATTTGATGTTAAATACAAGGCTCTGAATAGAAAGTATATCGGCTTATATTCAATACCAAATTCTACGACCAATAAATATCGTATTAGAATAACGATATATATATATATATCTTTCAAATTCCTCTACGATATTCACATAATCCATTCCATTCTATTCTTTGGAAAATTCTGTTATTTAAAACCATTTCTCAATCCAATTTATTTATTTAAAAATATTTGGACTATAATTCTAGTTCATAACTAGTTCATTTCGATAAAAATATATTTTTATCTTTTGAACCATGGAAATTTTCATCCCAATTCTTTCCAAATCATTTCTTACAGTTTTACACTAATTGTTTATATTTTTAATAATTTTATCAAGGCCCGTAAAGTCGATTTCCATTAAAGACCATTGAACTGCACTTACAACGACCTTTTCCAAATTTGATTTGGACATAATTCCAAATCAAACCGTTAGATTTCTAATTTCTCATATTCGTTAGAAAGCTCTTTTCGATACGAATCCAACGGTTTCAATTTTAGGAAAATCAGACGGTCGGATCTCCCGTAATGTCCATTCGAAGTCAATGGTGGAAATTCGCGAACTGCTGCAGCGCGTTCTATTCAGGCCATTATATATATATATATATATATATATATATATATATCTTATATATATTTCGTCAATTTCCCTTTAAAACGAATTTTATAAATCGTTTTAAATTCATTTCAATTCAATTCGAATTCCAAATTCATTTCAATTCTATTCGAATTTCAAATTCATTTCAATTTAATTTGAATTTCAATTCTACTTCAATTTCAATTCGAATTTCAATTCTATTTCAATTTCAATTCGAATTTCAATTCTATTTCAATTTAAGTCGAATTTCAATTCTATTTCAATTTAATTCGAATTCCAATTCGATTTCAATTTAATTCGAATTTCAATTCACATCATATATATATTTCAATTTACATCGTATATATATATATATTTAATCAACAAATGTTTACTTCAACGCACGATTATTTTTAACACTTCATATAAAAAATAAAAATGGGATTTTTATTGTTCAAATAATTTATTTCAAACATGAATATTTTATATACTTCATATACACCATAAAAATGATATTTTTATTATTCATATATTTTATACAGTCAATTCACATCACAATAAATTATCACAATACAATAAAACAAACAAGTTGTCTATGGTCTATGGACGACGGAGAGCAGTTCATATATGCAGTTATAAAATAAATAACTGTGCAGAAAATTTATAGTGAGAAAATTCTCACATTGGTTTTTATTTCTGAATTTCGATTCCGTTTGGATTTGAATTTTCCTGAAATTCCAATCTGCTCTGTTTTTGTCCCGGTCAGTTTTGAAATGTTGTGTTCGCTGATACGAACACATTGCAACTGAAATCATTTGTTTTCGACCTCGTGTGCAGAAGTTATGGGCGTTAATACATTTGAATAATTAAAAGAGAATTTAAATTAATTAATTAAAATAAATTCCCTCTTTACCATCGTAACCCCATCTTCTTCCTTTTAGAATCTGGTGGACTTCGTTCTTCCCTAAAGCTTGATTGTTCACGTATCTCGAGGCACGAGGCCTCAATCTGATTCCGTCAAGACCTCTGCCATTCCTCCCTCCCCCGGCGCCACCATCCATGGCTGAACTCGACGCTCCAATGGCCCCACGATTTGGGCACGAACGCAGCATCTTTACGGGTCAAAATCGAGGACGGTGATCAGCGAAACTGGATCATATCGCTACAGATTCGAAGAGGAGAAGAAGCACTTTGATTTTCTCCAAAGGACCATACTCTCATCCGAATTGATTAAGGAGAAATTAGCGAGTGAAATTGGTAGGTTTCCGCCATTCATTGAAGGAAGAGGCGCGTTCATCAGTTTGACCGCGACAAGGAATTTTGACCAACATTAGGGTTTTGACACTTTATAGAATTTTTATTATTTTAATTCTTTTAATTTGAAAAATATTTATTCGTTCATGCTAACTCCAAATTGAACCCAACGGCTTTGCCTCTAGCTAAACACCCCCATTCCGAACACATTGGGATATGTTTCGCAACCCAATTCGGCTGTTACGATCAGTTTTAGCCAAATTTAAAATATAAATCAATATATTTTAAATTCAAACGAACATTTTAATTTACCCGGGCCACATTCAGACTCTAAAATTACAGAAAAATAAATATAGCTATGTTTTGACGATACGGTCCTAACAAAACGAATTTCATCAAATTCTGAGACCGTTTGAAAAATGGTCATTTTCTGGTCAGTCGAAATTGACTGAAACTGTTTAAAACACGTTTCCCTTTTCCATGCTCACATATTGATTCATAAAATTATGAATTTTTGAATCTAGCAATAACTTGACATCCCGAATCCAACAAAAGTGGTTTCGTCGAAAAGCGAGGTCGTTTGCAAAATTTTATTTTTAAGGGCCGAAATTCCATAGCGACTATTCTAAAATTTAAACTGGGCATAATCTTTTATTCCCGCTATGAAATTTCAATTTTTCGGATTTGTTGAAAATATTTTTTGAAATAGATTCAAATATTTTTGGTTTCGCTAAAATCCGGTTTATTTTGAATCCTGTACATTCATTTGAATTTTGAAATCGAATTTTCAAACTACCGCGCCATTTTCAATTCCTTTTATAATTAAAAATAATTATTTATATTCAAAAGACGATTCAAATAAATATATACGTTCTAAATCTATTCAAAATAAATTTCTCATCGTTATTATTTAAAATAATTCATTTTAATATTCAAAATTCATCAAAATTGCCAAAATAAAAATTTTAAACTGGCTCAGATTTTCCAGTTTATTACAGGTTATGAACAATTTATCATTTCCATAAGGAAAATAATAATGCAACGTAAATTAAAAGATCTGAGAATATATACAATGAGATTTCCAAAGTACCAGAAATGGGAAGATTTGAGAATATTTATATATAATTAATATCCCCAAATGAAGGTAATATAAGGAGATTATAGGAAATTATAATGGTATTTTCTAGGTAAAAGAAAACGGAAAGTGTAGTTTGGGAATGAGTTTATTCTAAAAGAATAAGAGTTTGTTATTGTTTTCTAGTAATGAATCGAAAGATATTTCGTAACGTTGTTTTACGAAGGATAAGATGAACTGATTTTCCCAATTATAGATAATGAAGAATGATGTAGCAAATATTTTGAATATGATAGTAAAATAGAAAATTTGTCATGATAATAGGATAACACCAAAGTATTAAAATAAAAAAGTTTTGAAGATAATATTATGTTAGATAAAAAGAGAAAAGCTGTATTTGTAATATTGAAAGATTTAAGAGTTTTAAGTAACATTCGTTAATTGTTTTTAATTAACGAGGCCAAGTAATACCGAGTACTGAATCAGTAAACTTGTCTTATTTTCATGATTATTTATTTGATAGCTAAATAATCGACTATCAAATCAGAGCCATACGATTATTGGTACGGAAAGACCGGAATCGAATTTATATTCGAAAACCGTACCGAATCAGTAAATATGAATTTTCGAAGATGTTGAAGATGGAGCAAATTAATGATCGTCGATCTTCATAAGTGGAAGCGCTACTAGTCGAATTTCTCTGGCTTGCAACCAGAGTTATTTGATTTGTGATTCTTTCATGGTTGAGATCTGCGGAAGGCAAGGACTTGTAACAACCCGGAAAGCATGAGCCAGTTTAAAATTTTTATTTTGGCTATTTTAGGGGATTTTAAATATTTAAAATAAATTATTTTAAATAATAACGACGAGAAGTATGTTTGAATCGATGTTTGAAAATAAATATAATTATTCTAAATTATAAACACGGCCTGAAATGGAGCGGCAGTTTCAAATTTTGAATTCAAACTTTGACTGACTGTACCGGGTGCAAAATAAAACGGATTTTAGTGAAACCAAAAATATTTAAATTTGATTATGAATAACTTTCTAACGAATCTGAAAAATCGAAGTTTCGTAGCAGGAATCAAAAGTTATGGCCAAATGAATTTTCAAAAAGGTCGCTATAGAGAATATATAGCCCGTGAAAAAAACCATTTTGCAAACGACCTCAGAATTCGATGAAACCACTTTTGTTGGATCCGGGATGTCAAATTATTGCTAGGTTTAAAATTCCATAATTTTTGAAGTTAATATGTAAGCGTGGCAAAGGAAAATCTGTTTGGTTGATTTTTGTTAAATTGGATCGACCAGAAAATGGCTATTTTTCAAACGGTCTCAGAATATGGCAAGACTAGTTTTGTTGGGACCGAATCGTCAAAACATAGCAAGATTTATTTTTCTGGAATTTTTGGGATAAGTATGTGGCCCCGGCAAATTCAAATGTACGTTCAAATCCAATATTTAATGTTTTACATTTTAATTTGATGAAAAACTGAATGAGACAGTCGAATGGGCCTACGAAACATATCCCATTGTGTTCGGAATGGGTGTATTTAGCTAGGGGCGACAGTCGTTGGGTTTGATTTGGTGTTCGTATTAGAAAACCATATTTTTGAATTTAATATACACATGGACCAATAGAATTTTTTATAAAAAAATTATTTATTTTCCAAATCACTTTCTCTCTCCCCGATACGAGCAGATCGAAGGAGGAAAAGCTTTCGCCACTTCTTGGCCAAATTCCGGCAACCCCGTTCGTCGTTGACCCCTGCCACAGTTCAACTTCTTGAAGATCTCCCTCCCCTCTTCAAATCAAGACCGGTTGCACACCGCCTCGTCTCCCCATCTTCGAGAACAACCGCCTCGAAGTTGTTGACTTCGCACCGCCGCCCCGCCCTACAGTCACCATCGAACCAGACACCCCGGCCGTCGAACTAAACACCCATCCATCCTTTTTGGCGTGGCGCAACTCTATTTGGCTATTGTGCGGCAGTTTGAATGCAAAATCGAAACCCTAGTTCGAAGCTTTTCTAAAGGTATACGGTTTATAATTTATAAACTGATTTCAACATTCAAAAACCCTCGCAAAGTGTGGTTATCGAATAAAAAACATAACTTTTTTCTATGTTGTCGAAATTCAGTGAAACAAGAGACACCGAGACCGTGGCAACGTCTTCTACATTCTAGAAGTGACCGGATATTTTTCTGAGCCTTCTACAATTTTTGGAGGAGTGGAACCCAAAGTGAGATTTCTAAATTATAAACGATATGGAAACAACGATGTATAAATTATATAGTCGAAGTATGAGTTATATAAGCGTTGTACACCACATGTATAAGTGTTGTATAAGTTTTATGTTCGATGTATAAGTTATATATGCATTGTAAAAATAATAAATGCGACGAAATAAATTGAAATGATATTGAAATGGAATCAATATATAGTTATATACGTGTGTGTATACATACATATATATATATATATATATATATACTCCCATCGTCCACAGACCATGGGCGATATATATTGGTTGTGATATTGTTTGGATTATTGGTTGATGTGAAATTTGGTGAATATCATGAATGGTTGATTTGAAATGATTGATTGTGGTTGAAATCCCAATAGGATTAATATATGGAAAAATTCGTCTTCGTACGCACTAGATATTGAAAATCCCCATTGTCAAAACCTGCGAGGCTTTAAGGTAGAGCAAGGAGCCGTACTCGGGACGGTGCCGGTTTTAACTACCCTGCCGTTATGCTGCCGAAATTTTCAATAATATTCATGTGTTAGAATTATTTTCATGTGTTGAAACTATATTCATGTGTTGAATTGAAATTCATGTGTTGAATGAAGTTCATGTGTTGAATAAATTCTTTGAAAGATAAAAATAACATTTTTATTATATATATAGACTATCTAAAATACTAGTATTTTAAATAAATTGTTTTAACACCAAAAATAACATTTCTACCTTATGTATGAACTATATAAAATAATCGTGTTTTGAAATAAATTGTTTTAACAATAAAAATCAAATTTTTATTATATATATAAACTATAGAAAACATTCATGTGTTGAATAAAGGACTAGAACGATAAAAATCATATTTTTATTGTATGTGTGAAGTCGAAAACATTCATGTGTTGAATATATAGATTGAACGATAAAATCTACATTTTTATTGTGAATATGAAGTGCTAAAAATATTCATGTGTTGAATAAATATTTTTGATGATAAAAATATCATTTTTATCATGTAAACGACTCGCTAAAAATACACAAATGTTGAAATAAATATTTGTTTGCTATGAATATTATTTTTAACATGTGTATGAACTAAATAAAATAGTCATGCGTTGAAAGATATTTTTGTTCGCTAAAAATATCAATTTTATACGAAATATAAAGTGTTAAAAATGGTGATGTGTTGAAATAAATATCTACTGGATAAAAATGTCATTTTTATCAAATATATGAAGTGGATATGGTTTTGAAATCGAAGAATGAATTATATTTATATATATATATATATATAAATATAATTAAAATAATCGAGTAACGACGCTGCAGTTCGTTTTTTGAAACTGTGATTTCAAAAGATTATTGCGAGAGATCCGACCATCGGATTTTCCCGAAACCGAAATTGTTGGGTTCGCTTTGGAAATATCTTTCCAATGACACCCACTTTGTAAAGATCCAATGGTTGGATTGTCTGGAATGTTTAATTCAAATCTAAATAAAAACAGCGCCAGAATCGATTATATATATATAATTAAATTAAATCGAATAACGACGCTGTAGTTCGTATTTTGAAATCGTAACTTCAAACGATTGTACCGGGAGGTCCGACCATCGGATTTTCCCAAAGATGAAACCTCTGGATTCTTTTTGAAAAGATCTTTCTAATGATATAAAATTTGTGAAGATCCAACGGTTAGATTTTCATAGATATGTAAATCTAATCTGAAGAAAAATTGCACCACGGCCGCATTATGGCCTGAAGCGTCGTTTGAATTGATTGGCTATTTTTAAATAAATAAAAATAGCGATAAATTGTGATAAAATATTATAAACGATATGGAATGGAAATAAACTGAATTTTCTCGGCTTATTTGATATTTGATGGTTGGATGTGTTTGGCGTGAAAATTACATTAAAAAACAGAATTAGTGATGTCGAATAATTTAACCATTGAAGTGAATTGATTTGAAATTCTAAATATACGTGAATTATTTGAAAAGGCCGAGTTAATTCTCATTTCAAATAATTAATCGACGATTAGAAGTCGAAGGTGTAAAGATGGTGCAAGACCGATGATCTTCACGTCGAATGGAGGGGTGCTACTGATGCTCATGATAGGAGTAGCCACCTTGAAGGGGCTGAAGTGGTAGCCACCTGGACATGCTAGTTGATTGTACGGATAAGCGAGGTATTAAGTGCCTCTAGTTTCGTTCAGGCCTAGAATGAACTTGTAAATGGACTGTGTGTCTGACATTGGATTTAGTTTTGTGCTAATTGATCTCTATTAAATATATATATATCTGCTTGGCGGCGGAGAATTTATTTTCTTGCTTAACGCCCTTCTCTGAGACATACGAGCTCAGAGGTTATACATCGATAGAAATCAGTCGCATGGAGTGAATTGCTTGTGTGGCAAGCCTAAGTGGTAGATGATCAAGGCTTCGGTTGAAAAGCAAAGTCTTGTGATAGATGATCAAAGCACAGCCTGTGTGGCATAACTTTGTGTATAACGTTAATTCGCGAGCCTCACACCCCAGTATGAACCAGAAATAGGAGAGTACATCAGGGAGGGCATGTGTTTCCTTCTAGCTCGGGTGGTGTCAGTAACCTACCAGCCTTGACATTTATATTACTTTCACCTGTGTGGTTGTTGGATTGTGAGGCACCTCGGATATATCGGTGACTATGTGGAGCCGATAGAGTCGTAGGACTCATTTACGCCACAAAGGGCGGGGAAACGCAGTGTTCAGGCATTTTAATCCACATCAGTGGACCGGCCCTGACGATCCAAGGGACAGTTGTGGTTGTTCCTGAGGCTCGGGCTAGACAGTCTCGAATACGGTAAGGACTATCTTTTTCCTTGGTTCATGACGAAAATCCAATTTCCAAATATGATACCGTGCGGTTTTGATTGTATACCTATATATGGCGACATAGTGATATGGGGCATTAATGACGTCTATGATTGATACGTATGATTTGAAATTGTTTTTTAAACATATAAATGCTAGTAATAATATCAAATGATTTTGTTTTATTCGTATCAAGCATATTTTGGCCATCATAAGGTAAAACTCTATCCTCCGGTTTGTGATGCATTGTGTGATGGGAACCGAGTCTTATAATGGCTTCATTTTTATAAAAAGCATTGCCATGTTTAAAAGATTTACTTGTTTCAAAGCACTGGCAATCCATTGGAGTAAAATCATTCCGCGAAAGTGGCGTGGTCCCGTGATTGGCCATATTATAAAGTAAGTTAAGTAGATTTCTCATACCAGTCCCATGACTGACTCATAGTTTGTTTCACTTGCAAACTCGGGTGCCCCTTTTTTTCTACACGGGCAGCCTTGTATTTAGGTTTTAACAAGCTCTTTCTGGATAGCTGGAGCTGAAGATGGATTCTATAATTTACCTCTTTTTATGCTGTTCAGCTCCTGTTGTACATATTTTGTTTTTTTTTTCCGCCGTAGACATTTATGTATAGCTGAACTGTATTTTGTACTAAGTATGATCCTGTATACTGTGTAACTCTGATGATTATATTTATCCAGTGCATTCTATTGGGCATTATCCGGTGTAATTATTTATTTCTGTTCTACTGTAATCTGTTTATGTGTTATATTCCAAAGATTACCCTTGCCACCGTCGTACGGGGTTTGGGGTCGTCACAAACGTGGTATCAGAGCTTTAACGAACTTGTCAGAAATAGAACCTGTAGTGTTCTAGGACGAATAACTCATTACAGATAGGATCAGTAATATCCTAGTATGAGTATAGCAGAATGAGATACACCCTGATAGACACATTTACATTCAAGTGTATGTCTCTATGTTTTAAAATTACCTTTTCTGTTGGCCTAACACTTTGGCTGCTATTTGCAGACATAGAAAATGAGTGGCAGAAGCAGAATAAATAATCCTATGGTTCAACAAATTAATGAGTCAGTTGTGCTCCCTTAGCCAGGATCAGATATAGAATCTCTATTGAAATGATTTCGAAATCTGTGTGGAGTACCATTCTTGGGCAATGAATCTATTATTCAAACTCAAGCTTGGATGAGTTCCACTCAAAGAATTTTTGAATGTTCCCAGCTGATTGATGACCAGAAAAGATTAGTGGCATCTTGGGCACTCAAAGATGAAGCTTTAATCTGGTGGGAAATGGTTATTAAGGATAATCCAGAAGGTAATATTACCTTGGATAGATTCAAAGAGATTTTCATAGAAAGATTTACTCCTCCAGAAGCAAGTGAGCAGTTATGTGATGAATTTTATTATCTGATACAAGGTGATATGACCATTCCGGAATATCATAAGAAATTCAATGAACTTTCTCATTTTGCCCCGCATCTAATTCAAGATCCAAAGAGGAAGAAACTGAGGTTTATTAATGGTCTTCAAAGAAAATACCAGAATAGTGTAATGGGGCATGTGAAGCTTCCTTTTTCCGAAATGATATATATGGTTTGTCAGTATGAAGATCTAGATAAGCGAGGCCTTTTTTTTTGATTAAGAGGAAGTGAGTTCTAGCAACAAAAGGAAATTTGAAACTGATAGCCCAGAGACGAGTACACAGCCAGAGGCTGGTATGAGGTCTGAGTTAATTAAGAAGCCTAGATCCAATAGGAAAAAGGTTAAGTCTGAGAAAGAACCAGTAATGACAGCTATATGCCTTAACTATAATCAGAAGAGCCATTTGTCCAGAAAATGTAAATCTTTGAAAATGCGGAGGAAAGATGGATCTAAATCGGAGAACAAGGTTAAAGAAGATAGAAAATGAAATCTTTTCCATCAGGTTGGTCACGTAAATCAAGATTGCCGACTATCACATGAATCTGAAGTGGTTCAGGTAAATAAAGTAGCGGAAACTTCTGAACCCTCAACTAGTCAGGAAAGACCAGCGCTTACTGTCAAAAATATTCCAGTTAAATTACTGTTTGATACAGGCACATCACGAAGCTTTATTGCAAAGAATGCGGTTAAGAAACTGGATTTGGATTTGAAGAAGCTCAAAGCACCCATTACTGTTCATAATCCGGTTGGGGTTCGCTCAATCTAAATTGGGTTTGTGGGGTTCTTGTTTCTTTTTCCTATTATCGGTTCCCTACTATCTCTATTTTTATGAATTTCACAGAGTTTGATCTGATTCTGGGAAAGGATTGGTTAACCAAATATGAAGCTGAGTTTAAATGCGCCGACAGAGTTTTGAGGGCGAATATTAAATCAGGCAATTATAAAACCATTCCCTGTGAAGGTCAGAATTCTGATAGAAAAGACTTCTGGGAAGCTTTAGATGTTTCTCCTGCTCAAATAGAACCTATTCCTGCCGTTCCGGAGAATATTCCGATCGACATTGAAAATATTCCTGTTGTCAAGAACTATGCAGATGTGTTCGAAGAAGTTGTTAGCTTACCTCTACAGAGAGAAATTGATTTTAAAATCTCTTTAGTTCCGAATGCAAGGCCAGTAGTTCAAGCTATTTGAAGAATGACCTTGAAAGAGAAAGAAAAGTTAGATAATCAAACTCTCAGCTTGTATGGAAAGGTCTAATCAGGCCTAGTTTCTCTGATTGGGGAGCAACAGTGGTATTTGTCCTAAAGTCAGATGGTACTCTCAGACTATGTGTAGATTTTCGTGACTTGAATAAGTAGACGCTAAAGAACAAATATCCATTGCCGCAGATTGATGATTTGTTGGATCGATTGAATGGCGCCCAAGTATTTTCACGAATGGACCTGGCTATAGGTTTCCATCATCTTCGTATTGCCGAAGAGTGTGTTCCATTGACAGCATTCAGAGGTCCAGACTTATTATATGAGCGGTTAGTAATGTCGTTCGGCATATATAACGCTCCAGCTTATTTTGTCGATACAATGAACCGAGTATTCAGAGAAGTATTGAATAAATTTGTTCTGGTTTTCATTGATGATATATTAATCTTCTCTAAATCAAAGAGCAAGCATGAAAAACATTTGGAAGAATTGTTAGAAATTCTGAGAAAGAATGTTTTAAAAGCCAAGTTTTCCAAATGTATATTCTGGCAAGAAGAAGTCAAATTTCTTGGCCACGTCGTATCAAAACATGGAATTTCAGTGGATCCCAGTAAAATCACTGCTATTCAGAATTGGAAACAGCCTCGTACACCCACAGAAGTTCGAAGTTTTCTCGGATTGGCCAGTTATTATCGGAAATTCTTTAAGGATTTTGTGAAGACATCCAGTCCCTTAACAAAGCTTACTAAGAAACATTCGATGTTCAATTGGACTCCCGAATGTGAGGCAGCTTTCCAAGAGCTGAAGTTAAAATTGACAACAGCTCCAGTGTTAACAATTATTTATGGAAATCGGGACTTGAAGGTCTTTACAGATGCTTCTAAAGAAGGCCTTGGTGCAGTGCTAATGCAAAGAGGCCAAGTAGTTGCTTATGCTAGCCGTCAATCGAAGCCACATGAGAAGAACTATGCAACTCACGATCTTGAATTGTTGGCAAACGTGATTGCTATGAAAATCTGGAGGCATTATCTATTGGGTGAGAAGTTCGAATTATATACTGATCATCAATCATTGAAGTATTTATTCACCCAGAAGGATCTGAATATGAGGCAGCAGCGTTGGTTAGAATTTCTCGCGGCATATGAACTTGATATTTTATATACTCCGGGGAAAGCCAATGTTGTTGCTGATACGCTCAGCAGGAAGAATGTGATCATCGCCAGTATTATCGTTACACCATCGCTGATTGATAAAATATCTATTCTTCAGAAAAACGATAGTTTTGTTAAAGAGATGATCAAAAGAATCCAAAAGGGCGAAGTCTCCAGTTTTCAAGTGGATAGCGCAGGAGTTCTGAGATTGAAAGGAAGGATTTATGTTCCCGACAACCTTGAGCTCAAAAGAGAAGTATTGGACGAGTGTCACAAGTCCAAGCTGTGTATCCACCCAGGGGTTAGCAAAATGTATAATGACCTCAAGCGAACTTTCTAGTGGAAGGCAATGAAAAGAGATATATCTATATATGTTAGCCGGTGTCCTACTTGTCAACAAGTCAAAAGCGATCAGCAGAAACTCGCTGGGTTGTTGCAACATTTGGAAATTCCAGGTGCGAAGTGGGAACAAATTTCTATGGATTTCATAGATGGTTTGCCCAAAACCAGGAAAGGAAATGACAGTATTTGGGTGATCGTAGATCGTTTCACGAAGAACGCCCATTTTATACCTGTCAGATCGAATAGAACTGCTCAGAGTCTGACGTGGATTTATTTCAAGGAAATAGTTAGACTGCACGGAGTTCCCATGATCATCGTTAGTGATCGTGACCCGATTTTTGCTAGTAAATTCCGGGAAGCATTCCAAGCAGAATTGGGAATGAAACTGAACTTGAGCACCGCATATCATCCTCAAACAGATGGTCAAACTTAGAGGGTGAATCGTATTCTAGAAGATTTATTGTGGGCTTGTGTTATAGACTTTGGTGGATCATGGGAAGACCATTTGCATTTGGGTGAGTTCTCATACAACAACAGCTACCAAGCGAGCCTGACAATGTCACCATTTGAAGCATTGTATGGTAGACCGTGCCAATCTCCTGCTTGTTGGGTAGAAATTGGTAATAGACTTGTATTGGGACCCGATATGATTCGCGAAGCTGCGGAGAAAGTCAATTTTATTTAGAAACGATTACTCGCCACTCAAAGCCGACAGAAAAGCAATGCAGATAAGAGAAGAAGAGGTACATCATTTGCTGTTGGCGACCACGTGTATTTGAAGGTATCTTCGATGAGAGAAGTAATCCGGTTCAGTAAAATAGGGAAATTGGCGCCCAAATTTATTGGTCCATTTCCTATTCTGGAACGGATTGTAACTCTCGCTTATAGGGTTCAATTACCTGATTGCTTGCCTGGAGTACATAATGTATTTCACGTATCTCAACTTCGAAAGCATGTTCATGATCCCGACTTGATCGTGGAAGAAGCAACGCAATGGGATATAGAAATTACTCCAGAATAGGCTGTGAGAAGAAAGCCGCTAAAGATAATTGGTAAAGAAACCAAAGAACTGAGGAATAAGAAGGTTCACTTAGTCAAAGTGCAATGGAGTGGAGATCCGCGAGATTGTACTTGGGAAACCAAGGAAAGCATTAAGAAAGCCTATCCTAAGTGCAGGGTGGATATCTCGGATTGACTCTGGTGCAAGGTACATTTACCATATTTGGCATTTCCATTTTGTTCTCTACTTTGCTATTGTTTTCTCTTCATGCATGTAACTTTTTAATTATATAGTCTGAATGTTTTCAAAAGAGTATATGAATTATTTAGTACGTTTTTGAAAAGTTAAAAAGAAATTGATTGTTGGTTGTGTTGTGTGATTGTGGATTCGATTAATTAAATTATTGGAATGATAGTTAATTTAATCAATAAGAAAATGAAGTTAAATGTATGCAATTGTACAAGTATTGAACTGATTTAGAAATAGATAGAAATATATACAGGTGCATTATATATGTGTGAACAGGTTATGGATAAACTGCTAAGCGGAGGAATAAAATTGTTTGCCCAACAAATAGGTACATGTTTATTATATTTCTTGGGATTTGATGATTTTATGAGCCGATTGGCTAGCCGCTTGGCTTTTCCTTTTTCTTTTGGATTGGTGAGGGCCATAGGAGGCTATTTGAAATATCCCGAAGCACCCCGTACAAAGGAGGTTATAGCGAATTTTTCGAAAATTTAGGGGGTTAGCCAAATTTTTGAAGAATTTGAAAATTCTTAGAAACTGAAATGTTGAAGAATGGAAGCCAGAATGAAAGCTGAGTTGATTTGTAAAATAGCTTTCGACTTTGTTCCTTTTCGGGAACGAAAAGTTTTAAGTGGGGGAGATTATAACAACCCCGAAAATCTGAGCCAGTTTAAAATTTTTAATTTGGCTATTTTAGTGGAGTTTAAATATTTAAAATAAATTATTTTAAATAATAACGATGAGAAGTAAGTTTGAATCGATGTTTGAAAATAAATATAATTATTTTAAACTATAAACAAGGCCTGAAATGGCGCGGCGGTTTCAAATTTGGAATTCAAACTTTGACTACTGTACCGAGTGCAAAATAAAATGGATTTTAGTGAAACCAAAAATATTGAAATCCGATTATGAATATCTTTCTAACGAATCTGAATAATCAAAGTTTAGTAGCTGGAATCAAAAGTTATGGCCAAATGAATTTTCAGAAAGGTCGCTATAGAGAATATATAGCCCATGAAAATAGCCATTTTGCAAACGACCTCAGAATTCGACGAAACCACTTTTGTTGGATCTGGGATGTCAAATTATTGCTAGGTTTCAAATTCCATAATTTTTGAAGTTAATATGTGAGCGTGGCAAAGGAAAATGTGTTTGGTTGATTTCTGTTAAATTGGATCGACCAGAAAATGGCCATTTTTCAAATGGTCTCAGAATTCGACGATACTAGTTTTGTTGGGACTGTATCGTCAAAACATAGCTAGATTTATTTTTATGGAATTTTTGGGATCAGTATGTGGCCCCGGCAAATTGAAATGTACATTCAAATCCAATATTGAATGTTTAATATTTTAATTTGAAAAAAATTGACTGGGACAGTCGAATGGGCCTACGAAACATATCCGATTGTGTTCGGAATGGGGGTATTTAGCTAGGGGCAATAGTCGTTGTGTTTGATTTGGTGTTCGTATTAGAAAACCATATTTTTGAATTTAATATACACATGGACCAATAGGATTTTTTATAAAAAATGAATTTATTTTCCAAATCACTTTCTCTCTCCCCGATTCGAGCAGATCGAAGGCGGAAAATCTTTCGCCACTTCTTGGCCAAACTTTGGCCACCCCGTTCGTCGTTGACCCCTGCCACCGTTCAACTTCTTGAAGATCTCCCTCCCATCTTCAAATCAAGATCGTTTGCACACCCCCTCGTCTCCCCATCGACGAGAACAACCGCCTCGAAGTTGTTGACTTTGCACCACCGCCATGCCCTACAGCCACCATCGAAACAGATACCCCGGCCATCGATCTGAGCTCCCTTCCATCCTCTTTGGTGTGGCGCAACTCGATTTGGCTATCGTGTGACAGTTTGAATGCAAAATTGAAACCCTAGTTCGAAGCTTTTCTAAAGGTATACGGTTTATAATTTATAAACTAATTTCAACATTCAAAAACCATTGCAAAGTGTGGTTATCGAATAAAAATCATAAATTTTTGCTATGTTTTCGAAATTCAGTGAAACAAGAGACACCGGGACCATGGCGACGTCTTCTACATTCTAGAAGTGACCGGATATTTTTCTGAGCCTTCTACAATTTTCGGATGAGTGGAACCCAAAGTGAGATTTCTAAATTATAAACAATATGGAAACAACGACGTATAAATTATATAGTCGAAGTATGAGTTATATAAGCGTTGTACACCACATGTATAAGCGTTGTATAAGTTGTATGTTCGATGTATAAGTTATATATGTGTTGTAAAAATAACATATGCGTTGAAATGAATTGGAATGATATTGAACTGAAATCGAAATATAGTTATACACGTATATCTATATATATACTCCCCTCGTCCACAGACCATGGATGATATATATTGGTTGTGATATTGTTTGGATTATTGGTTGATGTGAAATTTGGTGAATATCATGAATGGTTGATTTGAAATGATTGATTGTGGTTGAAATCCCTATAGGATTAGTATATGGGAAAATTCGTCTGCGTACGAACTAGATATTGAAAATCCCCACTGTCAAAAGCTGCGAGGCTTTAAGGTAGAGCGAGGAGCCATACTTAGGACGGTGCCGGCTTTAACTACCCTGTCATTATGCTGCCGAAATTTTCAATAATATTCATGTGTTAGAATTATTTTCATGTGTTGAAACTATATTCATGTGTTGAATAGAAATTCATGTGTTGAATGAAGTTCATGTGTTGAATAAATTCTTTGAATGATAAAAATAACATTTATATATATATAGACTATCTAAAATATTAGTATTTTAAATAAATTGTTTTAACACCAAAAATAACCTTTTTACCTTATGTATGAACTATATAAGATAATCGTGTTTTGAAATAAATTGTTTTAACAATAAAAAACACATTTTTATTATATATAAAAAAAAAATAGAAAACATTCATGTGTTGAATAAAGGACTAGAATGATAGAAATCATATTTTTATCGTATGTGTGAATTCGAAAACATTCATGTATTGAATATATAGATTGAACAACAAAATCTACATTTTTATTGTGAATACGAAGTGCTAAAAATATTCATGTGTTGAATAAATATTTTCGATGATAAAAATAACATTTTTATCATGTAAACGACTCACTAAAATTAAACAAGTGTTGAAATAAATATTTGTTTGCTATGAATATTATTTTTAACATGTGTATGAACTAAACAAAATAGTCATGCGTTGAAAGATATTTTTGTTCGCTAAAAATATCAATTTAATACAAGATATGAAGTGTTAAAAATGGTGATGTGTTGAAATAAATATCTACTGGTGTCATTTTTGTCAAATATATGAAGTGAATATGGTTTTGAAATCGAAGAATGAATTATATTTATATATATATATATATATAATTAAAATAATCGAATAACGACGCTGTAGTTCGTATTTTGAAACCGTGATTTCAAAAGATTATTGAGGGAAATCCGACCATCGGATTTTCCCGAAACCGAAACCGTTGGGTTCGCTTTGGAAATATCTTTCCAATGACATCCACTTTGTAAAGATCCAACGGTTGAATTGTCTGTAATGTTTAATTCAAATCTGAAGAAAAACGGCACCAGAATCGATTATATATATATATAATTAAATTAAATCGAATAACGACGCTGCAGTACGTATTTTGAAATCGTTACTTCAAACGATTATACCGGGAGATCCGACCGTTGGATTTTCCCAAAATTGAAACTGTTGGATTCGTTTTGAAAAGATCTTTCTAAAGATATAAATTTTGTGAAGATCCAACAGTTAGATTTTCAGAGATGTGTAAATAAAATCTGAAGAAAAACAGCGCCACGGCCGCGTTATGGCCTGAAGCGTCGTTTGAATGAATTTGCTATTTTTAAATAAATAAAAATAGCGATAAATCATGATAAAATATTATAAACGATATGGAATGGAAATAAACTGAATTTGCTCGGTTTATTTGATATTTGATGGTGGGATGTGTTTGGCGTGAAAATTACATTAAAGAACAGAATTAGTGATGTTGAATAATTTAACCATTGAAGTGAATTGATTTGAAATTCTAAATATACGTGAATTATTTGAAAAGGCTGGGTTAATTCTCATTTCAAATAATTGATCGACGATTAGAAGTCGAAGATATGAAGATTGTGCAAGACCGATGATCTTCACGTCAAATGGATGGGTGCTACTGATGCTCATGATAGGAGTAGCCCCCTTGAACGGACTGGAGTGGTAGCCGCCCAGACGTACTTGTTGATTGTACGGATATGCGAGGTATTAAGTGCCTCCGGTTTCGTTCAGACCCAAAACGAAATTGTAAATGGACTGCGTGTCGGACATTGGATTTTGTTCTGTTCTGATTGATCTCTATTAAATATATATCTACTTGGTGGCAGAGAATTTATTTTCTTACTTAATGCCCTTCTCTGTGACGTACGAGCTCAGAGGTTATATATATCAATAGAAATCAGTCGCATGGAGTGAATTGCCTATGTGGCATGCCTAAGTGGCAGATGATCAAGGATTCTGTTGAAAAGCAAACTCTTGTGGTAGATGATCAAAGCACAACTTGTGTGGCATAGCTTCGTTTGTAACGTTAATTCGCGAGCCTCACACCCCGGTATGAACCAGAAACGGGAGAGGACATCAAGGAGGGCATGCGTTTTCTTTTAGCTAGGGTGGTGTTAGTGACCTACCAGCCCTAACATTTATATTACTTTCACCTGTGTGGTTGTTGGATTGCGAGGCGCCTCGGATATATCGATGACTATGCAGAGCCGATGGAGTCGTAAGACTCATTTACGCCCCAAAGGGCGGGGCAACGAAGTGTTCAGGCATTTTAATCCACATCGGTGGACCGGCCCTGACGATCCAAGGGGCAGTTGTGGCTGTTCCTAAGACTCGGGCAAGACAGTCTCGAATACGGTAAGGACTATCTTTTGCCTTGGTTCATGACGGAAATCCAATTTCCAAATTCGATACCGTGCGGTTTTGATTGCATATCTATATATGGCGACATAGTGGTATGGGGCATTAATGGCGTCTATGATTGATACTTATGATTTGAAATTGTTTTTGAAACATATAAACACTAGTAATAATATCAAATGCTTTTGTTTTATTTGTATCAAGCATATTTTGGCCATTATAAGGTAAAACTCTATCCTCTGGTTTGTGTTGCATAGTGTGATGGGAATCCAGTCTTATAATGGCTTCATTTTTACAAAAAGCATTGCGATGTTTAAAAGATTTACTTGTTTCAAAGCACTGGCAATCCAATGGAGTAAACCCGTTCCGTGAAAGTGGCGTGGTCCCGTGATTGGCCATATTATAAAGTAAGTTAAGTAGATTTCTCATACCAGTCCCATGATTGACTCGTAGTTTGTTTCACTTGCAAATTCGGGTGCCCCTTTTTTTCTACACGAGCAGCCTTGTATCCAGGTTTTAGCAGGCTCTTTCTGGATAGTTGGAGCTGAAGATGGATTTTATAATTTATCTCTTTTTATGCTGTTCAGCTACTGTTGTACATATTATGTTTTGTTTTCCGCTGTAGACATTTATGTATAGCTGAACTGTATTTTGTACTAAGTATGATCCTGTATACTGTGTAACTCTGATGATTATGTTTATCCAGTGTATTCTACTGGGAATTATCTAGTTTATTTCTGTTCTGTTGTAATATGTTTATGTGTTATATTCCAAAGATTTCTCTTGCCACTGTTGTATGGGGTTTGGGTCGTCACAGGACTACTCGCTACCGATCTGTAGGGTGATTCCTAGGATGTGGTAGAAGGGTGCCTTCGGTTCATCCTATTCCTCGATGACTTGTATTAATAGATGTCTGATGGAATATTTACAAAGGAATTACGTACGTTGATTTCTTCAAATGTACCATATTTGGTGGCGAAGAGGGGCACATTTCTTAGCTTAAAAATTATAGTATTTTAGTGGATGTCAATTAGTGATTTCTGGAGGATTTGAAGATGTGCCATTCTGAGTAAATGATGGCCAGATGTTCTAAAGAATATTTAAATCTCAAGCCCCAACAACTGGGAAATGGTATAAAATTAGGTAGGTCGCATGGATATGTGGTCACTCCCATTAGGGTGTATTGTCATCATCTAGAGAATATTCATATCTTTTGCTTCTTTTTATTTCTGTATCTCTCATGAATTAAGGTGGTCGTGGAAAATATCCATAAGGCGATAATAAATTTGAACATTTAAGCGAAGTGAATGGAAGGTCATGTTTAACATGGGTTGCAAGATGTTCTTGTTGAACCCGGTGTATTCCTCTCAAGAGATACGATATGGTAAGGTGGTCCCATACCTTGCTAGTTGGAATCCAACCTCCAATAAGAGCCGGAGTTTTAATTGTATACTATGTTTGTGGAGCGTGAGATGCAAGCGGTCTACTAGATCATTATTTATTTGTATTTATTCATTATTATAATATCAGAAAATATATGATTTCAAAATTTTTTGGGTTATCGTAAGGTAAAAACCATCCGTGTTTATGTGTGGACCGGTCTTACGATTATCCTTTTCTTTCACATAAGATTTGTTAACTTTAAAAATCAAGTTGGATATTGCTTATAAACTTAGTGGGTTCTCACTCTAGGTCACCATACTGATCCGGCGTTTGTAATGCTCGGGTTAGACCGGGTTTTACTGGTTTAGTATATCGGATGCTATGAAGAGACGAGATTGATGGGGTTAGACATATGATATTATATAACATTTTCTGTTGCATGTTGTATATGATGACAGGTTATATAACTGTTCAGATGTGTTGATGTACTCTGATGATCGTAAGTATTTTTAAAGCTCTCAATAATGATTTATTTCTGTATTATATTTTGTTTCGCTGCGATGTGAGACTTTGTGTTGTGTTGCTTCTTCTTCTTCTTTTGTTCTAATATTTCTTTCTTTCTTTTCTTCTTCTTCTTTAGTTCTAATATTTCTTTCATTATTGTCTCACTCGCTAATTTCTTTCTACTAACTATCCTCTTTTCTGCGCAATTTGGGTTGGACGTGAGTTGTAAGTTGTCAACTTAAAGGGTACGAAAAAGTTTTATGTTATAGTGGTATCAGAGATGAAGGTTGAGTAGTAACCTGGGCTCTGTGGCATAACTCAGTAGAGATGGGGCTAGTAATACCCTATATTGAGTTTAAGTGTATATACGAGAGAACGTATTCGTAGATTTTATATAAAAATGTTTTATATTGTGTTGATTAATCTGTTTAAGTGTTGGGAAACCATATTGAACAGGCAACTAACACAATATTGTTTTATAAAGAGGGTAAATGAAATAATTTTTCCTAAGTTATATTTTCATAGAAAAAGGAAATAATTTTCTATAATATATCAATATTGGGTGTTTTGCATGATTTGATTGGAATTCAAATTGAATTGGGTATGAAAATGAAACTTAACCTAGTTAAGTAGAATTACCTAAAGAAATGGAATTGAGTAGTATAAATTTGGAATTTGGAAATCATTTTGATAATAATGGAAATTAATTAGGTGTTAATCATTTGATATTAATGTATGTCAAATCGAAGTAAATGCAGGCAAACAAATATCAATAACGTATATTAATTGAATTAAACAAACTAGTTGGAGTTAATAAGAAATTGTATGAATTGGAAGCAAAGAAAATCCCATTATAATGAATTGGAAATAAAATCAGTTATGAAACAAAACTAAATTATTTAACCCTGTATTTGTTACTTGCATTGTAAGTTGAGTTAAGTACAAATTCTAGTAGGCAATGGAGTTGATTTGGTTACACGATTGGAGGTACAGACTGGAAATCAAAGAACGGTTAGTTGATTTGCTTCAAAATTGGGATTGAGTTTTTTGACAAATAGATAAACCTTAATATGATTGATTTATTACCCCTAAGTTGGGTAGCCATTTGGCTTTTGGTTTTCTTTTGAGGAAATTAAGGCTGGAATGGCAGTTGTACCGATCGAACCACATAGAGGAGGTGCTAGCGAAATTTTCGAAATTTTTTAAAAAACTAAATTTGTTTGGTGATAATTCACCATTGTTGATATAGTAGTAGAAGACAGTTTTTGATATTAGTGAGTGGATTTGAAGATAGGATGGAAGAGCGGATCGAGCACTATTGTTCGTTTATTTAATGCTGGAGGAGCAGTTTGTTTTTCTGGGAACAAAACTGAATTGAATCGGAGTAATGTGGGGGGGGTGTGTGTGTGTGTATATATATATATACAGAAAGGATGAAAGGGATATGTACAACTTCAGTTCAGTTGGTATAGATAGGGAAGATTTTTATTACTTAGGTTTGCCTTAGCTAGGGGGTGAGACAAGTGCGTCTGCAAGCTGTTAGTGATAGGTTAGGCAGAATGTAGGGTTTACAGTATAGTATTTTCATGCACTGGTCAAGTGAAGGTGACGCAGTAGCATGTAGGTTAGAAGATAGGAGTTGAAATTATATATTAATTTTTTTTTAAACTTGGAGCTTAAGCTATTCGTTGGGTTGGCACAGAGTAGGCTGCTCCAAGTAGGCGTGTACGGTTATTTAATTATACTATTTTTCACGTTAAAGTTAAATATATGCACTGTCACATATAAAATCCAAATGCACCGAAAATGAATATACCGCTACGTCTTGACATTCCAGGTCCAATGGAACTAATTTCATTAAAAACAGACTCCATTTGCAATGCAGCGTTATTTTAATTTAGGCTGCATTTGGCTAAAGTCCCTATTAACTTTCAAAATTAGGCTCACATCCGGTCTCAAACTTATTGTAAATTAGGTCCTTATTTTTTTAAAATTCATAAAAAATATAAATAAATAAAATCACGTAAATTCATTATTAAATAAAACATGTACATGCCAAAAATTCAAGTGTTAAAACAATCAAAAACCACATAAAAACCCAAAAAAAAAAAATGAAACACCGAAACAACAGGTTTATGCATTAAAAGATGCATTTATTTGTAAATAGTTGCATATATTCATGCTTATATTTCAGTGACGCATCAAACTTCAGTATAAATGCATACATATATGCAGTTAAACTGCAATATACGCATCCTTCTCTACGTATATTCAATTCTGGCATGTTTTTCCAAGCTTTCACGGTTTTTATACATTGTTGCGTACATTCATGCACTTATATAGAATAAACGCATACATTCAGAAGCCTCATCCCTTTTAAATTTGTTGCCTATATGTGTGCACCTATACGACATAGTTGCATACATGTATGTTACCATTCGTATCACACGCACCCCAGTTCAACTTTGTATGCATACATGTATGCAACTGTTAAAAATATATGAATACATGTATGCATATATTGGTCCATATTTTCAATAGTAAACACTGGTTGAATATATGCATACATGTATGCTACTATTGGTAATTGTTGCACAGATGTATGCAACTGTTTTTTTTTTTTACGAATGCTTCTGGGAATATTTCTGATTTTTTGATTTTTTTTTTTACTGGTCAATGCATTTTTTTCTTTAGAAAACACGTAACATGTGAAAACAAGGACCACTTTATAAATGAAACATGTGAGGGATGTCATTTGTATTTTGAAAGTTTTAAGGATGCTTGACTAGTTTTCACTATAATTTATCGGTTCACCTTTAAATTATATGTTCAGATAAAACAACTCCAATTATCTCCAAACTGGAAATCTAGCAATAATAAGTTATAGGTATTCCAATAAAATTTGTTTCATCGAAAACGGAGGTCGTTTGAAAAATAATCATTTCTGCAGCCTATATAATATCGATAAAATATAATTAAATCCAAAACAATTCGATTTAAATAATAATAAATTATTATTGTCATATATCTCCAAATGAAATCTAATACATCTTTAAAATAAACCAATATCGATTTATAACTCAATATTTAAAATCCCGGGTTAAATGATATTCCATAATTACAATTTGAAAATTTGAATTGGACATAATTTGCAATCTATAATATGAAATCTCCATTTTTCTCTTTTATTAGAAAATTATAATCACATAGGTTCAGACGATTCTTGTTTCAAAGAATTCTGACTTATATCGGATCTTGTTTATTGAATTGAAGTTCAAAATTCAATATTACGAAATATCGCGTCATTACGAGCTCTTTTAATTAAATTATAAATTTAAATGTTCAAACTCCATTTTATTAAATATTTTTTTATAAAAATCCATTAATATCACCAAATCAATGTTTAAAACGGATTTAAATATTCGTAATTAACGTTCAAAAATTTGGGACATTACATTCTTACCCCCTAAAAAGAATCTCGTCCTCGAAATTACAAGGTTTAGTCTCTCGAAAATTTTTAAGAGACTGAGTTTTTAAGATCCACGAATTTACCTTACTTCGAATTGAATTCTGAACACCTTCTTTATTAACATACATTCTTTTCCTCCAATTCTTGAATCAGAATTTTTCTAAACTAATTATTCTATTTTTATGAAGAGATTTGAGGAGGAAGAAGAATGACAAAGCTTAGGCAGCTTATCAGAAAATGTGAATTTTAGGCTAGGCTCTGCTAGCGTAATTATAGGTGTTCAGGATCTTATCGTACACATAGCGTTGAGTCAGCAATGAACATAGTTGAGAAAATAGTCCAGAATCATTAATGAATCTAGCCAGATCTAGGGTGGGGTCGACCCGGGCTCGACCCCTATGTGTATGTGTGTCGACCCTAGGGTTAACCCCCCATGTTGGTGTCGACCCCAGGGTCAACCCCCGCGTCTCACTAGCCTTTTCTGGGCAAACGTTCACCATTTTGACGTTTTTGATTTTCAAACATTCGATTAGCATCCCATTATAATTTCTTTGATTTATTTTAAATATTATATTTACATATAATCTTCTTATATGTATACAAACTTCAAATGCCCATTTTATACGTGTATATATACGCACAACTTTTGTTTCGATTTCAAAGTTCAAACAATGTTATGTTGTTATTTAATTCTTACCATATTTCTTTGATTGCAGCCTTATTTTGAACTTTTCTCCTGTATATATACATGCATATATATATATATATATGCATATAATTTCATATACATATATTTTTCTATACTTCCTTATATGTATACTTTTCCTTATATATGCGTTTGTATATAATTTCTCTTTAGATCATGCATTATTTTAGTCGTTCCCTTAAAACAAAAATATGGCGCTAGCGGGGATCGAACTTTGTACCTCTCGCGTGAAAGCTACATGCTCTAACCAACTGGGCTACTCAAGCATTTGTTAACAAGGCTTATAACAATAGTGGTCATTGTTCTTTTATTATTCCGCCTTTTCATGTTTGTTACAATATTTCTGTAACAAGCTGGAAAATACGAGCCAATTTAAAAAAATTAAACTTGTTATTTCAAAGGAATTTAAAACAATTGAAATAGAAGATTTCAATAAAATAGTGAATTGGGAATAGTGTGGCAGTTTGAAAATGTGAAATCAAACTTTGACTGACTGTGTCGGGTGCAAAATATAACGGATTTTTGTGAAACCAAAAATAGTTAAATGTGTTTATGAGTATCATTCCAACGAATCTGAAAAATTGAAGTTTCATAGCGGGAATCAAAAGTTATGGCCAAATGAATTTTCCGAAAGGTTGCTATATAGAATATACAGCCCTTGAAAATAGACATTTTGCAAACGACCTCGGAATTCGACGAAACCACTTTTGTTGGATCCGGTATGTCAAACTATTGCTAAGTTTCAAATTTCATAATTTTTGAAGCTAGTATGAGAGCACGGCAAAAGAAAATGTGTTTGGTCAATTTCTATAAAAATTGGATCGGCCAGAAAATGGACATTTTTCAAACGATCTCAGAATTCGATGAAACTAGTTTTGTTGGGACCGCAGAGTCAAAACATAGCTAGATTTATTTTTCTTGAATTTTTCGAATCAGTTGTGGCCCTGGCAAATTGAAATGTACGTTCAAATTAAATATAAAATGTTTTACACTTTAATTTGAAAAATAACTGACCGTAACAGTCGAATTGGCCTACGAAACATATTCCATTGTGTCCGGGATGGGGGTATTTAGCTAGTGGCGATAGTCGTTGGGTTTGAATTGGTGTCCGTGTGGAGAAATGCTATTTTAAAATTTAATAAAACCTTCGACCAATCAAACACTTCGTCATTCATAGTAAAAAAAATATCTCAGAAACCCCCCCCCCCCCCCCCCCCGACATCGACGACGCACGTCGCTCCTCCCTTCCCAGGTGATTTCCGATCACCACAGCCCACGCCCGACCTCGCCACCACCCAGACTCGACAGAACCGCCTCCCCTCTTCAAATCCGACCAACCCTTGACCCCCCTCGTCGCCCCATCGACGAGAACGACGTCTCCAAAGTCGGTGACTTCCCAGCGCCGCCACCGCCAGATCAGACCACCGATCCCGACGAAACCCCCCTACGACTGAAGCCCTTTCCACCCCCTTCGACGTCATACAACCTGATCGGGACAAAGTGCTACGGATTTCACGAATTTTCAAAACCTAGTTTTGAATAACTTTGTAAGGTATCGGTTTTAGTTATTTTAAATAGAAATTAACACTTTTAAGTGTTACCAAATTTGAAAAATCATATCTTTATGATCTGTCAACGAAATTCGATGAAACAGGAAACATCGTGACTGCAAGGAGGCTCTCTACCACTTAGAAGAGACCGCGGATTTTTCTGAGCTATCTACGATTTTTAGCACCTCGAAAACCAATGTGAGATTTCTAACTGAAATGTGAATGGAAATGTCATGTATAAATTATATAAGCAAAATATAAATTATACATGTGTCGTATACCTCATGTACATGCGTTGTGTAAGCTATATAAGCGAAATATAAATTTTACATGTGTCGTATACCTCATGTACATGCGTTGTGTAAGTTATATGGGTGAAATATGAATTATACATGCATTGTTTAAATGATATGTGTGTGTTGAAATGCAAGTGAAATATAGAAATAATATATATATACTCCCCTCGTCCACAAACCATGGACGATATTTATTGCTTATGATTGGCGTGAAAATATGTTGTATGACGAATGGTTGAAAATGATTGTTTGTGGTTGGTATTGTTTGGTTGTGGTCGAAAAATACCCATTGGTGATTGAAACGAATTTGAAATAATTGTGGAAATGAAAATAAAACATACCGCCTACGTGCGAACTAGATGCATGAAATCCCCATTGTCAAAAACCGCGAGGTTTTGAGGTAGAGCGAGGAGCCGTACTCGGGACGGTGCCGGTTTTAACTACACTGCCGTTATGCTGCCGAAATTTTGAATAATATTCAAGTGTTAGAATTATTTTCATATGTTGAAATTATTTTCATGTGTTGAAACCAAAGTCATGTGTTGAAAATTAAATTCATGTGTTGAATGAATAAAGTGTTTAAACAATAAAAATTACATTTTTATAATATATATGAAGTATGTAAAATATTCGCTTTATAAATAAATTGTTTCAACAATAAAAATTTCATCTTTCTTATATGAACAAACTATATAAAATATCCATGTGTGGAAATACTCATGTGTTGAGAAGTGCGTGTGTTGAAAAGGTTCATGTGTTGAATAAAAAGATCGAACAATAAAAATTACATTTTTATTGAAATTATGAAGTGTTAAAAAGGTTCATGTGTTGAATAAATATTTTAGATGATAAAAATACCATTTTTATCATAAATGTGATTTGCTAATAATATACGAGTGTTGAAATAAATATTTGTGAAATGAATATTATTTTTAACATGTATAGGAACTAAATGAAATAGTCATGTGTTGAAATATATTTTAGTTCGCCAAAAATATCATTTTTGAAATGTGAAGTGTTAAAAATAACCACTTGTTCAAATAAATATGCATGAGTTGAAATATTCATTAACTAGATAATGATATGATTTTTGCTTGTGTATGCAACGTTAGAATGAATGGTGACTTTAAACCAAATTGAATAAAATATGAAGTTGAATGGAAAATGATAAGTGATAAGAATTACACATATGTACATGCATATTTATTGAACAGGTTATAGCAAAGAGGCTAGAGAAGAGGAATAAAATTGTGTGCCCGACAAATAGGTACATGTATTATGATTCCGCCACAGGCGATGTAGATTGATGTTTAGTTTATGTATTCTCTATGTATGATTCCACCACAGGCGATGTAGACTGATTATGTATTATCATGCACTAAGTAGTATCCTGCACTGTGCTCTCTGATGTGGCGATATATATGTGTGTGTGTGTGTGTATGATTCCGCTGTCATATTTGTGTAAATTATCCTATTTCTTGTTTATGCTATTATCTGTACTCTGCTAATGATGATTAATGTGTTATATTCCAATGATTATCCTTAACACCGGTAGCACAGGGTTTTGGGATCGTCACAATTTCATTTAAACCATTGCGTATAACCTTATCATTTTGCATGCACCTTTTTCTTTCACGTTCCTTTTATTATTAATGCATAATATTTGTAAATCAGTGCATGCATCATAATTACACTGCATGCAACCAATTTCTTCTTTCTTTTAACGCATGCGTTGCATTTTTATTTACATTAATATTTTTTTCTTTTTCAATGCATGTATTTATTACATGCAATCGTATATTACCATTACTTTATTCCTCTTTTATACATTTATGTATATGCATATTTATATATACATATGCATTATTTAAATAATTAATTGTCATAAAATGTGGGGTGTTACACACTCTCATTAATGTATTTATATTTTAAAGTTTCTCCATTTTTTTGTAAAAGAGCACTGTTATTATTATAGATTATTCATTCCGTTGTGAGATTCTGGTCTGTATCTTCTTTCTTCTATTCTTCTGTCTCCTTTCTTTTCCTCTAACTATCATACTTTGTGGTACTTGATTTGAGATACATGAATATAGTGGATGTATTAGTATTGATTTGCAAGAGCCGAAAAGTCGGGTGGTTACATTTGGTATCAAAGCTTAGGTTAGCGAACACCTAGGGTTGTATGGGGTTATAGCTCCCTAGAGGTAGGGTTAGTAATACCCTAGATAGAGTTCTGAGAGAATGTATATTATATATATGAGTGCTTACTTGTTAGTGAATACACAATATTTTGAATTGGATGGTTTGATTTCTAAGTCTGAATTCTAGATCTGAATCAATCGGCTGATCATTGCTTTGATAAAGATTCTGAAACATTCGAACAAGTCATTCGATTCAATATTGTTTTCAAATTTGGTAAATGATATAAGTTACCAAGGTTTATATATTTTATATGTACAAGTGTGAACCCGTTCTATGCACAAGGAAGTTCAAAAATACGTTGATTTGTCATTTTTACTGTTATATTTTTACTCTTATAGCTTATGGACTACTAAGGAGACTCTCGAGATTAGATAGAATGACAAGTCCTCCGTTCTTGGGAGCAAAACACTTTCCTTGGCATTTTGAAAGGCGTTTTGAAGAAGGAGACTTAACCTTTTTCTTTCGTCTGTCTCTGGTATTCTTCCCTAAGGTTTCGTCATGATCTTTTGCTTTGTCACTAGGAGTGTAGTCAATGTCATCCAAATCGACGATTGCACCAATCTTTGCTTCTAGTGAACCTGGATATGAAGCAGGAGTGGAAGCAGCGATTAATGATGCATCGCCCGGAGGAGGAGTGGTAAGTGGGGAAATGGTAGTCGACACCAAGGTTGAATCATTGACAATGACAATCTCCATTTTGTCGGCTCCAACGGGTGAAGAATTTAGTGAGATCAGGCCTAATACAAATGAATAGTGAGCATAAAACACGGTATACCCTAGTGATGTACAAAGATAGTTGAGGTCTGACATGACTCGGTCAATCTCGGTTTTACCTACAGCATGAATATTTCTGTGCACAACTTCATATGTGCCCGGATTGTCATCGTCACCCTTCCCTCCTCCTGCAGGCTCCTCAGTGATATGCTCCTCAATAGTATGATCTTTAGCAGCTTTGTACTTTTTTTCATGAGTGGCGGAAGGATCATTAGGAAGCACAATTGGAGTCCGATAATAGGTGACCACAACATTAATAGAATCAGTGTGGGCATTGGTTGCGGTTACATCCAGGGCTTGTTGCCCAGAGGACCAGCTTCGTCCAGTAAAACCCGCTCTTTCATAATTGCAATCTTCCAATTAGCTAAAGCTTCGCGGGATTCCTCGTCTGGAAGACTCTATAATAGATACTCTTAAGTGTAAGTGTCTCCAACTTGAACAAGTACTGATTCCCAAACTTCAGCTTGAATCACTGGAAAATAGAGTCCCAAGTAGCGTAAGCTACCTCAGCTCATAACACTGAAAACATAGAATCTGAATAAAGTGTTGTTGGCATCAGCCAAAACATCAGTGAATTTTTTTTCAGCAGTTGCTTTACCAGCCAGGGCTTGATCTCTCTCCTGCTCGAGGATGTCTACTTTGGGTGTCAACACGAAAATAACCAATGTTTGAGCAGTGTTCTTCTCATGAACACTAGTTTTGTCTTGTTGATAGGTCACAGAAGCTTTCTTTTCCATGGCCAATTAGGCTTCAACAGTCTTTTGGGCAGACTAAGCATCTTTAACTTGCGTTTTCAACGCAGTTTCTCCCAACTTAGCAGCAGCGAGATTCTTCCTTGAGTCTTTGATTCTCGGCCTCTAACTCTGTATTCCTCTGCATAAGAGATGCAATGTTAGCATCCTGAGACTTAAGAATCTTGGCCCATTCAACCTTGTCATTTTCAATCATGGCTATTTGACCGAAGTTATTTCAATAGAACCATTTAAACTCATCAGCTAGTTTGTACCATAAATGTAGCTTCTCAATCGTACCCTTAACTTCATTCAACTTCTTATCATCCAAATCCTTCACTACACTCAGCTGCTTCTCAATGTTGCTCATAACTACCTTCATCCCTTTAAGCATGTTTTTTCTTATCTGATGGATGTATGTCGAAATCGAGGAAAACTCCCTTCAAACACCAATTTTTTAAGCGTTTGAGCAAGCCCGGTGAGTATAGGTGTAGAAACATAGCGTGGCATGTTGATGATCGTTTTAATATCAGCTAGAGGTAGAGTAACAAAATGGGAAGCAAGGGGCAAGAACGGAGGTGGTATCTGTAGCAGGGATTAGTTTTTTATCCGATCTAGGGAGATCCTGAGGATCATCCTTGATGTAATCCTTGCCCTGGTTGTGACATCCCATGTCAGTTAATGTCACTCATTAAGAGAATGCATTAAGTTTCATGAAGCATTATAAGTAAACAGAAACATTACAAGACAGATATAGAATAGCAGCGGAGTTAAAAAAATTATTAATCATCAAGCTTCGTGGTTCAAAACATTATATGTCTGAAATACGTAAAACCAATACATCATTAAAATTAATGTCTTATACTTAAAACATTAGAGTACAAAAATAAAAGAAGCATAATCCCTAAATAAAAACATAGCCATAGTAGCAAAGAAAGGAGCTTGAGCAATACGTCTAAGCAGCTTCGGCAAAATGATAGCAGAATCTGGATCAAGCTTGAGTATTCCCACCCTGAGAACCTGAGGTAACGGAAGCAAGAAGAGGAAACAAAAACGGTCACACATAAAGTCTAGAGAGTCCAGTTACTTTTAGCAAGTAAATAAGTAAAAGTATCATGACAGGCATATAAAGTGGATAAGAAAGATAACATCACAAAAGGAATGTATGACAAAGTAAACATGATAGAGTGTATACACTTCTCTAATGATTACTCTGATTCTCTGCACTGAACTATTATGACTAGAATGAGATGATCTGTAACAACCCGGAAAATCTGGGCCAGTTTAAAATTTTTATTTTGGCAATTTTAGCGAATTTTGAATATTTAAAATAGATTATTTTAAATAATATCGACGAGGAATTTATTTTGAATAGAATTCAAACGTATATATTATATACGTCGTCGTTAGAATATATAATATTTATATATAATTATAAAAGGAATTGAAAATGGCGCGGTAGTTCGAAAATTCGATTTCTAATTTCAAATGAATATACAGAATTCAATATAAGTCAGAATTGAACGAAACAAGAAATATATGAATCTGTATAACTATATCTTTGTAACGAAGTTAACAAAATGAGATTTCATCTTAGGAATGATAAGATATGTCCAGTTTAAAATTAGAAATAGTCGCTGTGGAATTTATATATATTTTTATATATATAAGGCCCTTAAAAATGGACATTTTGCAAATGACCTCGGATTTCGACGAAACCAGTTTTGTTGGGTCCGTGATGTAAAGTTATTGCTAGGTTTCAAATTTCATAATTTTTCGAATCAATATGTGAGCGTGGCAAAGGAAAACGCGTTTGACCAGTTTCAGTTGATTTTAATCGACTGAAAATTGGCCATTTTTCTAACGGTCTCAGAATTCGACGAAACTAGTCTTGTTAGGACCGTATCGTCAATACGAAGCTAGAAAATATTTTTTGGGAATTTTTAGGATTAGTATGTGACCCCGGTAATTTGAAATGTACGTTTAAAATTCAATTTAGTGATTTAAATGTAAATTCAAAGGAAACTGATTGTAACGATCAAATCAGCTTGCGATACATATCCCATTGTGTTCGGAATGGGGGTGAAACGCTATGGGCGACAGGCGGTGGGCCTCGTTTCGAGGTCATATGTAAAAGCCAACCTATTTGCAAAATTAAATAATTAAATAATAAAAAAAAAAAAAAAATTTCTTAATTCCCCTTTCCCTCCTTATCTCCCGCTTGGCCCCCTTTCACTTTTTATTTCAGTTAACAGAAAAAAAAAAAAAAAAAAAAAAAGAAGAAACCCTAAATTGGATCGAGCGCCGCAGTCCAGACATCGCCGCCGCATCTCTCCCCGACTGCGCCACCGCGCCGCCGCCCAGGCGGGCCCCACCCATTCGCGATCCCCTCCTCCTTCGCATCGAACGACGCGAAACCACCCAGCTCCCCCAATCGAAGCCGCAGCCCCCTTACCTCGCCGCCCTCCCCTTCTCCTCCTCCGCCACCTCGAAGCTCCGACCCCCCCTGCCCTAATCGACAGCCGCAGAAGCCCCCCCCCTTCATACGCAGTAAGCATTTTTACTTTTATTTTATTTTTATTTTAGAGATTAAAAACTAATTTTGATTTTTAGTGATTTTTTAAAAACTGATTTAAGTATTAAAACTGAATTTGATTTTTGTTTAAACTGAATCTGATTTTTGTTTAATGTTAAAAACTGAAATTTTATAAAGTATTTTAAAACTGAATTTTAAAGTATTTTAAAACTGAAATGATTTTTTTTTTTTAGTATAAAGCCTGATTTTATAAAAGTATAAAACAGATTTGATTTTTTTTAATAAGATAAAACTGTTTTTAGAAAAAGATTAAAAACTGAATTTTTTTTAAAAAAAAGAATAAAAACAGTTGATTTTTAAAAAGGGTTAAAACTGATTTTAATTTTAAGTTTAAGCAAAAGGTTTAAACTTTAAAAAGATCGGATTTGTAGTCGAGATAAAAATCATATTTTTATATATTGAACTTCGAAAGAAAGATATAGTTTTTAGATATTGAACTTCGAAAGAAAAATATAGTTTTTATATGTTGAACTTTGAAATAAAAATTCGATTTTTATATATGGAACTTTGAAGTAAAAATTCGATTTTTATATATTGAACTTTGAAATAAAGATTCGATTTTTATATATTGAACTTTGAAGTAAAAATTCGATTTTTATATATTGAACTTTGAAGTAAAAATTCGATTTTTATATATTGAACTTTGAAATAAAAATTCGATTTTTATATATTGAACTTTGAAATAAAAATTCAATTTTTATATATATAGTGGCCTTGGGCAACGAAGGTGACAAAAAGGCGAAACGACGAAGACTTCTGCAAAAGAAGAGTCGAGATGGTTGGATAGCTAAAGGTGAGAATTTCTCACCTTTCAATTTATTTTTCTAGTTATATATATATATACTAGGATGCAGACGGTGCTTAGTAGCACCCGACACAATCGTCCACAGACCATGGACTTGTTTGTTTGATTGATTGGTGATTGATTGCGATATTGGTTTGAATGTGATTTGTGGTATGAAAAATCGAATCGATGAATTGGTTAGGATTAGACGTGCGCCGTTATAAGGCGAAGGAGTAAGGCTAGGTTAGACTCTTACTCCAAATTTTGTGGTTTGCATAATGAATTGATTTGATTGATGTGTGAATGGCGTGGGCCTTCACTAGACCGGGGATTAGGCTAGGCCTTGTCCCGTTTCTAGTATCTTGCCGTTATGCCGCCGAAATTTTCTAAAATAAGTTAGAAAGATAAAAATAGCATTTTATTTAACGAATGAACTGAATAGAAATTCATATGTTAAAATAAAATGTGTTATCGTTAAAAATATAATTTTTAACGTGAATGTGAATAAATAAATATTCATTTACAAACCAGACGGTTTGTTTATGTACACCTATTTGAATGACGTTGATTGGGTCGATAAATTTTACACATCGCCTAACTGCACAAATAAAATATGTGTTTGATTGTTTGAAACCCCACACGGGTGTTAGGATGAAATTTGAAGTTCACTCATCCTGATTGATTAAATATGTCGATCGATTGATTGACAAGCTGCTATAAGCGTTAAATGTCTATATTTGATGCTTATACAGTGTAGTGCACTTTGGTTGATGGTTGATTATTCATCGTTGTTGATATATACATGTGTTGTAGAAAATCCATATAATTAACATTATATGGTAATTGATTGGGCCTCATTCCAGTTTCGAAAAAAAAAGAAATATTTGAAATAGAAATATTTGAAATAGAAATATTTGAAATAGAATATTTGAAAATAGAAATATGTGAAGCCGTGAGTATTAGATTGACGCCATTTTGACGTGAACGATATTTATATCGATTTTATTCATTTTAAAATGAATATTGAAAACGATTTTAAAATGAATATTGAAAACGATTTCGAAATGAATTGAATTGAAAACGATTTCGAAATGAATTGAATTGAAAACGATTTCGAAATGAATTGAATTGAAAACGATTTCGAAATGAATTGAATTGAAAACGATTTCGAAATGAATTGAATTGAAAACGATTTCGAAATGAATTGAATTGAAAACGATTTCGAAATGAATTGAATTGAAAACGATTTCGAAATGAATTGAATTGAAAACGATTTCGAAATGAATTGTATTGAAAACGATTTCGAAATGAATTGAATTGAAAACGATTTCGAAATGAATTGAATTGAAAACGATTTCGAAATGAATTGAATTGAAAATGATTTCGAATTAAATCGAAAGTGAATTGAAATGAATTCAAATTGAATTGAAATTTGAATTGAATAGAAATGAATTTTAAAACGAATTTATAAAGAAGAATTCAATTTTGATTTGAATTGAAAAGAAAGTTGAAATAGCTTTTGAAACGATTTTAGAACTATTTATATAATTCGTTTTAAATAGAAATCGACGAAATATATATTATATATATTATATATAATATAATGGCCTGAATAGAACGCGCCGCGCCGCGGCAGTTCGCGAATTTCGACCATTTATTTCAAACGGACGTTACGGGAGATCCGACCGTCGGATTCTCCTAAAACCGGAACCGTTGGGTTCGTATCGAAAAGAGCTTTCTAACGAATATTAGAAATTTGAAATCTAACGGTTGGATTTGGAATTATGTCCAAATCAAATTCGAAAAAGGTCGCTGTAAGTGCAGTTCGATGGCCATTGATGGAAATCGACTGTACGGGCCTTGATAAAATTATTAAAAATAGTAATAATTTGTGTAAAATCATAAGAAATGATTTAGAAAGAATTGGGATGAAAAACTCCCTATTTGAAAAGATAAAAATAGATTTTTATCGAAATGAACTAGTTTTGAACTAGAATTATAATTCTATTTATTTTTAAATAAATAAATTGAATTTGAAAAGGGTTTTGAAAATAACCAAAATTTCCAATGATTGCATTGGAGTGGATTTGAATCGAAATTGTCTTCGGAATATTTCGATGTTGGAATTTGAGATTATACGGATGTTGTTACGGAAATTTGAAAGATATATATTTATATCGTTATTTCCAATACGACATTTGTTAATCGTAGAATTTGATATTGAATATAAGCCGATATATTTTCTATTCAGAGCCTTATATTGAATATCAAATGGGATTTGGGTTTGTCGTGAATGGTGTCTTCACTAACACTGTTCTTGAACCCAGTTGAGAAAAGATTAAATCTTTTTATTTAGATTTAATGAAGTGTACCAATTAAATAATATTTAATTGGAATTGAATTGATATTGATTTTTGGGTTTATCGTGAACAGTGTTTTAAATAACACTTGTTCTTTAACCCGATAATTAATGAATGTGATTTGGGTTTGTCGTGAATGGTGTCTTCACTAACACTGTTCTTGAACCCAGTTGAGAAAAGATTAAATCTTTTTATTTAGATTTAATGAAGTGTACCAATTAAATAATATTTAATTGGAATTGAATTGATATTGATTTTTGGGTTTATCGTGAACAGTGTTTTAAATAACACTTGTTCTTTAACCCGATAATTAATGAATGTGATTTGGGTTTGTCGTGAATGGTGTCTTCACTAACACTGTTCTTGAACCCAGTTGAGAAAAGATTAAATCTTTTTATTTAGATTTAATGAAGTGTACCAATTAAATAATATTTAATTGGAATTGAATTGATATTGATTTTTGGGTTTATCGTGAACAGTGTTTTAAATAACACTTGTTCTTTAACCCGATATTTAATGAATGTGATTTTGGGTTTATCGTGAACCGTGTTTTAAATGACACTGATTCTTTAACCCAGTTAACGATTAAAACTGAGTGGAGTTTTAATGAATCTTTAATTAGATTGAAAAGATCGAAAATGGAGTATCACCAGTTTTGCTCCAGGCGATAGTTAAATCTTTAATTAGATTTGAACGTGAAATGGTAATTGAATTTACCGATAACACTGTGGTGTTAGATATGAAGTATTACCAGTTTTACTTCATGGGATGAATAGGTTGGGATTGGGAAATTAAAACAAATGATTACTTCGGTAAGGTTCGCTAATCCCGACTAGTTTGAATTGATATTCAAAAATGGATTAAAGAATAAATTCAAGGAATTTATCTTTGATAAAATTAATGGGAATCTTTCCCTATGAATGTGAAATTTAGAAACTAACTGTCGGTTAGCCAAGCAGAATGGTTTTCTGGATATTGATCTGATGTTGGTTTCGGCCTTTGGGGTTAATATTTGGGAAATTATTCTCTTGATTAATTTACGGTTAGTGACTAATGAATTGGAATGAGGCGTATGTTGTGTTTGTGTAACACTTTCATAATATATACGCGAGTTATTCGGAAAGGCCGGGTTTATCCCATTCTGAATAACTGATACGACGATAAGTCGAAGATGAAGACGATGGTCGAAGACCGGAGGTCTTCACGTCGTTTGGGTAATTACTGATGATCTTGATTGGGCTGTACACCCAAGAAGATGGAAACAGTTAGTGATCGTCCAGACGTACTTGGAGATCGATGGATATGCGGGGTACTAGGTGCCTCCGGTTTCGTTCAGACCCAGGACGGACTTGTAAATGGACTGTGTGTCTGACATCGGATTTCATTCTGTGTGACTGATATCGGTTGCATAGAATGGTTTGCCTGTGTGGCATGCTAAGATGCAAATGATCAAGGCTTCTGTTGAAAAGCAAAGTCTTGTGGTGATGATCAAAGCACGGCCTTTGTGGCGTAGCTTTGTGTAACGTTTACCTCGCGTGTTTCACACCAGGTATGAACCAAAAACGGGAGACGGACCTCAGGGAGGGCCTGCGTTTCCTCCTAGCTAGAAGTGGCGTCAGTGGTTTTACACGCCCTGACGAGTTTGACTTATGTGGTTGTTGCTGTTGCGAGGCGCCTCGGATTGATCGGTCGTTCTCGAACCGATGGAGTCATTTAGTTGGCTCGCTTACGCCCCAAAGGGCGGCGAAACGTAGTGCTCAGGCATTTTTAATCCACTCCGTGTGGACCGGCCCTGTCGCTCCAAGGGTCGATGCGTTCTGATCCTGAGACTAGGGCTAGGCAGTCTCGAATCGGTTGAGGACTATCTTTTGCCTCGGTTCATAGATGGAAATCCAATTTCCAAATACGTGACTTTGCGGTTTTATTTGTAAACCTATATATGGCGACATAGTGGCATGGGACGCTCATGCCGCCTATGATTGATACTTATGATTTGAAGTGTTTTATACACTATGCACTTATATTAGTATCAAATGATTTGTTTTAAAACGTATCAAGCATTCTTTGGCTGTTATAAGGGAAAACCCTATCCTCGGCTGCGTTGCATTGTGTGATGGGACCTGGGTCTTATAACAGCTTCATTTTTCTTTATTTAGCATTGCGCTGTTTGTTTTATGCACTGGTATTCTTGGGAGGAAACCCGTTCCGTGTTATACGGCGTGGTCCCTTGATTTACCTAGCTTTGAAAATAAAGATTAATAACTGTTTTAGTTCTCACACCAGTCACATGACTGACCTGGAGTTTATTGTTTTAACCTAAACTCTGGGTGCCCCTATTTTTGACACGGGCAGCTAGTAGTTTTGGTTTTGCAGATTTATATTCACAGGATCCTGGTTTACAGCTGGAACGATATCCGGAAAGCTTTGTATCCGTATATCTCTTCTAGTTGTGTATTGTATTATTTTCCGCTGCGATGTATTTAAATGTAATTTAAATCTCTGATATTTCTGTGTAATATTCATTTATACTCTGTATATTCTTGTAATCTGATGCATTGTTGTAATATACAATGAAATGTTCTTTTATATGCGTTCTGATTTGTCCTGTTCTCAAACGATAGGGCGTTTCGAACGGCCTGGATCGGTTTAGCGACTGGTTCGGACCGAGCGAAATTCTTTGCCGTCACATTTGGTATCAGAGCTTTGGTTTACAAAGCTCAGAGAACAAGGCACATTAGAACCATACGAAAGGATTCATCAGATAATTGGATTAGTAATATCCAATTAGAATGACTCGTTAGAGATGGGATCAGTAGTATCCTAGAACGAGTGTGAAGAGTATATTTTTCAAATGAAAACATTCTTTGTTTTGAAAATTTAAATCAACTATTCGTATTTGATTATTTATTTATATAGATTTGGACAATGCAGTATATAAAGATTTTGGGTATACGTCTGATCCACGTGTATTCGAAGTTTTAATATACTGGATAGATATAGAATTACACTCTAGTCGCACGGACCTGATTCTGATGGTTGACGCGTCATCATTAGTAATTAGCTTCGTGTTTCGAAGGTGTGATTTTCTATATATTTCCATTGGACTGGTGTGAGAACCAAAACTAATATAGTTAGAACACTTTGTTGTGAATTGGCATCAAAAACACGATTTTAGTATATGTATCAAAATTATGAATTTGAAACTTTAAATTCACTAATTGATTGATGTTTGTGTTGTTTGTTCATTTGTTTGCTAATTTTGAACCATTATGACTAATTGAATCAAATATTGAACTATATTGAAAATTGGTCGCATTTGCTTGCATATACATGTATATCATTGAACAGGTCATAGCAAGGAGGCTAGAGCTGAGAATAAAATTTGTTTGCCCGACAAATAGGTACATGTTTATTACATAATTTACTGTTTTGTTTGGGTGATGATGATTTTATGAGCCTATTGGCTAGCCGCTTGGCTTTTTCTTTTTCTTTTTGAGATCTGAAGGACCGGGGAAGCTATTTGAAATTCCCCGATGCTCCCATTGCAGTGGAGGTTATGGCGAAATTTTTCAAAAACTTAGGGTGTTAGCCAAATTTTTGAAATTTTAGAAATTCTCAGAAACTGAAAAGTTGGAGAATGGAAGCCAGGTCGAGCGTAGAGTTGATTAATCAAACCACTTTCGACTTTGTTCCTTTTCGGGGACGAAAAGTTTTAAGTGGGGGAGATTGTAACAACCCGGAAAATCTGGGCCAGTTTAAAATTTTTATTTTGGCAATTTTAGCGAATTTTGAATATTTAAAATAGATTATTTTAAATAATATCGACGAGGAATTTATTTTGAATAGAATTCAAACGTATATATTATATACGTCGTCGTTAGAATATATAATATTTATATATAATTATAAAAGGAATTGAAAATGGCGCGGTAGTTCGAAAATTCGATTTCTAATTTCAAATGAATATACAGAATTCAATATAAGTCAGAATTGAACGAAACAAGAAATATATGAATCTGTATAACTATATCTTTGTAACGAAGTTAACAAAATGAGATTTCATCTTAGGAATGATAAGATATGTCCAGTTTAAAATTAGAAATAGTCGCTGTGGAATTTATATATATTTTTATATATATAAGGCCCTTAAAAATGGACATTTTGCAAATGACCTCGGATTTCGACGAAACCAGTTTTGTTGGGTCCGTGATGTAAAGTTATTGCTAGGTTTCAAATTTCATAATTTTTCGAATCAATATGTGAGCGTGGCAAAGGAAAACGCGTTTGACCAGTTTCAGTTGATTTTAATCGACTGAAAATTGGCCATTTTTCTAACGGTCTCAGAATTCGACGAAACTAGTCTTGTTAGGACCGTATCGTCAATATGAAGCTAGAAAATATTTTTCGGGAATTTTTAGGATTAGTATGTGACCCCGGTAATTTGAAATGTACGTTTAAAATTCAATTTAGTGATTTAAATGTAAATTCAAAGGAAACTGATTGTAACGATCAAATCAGCTTGCGATACATATCCCATTGTGTTCGGAATGGGGGTGAAACGCTATGGGCGACAGGCGGTGGGCCTCGTTTCGAGGTCATATGTAAAAGCCAACCTATTTGCAAAATTAAATAATTAAATAATAAAAAAAAAAATATTTCTTAATTCCCCTTTCCCTCCTTATCTCCCGCTTGGCCCCCTTTCACTTTTTATTTCAGTTAACAGAAAAAAAAAAAAAAAAAAAAGAAGAAACCCTAAATTGGATCGAGCGCCGCAGTCCAGACATCGCCGCCGCATCTCTCCCCGACTGCGCCACCGCGCCGCCGCCCAGGCGGGCCCCACCCATTCGCGATCCCCTCCTCCTTCTCATCGAACGACGCGAAACCACCCAGCTCCCCCAATCGAAGCCGCAGCCCCCTTACCTCGCCGCCCTCCCCTTCTCCTCCTCCGCCACCTCGAAGCTCCGACCCCCCCTGCCCTAATCGACAGCCGCAGAAGCCCCCCCCCCTTCATACGCAGTAAGCATTTTTACTTTTATTTTATTTTTATTTTAGAGATTAAAAACTAATTTTGATTTTTAGTGATTTTTTAAAAACTGATTTAAGTATTAAAACTGAATTTGATTGTTGTTTAAACTGAATCTGATTTTTGTTTAATGTTAAAAACTGAAATTTTATAAAGTATTTTAAAACTAAATTTTAAAGTATTTTAAAACTGAAATGATTTTTTTTTTTTAGTATAAAGCCTGATTTTATAAAAGTATAAAACAGATTTGATTTTTTTTAATAAGATAAAACTGTTTTTAGAAAAAGATTAAAAACTGATTTTTTTTAAAAAAAAAGAATAAAAACAGTTGATTTTTAAAAAGGGTTAAAACTGATTTTAATTTTAAGTTTAAGCAAAAGGTTTAAACTTTAAAAAGATCGGATTTGTAGTCGAGATAAAAATCATATTTTTATATATTGAACTTCGAAAGAAAGATATAGTTTTTAGATATTGAACTTCGAAAGAAAAATATAGTTTTTATATGTTGAACTTTGAAATAAAAATTCGATTTTTATATATGGAACTTTGAAGTAAAAATTCGATTTTTATATATTGAACTTTGAAATAAAGATTCGATTTTTATATATTGAACTTTGAAGTAAAAATTCGATTTTTATATATTGAACTTTGAAGTAAAAATTCGATTTTTATATATTGAACTTTGAAATAAAAATTCGATTTTTATATATTGAACTTTGAAATAAAAATTCAATTTTTATATATATAGTGGCCTTGGGCAACGAAGGTGACAAAAAGGCGAAACGACGAAGACTTCTGCAAAAGAAGAGTCGAGATGGTTGGATAGCTAAAGGTGAGAATTTCTCACCTTTCAATTTATTTTTCTAGTTATATATATATATACTAGGATGCAGACGGTGCTTAGTAGCACCCGACACAATCGTCCACAGACCATGGACTTGTTTGTTTGATTGATTGGTGATTGATTGCGATATTGGTTTGAATGTGATTTGTGGTATGAAAAATCGAATCGATGAATTGGTTAGGATTAGACGTGCGCCGTTATAAGGCGAAGGAGTAAGGCTAGGTTAGACTCTTACTCCAAATTTTGTGGTTTGCATAATGAATTGATTTGATTGATGTGTGAATGGCGTGGGCCTTCACTAGACCGGGGATTAGGCTAGGCCTTGTCCCGTTTCTAGTATCGTGCCGTTATGCCGCCGAAATTTTCTAAAATAAGTTAGAAAGATAAAAATAGCATTTTATTTAACGAATGAACTGAATAGAAATTCATATGTTAAAATAAAATGTGTTATCGTTAAAAATATAATTTTTAACGTGAATGTGAATAAATAAATATTCATTTACAAACCAGACGGTTTGTTTATGTACACCTATTTGAATGACGTTGATTGGGTCGATAAATTTTACACATCGCCTAACTGCACAAATAAAATATGTGTTTGATTGTTTGAAACCCCACACGGGTGTTAGGATGAAATTTGAAGTTCACTCATCCTGATTGATTAAATATGTCGATCGATTGATTGACAAGCTGCTATAAGCGTTAAATGTCTATATTTGATGCTTATACAGTGTAGTGCACTTTGGTTGATGGTTGATTATTCATCGTTGTTGATATATACATGTGTTGTAGAAAATCCATATAATTAACATTATATGGTAATTGATTGGGCCTCATTCCAGTTTCGAAAAAAAAAAGAAATATTTGAAATAGAAATATTTGAAATAGAAATATTTGAAATAGAATATTTGAAAATAGAAATATGTGAAGCCGTGAGTATTAGATTGACGCCATTTTGACGTGAACGATATTTATATCGATTTTATTCATTTTAAAATGAATATTGAAAACGATTTTAAAATGAATATTGAAAACGATTTCGAAATGAATTGAATTGAAAACGATTTCGAAATGAATTGAATTGAAAACGATTTCGAAATGAATTGAATTGAAAACGATTTCGAAATGAATTGAATTGAAAACGATTTCGAAATGAATTGAATTGAAAACGATTTCGAAATGAATTGAATTGAAAACGATTTCGAAATGAATTGAATTGAAAACGATTTCGAAATGAATTGAATTGAAAACGATTTCGAAATGAATTGAATTGAAAACGATTTCGAAATGAATTGAATTGAAAACGATTTCGAATTAAATCGAAAGTGAATTGAAATGAATTCAAATTGAATTGAAATTTGAATTGAATAGAAATGAATTTTAAAACGAATTTATAAAGAAGAATTCAATTTTGATTTGAATTGAAAAGAAAGTTGAAATAGCTTTTGAAACGATTTTAGAACTATTTATATAATTCGTTTTAAATAGAAATCGACGAAATATATATTATATATATTATATATAATATAATGGCCTGAATAGAACGCGCCGCGCCGCGGCAGTTCGCGAATTTCGACCATTTATTTCAAACGGACGTTACGGGAGATCCGACCGTCGGATTCTCCTAAAACCGGAACCGTTGGGTTCGTATCGAAAAGAGCTTTCTAACGAATATTAGAAATTTGAAATCTAACGGTTGGATTTGGAATTATGTCCAAATCAAATTCGAAAAAGGTCGCTGTAAGTGCAGTTCGATGGCCATTGATGGAAATCGACTGTACGGGCCTTGATAAAATTATTAAAAATAGTAATAATTTGTGTAAAATCATAAGAAATGATTTAGAAAGAATTGGGATGAAAAACTCCCTATTTGAAAAGATAAAAATAGATTTTTATCGAAATGAACTAGTTTTGAACTAGAATTATAATTCTATTTATTTTTAAATAAATAAATTGAATTTGAAAAGGGTTTTGAAAATAACCAAAATTTCCAATGATTGCATTGGAGTGGATTTGAATCGAAATTGTCTTCGGAATATTTCGATGTTGGAATTTGAGATTATACGGATGTTGTTACGGAAATTTGAAAGATATATATTTATATCGTTATTTCCAATACGACATTTGTTAATCGTAGAATTTGATATTGAATATAAGCCGATATATTTTCTATTCAGAGCCTTATATTGAATATCAAATGGGATTTGGGTTTGTCGTGAATGGTGTCTTCACTAACACTGTTCTTGAACCCAGTTGAGAAAAGATTAAATCTTTTTATTTAGATTTAATGAAGTGTACCAATTAAATAATATTTAATTGGAATTGAATTGATATTGATTTTTGGGTTTATCGTGAACAGTGTTTTAAATAACACTTGTTCTTTAACCCGATAATTAATGAATGTGATTTGGGTTTGTCGTGAATGGTGTCTTCACTAACACTGTTCTTGAACCCAGTTGAGAAAAGATTAAATCTTTTTATTTAGATTTAATGAAGTGTACCAATTAAATAATATTTAATTGGAATTGAATTGATATTGATTTTTGGGTTTATCGTGAACAGTGTTTTAAATAACACTTGTTCTTTAACCCGATAATTAATGAATGTGATTTGGGTTTGTCGTGAATGGTGTCTTCACTAACACTGTTCTTGAACCCAGTTGAGAAAAGATTAAATCTTTTTATTTAGATTTAATGAAGTGTACCAATTAAATAATATTTAATTGGAATTGAATTGATATTGATTTTTGGGTTTATCGTGAACAGTGTTTTAAATAACACTTGTTCTTTAACCCGATAATTAATGAATGTGATTTTGGGTTTATCGTGAACCGTGTTTTAAATGACACTGATTCTTTAACCCAGTTAACGATTAAAACTGAGTGGAGTTTTAATGAATCTTTAATTAGATTGAAAAGATCGAAAATGGAGTATCACCAGTTTTGCTCCAGGCGATAGTTAAATCTTTAATTAGATTTGAACGTGAAATGGTAATTGAATTTACCGATAACACTGTGGTGTTAGATATGAAGTATTACCAGTTTTACTTCATGGGATGAATAGGTTGGGATTGGGAAATTAAAACAAATGATTACTTCGGTAAGGTTCGCTAATCCCGACTAGTTTGAATTGATATTCAAAAATGGATTAAAGAATAAATTCAAGGAATTTATCTTTGATAAAATTAATGGGAATCTTTCCCTATGAATGTGAAATTTAGAAACTAACTGTCGGTTAGCCAAGCAGAATGGTTTTCTGGATATTGATCTGATGTTGGTTTCGGCCTTCGGGGTTAATATTTGGGAAATTATTCTCTTGATTAATTTACGGTTAGTGACTAATGAATTGGAATGAGGCGTATGTTGTGTTTGTGTAACACTTTCATAATATATACGCGAGTTATTCGGAAAGGCCGGGTTTATCCCATTCTGAATAACTGATACGACGATAAGTCGAAGATGAAGACGATGGTCGAAGACCGGAGGTCTTCACATCGTTTGGGTAATTACTGATGATCTTGATTGGGCTGTACACCCAAGAAGATGGAAACAGTTAGTGATCGTCCAGACGTACTTGGAGATCGATGGATATGCGGGGTACTAGGTGCCTCCGGTTTCGTTCAGACCCAGGACGGACTTGTAAATGGACTGTGTGTCTGACATCGGATTTCATTCTGTGTGACTGATATCGGTTGCATAGAATGGTTTGCCTGTGTGGCATGCTAAGATGCAAATGATCAAGGCTTCTGTTGAAAAGCAAAGTCTTGTGGTGATGATCAAAGCACGGCCTTTGTGGCGTAGCTTTGTGTAACGTTTACCTCGCGTGTTTCACACCAGGTATGAACCAAAAACGGGAGACGGACCTCAGGGAGGGCCTGCGTTTCCTCCTAGCTAGAAGTGGCGTCAGTGGTTTTACACGCCCTGACGAGTTTGACTTATGTGGTTGTTGCTGTTGCGAGGCGCCTCGGATTGATCGGTCGTTCTCGAACCGATGGAGTCATTTAGTTGGCTCGCTTACGCCCCAAAGGGCGGCGAAACGTAGTGCTCAGGCATTTTTAATCCACTCCGTGTGGACCGGCCCTGTCGCTCCAAGGGTCGATGCGTTCTGATCCTGAGACTCGGGCTAGGCAGTCTCGAATCGGTTGAGGACTATCTTTTGCCTCGGTTCATAGATGGAAATCCAATTTCCAAATACGTGACTTTGCGGTTTTATTTGTAAACCTATATATGGCGACATAGTGGCATGGGACGCTCATGCCGCCTATGATTGATACTTATGATTTGAAGTGTTTTATACACTATGCACTTATATTAGTATCAAATGATTTGTTTTAAAACGTATCAAGCATTCTTTGGCTGTTATAAGGGAAAACCCTATCCTCGGCTGCGTTGCATTGTGTGATGGGACCTGGGTCTTATAACAGCTTCATTTTTCTTTATTTAGCATTGCGCTGTTTGTTTTATGCACTGGTATTCTTGGGAGGAAACCCGTTCCGTGTTATACGGCGTGGTCCCTTGATTTTCCTAGCTTTGAAAATAAAGATTAATAACTGTTTTAGTTCTCACACCAGTCACATGACTGACCTGGAGTTTATTGTTTTAACCTAAACTCTGGGTGCCCCTATTTTTGACACGGGCAGCTAGTAGTTTTGGTTTTGCAGATTTATATTCACAGGATCCTGGTTTACAGCTGGAACGATATCCGGAAAGCTTTGTATCCGTATATCTCTTCTAGTTGTGTATTGTATTATTTTCCGCTGCGATGTATTTAAATGTAATTTAAATCTCTGATATTTCTGTGTAATATTCATTTATACTCTGTATATTCTTGTAATCTGATGCATTGTTGTAATATACAATGAAATGTTCTTTTATATGCGTTCTGATTTGTCCTGTTCTCAAACGATAGGGCGTTTCGAACGGCCTGGATCGGTTTAGCGACTGGTTCGGACCGAGCGAAATTCTTTGCCGTCACATGATCCCAACAACTATAATATGGTAGACTTAGGAGAACTTCTGGTAAGAGGTTTTAACCCCATACAATCCACAGGCAGCCCAACCTAACAGGCTCCTAAACATTGCTAGAGTCTAGACGTACCCTAACTACTACCCTAATCAATCTTCTCCCTACTCCGTAGATACCCTGTGCCGGCCTCACTGTAGGAGGTATCACTTCCTAAAGTGGAAACCCTTCGTTGATGTGCACAACCATATCTACGGGTGTCACGACCATCTTATCCCCCTTTTCTCGGACATGCACGCACAAGTCCTGGTCGGTTTGCGCCTCCCACACTATCCTCCACGTTTGGATCTTTTACAACTAGCCCAGTAAGCGTGTCCCAACTCCGAACTGGGGCGGAGTACTCGTCTAATATCGTTTTATGGGTTAATGGGTCCCCAACACAAGATGATACAAGCTCTCCCCCTTGTCTTGTATCCCCATTAGGATTTACACAGGCTATGTATACCTATTGGTGTCTTTAATTACATAACCCCCTTAGGCTAAGTTTGTGAGCCTATATATAAACATTACCCACCTCCTCATATTTACTTAACCCACACACTTTTCAAATAAATTTAATGTACACCTATTCAAGTTCATGTTCATACAATCCCTATGTATTCAACTAGGTTAAGTATTCTAATTCGTTACCATGTCCAATTATGGTTATAATGTACTAGACGCCTTACATTAAGCCTACCACTTGTGGATGCTAGACGTGCCAGTCGGTTTCGGGAAGACCTCTTCTACAAGTCGGGCTTAACCTCATGACTTAGCACGTCTCGTATTTATGCACCTAGACCCCTCACATTAGATTCACCACTTGTGGTTGCTGGATATGTCGGGCGGTTCCGGGAAGACTTCCACTACAAGTGTGATCTAACCTCGTTTCTAGGCGTAGTTAAAGTTTACAATTAATGTAAGCCTAGGCACTTCATTATTAGCAAATTTTACCTATGTCATTATAGGTTTTCATGCCCCTTTCCCCAAGTTATGTTCATAATAAACTATATGCCCAAATTCAAATTCATAAAAATTATTCAAGTTATGCCAAATTCTCCATTTACATGTTATGGCCAATTTCAATGTTTTACCCCTTGTTCCCCATTTAATGTGTTCTCATGTTTTAGCAGCATACCTAGGCTCGAAAGTATCCTAGCTATACAAATAAAAGGGAAACGGTTAATGGGAGATGATAGAAATGGTAATACTAACAAGGTCGACATAAAAACATAGTGGCATAATGACAAGATGGGCATATAGGAATAGATCTGGTGAAAATGAAATAATAGAGCTGATTCTAACATAGTAGGGATGACATAATAGGCATGATAAGATCTAAACAATAATTTAGATGTCCAACTAATAACAGATCCAATTTAACCAAAAACATGATAGGTACAAGGTGATATAAATAGTGAATTATATCTATAATCAAAGGTAAATCTGATATGATAAAGGTTAAGTTCCAAGTCATAGTTATGTCAGAATGTCATAGATTCACAAGTTATTACAGATCTGATATGATTCAAGCAGTCACAGGCATAGATCCAAATTACAGTCATATCTTGTTTACTTTTTAATTATGTAAATCTAAAAGTAACTTAAACTCACAGAGTTTGGGTCTAGGTAAATAGAAGAATAGTAGAGGTTGAATCAAAGATCTACACTTGAATAACTTGATTAACCTGATTGTAAAAGAAGGAAAAGGTTTGATTCAGTTTGGGCGCCGACAGTATCTAGTCCTCCATTATTTTTCAGTGTAGAAAACAAGAGAACTTGAGCTATATTTATAGCCGCCAGCCCCCAAACCCTAACTGCCACGTCGGCCTTAGGAGGGTTGACCCCCCCCCCATATGGGGTCGACCCATGGGTCGACAATCCCCTTGAGGGGTCCATACCCCCTTAAGGGATCGACACCCCTAGGCAGGATTTTTGCCACTCTCTGAAATTTTGATTTTCGAACCGAAATTTTAGTTTTTTATTTTCCGAATTTGATTATATATATATAATTCTCTTGCACGTATACAAACTTTAAACCTTCGTAACTTTTTCATACAGTGCCCATTTTACGCAAACCAAGTGTTTATCTTGACCAGAATTTTGAGACAGACGCAATGGCGCAGTCTATTTCCCTTAATTCTGAATATTAAATTAATTATTATTTAATTTGTCCCCTTTAGTTTTGTTAAAATTACGGCGTGTTACATTCTCCCCTATTCAAAGGATTTCGTCCTAGAAATCTCTAAGTTAAGAAGAATGTATATTCTACCATCCATCACCCATCTACTCATCCACCAATCACAGGCATCCATTGTTCTTAAAGACCTCTAATGCTTTTATGAACATGTGCAAAGGTTTGTGTATATGTCCTTATTCTAATGCAAAGATCAGGCTGTCTACTAATTCAGTCGACCTCCTTAATGCAATGTATGTTAGTGCCATGAATCCAACGTGTATGAAACAATCCTATTATAACATGTAAGTTCTATATGGGTGCACAATTATCTGTCCAAATGCAACATCCATATGATGATACATCTATTTCCATCCAAAAAGAAAAAAAATGCACACACATCCATATGCAGTATGAGAGTGATTGAGCCGATCTAGTGCCTAATGTGTGTATATGCATCCACAAGAAACCACTAGCAAACATTTGCATCCATCAAACATAATATGTCCCAAACACATGCTTACATCCATGGGATTTCTACCTAAAGGTTGAAGATACGATCGATAGGATATAATTAAATGGTAGAAACAAGCATAGACAAAAGCTTTGGAAAAAGATGCTAAGAACATACCCTCGAAAGGAAAAGGGTATGAAGCGCGAATCTTGTCATTGGTCTCCCAAGTTTCATCCTTTTGGTTATCTCCCCATTGAATCTTCATCAAGTTGACTTCTCGATTGCGTAGCTTCTTAACTTTTGATCCAAGAATATGGGTAGGAATTCATCTAACTGTCGCCTCACGTTCCACTTTTACTTCCTCCAATATACTCAGCTCAACAACTTCTGCAGTATCATGTAAGCAATTCCGCAAATGAGAAACATGGAAAACATCATGAAAGTCGGATAATCTCTCGGGTAGCTTTACCCTATAGGCCATTTGGCCAATCCGTTCTGTTATGAGAAATGGCCCTATGAATCTTGGTGTCAGTTTACCTATAGATCTAAAGCGGACCACATTCCTCAAAGGTGATACCTAATAAAAACCATGTCTCCCACTTCAAATTCAATGTCAGTCCTCTTGTCTACATAGGATTTCTTCCTATCTTGAACTGTCTTCATTCGCCGTCTAATAAGGTCAATCTTCTAGGATGTTTCTCTAACCATATGTGGTCCAAGTAATAGTCTTTCTGTAGATTCCAACCAACCATTTGGTGATCTACAGGGTCATCCGTACAATGCCTCGAAGGGTGTCATGCCAATGCTAGCTTGATAACTGTTGTTGTAAGCAAACTCTACTGAAAGAAGATGCTCTTCCCAAGTCCCTCTGAATTATAGGATACATAGCCTCAAAAGATCCTCTAGAACTCAGTTCACTCTCTCCGTCTGTCCATTGGCCTGAGGATGATAAGTGATGCTTAAACACAACTGTGTACCTAATGGTTCTTATAAGCTCCTCCAAAATTCACTAGTGAAAATGGGGTCACGAACGCTTATAATGCTGTAAGGTACTCCATGAAGATAGACTATCTCACGCACGTAAATTGCTACAAACCAAAGTTGTCGTCCTCTTACTCTTAACTCGAATGAAATGAGCGCTCTTAGTAAGTCTGTCCACCACAACCCAAATACTGGTGTTGCCTTTCTTTTATCTAGGAAAACCATCTATGAAATCCGTAGAGATGCTCTCCCACTTCCACTGTAGGACCTCCAAAGGATGAAGTAAACCACCGGGCTTCTTTTGCTCAGCTTTGACTTGCTGACAGCCAAAAAATTGAGAAACAAATTATACCACATCTTTCTTCATCCCAGCCCAAAAGAAAACCCTCTTCATGTACTATACATCTTATGACTGCCTGGATGAATAGTCATATTATAATGATGGGCTTCTTCAAGGACTGTCCTTAACAAGCTTCCGATTTGAAGAACAATGCCTTCCATCTCATCGCAACCACCCTTTATCGTCTATGGAAAATCTATTAAGGTGACTAGAAGTCCCCCTGTTACTGAGCCTATCCAAGATGTCTAAAATACGTGGATCATCTTGCTGCGAAGCTCCTATCTGATCCATAAGAGTAGGTCGTATCTCCAACGATGCAAACAAATAAGTCAATAACTCGGTGGAGGGTCTAAAGTCAAAAGTTGATATGAACTCCGAGATTTTGCTCTCTACAAATGGAGGACTTAAGGCCATCCTCTGCCTACTCAGTGTGTCTGCCACCACATTACCGTTGTCGGAGGTATAAGCAATCTCAAAATAATAAGAGGCTAGGATGTCAATCCACCTTTGTTGCCTTAAATTAAGATCCTTCTGCGAGAACAAGTACTTGAGAAATTTATGATCGGTGTACAATTCGAACTTCTCTCCAAGCAAATAATGACACCACATTTTAAGTGCGAATACTATGGTAGCTAGCTCTAAATCATGGGTAAGGTAGTTCTTCTCATGAACTCTTAGCTGTCTACCCCCAAAAAATACAACCTTTCCCTCTTGCATCAGAACCGCACCAAGCCCTGTGCCGCATGCATCAGTGTATACTGTAAGCACTTTATTCCCATCAGGCAAGGTCAAGACTGGGGCTGTTGTCAGAGCCCTCGTCAATCATTGGAAAGAAAATCAGAACCTATATCCCAAGAGAACGCCAAATTCTTCTTCTTCATCCTGGTGAGTAGGGCAGATATCTTTGTGAAGTCCTTGATTAACTTCCTAAAATTGCCTGCTAATCCAAGAAAGCTTCTCACCTTTGTTGCATTCTTCGAAATTTGCCAATCTTGAAATACAACTACCTTTGTGGGATCTACTACTATCCTATATTTAGAAACCACATACCCAAGGAATCACACCTCTTTTCTCCAAAAATGGCATTTGGAGAACTTTGCCTTAAGCTGATGCGCACGGAGAGTTTTCAAAACTTCTCTCAAATGTTGGGCATGCTCTTCTTCGCTCTACGAGAAGATTAATATATCATCAACAAAGACCACAACAAATTTACTTAGAAACTCCCAAAACACCTTACTCATCAGATCAACAAAATAGGCGGGTGCATTCATCAACCCAAAAGGTATAACTAGCCATTCCAAGAAACCATCTGGATTCCTAAAAGCAGTCTTATTTATACTATCCTCAGCCACCCACAACTGATGAAACCCCATGGCCAAGTCCAATTGAGAGAATACCGAGGCACCAACAAGATGGTCAAACAAGCCATCTATCCTTAGGAATGGATGCCTGTTCTTCTTAGTGAGCTTATTCAACTCCCTATAGTCCACACCTAAGTGAAGCGAACCATCCACCTTAGTTGCAAATACCACTGGAGCACCCTATTCTGATATGCTTTGCCTAATAAACCCTTTTTCAAGTAGCTCCCTTACTTGTTTACTAATCTCCCTCCTTTCTCTTTGATCTATATAGCGCACAGGTAATGTAACTGGCTTTTCATTGTCCACCAAATATATACAAAAATAGATATCGCTCCTTGGAGGTAAGTCCCGTACCTCATCAAAAACATTAGAATAATCTCGGACTACTGGAACAGATCGCATATCATTGATAAATGCATCAAGAGACTCTAGGAAATTAAGCATGATAGACCCTTGACGGTCACAAGAAATCTCGAGGGTCCTTCTACGGAAAGTCAAAAGTCTAACAACCCTCTTTTCACAATCTAAAATGGCACCATACATGGTTAGCCAATCCATCCCTAGAATCAAACCGTAGCCCACAAAACCAAGCACATATGATTCACACTCAAATTCGACGCCTAAGACAGATATTCTCAAACCCCGACAAATCATGGATAAATGAGCCGAACCATCAATGGGGTTTGAGACAACTACGACATCCACTAACATACTGGTATTTAAGTGTAGAGATTTAACCACATAACTAGATGTAAATGAATGTGAAGCGCCAGAATCAAAACTAGTTCTAATAGGATGACTGGAAAGAGAAATCAAATCTTCCACGGAAATTTTCCTACCTCTATCTGGAGCACTGGTCGCGAGAGCATGCACCTGCCCTCCAGAAGCCCCTTCCCTTTAACCTTGTCCCTGTTTCTTCGAGCACTCTTTAGCAAAGTGTCCGACCTCTCCATAATTAAAGTAAGAATTCTTCTTTCTTTTGTTGTCCTTCACCAAGTGACCCTCACGTCCACAACTGTGACACTTCCTCTTATCCTTAGCCTTGTCATTCTTTCCGCCCTTCTTCTATTGTTGTTGTTGTTGTCCTTTCTTGGGCCATACTTTCTTGTTTTGCATTGTTTCCTCAGCCTTAACTTCCTTCTTTTCTCCTTTGTCTTCCTTATGCATCAAGGCTGTATCAACAAGCCTTTCAAAAGTTCCCCCCATTGGAATATGGGACATAGCTAACATATGAAGGGGTTCATTCAGCCCTTTAGCAAACCGCAAAGCTTTCTTATGCGGAGTATCTACCAGTTCCAATCCAAACCTTGCTAGCTGGTTGAATTTGTTCACATATTCTTTAACAGTCATGTTTCCATGTTTGAGCGCCAAGAACCTCCCTATTAGCATGCTTTTCTCATCTTGAGAAAGGAACTTCATTTCAAACCTCTGTCTAAAATCATCCTATGTCTCCATCGGATGCCCCTCTTGGGTTACTTCCTACCAGAACGAAGCTTCATCTTTCAGTAGCCAGGCGGCTAGCTGAATCTTCCTACGATCATCCACATCGAAAATTCCAAACAAGTCCTCTGTCTCCTTGAGCCAATTCCTTGCCTCTGTGAATTTCCCGGTTCCATTGAATGGCCTTCCTCACATAGCACGGAAATCTTTGCAGATCTTAGAGAAGTTGTCTATACGCGGAGGAGGAGGAGGAGGAACGACGGGTGCAGCTGGGGGAGGAACGTCAGCTTGACCACCGGAAGGCGCCGTGGCTTCTAGATACCAACAGAACCAACCTGGTACCGTAACGCCCTCAGAAATATTGGGTTCCCTAGACATGCTGAAAAGAAAAGGAAATAGATTCAGACAAAGGATCAAAATAAAGTACATATGGCTTTGGGGAATATATTTCCCAAAGCAGACTTTTCTTTTCGAAGTTGCTTTCTTTTAAAACCTTTTTGAAAATAATTTTAAAAAACTTTTATCTAATCTGGTAAACTTCATCTCTCATACCAAGTGTGACACCCTACATCCGTTAATTTCACTCATTAAGAGAATGCATTAAGTTTCGTGAAGCATTATAGGTAAACAGAAACATTACAAGAAAAATATAAAATAGCAGCGGAATTAAAAACATTATTAATCATCAAGCATCGTGGTTCAAGACATCTATGTCTAAAATACATAAAACCAGTGCATCATTAAAATTACTATCTTGTACTTAAAACATCAAAGTACAAAAATAAAAGAAGCATAATCTCCAAAAAAAAACATAGCCATTGTAGCAAAGAGAGGAGCTCGAGCAATATGTCTAAGCAGCTCCAGCAAAATGTTAGGAGAATCCTAATCAAGTTTGATTATTCCCAACTTGAGAACCTGGGGAGGTTACGGAAGAAAGAAGAGGACACAAAAAGGGTCAGACATAAAGTCTGGCTAGTCCATTTACTTTTAGCAAGTAAAAAAAGTAAAAGTATCATGACAGGCATATAAAGTGGATAAGAAAGATAACATCATAAAAGGCAGGTATAACAAGGCAAACATAACAGAGTGTATACGCTTCTCTGATGACTACTCTGATTCTCTGCACCGTCGCAAGTATAACTAGAATGAGATGACCCCAACAACTATAAGATGGTAGACTTAGGAGTGCTACTGGTGAGAGGTTTTAACCCCATACAATCCATAGGCAGCTCAACCTAACAGGCTCCTAAACTTTACCAAAGTCTAGACGTACCCTAACTACTGCCCTAATCGATCGGCTCCCTACTCCGTAGATACCCTGTGTCCACCCCATAGTAGGAGGTATCACTTCCTAAAGTGGAAACCCTTCGTTGATGTGAACAATAATATCCACTGGTGGCACGTTCGTCTTATCCCCCACTGCCCTGACATGCACGCACATGTCCCGATCGGTTTGCGCCGCCCACACCGTCCTTCATGTTTTGAACTCTTGCAATCAGCCCAGTAAGCATGTCCTAAGTCTAACCGAGGTCGGTGTACTCGTCTGATACCGTTCTATGGGTTACTGATTAAAACGGGTCGACCACACAAAATGATACAATCTCTTCCTCTTGTTTTGTATCCCCACTTGGATTTCCATAGGCTATGTATACTTATTGGTGCCTTTAATTACATAACCCCTCATGTTAAGTTTGTGGGCCAATATAAAATAATGCCCACCCCCTCAAATTTACTTAACCCACCCACTTTTCAAACAAATTTACTTAACCCCTATTCAAGTTCATCTTCATACAATCCCTACGGATTCAACTAGTTAAGTACTCCAATTCATTACCATGTCAATTAATGGTTATAATGTATTAGACCCCGCACATTAAGCCAACCACTTGCGGATGCTGGATATACAGTTCAGTTCCGGGAAGACTTCTTCCATGAGTCGGGCTTAACCTTGTGTCTTAGCATGTCTCATATTTGTGCACCTAGAACCCTCAAATTAGATTCACCACTTGTGGTCGCTAGATATGCCGGGCGGTTCCGGGCAGACTTCCACCACAAGTGTGATCTAACCTCATTTCTAGGTGCGGTTACAGGTCCAATTACTGTAATCCTAGGCATTTCATTATTAGCAAATTTTACCTATGTCGTTATAATTTTTCATGCCCCTTTCCCCAAGTTATGTTCATAATAAACTATATGCCCAAATTCATATTCATAAACATTATTCAAGTTATGCAAAATTCCCCATTTACAAGTTATGCCCATTTTAAATATTTTTCCCCTCATTCCCCATTTAACACATTCGCAAATTTCAGCAGCATACCTAGGCTCGAAAGTAGACTAGCTATATAAAATAAAAGGGAAAGGGTGAAGAGAAGATGATAGAAATGATTATACAAACAAGGTTGACATAAACACATTGTGGCATAATGATAAGATGTGCATATAGGAACAGATATGGTGAACATGAAATAATAGAACTGATTCTAACATAGTAGCGATGACATAATAGGCATGATAAGATCTAAACAATAATTTAGACGTCCAACCAATAACAGATCCAATTTGACTACAAACATGATAGGTAAATGGTGATATAGATAGTGAATTAGATATATAATCAAAGGTAGATCTGACATGATAAACGTTAAGATCCAAGTAATAGTTATGTCAGAATATCATAGATTCGCAATTCATTATAGATCTGATATGATTCATGCAGTCATAGTCATAGATCCAAGTTACAGTCATATCTTGTTTTACTTTTTAATTATTTAAATCTAAAAGTAACTTAAACTCACAATGTTTGGATCTAGATAAATAGAAGGAGAATAGCAGAGGTTGAATCACAGATCTACACTTGAATAACTTGATTAACTTGATTTCATAAGAAGGAAAAGATTTGATTCAGTCCGGGCACCGACAGAATCTAGTCCTCCATTATTTTTCAGTGCAGAAAACAAGAGAAATGGAGCCATATTTATAGCCGCCAGCCCCCAAACCCTAACTGCCACGTATGCGCTGGGGGGTTGACCCCCTTATGGGGTTGACCCAAGGATCGACACCCCGCTTGAGGGGTCGACCCAGGGGTCGACACCCCTAGGTGGGATTTTTGTCGCTCTCTGAAATTTTGATTTCGAACTAAAAGTTGATTTTCTCATTTTCGGAATTCAATTATATATATAAATATATATGTATATATATAATTCTCTTTCGTGTATGAAAACTTTAAAACTTCATAATTTCTTCATACGGTGTCCGTTTTACGAAACCAAATGTCTATCTTGACCAGAATTTCGAGACGAACGCAGTGGCACAGTCTATTTCCCTTAATTATGAATATTAAATTAATTATTCTTTAATTTGTCCTCTTTAGTGATTTTAAAATTACGGGGTGTTACATGCTCCCCTATTCAAAGGATTTCGTCCCCGAAATCTCTAAGTTAAGAAAAATGTATGTCCTACCATCCATCACTCATCTACTCGTCCACCAATCACAGGAATCCATTGTCCTTAAAGACCTCTAATGCTTTTATGAACATATGCAAAGGCGAATTTGTATGCCCTTATTCTAAGGCAAAGATCAGGCAGTCTGCTGATTTGGTCGACCTCCTTAATGCAATGTATGTTAGTGTCATGAATCCAACATATATGGAACAATCCTATTATAACATATAAGTTCTATATGGGTGCACAATCATCCATCCAAATGCAACATTGATATGATGATTCATCAATTTCCATCCAAAAAGAAAAAAATTCACACACATCCATATGTAGTATGAGAGTGATTAGGCCGATCTAGTGCCTAATGTGTGTATATGCATCCACAAGAAACCACTAGCAAACACTTGCATCCAACAAACATAACATGTCTCAAACACATGTTTACATCCATGGGAATCCTACCTAAAGGTCAAAGATTAGATTGACGGGACATACTTAAATGATAGAAACAAGCATATGTAAAAGCTTTGGAAATAGAAGTTAAGAACTTACCCTCCAAAAGAAAAGGGTACGAGGCTCGAATCTTGTCTTTGGTCTCCCAAGTTGCATCCTCTTGGTTATCTCCCCATTGAACCTTCATCAACTTGACTTCTCGATTGCATAGCTTCTTAACTTCTGATCCGTGAATACGGGTAGGAACTCGTTTAATTGTCGCCTCTTGTTCCGCTTCTACTTCCACCAATATATTCGGCTCAGCAGCTTTTGCAGTATCATATAAGAATTTCCACAAATGAGAAACATGGAAAACATCATGAAAACTAGATAATATCTCCGGTAGCTTTACTTTATAGGCTATTTGGCCAATCAGTTCTGTTATCGGAAATGGCCCTATGAATCTTGGTGCCAGTTTCTCTACAGATCCAAAGCGGACCACATTCCTCATACCCTAATGAAAACCATGTCTCCTACTTCAAATTCAATATCAGTCCTCCTCTTGTCCGCGTAGGATTTCTCCCTATCTTAAGTTGTCTTCATTCGCCGTCTAATAGGGTCAATCTTCTCGGACGTTTCTCTAACCACATCTGGTCCAAGTAATAGTCTTTCTGTAGATTCCCACTAAAAAATTGGCGATCTACATGGTCATCCGTACAATGCCTCAAAGGGTGTCATGCCAATGCTAGCTTGGCAATTGTTGTTGTAGGCAAACTCTACTAAAGGAAGATGCTCTTTGTAACACCCCGTATTTTTAAGATAATAAAATAAGAATAACTTAATAAAATAATGAGAATTAAGTAAAATGGACTGCGCCATTGCATCCGTCTTGGAATTCTCGTCAAGATAGGCACCTGGTTTACGTAAAACGGACATCATATGAAGAAGTTATTAAGCCTAGAAGTTTGTATACACACAAGAGATATATATATATATATGCAAAAAAATTAAAATGTAAAATAAAGTAAAAAATAAGGATTGCATGTAATAAATACATCCACTGAAAAAAAATGTAATGCATGCATTTTAAGAAAGAAAGGATTGGTTGCATGCAATGTTAAATATGTTGCATGCACTGATTTGCAAACATAATGCATTAACATTAAAAGAAAAAGATTCATCTAATGGTTTAATTTAAGTATTGTAACTAACATGAAAAAGAGAAGTAAGGAGTTAACAATAATTATCATTGTTCTAAGACTTATTAACAAAAGACTCCATAGCTCAGTTGGTTAAGGCATTGGATTTGTAACATAGAGGTCAGGGGTTTGAACTCCGGTGGTGGCATAATTTTTATCTTTGTTTTAGAGAGGGCCAACTGAACATACAAACATATGTAGGTATACAAATTCAAAATTTGAAAGGATAAGAACGTACATATAAGGAAATAAAGAAAATATATGTATATATATGAGAATATGTGTATATATACATATATGCATAAATATATGTATACAAAAGATAAAATTCAAGATAAGGCTACAGTCAATGAAATATGGCAAGAATCAAAGAACGCTTCAACATCATTTGAATTTCGAATGTTTGAATTGTTTTGGTGCAAAAATTTGGTTTTTGAACTTTTGAATTTCTGGAATTTATTTAATTGTTTTATTCACATGAAATATTCTTATATGTATACAATTCCTCTACCGACCATTTTACGCATATATATATACGCACAATTTTATTAGTCTGGGAATCTGAAACCCATTGGTAAGAATAACATGTTTAGACTTGTCCTAGGGATAAGGGGAAATTATAACATAGGTTATAATAAATGGGTAGAGAAACTTATTAATGGGCCTTAGTAAACAATGATAAGTCGTATTGACGACATATATGATTAAATGAGAGAGGATGAGGAAAACTTATGAAATGAAATAAGTTATATATAATCATAAACGGTAAGTGACATATTAATTGGAAACATGTGAATTAGATATACTTAATTACATATTAAGTAAAACATGTTATTGAAATCAAACAAGAATATAAAAGGGATTGTGGATCACAGACCTTAGGCCACAATCTAGAGAATAAAACTTAAATGAATTAAGTTGTATGACTGAAATTAATAAGCAAGAGAAACTTGTTAATTTGAATAAGAATTCAATATGAATTGGAATAACCAAGTTAACTGGAAACCTGGTGAGGTGAGACAAGCGCGTAAAAGAATGTTTAGACATACGGTCTAACAACATGATAAAGTAAGGCGCTTAGACCAGTCTGTACAGTCGAGGGTGAATAACCCAACAGGTTAGATCATCGAGGTGTTATAAGGCACGAGGAGAGCGCACATTCATCTGATTGTTTGACGGCTCCAAAGGACTGGAAGGGGAAGCAAGCGGCTTTCGAGGACGTAGGGTACTCTTGATATTCCTCTGTGAGTGACAGATGATCCGCCTGTACTCACAGAGGTTAGGTCTACGTAGGTGAACCAATGAGTATACCTTGATTGCAATAATAAGGGGCAATCAAAACACTAAGATGGACCAGCGTGATTAGGCGAGACTAGTTGGTGCCCTGTGATAGCAACTCGTTGTTTACCTACCATCTTTAGTCAATACGTAAAGCGGAAAGGCGGAGAACTCCAAAAGAACAAATACTTTGCTATCTAGTTATGTGTGAGGTTGGCCAATAGGTTTGAAGGATATTGGGGGCCGAGGTTAAGTTCTCATTCTTGATATTCTTGGGTGCCTTTCATTAGTTGAGGGAGGGGCCTAGTGGAACCGTAGCCACTGTAAAAGCAGACCTTAGCATCTGCAATCGGCAGATATCTGAAAGCTCCCGACCGAGTTCCGTGTTTCTTGATTAGCCCTGCCACGGGACTCGGGCGCACATATAGAGAACATGTGCAATAAACATCGAGAACGATTGATGATACGTACGTGGGAAAGTTTAGGTACACTCATGTCGCTCTGGGTGGTGAATCATAAGACTAAAGGGCATTATTCGAGGATGGAACCTAATTCGATCGAATGGTTTAAAGATGGCAGTCCAAACGCTTACGTAATATAGAAGTAGCGGTTCTTTGCAGACGTAGCATTGACATATATATAGAAATCCGTACGATATTCGGGCGTAGGATTAGGGACTACTATATTCATGTGATGATACGGTGGAGACCGTGCAAGTGGGGTACCATGGGTTGTATCTCAATATTGAGAGATAGCTACATATATTGTATTAGGTTAATTCAATGGGAAGTAAATAGGTACGACATGTGTGTAAGCCTTGAGTGCTGTTAACCCAAGTAACCTAAAAAATAAAAAAATATTATTGAATGATATATGTAAGATTATCCAAAGTGTATAGTTTAAATCCAGTCACCAGAACTTGTGTTCTGACCCCTCCTCATAACACACTCGCAGGTTAGATTGTGGCAGAGACATGATAGCTTTGGATACTGGTTAGGCAGTATTAATAATACGGTAAGGCTATGTTTTGATTATACTATATTTTATCTTTTCCGCTGAAAGATATTTTTCTGAGCTCTGACATGTTTTATGTTTGTCTTTTCTATGGGATACCAGAGCAAGCCAATCCGAGTTTCGATAGATTGGAATTCGGTCTGTCGAAATTGGGGTTGTCACACTCTTCCCAAGTCCCTCTGAAGTTTAGGATACAAAGCTTCAAAATATCCTCTAGAACTCTATTCACCTTCTCTATATGTCCATAGGTCTGAGGATGATAAGCGGTGCTTAAACACAACTGTGTACCTAATGCTTCTTGCAAGCTCCTCCAAAATTCATTGGTGAAAATGGGATCACGATTGCCTATGATGCTGGAAGGTACTCCTTGAAGGTGGACTATCTCACGCATATTAATTACTGCTAACCAAGTTGTCATTCTCTTACAATTAACTTGAACGAAATGAGCGCTCTTAGTAAGTCTGTCCACCACAACCCAAATACTTGCGTTGCCTTTCCTTGAACTAGGAAAACCATCTATGAAATCCATACAGACGCTCTCCCACTTCCACTGTGGGACCCCAAAGGAAGAAGTAAACCACCGGGCTTCTTTTTCTCAGCTTTAACTTGCTGATAGTCTAAACATTGAGAAACAAGCTCTGCCACATCTTTCATTATCCCACCCTAAAAGAAATCCCTCGTCATGTGCCTATACATCTTATCACCGCTTGGATGAATATTCATCTTAGAATGATGGGCTTCTTCTAGGACTATCCTTAACAAACTTCCGATTTGAGGAACACAAAGCCTTCCATCTCATCGCAACCACCTTTATCGTCTATGGAATATCTATTGAGGTGACTAGAAGTCTCCCCTTTACTGAGCCTTCCAAGATGTCTGAAATCTATGGATCATCTCGTTGCGAAGCTCCCATCTGATTCATAAGAGTAGGTCATATCTCTAGCAATGCAAACAAACCAGGTAATAACTCGGTGGAAAGGGTCTAAAGTCAAAAATCGATATGAACTCCAAGCATTTCCTCTCTACAAACAGAGGACTTAAGGTCATGCTCTTCCTACTTAGTGCGTCTACCACCACATTACCCTTTCCAGGGGTATAAGCATTCTCAAAATCATAACAGGCTAGGAACTCCACTCACCTTTGCTGCCATAAATTAAGACCCTTATGCGAGAACAAGTACTTGAGAGATTTATGATCGGTGTACAATTCGAACTTCTCTCCAAGCAAATAATGACACCACATCTTAAGCGCGAATACAATGGAAGCTAGCTCTAAATCATGGTTAGGGTAGTTCTTCTCATGAATTCTTAGTTGTCTACCCACAAAACATACAACCTTTCCCTCTTGCATCAGAACCGCGCAAAGCCTTGTACCACATGCATCAGTGTATACTGTAAACACTTTATTCCCATCAGGCAAGGTCAAGACTAAGGCTGTTGTCAGAGCCCTCTTCAATCGCTGGAAAGCATCATCACAATCTATATCCCAAGAGAATGCCAAATTCTTCTTCATCAATGTGGTGAGTAGGGCTGATATCTTTGCGAATTCGTTAATGAACTTCCTAAAATTGCCGGCCAATCCAAGAAAACTTCTCACCTTTGTTGCATTCTTTGGAATTTGCCAATCTTGAACTCCTACTACCTTTGCGGTATCTATGGCTATCCCATCTTTAGAAACCACATGCCCTACGAATCTCACCTCTGTTCTCCAAAAATGTCATTTGGAGAACTTTTCCGTAAGCTGATGCGCACGAAGATTTTCAAAACTTCTCTCAAATGTTGGGCATGCTCTTCCACTCTCTTCGAGAAGATTAAGATATCATCAACAAAGACCATGACAAATTTATTTAGAAACTCCCGAAACACCCTACTCATTAGATCAACATTAGGCAGGTGCATTCGTTAACCCAAAAGGCATAACTAGACATTCAAAGAAACCATCTGGATTCCTAAAAGCGGTCTTATCTATACTGTCCTCAGCCATCATAAACCGATGAAACCCCATGGCCAAATCCAACTGAGAGAATATTGAGGCACCAACAAGATGGTCAAACAAGTCATCTATTCTCGGAAGTGGGTTCCCATTCTTCTTAGTGAGCTTGTTCAACTCCATATAGTCCGCACATAAGCGAAGCGAACCATCCGCCTTATTTGTGAATACCACTAGAGCACGTTATTTAGATACACTTCGCCTAATAAACCCTTTTTCAAGTAGCTCCCTAACTTTTTTACTAAGCTCCCTCTTTTCTCTTGGAGCCATATGGCGCACAGGTAATGGAACTAGCTTTGCATTGTCCACCAGATATATACGAAAATTGATCTCGCGCCCTGGAGGTAAGCCTCATACCTCATCAAAAACATCAAAATATTCTCGGACTATTGGAAAAGATAGCAGATAATCGATAGGTGCATCAAGAGAATCTAGGAAATTAAGCATGACGGACCATTATGGGTCACAAGAAATCTCGATGGTCCTTCCACGAAAAGTCAAAAGTCTAACGACCCTCTTTTGACAATCTAGAATGGCACCATAGATGGTTAGCCAATCCATACCTAGAATCAAACCGTAGCCTATAAAACCGAGCACATATGCATCATACTCAAATTTGATGCCTAAGATAGATATTCTCAAACCCCGACAAATCATGGACAAATGAGCTGAACAACCAATGGGGTTTGAGACAACAACAAGATCCACTACCATACTAGTATCTCAGTGCAGCGATTCAACCACAGAACTAGATATAAATGAATGTGAGGCGCCAAAATCAAAAATAGTTCTAATAGGATGACCAGAAAGAGAAATCAAATCTTCCACGGAAATATTCCTACCTCTAACTGGAGCACTGGTCGCGAGAGCATGCACCTGCCCTCTAGAAGCTCCTGCCCTTTGACCTTGTCCCCTGTTTCTTTGGGCACTCTTTAGCAAAGTGTCCAACCTCTCCACAATTGAAGCAAGAATTCTTCCTTCTTTTGCAGTCCTTTAACAAGTGACCCTCACGTCCACAACTATGACGCTACCTCTTATCCTTAGCCTTGTCATTCTTTCTGGCCTTCTTCTGTTTCAGTTGTTGTTGTCTTTTCTGAGGCCATACTTTCTTGTTTTGCATTGTTTCCTCAGCCTTAACTTCCTTCTTTTCTCCTTTTTCTTCCTCATGCATCAAGGCCATATCAACAAGCCTTTCAAAAGTTGCTCTCATTGGAATATGGGACATAGCTAACCCATGAAGGGGTTCATTCAACCCTTTAGAAAACCGCAAAGCTTTCTTATGTGGAGCATCTACCAGTTCCAATCCAAAACTTGCTAGCTGGTTGAATTTGTTCACATACTCTTTACCAGTCATATTTCCTTGTTTGAGCGCAAAGAATCTCTCCATTTGCATGCTTTTCTCAGCCTGAGAAAGAAACTTCATTTCAAACCTCTGTCTAAAATCATCCAATGTCTCCATCGGACGTCCCGCTTGGGTTACTTCCCATCAGAAAGAAGCTTCGTCTTTTATTAGCCAGACGGCTAGCTGAATCTTCCTACGATCACCCACATCGAAAGTTCTAAATAAGTCCTCTATCTCCTTAAGATAATTCCTTGCCTCTACGAACGTCTCGGTTCCATGGAATAAACTTCCTCTCATAGCACATAAATCTTTGCAGATCTTAGAGAAGTTGCCTGTACGCGGAGCAGGAGGAGGAGGAATGACGGGTGCAGCTGGGGGAGGAACGTCAGCTTGACCACCAGCAGGCGCCATGGCCTTCAGATACCGCTGGAACCAGCCTGGTATCGTAATACCCTTAGGAATAATAGGTTCCCAAGACATGCTAAAAAGAAAAGGAAAGAGATTCACATAAAGGATCGAAAGATAGTACATATGGCTTTGGGGAATATGTTTTTCAAAATAGACTTTTCTTTTTGAAAATGCTTTCTTTTAAAATAATTTTGAAAAATAATTTTCAAAAACTTTTATCTAATCTGGTAACCTTCGGCTCTGATACCAAGTGTGACACCCCACGTCCATTCGTAACACCCTGAGCTTTCTATTAACTGTAAATTAACAAATTTAAGTATAATTAATCCTTAATGAAAGAATTAAGGGAAATGGTTTATGCCATTGCATTCTTCTCGGAATTTTGCTTGAGATAGAGTCCGAGTTTGCGTGAATCGGACTCCATATGAAGGAGTTATGACCTCCGGAATTTCAGAATTCAAATTAAAATTCAAACGATTCGAAACGAAGTTGAAATTTCGAATTCAGACCCTAATTAGACTGGGCAGGAAAATTACCGCCCAGGCACCAGGTTGACCTGGGGGTCGACCTGGGTGACCAGGTCGACCAGGGGGTCGACCTGGGGGTCGACCTGCCCAGTCGACCTGGTTTGGCCCTGGCTGGCCTGGTCGGGTTCTGGTCGATTTCTGAGGCTTGGCTGTGTCAATAGGGCTGACATGTCGCATTTTGGTTGGCTCCTCTTGAAGTAAATGGTCTAGATTCGTCTGTGATCATCTGACGGCTCAAATCAATCTGAAATTCTATAAATATAACTCAACACTCTAACCTAAATTCACATAAGAAATTAGAGATGGAGCCGTCATGCTGTCGGGAGAAAACTAGGAGGAGCCTCCACTTGTAGAAAAGCTTAGAGACGAGCCAAATTAAAGTTAAAACAACAATCAAATCAATGTTAGTCTACCCAAATGAAAGCAATTCAAATTTAGAATTCAGAAATCAGAAAACAAGGCCGTCGTTTGTTGTAAGTATAGTGATTTTTCCAATGTGAATAAAAGTTTGGATTTGATTCGATGTAAAATGGAAATGGAATTGTGTTATTATGTAACAACGATGTCAATTCACATCTGTGTATTGAAATGATTGTGGTATTGTGATGTTTGTGGTATAGTTGAGTTGATATTGATCCTATTGTACATATAGAATCACATGCAAGTTGTATAGTTCATATTGTAATCGACACCTATATGTTTATGTGATTGTATAGGTTGTATGCGATTAAGATTTCATGTATATATATGCTAGAACCTTTATGCCTAAACGATTATGTTCACATATATGCTAGTATGTTTGTAAGAAAGTTGCAAGTTCAAAATTTGGATCCATGTCAAGATCCACTTTAATATGTGTTTCATGTTGTAATTAGACATATGATTGGATCTAGTTCACACCCTTGTCATAAAATTATGAAATTATCATATTCTTGTCATTTGCTAGTTATGCTCGATGTTATGCCTAGATCCAAAAACAAGTTTAGGCTTATGTTATCTAAATCATATGCTAATTTATGTGACACCTACTTGGTTAGATACCTATTTCAGTGCAAGTTCACATATATGTTGACTTAAGCTATGTTGCAAGTTCACATTCATGTTGACTATTTTTCAAATTCACACCTATGATGTTCATATTGACTATGCCAAAAATGCCAAGTTTACACCTATGTCATGTTCATGTTTATGAGTTCCATTATGTCAATTTTGTGTGCGCTAAATTAGGCTAAATTTTTAGCCTAATATTATATGTTAAAAACTATGCGAACGAAAATTAGGCTAAGATTGTTAGCCTAATGTTTAAACGAGGTAACGTTGGGAATATTAGTAAAACTTGACATAAAAATATATGAAATTGGCATGTTTGTCACATGCCAAAATTGGTGGCATTTTAAGCGGTATAAATTCTTATACCAAAAAGGATGAACTTGGAAAGTGGGCCATAACATTAAATTTACATATATTAAGTAATAAAGACAAATATGTAAATTTAGAAAATACGAATACGCTTAACACGAGGTTGGATTGAGTTTTGATGCAAACCTGCCTGGACCCGCCCGTTTGTCCAGTGGTCACAACAATACCTATCCAATGTGGGTGGTTAAGCATGAAGCCCAATAAGGACCCGAGGTTAGACTGAGTTATGATGTAAATGTGCCCGGAACCGACCGGCACATCCAGTAACCGTAATAATACCTGTCTAATGTGAGTGGTCGGTGCTTTAAAAAGCTAAGGATAGACTGTCAGGATGGTAGGGTTAAGTTAACCAAAGCACTTAACCAATTCAACGTGTTAATGAAATTGATGGGTGGGGTTAGGTAAATACAGACACTTAACCACTTAACATGTTTGACTAGAAACCCTAGTAACGGGGACCCATTTCAGCAGTAACCCAATTAGGTATCATGGTACCCTGAAACTAGGCAGGGTGTGGCACGATTACCGGGCTGATTGTAAGCGGTCAAAAGCGACGGCGGTGGGTGCAACAGTGTGGGTTCTAACGGAGTGCGGGCGTGCACACACTTCGGAGCAGAAAAACAGGGCACTGGGGGCACCTGTAGTATAACCTATGCATTTCTAGTTTTGTGTTGGGTCGCCACCATGGGACTTGATACACCCCATGGTGGGGCCAACATAGGTATCTACAATCTTTGGGGGCCGTAAGACACAGATGATTATGCGAGTAGAAGCCGATCTTTAGAAAATGGGGATCACTTTACCTCCAGCATGGGGTGCTAGTTAAGACAATACAAGTAGGTGCAGAGATATAGTATGGGGTGTGATAGTATATTCGATTCAAACTGCTTTGTCTTAGTTTATGACACTCTCCTATTTCCAGTTTATACTTATCATGCCCTTATTCTTAATCTCATACTGAAGAGTCACTAGACTTACCAGGCTTTCTGTCTGACCCTATTTTCTTTCGTCTTCCTCTCTTCCGTTCCCCCCCCCCACCCCCCACCCCCCCCCCCACCCCGGTCCGCAGGGAGGAAACAACTCAGCTTAGTCAGACTCTTTGCAAGCTTCAAGATAGTAGATGTACAGTTTGGACTCTCTATCCTTGGCTATGGCGGTTGGACACAATCATGGGGACTTATGCAGTTTTAATCATGTTTTATGCTTCTTTATTTGTGCTTCTTTATTTAATAACTAAGACAGAAATGATGTTGTAATGTTTTGGAGGTTGTTATGAGACAATTATGGAGATGTTTTGTATGAACAAGTATTTTATGAAATAAAAGTTTGTTTGTTTCCGCTGCTTATATACATGTGTTTATATTTGTCTTGTGTTTTATCTGTGACTTTTACTTACAAACCTCCACCAAAGTTAAGGCAGTCCCTTGTGAGTGACCTTAATGGAGGGTGGGGTGTTTCACTTGGTATCAGAGCATAGATTTACCGGACTAGATAAAAACTTTGAAACTATTTTCAAAAAGAAGTTTAAATAAGCATCTTTTCCAAGAAAAAGAGTTATTTTTAAAAAGGCATAATTCCCCAAAAGCCATATGCACTATCTCTCTATCCTTTGTCTTGAGTACTTTCGTTTTTGTTCCAGCATGTCTGGAGGTCTTAACCTTCTGGAAGGAGTACCGATACCTGGCTGGATCCGAAAGTACCTAGAGGCTAGGGCCAATCGTGCGGGCCCTGCAGACATTCCTCCTCCAACAATGGCAGCGGTTCCTCCACCTCCTCCTCCTCGTGGAAATACTTTCGCTAAGATATGTAGAGACTTCAAAGCTAAGAGTGGAAAGGACTTTTATGGAACTGAATCCTTTATAGTAGCAAGGAACTGGCTGAAGGAGATCGAGGACTTGTTCGTCATCTTCGAAGTTGACGATAGGCAAAAGATACAGCTAGCAGTGTGGTTGCTGAAAGATGAAGCTTCCTATTGGTGGGAAGTTACCCATGCTGAAAGGCCAGTGGAAACTTGGGAAAATTTTAGGATGCGGTTTGAGATGAAATTCCTCTCCCAAGCTGAAAGAAGCCTGCAAATGGAGAAGTTCCTAACCCTTAAACAAGGAAGTATGACAATTAAGGAGTATGTAAATCAGTTTAATCAACTGGCCAGATTTGGGCTGGATTTGGTAAACACCCAACACAAGAAGGCCCCTCGCTTCGTCAAAGGCCTGAATGAGCCTCTACACAGCCTTGCAATGACCCATATACCCATGGGAGCGACTTATGAAAGCTTGGTGGACATGGCGCTGCTACACGAGGAAGACAAAGGCAAGAAGAAGGCAAAGGTGGAAGTGCCTCAAGAAAATAAAGAAGGTTTACAGGCTAAGAAGACAGACTTTAAGAAAGGCGGAAGAACAAAAAAAACCCGTGAAAAGAGAAAGTGCAATTTCTGTGGCATTGTGGGACATATAGCAAAGGACTACAAGAAAAGGAAGGCAAAGATGAATGGGGGATGTTTCCATTGTGGAGAGACTAGACACTTGGCTAAGGAGTGCCCAAAAAAGCGGGGGTAGGGACAGAGGACTGGATCCACCTCAGGAGGACAAGTTCACGCGCTGGTGGCACCTCCACAGGAACGAGGTAGAAATATTTCTATAGAAGCTTAGTTTATCTGTATGATCATCCAGTTCACACTCTCTTTAATTCTGGTGCATCACACTCCTTTATTTCATCTGCTTTAGTAGAATCTCTGCACCTAGACACTAGTATGGTAGAAGATCCCTTGGTTGTTTTGAATCCAATTGGAGGCTCGGCTTATTTGTCGATGGTTTGCTTGGATTTGAACATCTCTATTCTAAGTGTTGAATTTAGATGTAGTGCCTTTGTTTTGGGCTTCTCAGGATATGGATTGATCTTAGGCAGGGATTGGTTATCCAGTAACAGTGCCATTCTTGATTGTGAGAAAAGAGTGGCTAGATTCTTGACTTAGCTCGGTAACACTCTAGAAATTTCTTGTAATCCCTTGAATGTTGTTATGCTTAGTTATCGAGAGTCACTTAATGCTTCTGTTGAGAATTTGCAGTCGGTTAGAGTGGTCCGGGAATATCCGGATGTCTTTGAAGTGGTGAAAGGCTTACCTCCGAAGCGGGAAATAGACTTATGCATATATCTTGTTGATAATGCAAATCTGGTAGCTCTGCCTGTTAGACACATGGCTCCAAAGGAGAGAAAGGAGCTCAGTAAGCAAGTTAAGGAGCTTCTCGAGAAGGGGTTTATAAGGAGAAGTGTCTCGGAATGGGGTGCTCCAGTGGTGTTCGCCACCAAAGCAGATGGTTCACTACGTCCTTGTGTGGACTATAGGGAGCTAAATAAGCTGACTAAAAAGAATAGACACCCGCTTCCCAGAATAGACGATTTGTTTGATCAACTTGTAGGGGCGTCGGTTCTTCTCCCAACTTGATCTGGCTACTGGGTTCCATCAGCTAAGGGTAGCTGAAGATAGTATTGATAAAACGGCGTTCAGAACCCCAGATGGTTTCTTTGAGTGGCTTGTCATGCCTTTCGGTTTGACAAACGCACTCGCTTATTTCGTAGACCTAATGAGCAGGGTGTTCAGAGAATTCCGCAATAAACTCGTGGTGGTCTTCGTGGACGATATTTTGATCTTCTCAAAGAATGAGGAAGAACATGCTTAGCATCTGAAGGAGATCATGGAAACTCTTCGAGTTCATCAGCTAAAAGCCAAATTCTCCAAATACCACTTTTGGAGAGAATAAGTAAGATTTCTTGGACATATAGTGTCCAAAGAGGGATTAGCTGTGGACCCCGCGAAAGTGGTGGCAGTGCAAGATTGGAAGACACCAAGAAATGCAACCGAAGTCCGAAGCTTTCTTGGGCTAGCCGGTTTTTACCTAAAATTCATTAGGGGTTTAGCGAAAATCTCAGCTCCACTCACAAGGCTAACAAAGAAGAATCTGCCATTTGCTTGGGATTTAGACTGTGATATTGCTTTCCCATGCCTAAAAAGGGCTCTCACAACAGCCCCAGTTCTAATTTTGCCTGATGGAAGCAAGATGTTCACGGTATACACGGATGCTTGTGGTACGGGACTAGGAGCTATTTTGATGCAGGAAGGGAGGGTAGTAGCTTATGGTGGAAGACAATTGAAAGTTCATGAAAAGAACTACCCAACCCACGATCTTGAGTTGGCTGCCATTGTCTTTGCGCTTAAGTCTTGGCGCCAATATCTCCTAGGTGAGAAATTCGAATTTTATACTAGCCATAAATCGTTGAAGTATCTTTTCTCTTAGAAAGATCTTAACTTGAGGCAGGAAAGGTGGATGGAATTCCTTGCCTCGTCTGATTTTGAAATTTCCTATACTACTGGCAAAGGCAACGTAGTAGTAGACGCGTTGAGCCGAAAGAAACTGACCTTAAGCCCTCTCCTTGTGGAAAGGCAAAGCTTGGAGTATATAGCCAGTTTTAACTTTAGGCCCTCCTCAGATTTTATACCTGGTTTATTGGCATCCCTAGAAGTACGACCCACTCTTTTAGATCAATAGGGGCCGCACAACGTGAAGACCCTCAGCTTGTGGATGTGATTGATAAGCTAATTAGGGGTGAAATTTCCAGTCACCTCAATAGGTACTCCGTCGATGATATGGGTTGGCTGAGGCGAGATGGAAGATTGTGCGTCCCACAAGCAAGGGAATTGGTAAAGAAGGTTCTCGAGGAAGCACATCATTCCAAGATGACAATACACCCAGGCGGGGACAAGATGTACAAGGACGTAAAGAGAGATTTCTTTTGGGACGGCATGAAGAAGGACGTGGCAGATTTCGTTTCTAAGTGCATGATATGCCAACAGGTCAAGGCGGAACAGAAGAAGCCTGGAGGACTGCTTCATCCTCTAAAAGTCCCACAATGGAAGTGGGATAGCATTTCACTGGACTTCATTGACGGATTGCCTAGGTCAAGAAGAGGCAATACTAGCATTTGGGTAATAGTGGACGAGCTTACTAAAAGCGCCCACTTCTTACCTATCAAGAGTAGGAGGACTGCCTCGTCTCTATCTTCTCTTTATCTCAAGGAAATAGTTCGACTCCATGGAATACCCTCTAGCATAGTGAGTGACAGAGATCCCATCTTTACGAGTGAATTTTGGCGGAGTCTGCAAGAAGCTGTAGGCACACAGTTATGCTTAAGCACAGCCTATCACCCCCAAACTGATGGTCAGAAAGAAAGGGTGAGTAGGGTATTGGAAGATCTTTTGAGACTATGCATTCTTGACTTCGGAGGGACTTGAGAGGATCACCTTCCTCTAGTGGAATTCGCCTACAACAACAGCTACTAAGCCACCATTGGTATGGCGCCCTTCGAAGCTTTGTATGGAAGATTGTGCCGATCATCAACTTGTTGGTGGGAGTTTACTGACAAACTTATACTTGGGCCAGACATAATTCGAGAGACTTCAGAGAAAGTGGATTTGATACGAAAGAGAATGAAGACAGCCCAAGACGGACAGAAATCCTACGCCGGCAAAAGAAGGACCGACCTTGAGTTTGAGGTTGGGGACAGAGTTTTCCTTAAGGTATCTCCTTTAAGGAACGTCGTTCGCTTCGGATCCACGGGAAAGCTAGCACCAATATTTGTAGGACTGTTCCCTATCATCGAGAAGATTGGGAAAATGGCTTATAGAGTAGAGCTACTCGAAAAGTTGGCCGGAATTCACAACATCTTTCACATTTCTCATCTCCGAAAATGTCTACATGAATCTGCGGAAGTGGTGGAGCCAAACATTCTAGAAGAAGCCGAAGTGGAACACGAAGCAATTGTAAGAAGAGTTCCAACTCGAATCGTAGGAACTGAAGTGAAAAAGCTATGCAACCGCGAAGTCAAACTCGTCAAAGTTCAGTGGAGCGATGCCGAGGAAGACGCGACATGGGAAACTGAGGACAGAATACGCGCAACCTACCCTTTTCTTTTTTAGGGTATATCTTTTATCTCTCTTTTTCCTTAAGTCATGCTTATATCTATCTTTAGGTATATTTCCTCGATATTATCCTTTATCCTTAGGTAGGAACCCCTTTGGATGTAAACATGTATTTGAAAAAATGTTATGGTTGGTGGCTGCAAGTGGTTGCAAGTGATTGCTAGTGGTTGCTCGTGGATGCATATACACACACAACCTAGGTTTTAGATCGGCTCAGTCACCTCATATTCCATATGCATGTATGTATTCATGTTTGTATGTGGTTGAAAATTTGATATGTTGTCATTGGATGTCGCATTTATATGAATGGTTGCGCACTCATGTAGAATTATGAGTAGGGAAAATTTTGCATACATAATGGATTCATGGCACTTACATGATTTGCATTAAGGAGGTCAACTGAATCAGTAGACTGCCTGATTTTGCATTAGATAAGGACCACGCATTGTGCATATGATCATGAACCATTAGAAGTCTTTTAAGGACAATGGACGCCTATGTTTGATCATTGAGTAGATGGACGATTGGATGTTAGGACTTACGTTCTCCTAGACTCGAAGATTTCGGGGACGAAATCCTTTAAAGGAGGGGAGAATGTAACACCCCGAGCTTTCTGTTAACTGTAAATTAACAAATTTAAGTATAATTAATCCTTAATGAAATAATTAAGGGAAACGGGTTACGCCATTGCATTCGTCTCAGAATTCTGCTTGAGATAGAGTCCGAGTTTGCATGATCTGGACTCCGTATGAAGGAGTTATGACCCCCGGAAGTTTCAGAATTCAAATTAAAATTCAAACGGTTCAAAATGAAGTTCAAATTTCGAATTCAGACCCAAACTGGATTGGGTGGGAAAATTCCCTCCCAGACGCCAGGTCGACCTAGGGGTCGACCTGGGGGTCGACCTGCCCAGTTGACCTGGTTTGGCCCTAGCTGGCCTACTCGGGTTCTGGTCGATTTCTGAGGCTTGGCTATGTCACTAGGGATGACATGTCCCATTTTGGCTGGCTCCTCTTGAAGTGAATGGTCTAGATTCGTCTATGATCATCTGACGGCTCAAATCAATTTGAAATTCTATAAATATAACTCAAGACTCTAACCTAAATTCACATAAGAAATTAGAGACGGAGCCGCCATGCTGTCAGGGGAAAACTAGGAGGAGCCTCCACTTATTGAAAAGCTTAGAGACGAGCCAAATTAAAGTTAAAACAATAATCAAATCAATGTTAGTCTACCCAAGGGAAAGCAATTCAAATTCAAAATTCAGAAATCAGAAAACAAGATCGCCGTTTGTTGTAAGTATAGTGATTTTTCTGATGTGAATAAAAGTTTGGATTTGATTCGATGTAAAATGGAAATGGAATTGTGTTATTATGTAACAACAATGTTAATTCACATCTGTGTATTGAAATGATTGTGTTATTGTGATGTTTGTGGTATAGTTGAGTTGATATTGATCCTATTGTACATATAGAATCACATGCAAGTTGTATAGTTCATATTGTAATCGACACCTATATGTTTATGTGATTGTATAGGTTGTCTGTGATTAAGATTTCATGTATATATATGCTAGAATCTTTATGCCTAAATGATTATGTTCACATACATGCTAGTATGTTTGTAAGAAAGTTGCAAGTTCAAAAATTGGATCCATGTCAAGATCCACTTTAATATATGTTTCATGTTGTAATTAGACATATGATTGGATCTAGTTCACACCCTTGTCATAAAATTATGAAATTATCATATTCTTGTCATATGCTAGTTATGCTCGATGTTATGCCTAGATCCAAAAACAAGTTTAGGCTTATGGTATCTAAATCATATGCTAATTTATGTGACATCTACTTGGTTAGATACCTATTTCAATGATAGTTCACATATATGTTGATTTAGGCTATGTTGCAAGTTCACATTCATGTTGACCATTTTGCAGGTTCACACCTATGATGTTTATATTGACTATGCCAAAAATGCCAAGTTTATACCTATGTCATGTTCATGTTTATGAGTTCCCTTATGTCAATTTTGTGTGCACTAAATTAGGCTAAGTTCTTAGCCTAATATTATATGTTAAAAACTATGCGAACGAAAATTAGGCTAAGATTGTTAGTCTAATGTTTAAATGGGGTAACGTTCGAAATATTAGTAAAACTTGACATAAAAATATATGAAATTGGCATGTTTGTCACATGCCAAAATTGGTGGCATTTTAAACGGTATAAATTCTTATACCAAAAAGGATGAACTTGGAAAGTGGGCCATAACATTAAATTTACATATATTAAGTAATAAAGACAAATATGTAAATTTAGAAAATACGAATATGCTTAACACGAGGTTGGATTGAGTTGTGATGTAAACCTGCCCGGACCCGCCCGGTTTTCCAGTGGTCACAACAATACCTATCCAATGTGGGTGGTTAAGCATGAAGCCCAATAAGGACCCGAGATTAGACTGATTACGGTGTAAATGTGCTCGGAACCGACCGACACGTCCAATAACCGTAACAATACCTGTCTAATGTGAGTGGTCGGTGCTTTAAAAAGCTAAGGACAGACTGTCAGGATGGTAGGTTAAGTTAACCAAAACACTTAACCAATTCAAAATGTTAATGAAATTGATGGGTGGGGTTAGGTAAATACAGACACTTAACCACTTAACATGTTTGACTAGAAAACCCTAGTAACGAGGACCCATTTCAGCAGTAACCCAATTAGGTATCATGGTACCCTGAAACTAGGCAGGGTGGGGCACGATTACTGGGCTGATTGTAAGCGGTCAAAAGCGACGGCGGTGGGTGCAACAATGTGTGTTCTAACGGAGTGCGGGCGTGCACACACTTTGAAGCAGACAAACAGGGCACTGGGGGCACCAGTAGTATAACCTATGCATTTCTAGTTTTGTGTTGGGTCGCCACCATGGGACTTGATACACCCCATGGTGGGGCCAACATAGGTATCTACAATCTTTGGGGGTCGTTAGACACAGATGATTATGCGAGTAGAAGCCGGTCTTTAGAAAAAGGGGATCACTTTACTTCCTACATGGGGTGCCAGTTAAGACAATACAAGTAGGTGTAGAGATATAGTATGAAGTGCGATAGTATATTCAATTCAAACTGCTTTGTCTTAGTTTATGACACTCTCCTATTTCCAGTTTATACTTATCATGCCCTTATTCTTATTCTCATACTGAAGTGTCACTAGACTTACCAGGCTTTATGTCTGACCTTATTTTCTTTCATCTTCTTCTCTTCCGTTTCCCTCCTCCCCCCCTCCCCCCCCCCCCCCCCGGTCCGCCGGGAGGAAACAACTCGGCTTAGTCAGACTCTTTCCAAGCTTCAAGATAGTAAAGAAGCATAAAGACTTTTACATCAGAGTACATCAAAGCCTGTCTTGCAATAGTAAAGAAGCATAAAGACTTTTTCATAAATTATTCCCCAAGTGAAAACAGTAAAGTAGCCATAGCCAAGAAAAGTCCAAGCCATCCATGATGACCTCCAAGTAGAAGAAGTCCGAACTAAACAGCAGTATTTCCTCCCTGTAACCTGGGGGGAAATGGAAGAAAAGGGGCGAAACAAAACGGGTCAGTCAAAAAGACTGAGTAAGCCCTATCTACTATTAGTATAAAAACTAGTAAAGTTAACTGTCATGAGAAACTGAGATGAACATAAGCATGATAACAAGATAGATAAGCTAAATCAAAATAACAGGGTGAACTACTGAACTCAGATAAGCTAAGGTATCATGATAAATTACGATGTCAAGATAAAACAAGGTATCACATCGTCAGGTTTCTATCAAGTATAATATCCCCAAGATATCTATCACGTATAACGTCCCATGGTATCTATCCTGTATATCTGCTCTGCACCTACCGTACTAGTATCCCAACTGTATCACGTGTTATCCGTGAATGACCCTTACTCAAAAGTCGTATAATGGCCCATGTAAACCTAATATGCCGCATATATAGGTTACTCAACTCATATGTTTTATTCCATGTAAATGTTCAGTCCCTTGCCGTAGACCATACGGGCTTTCCCATGAGATTCTATATTACTTTAACATAGTTCCATGATCCTAAAGATCAGTTTGGACTGTTACCCTAAACCTAGCTAGGGTCTTCCAACATGAATTATCGTTTGTACAACTAGGACTTATGCTACCTAGGGCTACTAGGGATTACGCTTACTTATTGCACATTTTCGTATCTCGGTTTGGGTTCAACCACCTAGGGCCACTAGGGATTACGCTAACCGCCAACCGCGCCCTTTTTCCCACGCGTTCATCGTGAATCGTTTTTCCATGACTGTATGCACATGTATCACATCGTGCCATCCGAGTCCTGTCACAGGGCAGGTCAAGAAATACAGGACTCGGTCGGGAGCTTTCGGTTTATCTGCCGATGCAGATGCTAAGGTCTGTTTTTCTACACGTGGCTATGGTCCCACGCGACCCCTCCCTCAACTAGCGAAAGACAAGACGGGATAAATCCTATACGAGAACACACTACTGGCCAACCCCCAATCTGAGCCTTACCGCACCCATAATTAGATAGCAATTATGGTCCATTGGGTGTTCTCTGCCTTTCCGTACGTACACGCTTGACCAAAGATGGAAGGTAGCCTGACGAGAAAATGCTATCTAGGGTACGACCGTATCTCGTCGACTATGCCCTATCCATCCCCGTCTTTAGGTCGCTCGTATAGCAACCAAGGCATACTCTTGGTTCTTCTAATGCAGACCTTAACCTCTCATGAGCCTAGTATAATTACCTGGCAGCCCACAGAGGGATCCCAAGAATATCCTCACGTTCCCCGAAGCCGCTGCTTCATTACCCAGTTCGCTGGAGCCTTTATCTAAATCAGATACTTGCTCCTACTCGTATACTTAAACGATGACCTACCGTATCAGGTTACTCATCTATCTATGAACTGGTCTAGATTCCCTTGACTAAGAATCATTACTTAGTTATCCTTCAACTAAGGTTTACCACTTAGCCTTATTCCCGTTATCCTTGTTAATTACGGTTACCCACCTAATTCTACGAATTAGGGTTTATATAACAGATTAAGTGTCGCTCAAGTTCATGACTTAATCCCGTCTACAAATCATGTCAAAATTGGCTAAGTATCCAAGTTCAAGACTTAACCCGTCTACAAATCATGTCCAAATTGGCTAAGTATCCAAGTTCAAGACTTAACCCCACAAACCATGCTCAAGTTGGTTAAGTATATATTAACTTGACCCTATCAAATTTCTTAGTCAAACCGGTCAAGTGTATTCAAGCGATTCGTGACTTAGCCTTATCATGTTTTCACGTTATATTGGTTAAGTATGGGTTAGCTTAACCTCAATAAATTCACGAGTTAGATTGGTTAAGTATAGATCACTTAACCACATCAAATTAACGAGTTAGATTGGTTAAGTTTAGGTCACTTAACCATATCAAATTAACGGGTTAGATTGGTTAAGTATAGGCCACTTAACCACATCAAATCAACAAGTTAGATTGGTTAAGTATAGGTCACTTAACCACATCAAATTAACGGGTTAGATTAGTTAAGTGATTAACTTAACCCCCTTTAAACTACCAAGTGGGATTAATTAAGTCTAAGCTAACTTAACCCCATCTGATTATCATATTTAGACTAGTTGAGTCTAATCTCAACCCCATCCACTAACTGTATCTTTTGGTTAAGTGTCATTAAGAAAACTTACTTAACCTTACCAAATTATCATGTTGGATTGATTAAGTGTTGGTTAACTTAATCCCCGTCCACTAGTCGTATAAAAATGGTTAAGTGTCATTAGGCAAATCAAGTTACTTAACCTACCCAACCTTGTCATGTTTTGTTAAGTATCATTAGCCTAATCAATTTACTTAACCCATTTGTCCATGTCATATTTGGTTAAGAGTCATTAATCAAATTAACTTAACCCTATCATGTGGCATTAATTACTTAATGCACCTTCACCTCTCACATTAGACTTTGTTGTGGTTACTAGTTAAGTCGGTCGGTTCCGGGTAGCTTTACACCACAACTTGGTCTAACCTCGGGTTCAAGCACAACATGACCAACTTCTCACATTGGGTCCTATTGTTTGCAACTACTAGTTAGGCCGGTCGGTTCCGGGTAGTTTTACGTTGCAAACTCAACCCAACCTCGAGTTGGCCACTTTCATGTTTAGTCTAGTGTCATGCTCATATTCAAGTTTTCAAGCAATTGGGTAGACCTAACTTAATAGGTAAATTCCCAATGGGTAGACCTAACTTAATAGGTAAATTCCCAAGCTTATATTTTTATGCATACTTACATGTCAACTTTCATGTTATATTTCAAGTCGGGTTTTCAAGCATAAACACATGTCATATTTAACGTTACATGTTGTCATGTTTATACCCATTTACCCAAATCATATTCATGTCATTATGTTTTCCCATAATGTGACCCCAACGCTTTTTAAACTCGCATATACGTTCGTAACAACGTAATGGACTAAAAGAAGAGACTTGACAAAGGCATGACAAAAATGGATATTAAGCCACAAGTTAATCATGGTGGCAAATGAGGCACAAATGTGTTCATTAGCTTGCATGTTACATTTTCAAGCCTCAAAAACATGCATAAACCCAAACTTGGCACATAAGCGAATCATGGTGACAAAAGACATGGGATGATGACTAGAAACTCGCATATACCATCATATAGGGGTTATGACTTCATATGCAAGTTGACATAAAGATTATGAAGGTTCTCATGTTGCATAATGCAACATTTCAACATAAAGGTTGTAGCTTTTAGCTCATAAGATCAAGATAATGACTTCATAAACTTGCATGACATGATAGCATAAATCATACTCAATGTTCAAACCCAAATTTGCAACATGAACATTTAACTTCATAGTTAATATCTAAGAGTAGGGAAAGGGCTTACATTGCTATGAAGGCCTAAATCGATTAAACTAAAGTTTGTGATGAAGCCTATGCATGCCATCACCCAAAAACCCAAAAATGGATGCTCCAAATCAACAAAAACACCATCTTTATGAACAAAGATCAAAGCTTTTGCCTTGGAATCAACTTGAGAAGCTCTCATACTAACATAGGGATTCTCTAACACTCTCATGATCATGAAACCTCTCATAGAAATGAAGTGGAGGCTAGGATAGTTGAGTGGAGGCCATGAGAGTAGAAATTTGGCCATAGTTTAGTTACATGAGTGAATAATGAGGGTTTAGGGGTAGGCTAGGGGCTTATTTATAGAATATTAGGCTAGTTAGGACCCTTAGATTAACCCTAGGACTAACCTGAACCGTCAGATCTCAAACCAGGCCCAAAAACCTAGCCAAGATAGAAAATAGGTGGACCAGGCAAGACTGCTCGTCTGAGCCAGGTCGACAGCCAAGTCGACAGGGTTGTCGACTTGGTCAGACCAAGTCGACTCCCAAGTCGACAGGGCTATCGACTTGGGTACTGTGGCGGGAATTTTTCCCGCCTGGCCCAACTGGCCCAATTTTCCAAATTCAAGTTTGAATTTGAAATCTGTTTTTGAACTTGAATTTTCTGCAAACTTTGACGGACCATAACTTGGTCATACGGACTCCGATTTTCGAAAACTCAGACTCTATTTCACGTAATTTTCCGAGACGAACGCAATGGCATAGCCTGTTTAACTTGATTCAGAATTTAAAATTAAATTCTGCCTTGATTCTCGTCTTAATCATGTTATCGAAATACGGGTTGTTACATTCTCCCCACCTTTTAGGATTTCGTCCCCGAAATCTCTAAGTTAGGAAGAACATGTCCTACCATCCATCATCCATCTACTCAAAACATCATCCACAAGCAACCATTGTCCTTAGATGATTTTTAATGCTATATGAATATATGCAAAACGTGTGTGTACATGTTCCTTAGCTAATGCTAATGATCAGGCCTGAATAATCTTTCTAATGCAAAAATATGTATTGTGCCATGAATCCAACATGTATGCGAATAGTCCTAATCATATAGATACTATATGCGTGCACAATCATTCATTCATATGCAACAACCGCATGATAATACATTCGATTTCATCCATAAACAAGTATAAATACTCGTGCATATGCAATGTGAAATGTGACCGAGTCGAGCTAGCATCTAATGTGTATTCGCGCATCCACGAGCAACCACTTGCAACCATATCAATCATAACATGTTTTAAATACATGTTTACATCCATAGGGTTCTACCTAGGATTCCCTGAAACAGGGTCGAGAAGATAAACAAGACAAACTCCTTACGGGGTTTGTAACAGAAGATAGGACCGAGAGGATATTCACAAAAGATAGCCTACAAGTAAGCTCTACAGAAAACAGGGATCAAGGATACACTCCTAAAAAGGGATATCATGCGCGTATCTAGTCTTTGACCATCAAAGTCGTATTTCCTTGGGCTTAATTTCATTGTGCCTTGACCGTCTTTTAACTTCGCGATTTCGTAGGTTCTTATTTCCTGTTTCCATAACATGAGCTGGAACTCATTTCTTCATCGCCTCTCGTTCCACTTTGCACCTATCCTTTTTCTAGAATACTTGGCGCGAACATGACTGCGTACTCATGATCTCATGCAAGCTTTCCAAAATTCACTAGTGAATCTTGGACCTCGTACCACAAGGTATTCCACGTAGATGAACTTCCTCTTGAAAGTAAACAGATGCCAACCAGGTTATCAAGCGCACTTACTAGGGTGATTTCTGTAGCCCATACATAAGTGAAATAAACCATCCGTCTCATCGGCGAGTACAGCTCGATCGGGCTTCAAATTTCCAATAAAGGCATCAAGGGATTCCACGTAACTCATCATGACCGAACCCAAAAGGTTACACGAGACTTCGAGGGTACTACCAAGGCTAGTCAAGAGTCTAACTACCCTCCTATCAAAACCGAGAGTGGCACCCCTTACTGGATAACCACTTCATCCCTAGAATCCATCCATAACCGAGGCATGTCATTCTCAAATCCAAAACAAGTCATGAATAAATGGACCGATTCTCCACAGGACTGGAGACAAAAATGGGATTCTCTATTACGCTAGTACTTAAGGTGCAGAGACTCAACTATCGAAGCAGACTTAAATGATACGATGATCAAAACAAAGCCCTAACGGGATGATAGAAAAGAAAAGCTAAACCTTTAACAAGATCGTTACCCTCCTTCCGAGGTACCCTAGAAATGAGAGCATACTATTGCCCTCCCGATGATCTGGTCCTTGTCCCATGATACTTAACTATCCGCCCCGTTTCACCATGCCAAAGGTACTCTCTCGTCATGGGTTTCATTGTTCATCTTTCTCTCTCGTTCTGGGTTGAGCCATACCAACAAGTTGCTCATCCTTAAGCTCGTATCCTTTATCCTCTTTCTCACTATCCTTTCTTATAACACGGCCAATGGTCTCTCGAGAACCACCTCCATCGCACGGATAGCACTTACGTAGGTGGAAAAGACTAGTCGTAGTTAAAACCACTGTGACTACAGATGGAGGAAAGAAAGGAAAAGAGATTCAACTAAGGAAACAAGGATAGTGCTAATGGCCTTTGGGGAATAGCCTTTTTCTTTAAAAGAAAACTTTCTTGAAAAATGCTTCTTTATAAACGATTTTCAAATAGTTTTCAGAAGGTCTTTAAAAACTTTTGCCCAGTCTGGTAACCTTCTGCTCTGATACCAAATGTAACACCCCGCCTCCGCTAGGGTCACTCGCAAGGGAATGCACTAGCTTTAGAGGGGCATTATTGGTAAACATGCACAGAAATATCACAAGACAGAACACATAAAATAGCGGAAGTAAAATCAATTTTTATAACATGAATAAATAAGGTCTAAAGCCTTTTACATCAGAGTACATCAAAACCTGTCTTGCAATAGTAAAGAAGCATAAAGACTTTTTCATAAATTATTCCCCAAGTGAAAACAGTAAAGTAGCCATAGACAAGAAAAGTCCAAGCCATCCATGATGACCTTCAAGCAGAAGAAGTCCGAACTAAACAGCAGTATTTCCTCCCTGTAACCTGGGGGGAAACGGAAGAAAAGAGGCGAAACAAAACGGGTCAGTCAAAAAGACTGAGTAAGCCCTATCTACTATTAGTATAAAAACTAGTAAAGTTAACTGTCATGAGAAACTGAGATGAACATAAGCATGATAACAAGATAGATAAGCTAAATCAAAATAACAGGGTGAACTACTGAACTCAGATAAGCTAAGGTATCATGATAAATTACGATGTCAAGATAAAACAAGGTATCACATCGTCAGGTTTCTATCAAGTATAATATCCCCAAGATATATATCACGTATAACGTCCCATGGTATCTGTCCTGTATATCTGCTCTGCACCTACCGTACTAGTATCCCAACTGTATCACGTGTTATCCGTGAATGACCCTTACTCAAAAGTCGTATAATGGCCCATGTAAACCTAATATGCCGCATATATAGGTTACTCAACTCATATGTTTTATTCCATGTAAATGTTCAGTCCCTTGCCGTAGACCATACGGGCTTTCCCATGAGATTCTATATTACTTTAACATAGTTCCATGATCCTTAAGATCGGTTTGGACTGTTACCCTAAACCTAGCTAGGGTCTTCCAACATGAATTATTGTTTGTACAACTAGGACTTATGCTACCTAGGGCTACTAGGGATTACGCTTACCTATTGCACGTTTTCGTATCTCGGTTTGGGTTCAACCACCTAGGGCCACTAGGGATTAAGCTAACCGCCAATCGCGCCCTTTTTCCCACGCGTTCATCGTGAATCGTTTTTCCATGACTGTATGCACATGTATCACATCGTGCCATCCGAGTCCTGTCACAGGGCAGGTCAAGAAATACAGGACTCGGTCGGGAGCTTTCGGTTTATCTGCCGATGCAAATGCTAAGGTCTGTTTTTCTACACGTGGCTATGGTCCCACGCGACCCCTCCCTCAACTAGCGAAAGACAAGACAGGATAAATCCTGTACGAGAACACACTACTGGCCAACCCCCAATCCGAGCCTTACCGCACCCATAATTAGATAGCAATTATGGTCTATTGGGTGTTCTCTGCCTTTCCGTACGTACACGCTTGACCAAAGATGGAAGGTAGCCTGACGAGAAAATGCTATCTAGGGTACGACCGTGTCTCGTCGACTATGCCCTATCCATCCCCGTCTTTAGGTCGCTCGTATAGCAACCAAGGCATACTCTTGGTTCTTCTAACGCAGACCTTAACCTCTCATGAGCCTAGTATAATTACCTGGCAGCCCACAGAGGGATCCCAAGAATATCCTCACGTTCCCCGAAGCCGCTGCTTCATTACCCAGTTCGCTGGAGCCTTTATCTAAATCAGATACTTGCTCCTACTCGTATACTTAAACGATGACCTACCGTATCAGGTTACTCATCTATCTATGAACTGGTCTAGATTCCCTTGACTAAGAATCATTACTTAGTTATCCTTCAACTAAGGTTTACCACTTAGCCTTATTCCCGTTATCCTTGTTAATTACGGTTACCCACCTAATTCTCCGAATTAGGGTTTATATAACAGATTAAGTGTCGCTCAAGTTCATGACTTAATCCCGTCTACAAATCATGTCAAAATTGGCTAAGTATCCAAGTTCAAGACTTAACCCGTCTACAAATCATGTCCAAATTGGCTAAGTATCCAAGTTCAAGACTTAACCCCACAAACCATGCTCAAGTTGGTTAAGTATATATTAACCTGACCCTATCAAATTTCTTAGTCAAACCGGTCAAGTGTATTCAAGCGATTCGTGACTTAGCCTCATCATGTTTTCACGTTATATTGGTTAAGTATGGGTTAGCTTAACCTCAATAAATTCACGAGTTAGATTGGTTAAGTATAGATCACTTAACCACATCAAATTAACGAGTTAGATTGGTTAAGTTTAGGTCACTTAACCATATCAAATTAACGGGTTAGATTGGTTAAGTATAGGCCACTTAACCACATCAAATCAACAAGTTAGATTGGTTAAGTATAGGTCACTTAACCACATCAAATTAACGGGTTAGATTAGTTAAGTGATTAACTTAACCCCCTTTAAACTACCAAGTGGGATTAATTAAGTCTAAGCTAACTTAACCCCATCCGATTATCATATTTAGACTAGTTGAGTCTAATCTCAACCCCATCCACTAACTGTATCTTTTGGTTAAGTGTCATTAAGAAAACTTACTTAACCTTACCAAATTATCATGTTGGATTGATTAAGTGTTGGTTAACTTAATCCCCGTCCACTAGTCGTATAAAAATGGTTAAGTGTCATTAGGCAAATCAAGTTACTTAACCTACCCAACCTTGTCATGTTTTGTTAAGTATCATTAGCCTAATCAATTTACTTAACCCATTTGTCCATGTCATATTTGGTTAAGAGTCATTAATCAAATTAACTTAACCCTATCATGTGGCATTAATTACTTAATGCACCTTCACCTCTCACATTAGACTTTGTTGTGGTTACTAGTTAAGCCGGTCGGTTCCGGGTAGCTTTACACCACAACTTGGTCTAACCTCGGGTTCAAGCACAACATGACCAACTTCTCACATTGGGTTTTATTGTTTGCAACTACTAGTTAGGCCGGTCGGTTCCGGGTAGTTTTACGTTGCAAACTCAACCCAACCTCGAGTTGGCCACTTTCATGTTTAGTCTAGTGTCATGCTCATATTCAAGTTTTCAAGCAATTGGGTAGACCTAACTTAATAGGTAAATTCTCAATGGGTAGACCTAACTTAATAGGTAAATTCCCAAGCTTATATTTTTATGCATACTTACATGTCAACTTTCATGTTATATTTCAAGTCGGGTTTTCAAGCATAAACACATGTCATATTTAACGTTACATGTTGTCATGTTTATACCCATTTACCCAAATCATATTCATGTCATTATGTTTTCCCATAATGTGACCCCCAACGCTTTTTAAACTCGCATATACGTTCGTAACAACGTAATGGACCAAAAGAAGAGACTTGACAAAGGCATGACAAAAATGGATATTAAGCCACAAGTTAATCATGGTGGCAAATGAGGCACAAATGTGTTCATTAGCTTGCATGTTACATTTTCAAGCCTCAAAAACATGCATAAACCCAAACTTGGCACATAAGCGAATCATGGTGACAAAAGACATGGGATGATGACTAGAAACTCGCATATACCATCATATAGGGGTTATGACTTCATATGCAAGTTGACATAAAGATTATGAAGGTTCTCATGTTGCATAATGCAACATTTCAACATAAAGGTTGTAGCTTTTAGCTCATAAGATCAAGATAATGACTTCATAAACTTGCATGACATGATAGCATAAATCATACTCAATGATCAAACCCAAATTTGCAACATGAACATTTAACTTCATAGTTAATATCTAAGAGTAGGGAAAGGGCTTACATTGCTATGAAGGCCTAAATCGATTAAACTAAAGCTTGTGATGAAGCCTATGCATGCCATCACCCAAAAACCCAAAAATGGATGCTCCAAATCAACAAAAACACCATCTTTATGAACAAAGATCAAAGCTTTTGCCTTGGAATCAACTTGAGAAGCTCTCATACTAACATAGGGATTCTCTAACACTCTCATGATCATGAAACCTCTCATAGAAATGAAGTGGAGGCTAGGATAGTTGAGTGGAGGCCATGAGAGTAGAAATTTGGCCATAGTTTAGTTACATGAGTGAATAATGAGGGTTTTGGGGTAGGCTAGGGGCTTATTTATAGAAGATTAGGCTAGTTAGGACCCTTAGATTAACCCTAGGACCAACCTGAACCGTCAGATCTCAAACCAGGCCCAAAAACCTAGCCAAGATAGAAAATAGGTGCACCAGGCAAGACTGCTCGTCTGAGCCAGGTCGACAGCCAAGTCGACAGGGCTGTCGACTTGGTCAGACCAAGTCGACTCCCAAGTCGACAGGGCTGTCGACTTGGGTACTGTGGCGGGAATTTTTCCCGCCTAGCCCAACTGGCCCAATTTTCCAAATTCAAGTTTGAATTTGAAATCTGTTTTTGAACTTGAATTTTCTGCAAACTTTGACGGACCATAACTTGGTCATACGGACTCCGATTTTCGAAAACACGGACTCTATTTCACGTATTTTTCCAAGACGAACGCAATGGCATAGCCCGTTTAACTTGATTCAGAATTTAAAATTAAATTCTGCCTTGATTCTCGTCTTAATCATGTTATCGAAATACGGGTTGCTACAATCATCAAACATTAGAGTACAAAATTAAAAGAAGCATAATCTCCAAATAATAACATAGCCATAGTAGCAAAGAAAGGAGCTTGAGCAATACGTCTAAGCAGCTCAAGCAAAATGATAGCAGAATCTTAATCAAGCTTGAGTATTCCCACCCTGAGAACCTTGGGGGGTTATTGAAGAAAGAAGAGGAAACAAAAAGGGTCAGACGTAAAGTCTGGCGAGTCCAGTTACTTTTATCAAGTGAATAAGTAAAAGTATCATCACAGGCATATAAAGTGGATAAAAAAGATAACACCACAAAAGGCAGGTATGACAAGGTAAACATGATAGAGTGTATACGTTTCTCTAATGAATAATCTTATTCTCTGCACCGATACAAGTATAACTAGAATGAGATGATCTGAACAACTATAAAATGGTAGACTTAGGTTTGCTACTGGTGAGAGGTGTTAACCCCATACAATCTACAGGCAGCCCAATCTAACAGGCTCCTAAACTTTACCAAAGTCTAAATTTACCCTAGCAACTACCTTAATCGATCAGCTCCCTACTCCGTAAATACCCAGTGCCAGCCCCATAGTCGGAAGTATCACTTCCTAAAGTGGTAACCCTTCGTTGATGTGCACAGCCATATCTACTGGTTTCACAGTCGTCTTATCCCCCTCGGCCCGGACATGCATGCACATGTCCCGGTTGGTTTGCGCCACTCACACCGTCCTTCATGTTTGGGTCTCTTACAATAAGCCCAGTAAGCATGTCCCAACTCCAACCTAGGGCAGAGTACTCGTCTGATACCGTTCTGTGGGTTAGTGACTGAAACAGGTCCCCCACGCAAAATGATACGAGATCTCCCCCTTGTCTTGCATCCCCACTAGGATTTCCACATGTTATGTATACTTACTGGTGTCTTTAATTACATAACCCCCTCAGATTAAGTTTGTGGGCCTATATATAAATATTACCTACCCCCTTTGATTTTCTTAACCCACCCAATTTTCAAACAAATTTAATTATCCCTAATCCAAGTTCATGTTCATACAATCCTTATGGATTCAACTAGGTTAAGTATTCAAATTCATTACCATGTCCATTTATGGTTATAATGTACTAGACCCCTCGCATTAAGCCTACCACTTGTGGATGTTGGATGTGTCGGTCAGTTCCAGGCAAACTTCTTCCACAAGTCGGGCTTAACCTCGTGTCTTAGCACGTCTCATATTTGTGCATCTTGACCCCTCACATTAGATTCACCACCTGTGGTCGCTGGATATTCCAGGCGGTTCCGGGCAGACTTCCTCCACAAATGTGATATAACCTCATGTCTTCGCGCGGTTATAGTTTTTAATTACTGTAATACTAGGCATTTCATTATTAGCAAACATTACCTATGTCGTTGTAGGTTTTCATTCCCCTTTCCCCAAGTTACGTTCATAATAAACTATATGCCCAAATTCATATGCATAAAAATTATTCAATTTACGCCATATTCCCTATTTACAAGTTATGCCCAATTTCAATGTTTTACCCCTTGTTCCCCGTTTAAAGCATTCGCATGTTTCAGCAGTATGCCTAGGCTCGAACGTAGCCTGGCTATATAAAATAAAAGGGAAAGGGTGAAGAGAAGATGATAAAAATGATAATACTAACAAGGTTGACATAAACACATAGTGGCATAATGATAAGATGTGCATATAGGAATAGATCTGGTGAACATGAAATAATAAAACTAATTCCAACATAGTAGGGATGACAAAATAGGCATGATAAGATCTAAACAATAATTTAGATGTCTAACTAATAACAGATCCAATTTAACCACAAACATTATAGGTATAAGGTGATATAAATAGTGAATTAGATCTATAATCAAAGGTTGATTTTACATGATAAAGGTTAATATCCAAGTCATAGTTATGTTAGAATATCATAGATTCATAATTTATTACAGATCTGATATGATTCAAGTAGTCACAAGCATAGATCCAAATTACAGTCATATCATGTTTTACTTTTAAGTTATATAAATCTAAAAGTAACTTAAACTCACAGTTTTTGGATCTAGAAAAATAGAAGAAGAATAGAAGAGGTTGAATCACAGATCTACACTTGAATTACTTGATTAAAATGATTGCAGAAGAAGGAAAAGGTTTGATTCAGTCTGGGCGCCGAAAGCATCTTGTCTTCCAATATTTTTCAGTGCAGAAAAAAGATAAATGGAGCCATATTTATAGCCGTCAGCCCTTAAACCCTAACTGTTGCGTCTGGCCTAAGGGGGTCGACCCCCTTATGGGGTCGACCCATAGGTCGACACCCCCCTTGAAGGGTCGACCCAGGGGTCGACACCCCCCTTGAGAGGTCAACAACCCTGGGCGGGAATTTTGCCACTTTCAGAAATTTTGATTTTCGAACTGAAATTTGATTTTTTGATTTTTTGAATTTAATTATATATATATAATTCCCTTGCACGTATACAAACCTTCATAACTTCTTCATAAGGTGTCTGTTTTACGCAAACCAAGGGTCTATCTTGACCAAAATTTCCAAACGGATGCAATGGCGCAGTCTGTTTCCCTTAATTCTGAATATTAAATTAATTATTCTTTAATTTGTCCTCTGTAGTGTTATTGAAATTATGGGGTGTTACACTGGTCATCCATCTCTCTCTTCCTTCTTCGGCTCTCCTCTTCTTCTCGCCAACTTTTCTTATGGGGGTCATCATAACGGTCATTATATCGGTCACGATCACCATAAAAGTCTCAATCTCGGTCCTCTTTCTCTAGTTAATTATGGGCTTCGTGCCTCCACCTTCTTTGTTCCTCAGTCTCTATGTAGCCATAGGATTGCTGAGAATGTTGATATTGCTGAGAATGATGAGATTACATGAATTTCCTTGGGTAATGCGAGTCGGTTTGGTGCTTAAAACTTTTCATGTATGGACGACTTGTAGTTGGACCTAAAATAAGGAAAAGCAGGATTTAAGTATTTAGATCAAAAAGTGCTGGGACATAATATAAGGTACATGCAAAGTGTCAAAAAACTTAGTGCGCGTATAGTGTGTGATCTAACGCGCATCTAGAAACGAACCGCTCTTGTTTTGCGAGGGTAATGCAGGTCTGATTTTAGAAAATGTTCTCCGCAATGAAGGAGTTCGACTTAAAGCTAACTCAGTTGCTACTTTCGTAACCGTAGCTATGAGCTTTGAAGTCACAGTCTCACTTGGGGAAAGGTATTTCGCATTGTTAAGATCACTCAAGCTCCTGAAAGCATCTATAGAACTCTCTTCATGGATATCTGAAATAGTTGTACCCTCATTAATTTTTTCAACATTTTAATCACCTCCGGGAGTGGTTTCACCCTTATCGACATGTTCGGTTTCCTTCATAAGATTTAGAGTGATCTCACCCTCCTCGGTCTGGTCGGTTTCCTTCATAAGACCTTTGCCTTGATGGTGTGTAAATTCTTCTTCTTCAACCAAAGGCAATTAAGGCATAGAAGGTTTTATATTACTGCTGGCGGGGTCTGAGCACTTCTTTAGTAAGGATTCATCGACTTGACTTTGTGATGCATCACCCTTTCCAGAAGCACCAGCACCTAATTATATGGGCACAGACTGAGGCGTGAAAGGTGCTTCTTTGGAAGGATATTTCCTTGAATGGTGGAGAACTTGTATTTGGGAAGGAAGTCTTCTCTAATCAAGTATTTTTTTGTCTCTATCAATATCACCAACTTCTTTTTAAAGCTTCATAAACAGCCTTGTAAGGTGCATAATCTTTATTATCTTTGACTGGAGCTGGAACAACTGTAATCAAGGAAAAAAATTCAGTAATCAAGAATTAAAGTGAAACAGATGAGAAAAGCTCTTCACAAATATGCTCACCTCCTTCCGTCCAGTTCCCGCGAAAGGTCTCGGGACAGCGAACGAAGAAGAATTGAGTCAAAAATCCTGAAGCACTCTCCGACAAGTCAAGTACAATCTTTCGGTTTCGTGCGCCTTCGACATAAATATAGACGGAGTATCCTTCCTCCTTTTAAACGAGCATAGGTAAAAGATATCCCAAAATGTTGGCTCACACTCCTTCACTTGCATGACAAGTCCTAACAAAATGATGTAACCATTTGGATGAAGTTGGAAAGGAGCGATAGCCATATGATTCAGGATCCTCTCTAGAAAAGGATTGATAGGCAGAACAACACCACCCATCAACATCTGCTGCTTAACAGCTACATATCCACTCAGTGGTTGATCAGCAAATACATTCTCCCCCAACAATATTGCATCTGTCTCAGGGATACCATATAGACTACACAGCTGCTTATAAACTTGCTGGGTAAGTGTGGTTGAGTGTCTTTCTGATGGCAGAGCGCTAAGGGGACGAAGAATAGAAAATGGCTTATTAGGTGTCGGTCCAGGAGCCGCAGTTGTTGTTGTCCCAAAGGCAGACGTAGAAACATCATCTTGTGCAGAAGAAGATGTCCCTTCAGTCTGAAGCCGAGCTTTCTTCCTAGGTCATTTTACACAAACAATCTCATTTATAAACATATCACAGGACAGGTAGCACGAAAAGCATACAAGTTCAGCTTTTAGGTCATGAGCTTATATCGTTAAAAAGTTTAAGTTATGGTTATGCTTGGATCGCTCCATTATCTTGGATCAAGAAAATGTTCTTGGATGTCAAAGACTAGGTCGTTCAATGACTCGGTGTCTATATCGTTAAATGATCTAACGTCTAGGTCGTTCAACGACCTAGCATCTAGATCTCTCAACAACCTAGAGTTCAGGTCACTCAACAATTCAGAATTGTGCATCAGTTAAGATTCATGGGTCGTCCATACGATCAAGAGATACATGTCATTTGACGATCTAAGGGAATATTATATCACTCAACTATCTAAGAAATTAGGTTTCTCCAACGACCTAAGGGCAAAGGTCGCTCAACGATCTAGGAACCTAGGTTATATAATGACTTGGAAGCTTAAACTTGACTACATACATTCATGGAGCTTAGATTGATCGAACGACCTAATAACCTGCTTTCTCTATGACCTAAAGTCTAAAGTTGCTGAGTGTTGGTTCGACCATCATGTTCCGATCCAATCTAACAAGCTTATGCATCATCAACAAAGATTGCAACAAAACTATCACTTCAACACTGAAATCCGTACATCATCAAGTAAGCCAATTCAAATCAAAAACTCAACTTAGATGAAATGGAAGACAATACAGATTATACTCACATGGAACCACAGTGTTAAAAATCAACTCATCATCGACAACAATTTTTGATGTTAAAGTTAACTACTAATTTTTGAAGACAAAAACTGACATGAGGATTACAAATTTCTGCAATCAAAATCTTTTGTCATAATTCAAGTACATGCAATGTTGATTAACATACAAAATCAGTTAATGAACGATGAAACACATTTCTCAATGTCACTCAAATCGAATAATATTCCAAAACATCACCATTATCAATTTTCAGATCCTATCCGAAATCTAAAGCACCATCACCAGCTAAAGTCAAATGTTTTGCCTTAGAAATCAAATCCCAAAACAAATTTAGCAAAAATAATAAAAATACCAATAAACGATTTGAAACAGACAACTGGTACCGACTCTTATTGAAAATGATCGGAAATTGATGAAGTCAGCTCAGAATTCCATAGCAACTTCAAATAGTTTCTGATATGGTCAAAATCAGTCAGGGAATGGGTGAATTCGGTTATGGTTAGGGTGATGGTCAATTTTTTTAGTGGAATACAAGCTTTAAAGAAGTGTTTGTGGGCAAATCTAGTCAGCATGAGGTCGATTGTGTTGCAGTGACAAGGATCTGATTATGAGGAATTCCTTAGCAGTCGGCCGCCATTAACAAAGTTTTCTCTAGCGTAAAGAAGGTAAGGGGACATTGATGGTCTAAAGAGGAATATAAATCCTAGGCAAAAATGCAACTAGGTCGTGCCTGGTCCAATCCAAAGCCCAAACGGTCTAATAATATAGACGACCTAACGATATATGAGTTAAAGAGTTCCTTCGGAAAAAATAAGCAACAACCTAGCATCCAAGAAAGCATAGACTTGTGCGATTCGAAGCTCATATTATTTTCAATAACACAAACTTCGAGGGGAAAATGTTAACCCATAAAAAATATGGGTCAGATATGACGTTTTAACAAGCCATTTATGTTTGTGCGAGTATGGTTTGGGCAAGGTCACTGAAGGCTTTAGATCGTTTGCTTTAGAAAGCTTTACTAGGTCGCTCTAATCTAGGTCATTATATGGCTAAGCTCTAGATCGGCCAAGCTTACACTACACCAAATTGGTTAATTTGAAACATAATGTATTTTTAGTTTGAAATGATTCGTCCATGTTTCAAGTCTCGATACATTTTTGCCCCGTTTCAGTTCTTTAAATTTCGTTTCATTAATTAGTTAATTTTGATTATTACAAAAATTAAACGTAATCTATGTACTATGACCACATTCGTACTTCTCAAACTTCTTTCTTAGACTCTCAAGTCGCTAAACCGTTCCATTCATTTGGTTCTCTAATCCACTCTACTCCGCGATTCCAAAAAAAAAAAGGTCGAGGAACAAATTTCTATGTCGATGAATTTGAGCTTCATCAATTTAGAGGCCAAGCTGCCTTCTATGTAACGACCCACCATTTTGACTGTGCCGAATCGACAGAACATGTCAGCTCGAAACATCCCAAACAACATATTGTTATTAGCTTCTAAGGTAAATAGAATAAATTACAGAATCACAGACACAGATATAGAGCAATATAACATCTCGCAGCAGAAAATAAAAATACAATAGTAGTTCATGAAGCAACTAAATAAAAATTTACATCAAAGTTTACATAAATCAATATATAGCACAAGACTTAAACAATTAATTTCAGATACATAAATAAATGATAATAATTTTAAACAGAAACGATAGAAATAGCTGGATGACTATACCAATAGAATGAGTAGATACAAGTGAGCAAATGCCAATATAAACTTCAACTCCAACAGTGAATCTCGAAGGCTGTGATAATCGATCTGACCCAAGCAATAATGCAAAAATAAAACAACTCGAATCAGAACTAACATTCTCATAGAAGAAAATCAACTCAAATGAAATGTTCAATGAAATGCAATCAGTAACTTAAAGGATGTATGGGATCACCATCCTCTTAGGATCCGTCAAATTAATACTATATAGTATAATATGCTATATACAATAGTGTCTATCAGTAAAGTAAAAATATCAAAATAGCATAAGCGGGATTACCATGATTACCCTTATGTCGTCTATATATTCCCATAGTATATACAGTACCGTAATTCCTCCGTAAACTGGAGGGCTATCAGAGGGCACTCCATATAAAACGGTACAAATAAAGTCGTAGTGGGCTCGTACTAGGCATGTGACAAGGCACGCAAGGAATGCCAGGGTGGATTCACCATTTGCAGAGCTGAACTGGTGGTAATGCATAGTAGCTAGTACCGCCCACCTCGATACACACTCTCATAATCAAAAGGGCCCAAATCGAATCTCACAGTAATAGAATAATATCGAAGAAGTGTGCTCGATAGGAGGTATGACCTCACTTGGTCTGTGCGTAGCTCCTGTTTTAGTCACATCAAGCTGACTCAAGGTAGTCAGGGTCTAGTAATTAATATGAATATGAAAAATAGTGTCGTTCACCAAATCATCCCGTTCATTCTGGAACTCCACTGCGTACACAGTTGTTAAAGTGGTTTTCGGTAATGGCAGAGAGTATGACAATAGCCGATCTCGGTCTCTTTAACAACCAAACGTTTACATTTTTCACACCGTGGCCATTATTTTATAAATCACTTTATAAAATAGTTATACAAAATCTCATATTCGAATTCGAAGTCAAATTTAAATATCTAACTTCGATTATATTTAAATTTGAAAATAAATCATTTATATCTCTTTAAATCAAATTGATTTAGAAACATATCGTAATGATCTCAATATAGTATAAACTAATACTATAACATTTAACTTCGATTATAGTTTTCAAAAGTATTCGCATAGCGAAGTTCAAATCCAAAATCGACTTATATTTGAATCATAACTTTTAAAGATCAAAATTTCATTTATATCGATACCAAAATATCTAACTACGAGAATAAGTTGGTTTGATTTATATTCGCAAATATCCAAGTTCAAAACAATTCGAATTAACTGATTTTTACCCTAAAGGAAATCGCTCAAGTCAATTCATAAAATCCAACCATTTAGTTCGAGATTAATATAAACAATTCAAATCCAAAATCTTACATTTTCAATTTAATGAAATCGTATCGTGTATTGACATTTAAGTCATACAATTCGAAATCGAAATCTTATGTCTCCGTTTAAATTAAAACATATCATATTATAACTCAAGTCAAAAATTCAAATTCATTACTATAAAGTCAAAACCTTATATTTCACTTCAAATAGTTCATACAAAATTAAGAGTTCGATTTCACAAATATTCCAATTCAAACCATATGATTATAAAATTGATTCCATATATAAAATCTATATATTCACATTCGGTTACTTTAAATCGAATTCATTCCAAATCAGTTATAAATTCAAATTTATTTTCTCTTAAATTCGAAAGATTCAAATTTAGAATTGATTTCGCAATTCTAATTTTATCTCATATAAGTTTAAACCAATTCAAATTCAAATTAATTTCGTATTTTACCCAATTCAAATTCATCTCTACTAAAAAGGTTCATATAAATTTGAATTCATAACTTAATATGAGTTCATTCGTTATTCAAATATTGTTATATAAATTTACATATTAACTTCGAATTTAAATCGCGAAATCTAACTTATCCATCTTGACTTCATTATTATTATTATTTATAATATATATATATAAGAAAATAAATTTTGAAAATAGATATGTATATATATATAACTTTATAAAATTCTAAAATTAATTAGAAATAGATTACAACATATATTAGTTTAAAATAATATAAAAATAGATTTAAAGAATATTTGATATAAAATAAAATTAAAAAACTTATAGGAGTAAATTATATGGTTTTAAATAAATAAAATTATAAGTAAAATCTTTAATAAACATTTAAATCCATATTTACTCATAAAATCATTTAAAAACATATAATTCCAAATTTACAAAATTTAAATTAAATATAAATATAAAATATAGAATGTTAAGTTATTATTATAAGAATCAAATTTCAAAATCACTTTACTTCGAAAACATGACCAACGGTGTGTGTATAGTTTTCTACCCTATAGTCAAGTGATATGAATATTTATCATTTCAACCCGTAATTTTTAAAATTTCTACAGGTCTATCATTTTAACCCGCGATCCCGAATTCAGTAAAAATCGTTCAAGTCTATCATTTCAACCCATAACAATTTTTCCCTATTCTAATGTCCTCTCGGGTATGTATTATTTCAACCCTTAGTGATTTTTTCTAAACTAGGGGTATCAACAATCACAAACAATAATCACATTGCAACAATCACAGCATATATATCATCAGTGCAACTGCGTGTCATATAAACAAATCATCACATATGAAATGTGCATATATATCAAATTAAATAATTTCTATTTGCAATCCTATACATTTCATATAGCAGTTCATTATTGATCTAACATCCATGAAATAAATGTGAGTCAGGTGTGAGGTAAGCTCACCTTCTGTGGCACAGTGTAACGACCCGGATTTTTCGTCAATTAATTTTGAATATTTAATATGCTTTTAAATATTGATTTGATAATATAAATGAATTTTTACATTTAGTTATCGATTTAAAAAATTATTTCGATAATATCGAATATATTAAACTATCGTAATACGTAATATATTGGAATCGAAGTTAAAACTGAATCGAAATTATTCAAATGGTCAGTGTCAGTTCTGTTTGAATATAAAAGCGATAATAATTTATTATCAAGGAATTAATTGTGTTGAATTTAATTTATATCAGTTTAAATTGATATCTTCTCCAGATGATCAAATGAGGCTTTGAAACTTGTCCTGGTGTGTCCGGAATAGTGGTATAACCCTAGAAATGTCTGTTGTTGGGCTCAAATAGGAGTTTGAAATCAACGTGATAATTTAAATTAGAGGATACCAGTTTTAATCTAAATAAAATATAATATTATTATAAAATAGATTCCTTACTTCCTAAGCTAATAGCACACTAGAAAAACCTACCTCTGATAAAACCTTACCCAGTTAAACACTTACTTCATTCCCTTAACCGTGAAGTATGCTTCTTGTCTATAAAACGCAGTGAACCTCCCTTTGTATTCCTTCCATTTCTTTCCTCCGAAGTAAATCAAATATGTTCTTTTCTCTCTATATTGACAATCAACAAAACAAACTCCAACCATTTATCTTAGTTTTCATTTTCGTAGTTAGTTAAAACAACGTTCTTCCTCATACTAAAATATCGATCCCATAGATTAGGAAAAAAAAGGTTTTAACCAAATCCAAATTCAAATCCGTAATCGCAAAATCGAGACATCCTGAAGCTCGATGTAATAACCCGAAAATCTGGGCCAGTTTAAAATTTTATTTTGGCAATTTTAGCGAATTATGATTATTTAAAATGAATTATTTTAAATAATATCGACGAGAAATTTATTTTGAATATAATTCAACGTATATATTATATAGTTCGTCGTTAGAATATAAATATTTTTATATAATTATAAATAGAATTGAAAATGGCGCGGTAGTTCGATAATTCGATTTCAAACTTCAATTGAATGTACCGGGTGCAAAACAATCCGGATTTTAGTGAAACCAAAAACATTAGGATCTAATTGATAATATCTTTCCAACGAATCCGAAAAATCAAGATTTCATAGCGGGAATCAAAAGATATGTCCAGTTGAAAATTCTGAATAGTCACTATGGAATTCAGGCCCTTAAAAATGGACATTTTGCAAATGACCTCGGATTTCGACGAAACCACTTTTGTTGGATCCGTGATGTCAAGTTATTGTTAGGTTTCAAATTTCATAATTTTTCGAATCAATATGTGAGCGTGGCAAAGGAAAACGCGTTTGACCAGTTTCAGTTGATTTTAATCGACTGGAAAATGGCCATTTTTCCAACGGTCACAGAATTCGACGAAACTAGTTTTGTTAGGACCGTATTGTCAACACGAAGCTAGAAAATATTTTTCTGCAATTTATAGAGTTAGTATGTGACCCCGGTAATTTGAAATGTACGTTTAAAATTCAATATAGTGATTTAAATGTAAATTTACCGGAAACTGATTGTAACGATCAAATCAACCTACGATACATATCCCATTGTGTTCGGAATGGGGGTAAAACGCTATGGACGACAGGCGGTGGGCCTCGTTTAGAGGTCGTTTGTGAAAGTCAACTTTTTGCAATTAAAAATAAATAAATTAAATAATATAAATTTTATAAAAGCCCCCCCCCCCTTACTTCTTCTCTCCCGATTCAGTTTTAATTAAAAAAAAAGAAAAAAAACGAACATAGGGGGGCGCGATTCGCCGTCGCCGCCCATCAGAGGCGCTGCGCCACCTCCCCAGGCGGAGCCGACCACCCCCAGACCCCTGTCCTCCTTCTCCGTCACCCTACCCTCTCTCCACCTCTCTTTTCTAGCCGAACTGACCACCACCAGGTCCTATGACCGCCGCCGGCGACTGCTAGCCCACCCCCACCTCACCAGCGACGCCACCACTCCCCTCCGGCCACCCATCGTCAGAAACCGCGGCCCCTCCCTTTCAAACCCCCCTCCTTCGATTGAAAATCGCTCCCAAGCCCGGAATCCCGTCACCATCCACTCGTTGACCCGCCACCAGCGCAGGAGCAGCACCTCCTGCCGCCTCTGACGCGACGCCTTAGCCCTCCTTCATTCGGTTCTAGGTGAGATTTATTTATTTTATTTCATAGGATTTATCGATGTTATTTTCAGTTTTTAATTTATAAAAAGGTAGGATTTTTAATTTATAAAGATAAGTTTTTATTTTGAAGAAAAGTCGGATTTTTATTTATAACAAAGACGATATTTTTATATTATAGAAAGGCTAAAGATATTATCTTTATGTAGTAGAAGTATTAAAAATATGATTTTTATATATTGAACATCGAAGTAAAATTATGATTTTTATATATTGAACATCGAAGTAAAAAAAAAATTCGATTTTTATATATTGAATAGCGAAAAAAAATGTGACTTTTATTTTAAAGACATCAAAATAAAAAATGTGTGATTTTTATATATGTAGTGATTACGGGCAACGAAGATGATAAAAAGGCGAGAATGAAGAAGATTTCTATAAATGAAGAGTCGTGGTATTGGATAGCTTTCGGTGAGAACTTCTCACTCAAAATCTCTTTTTCTAGTTATATATATATACTAGGATGCAGACGGTGCTTAGCAGCACCCGACACCCGTCATCCACAGACCATGGATGGCTTGCTTGTAAAATTGTTTGGTTGTGTAGTTGGTTAGTCTAATTGGTTTGAATTGAATTGTTTGGTGAAATGAAATGGATTTGATTGATGTGTGAATGACGTGGGCCTTCACTAGACCGGGGATAAGGCTAGGCCTCGTCCCGTTTCTAGTATCGTGCCGTTATGCCGCCGAAATTTCCCAAAATATGTTAGAAAAATAAAAATATCATTTTTATTGTGTAAATGAAATGAATAGAAATTCATGTGTTAAAATAAAATATATTATCGTTAAAAATATAATTTTTAACGTGAAAGTGAATAAATAAATATTTATAAACAAATCGGCCAATTTGTTTATATACACCGATTTGACTGATATTGATTGGGTTGATAAATTTTACACATCGCCCAACTGCACAAATAAAATCTGTGTTTGATTGTTTGAAACCCCACACGGGTGTTGGGATGAAAATTGGAAGTTCACTCATCCTGATTGATTAAATATGTCGATCGATTGATTGACAGACTGTTATGAGCGTAAGATATCTATATTTGATGCTTATACAGTGTAGTGCACTTTGGTTGATGGTTGATTATTTTTCAATCTATTATATACATGTGTTGTATGGAATCCATATAATTAACGTTATATGGTGATTGATTGGGCCTCATTCCAATCGGGAAAATAAGGAATATTATAAAAGAAAATTCATGTGTTGCGTATAAAAATAGTCATGTGTTGAATATAAAAATAGTCATGTGTTGACGATGTTCATGTGTTGAGTGAAATATTTTATACAATGAAATTTACATCTTTATCATATTTAAAATTAGAACTACTTTACGGTTGAAGTCTAATTGAATATCAAACGATAGATACCATAGTTTTATAAAATATTTTACATAACAAAAATAGTGATGTGTTGACAGTACTCATGTTTTGAGATTAGTCAGGTGTTGGAAGAAATATTGATTCATGTGTTGAATGGAATAAATATTCATTTGTTGAATAGAATAACGGATTTATTGAAATATATATAAAGCCGTGTTGATTAGAGTTGCGCTATTTTGACGTGAACGATATTTATATCGATTATATTCGTTTTTATAATGAATACAGAAAAGAAGTGATTTCAAAATATAACGTTTTGAAAATATTATCATTTATATAGTAATGATATAAAATATTCTGTTTTGATTAGAAATTGAAATAGTGTTGAAATGGTTTTGAAACGAAGTTAAAACGATTTATAAAATACGTTTTAAAAGGAAATTGACGAAATATACATATAATATATATTATATATATATATAATGGCCTGAATAGAACGCGCCGCTCCGCGGCAGTTCGTGAATTTCGACCATTGACTTCGAATTGACGTTGCGGGAGATCCGACCGTCGGATTCTCCTAAAACCGGAACCGTTGGGTTCGTATCGAAAAGAGTTTTCCAATGAATATTAGAAATTTTAAATCTAACGGTTGGATTTGGAATTATGTCCAAATCAAATTCGAAAAAGGTCGATGTAAGTGCAGTCCGATGGCCGTTGTTGGAAATCGACTGTACGGGCCTTGATAAAATTATTAAAAATATTAATAATTTGTGTAAAATCATAATATGTGAATTGGAAAGAACTGGGGTGAAAAACTCCACATTTAAAAAGATAAAAATAGATTTTTATCGAAATGAACTAGTTTTGAACTAGAATTAAAATCAATTTATTTTTTTGAAATAAATAAATTGAATTTGAAAGTGATTTTAAAAATAACCAATATTCCCAATATGTGAATTGGACTGGAGTTGGATCGAAATTATCTTCGGAATATTTCGATGTTGGATTTCGTGACTATACAGATATTGTTATGGGAATTTGAAAGATATATTTTATATCGCTATTTCCAATACGATATTTGTTGGTTTCAGAATTTGATATTGAATATAAGCCGGTATATTTCCTATTCAGAGCCTTGTGTTTAATATCAAATGTGATTTGGGTTTGTCGTGAATCGTGTTTTAGATGACATTGGTTCTTTAACCCAGTTAAAGGCAAGATGTTGATTGTTAAAAAGATTAAAACTAAATGGAGTTTTAATGAATCTTTAATTAGATTAAAAATGTAAATTGATAATTTAAATTATCAAATTTGAAAGGTGATCGAGAATGGAGTACCACCAGTTTTGCTCCAAAGCGATAGTTAAATCTTTAATTAGATTTGAGCGTGAAACGGTAATGAATTTTACCGATAACACCGTGGTGTTAGATATGGAGTATTACCAGTTTTGCTCGATGGGATATATAGGTTGGGATTGGGAAATAAAATAAATAATTACTTCGGTGTGGATCGTTAATCCCGACTAGTTTGAAACGATATACAAAGGAAGATTATAGGATAAATTTAGAAGAATTTATCTTGGATAAAATTAATGGGAACATTTCCCTAAGAATGTGTTTTTGTGAATAAAAGAATATTCTGAATTGGAATGAGGCGTTTGTTGTGTTTGTGTAACATTTGTTTATCATACGTGGGTTATTCAGAAAGGCCGGGTTATACCCATTCTGAATAACCGATTCGACGAGATGTCGAAGATGAAGACCGGAAGTCTTCACATCGTTTGGGTGATTACTGATGATCTTGATTGGGCTGTACACCCAGGATGAGGGAATCAGTTGGTGATCGTCCAGACGTACTTGGAGATGGATGGATATGCGAGGAAAGTGCCTCCGGTTTCGTTCAGACCCAGAACGAACTTGTAAACGTATTGTGTGTCTGACATTGGATTTTATTCTGTGTTGATTGATCTTTATTAAATATACATCTGCTTGGCGGCAGAGAATTTATTCTCTTGCTTAACGCCCTTCTCTGAGACGTACGAGCTCAGAGGTTGTATATCGATGGACATCAGTCGCATGGAATAAATTGCCAGTGTGGCATGCGTAAGTGGCAATTGATCAAGGCTTCTGTTGAAAAGCAAAGTCTTGTGGTTGATGATCAAAGCACGGCCTGTGTGGCATAGCTTTTTGTATAACGTGAATTCGCGAGCCTCACACCTCGGTATGAGTCAAAAACGGGATAGTGACTGCAGGGAGACCACGACGTTTCCTTCTAGCTAGGGTGGTGTCAGTGACCTACCAGCCCTGACATTTATATACTTTTCACCTGTGTGGTTGTTGGATACGAGGCGCCTCGGATATAGGTCTGCAAGGACCGGGAAACGTGTGTTCAGGAATAACTAATCCTCAAAAGTAAGAGAGGACCGGCCCTGAAGATCCAAGGATCATAGTGGGATCCTGAGACATTTGCTAGAGTGTCTCGAACGCGGAGAGGAGCTTGCCCCTTGCCTCGACTCATGACGGAAATCCAATTTCCAATACGTGTATTGCGGTTTTAATTGTAGAACTAGTATGGCGACATGATATATGGTACCCATGCCGTCTATGATTGATATTTATGATTGAAAATGGTTTTGACACTATACACTTATAATAGTATCAAATGATTTGTTTTAAACGTACCAAGCATGTTTGGCTATTATAAGGGAAAACCCTATCCTCCGGTTTGCGTTGCATTATGTGATGGGACCTGGGTCTTATAATAGCTTCATTTTTCTAAAAAGCATTGCGCTGTTTATTCTATGCACTAGTATTCTTGGGAGGAAACCCGTTCCGTGTTATACGGCATGGTCCCTTGAATTACTATCTTTAAAGTAAAGTTTTAAATAATTGTTTTAGTTCTCACACCAGTCCCATGACTGACCTGGAGTTTATTGTTTTGACCTAAACTCTGGGTGCCCCTATTTTCCACACGGGCAACTAGTAGTTTTGGTTTTGAAGATTTATATTCACAGGGTCCTGATTAACAGCTGGAACGATGCTCGGAAAGCTCTGTATCCGTGTATCACTTTCAGTTGTATTTTGTATTATTTTTCCGCTGCTGTGTAATTTATTGTAATCTCTGATATTTATCGAATGTAATTTATTCGTTCATACTCTGTATATTCTTGTATCTGATGGAATTGTTGTAATAACAATGAAATGTTCTTCCGTCTGCGTTCATTTGTGTGTTGTTCTCAAAGTATCCGCCCTTTCCTTAACGGGGAAGTCACGGGTCCTTACACTCGACTTAGGCATTCGCGATTCATAGAGGAGGGTAATGCTGGTTTTGGGCGTGGTGCAATTTCAGTTTAGGGAAGAAATACTTATGGGTTCATCACGATAATGAGATTTTGGTAGTTCAAGGTTTTGTAGTCCAACTTCGTTTAGATGGGAGGATCGTGACTTCAAGGAAAAAAGGGTGGTGATGGGAGAGTCGCCATCGCAAGGTACAATTTGGGTGTTCCGATTGTCGATTCAAGGAGCAACGTTACACTGTTGCGGCAACCGGGTCTGGCTCGCGATGATCTAGAATGGATCTGGGTCTTCATCGAGATGACTGTCAGGTGGTGCTCATGAATAGCAGAAAGTTGGCCTGGCGGTTCTGTTCAGCAATGAAGTCGCAGGGATCAAATTAGGTACGCAAGGTTTAGAAACCGAACTGGAGAAAATATGGTTTTTGTTTTAATCGATGGTGTTCAAGGGGGTGTCGGGTTTGGGGTGATGATTGTTGGGTGAAGTTTTCACACTGAGTTAAATGGGGATGGAGATTCTAGTGGCAGTAATTGGAAACAATGGGTTATAGGCTTTTGTTTGTACAAGAGGCAGGTTGAGTTGTGGTGTGAAGGAGCGGCTTTCGTATGTTTCAAATGAGAGAAGAACGTTCGAACATGGTAATAAGGTAAATGATTAAATTAATTTAGAATTTTTAGTTCAGACTTGAAGTGGAAATAAATAAATAGACAAGCTATCATATTCATACTAGGTCCAAATGAGTTGTGTTGCGATCATAAAAGAATTATGTCATGCCGGAATCAAATCGAATTTGGTGCTGAAGTTGAATAGAGTTCAATTTTTATTGAAGAAAACAGACCAACGACAATTGAAATCAGGTGAGTAAATCTCACTAAATTTATTATTTAGAATTATTTTTAGTCGTTAAAAATAATTGATGTTTGTTTGGTTGCATTAAAATATTACTGTGGCTAGTATTAAATATATAATTAGTTATTTAGGATTGGTGTTTGTGGTTATTATACATATTGGTGATTGGATAGTTCCCGAAGTACCATTAGTGGATGCCCGCAGTACCATTAGCGGATGACCCTATATGCCCCCACGCTATTGTAGTGGATGGCCTTCTATACCGCGATATCCTGCCTCGAAGCAAGATGGGTATTATTCATGTTGGCTAACGTCTGTGGATGCAGGGAAAACAGGTTGGAGGGATCCAAATGGATTACTCAAAAATATTATTGTTTGTTTGTTTTCATATATATTGTTATATATATGATGTGTTTGAAAACCTATGGTTGATAATTCAGTGTTTTGAATGTTTAAAATATCACTGGACCTAAAATGTTGGTTTATAAAAATATCGTGAAAATGATATTTTCAAATAGAAAAGGAGAAATCTATTTTAAAATAGAATTTAAATTTCGAGTGGGCAATAGAAATATTAACTTTTTTTGAATATATAAAACAAGTATTGAAATTTATAAATGATGTTTATAAATTAAATAATACATGAAATTGAAGTAAATTATAAACGGTGTTTATAATGGAATGATTTTCAGTGGAAATCAGGGAATTGAAATGAATTTATAAAAGGTGTTTATAAATAAAGTGGAAAAATTATCATTGGATAATTTGAATATTTAAATTCAAATGTGAATTTAAAAATAGAAATGGGGAAATTGTTTTAAAGAAATAAACGATGGAATTTATTCTGATGTTCAGAATGTAAATTGAACTAAAATAAATCCGTAAGGATTTATGATTCGAATTCGATTAATTCGAATTTATCTAAATAGAAGTTAAATTGAATATGAAAATAAATTGGGTGTTATATATACAAATTATTATAAGTAGAAATTTCCAAAATAAGATTTTGGTTTTAAATAGATTTTGAAATAGACTTGTTTAAATATTAAACGAGGAAATTTATAAATGTGTTTATAAATATAATGAATTAATTATCAAGAGATAATTTGAATATTTAAATTCAAATATGAATTTAAAAATAGAATTTGAAATCCTTCAAAAGGGAACAACGGTTTTTATTCCGCAATTCGGAATATCAAAGGGATGGAGTTTCAAATAGAAATTTGAAAAGGGGCTTGTTTAAATACATGAAACCAGGAAGTTGAATTTATAAATAGTGTTATAAATTTGGTGAAAATAAATTATCATATGGATAATTTAAACCATTTAATTCAAATAGGAATTTAAAAGTAAATTGGGAAGTGTTTTGAAACAAAACGATTGATTATATTTCAAAATTCGGAATATAAGCTGAATTGAGAAGAATTCAATGGGTTTATAATTGAAATTCGATTATATCGAATTTTATAAATAATTTATTTATAAAAGGAATTGGAATTAAATATAGAAGATCGAAGTATAAATAAATGAATAACCGAGTAAGGAAAAATCAGCGATTATAGATAATCAGAATTATTGAGTTGAATTGGTAAAATTGGTTTGATATATATAAAATATATTAGAATGGAGTTGAATTTATTTTAAGAAAAATTTAAAAGTTTATATATCTAAATATAATTAAAACGAACACGCCGCAGCACGGTAGTTAGTAAATTGGCATTTCGAACTTTAATTGAGTATATGGAACTCAATTTAAGTCGGAATTCTTTGAAACAAGAATCGTCAGGACCGTTGGAAAATAGTTTTCTAATGGAAGAGAAAAATCTGGATTTCGTTGTATAGATTTTGAGCTATGTCAAAAATCAAATTTTCAGAAAAGCAGCGCTAGAACCATTATAAAACCATAATGGTTTATTTAAATAAATAAAATGATTTTAAGGAAATAAAATCCGAATTGCCATCAGAAAAATCCAGACTGGAGATATATAACAAGTATGCACTCCAGTGAAGTAAGTGAAATGATTTTTAAAACAAAAATCAGATTTTTAGTTGTTAAATATATTTGACTAGTTTGAAGGATAAATAGTTAATCGAGATTTGAATCGAAAATTGGGCGTTGGATAAGTGAAAGAGATTTTAGAATTTTTATTCGAAATCGAATATGTAACTCAAGTTGAAAATGGAATTAGATTGGGTTCATGAGTAGATTAAAATATATTTGAATGTGATATGTTCAAATAAGAAGTGAAACAAGCAAATATAGCCAATTATAAAATAAATTAGCGAATTGGGTTAAGACGAATGGATTGACTTGAAACCAAATGGAAATATTCGGATATGTGTTAGACAAGTATGGGATGAAGTGTATGAAGGTTATAGTTCGTGTGCCCGACAATAAGGTACATGTTTAAATTCCATATGAGATTTTATGTGTCGAATCGACAAGCCACTTGGCTTTTTGATTTTCTTTTTGAATGGAAAGGGCCAAGAGAGGCGGGTTGAGGTTTGAACTATCGACCAGTACAAAGGAGGTTATGGAGAAGAGAGGCGAGCGGCTTTCGTATGTTTCAAATGAGAGAAGAACATTCGAACATGGTAATAAGGTAAATGATTAAATTAATTTAGAATGTTTAATTCAAACTTGAAGTGGAAATAAATAAATAGACAAGCTATCATATTCATACTAGGTCAAAATGAGTTGTAGTGCGATCATAAAAGAATTATGTCAGGCCGGAATTAAATCGGATTTGGTGCTAAAGTTGAATATAGTTCAATTTTTATTGAAGCAATCAGACCAATGACAATTGAAATCAGGTGAGCAAATCTCACTAAATTTATTATTTAGAATTATTTTTAGTCGTTAAAAATAATTGATGGTTGTTTGGTTGCATTAAAATATTACTATGGATATTATTAAATATATAATTAGTTATTTAGGATTGGTGTTTTGGTTATTATATATATATATATATATATATTGGTGATAGGATAGTTCCCGCAGTACCATTAGCGGATTCCCGCAGTACCATTAGCGGATGCCCGCGGTACCATTAGAAGATGACCCTATACGCCCCACGCTATGATAGTGTATGACTTTCTATATTGCGATATCCTGCCTCGAAGCAGGATGGGTATTAATCATGTTGGCTAACATCTGTGGATGTAGGGAAAACAAGTTGGAGGGATCCAACTGGATTCCTCAAAAATATTATTGTTTGTTTGTTTTCATATATATTGTCATATTAGATGCGTTTGAAAACCTGTGATTAATAATTGAGTGTTTTGAATGTTTGAAATATCGCTGGACCTAAAATGTTGGTTTATAAAAATATCGTGAAAATGATATTTTGAAATAGAAAAAGGGAAATCTATTTTAAAAATAGAATTTAAATTTCGAATGGGCAATAGAAATATTGACTTGTTTTGAATATATAAAACTAGCACTGAAATTTATAAATGATGTTTATAAATTAAATAAAACATGAAATTGAAGTAAATTTATAAACGGTATTTATAATGGAATGATTTTCAGTGGAAATCAGGGAATTAAAATGAATTTATAAACGGGGTTTATAAATAAAGTGGAAAAATTATCATTGGATAATTTGAATATTTAAATTCAAATGTGAATTTAAAAATAGAAATGGGGAAATCATTTTAAAGAAATAAATGATGGAATTTATTCTGATGTTCAGAATGTAAATTGAACTAAAATAAATCCGTAAGGATTTACGATTCGAATTCGATTAATTTGAATTTATTTAAATAGAAGTTAAATTGAATATGAAAATAAATTGGATGTTATATATACAAGTTATTATAAGTAGAAATTTCCAAAATAAGATTTTGGTTTTAAATAGATTTCGAAATAGACATGTTTAAATATTAAACAAGGAAATTTATAAAACGGTGTTTATAAATATGATGAATTAGTTATCAAGAGATAATTTGAATATTTAAATTCAAATATGAATTTAAAAATAGAATTTGAAATCATTCGAAAGGGAACAACGGTTTTTATTCCGCAATTCGGAATATCAAAGGGATGGAGTTTCAAATAGAAATTTGAAAAGGGACTTGTTTAAATATATGAAACAAGGAAGTTGAATTTATAAATAGTGTTATAAATTTGGTGAAAATAAATTATCATTTGGATAATTTAAACCATTTAAATTCAAATAGGAATTTAAAAGTAAATTGGGAAGTGTTGTGAAACAAACGATTGATTATATCTCGAAATTCGGAATATAAGCTGAATTGAGAAGAATTCAATGGGTTTATAATTGAAATTCGATTATATCAAATTTTATAAATAATTTATTTATAAAAGAAATTGGAATTAAATATAGAAGGTTGAAGTATAAATAAATGTATAACCGAGTAAGGAAAAATCAGCGATTATAGATAATCAGAATTATTGAGTTGAATTTATTTTAAGCAAAGTTTAAAAGTTTATATATATAAATATAATTAAAACGAACTCGCCGCAGCACGGTAGTTCGTAAATTGGCATTTCGAACTTCAATTGAGTATATGGAACTCAATTTAAGTCGGAATTTTTTGAAACAAGAATCGTCAAGACCTTTGGAATAATAGTTTTCTAACGGAAGAGAAAAAATCTGGATTCGTCGTATAGATTTCGAGATATGTCAAAAATCAAATTTTCAGAAAAGCAGCGCTAGAACCATTATAAAACCATAACGGTTTATTTAAATAAATAAAATGATTTTAAGGAAATAAAATCCGAATTGCCATCAGAAAAATCCAGACTGGAGATATAAAACAAATATGCACTCCAGTGAAGTAAGTGAAATGATTTTTAAAACAAAAATCAGATTTTTAGTTGTTAAATAGATTTGACTAGTTTGAAGGATAAATAGTTAATCGAGATTTGAATCGAAAATTGGGCGTTGGATAAGTGAAAGAGATTTGAGAATTTTTAATCAAAATCGAATATGTAACTCGAATTGAAAATGGAATTAGATTGGGTTCATGAGTAGATTAAAATATATTTGAATGTGATATGTTCAAATAAGAAGTGAAATAGGAAAATATTGCCAATTAGAAAATAAATTAGCGAATTGGGTTAAGACGAATGGATTGAGTTGAAACCAAATGGAAATATTCGGATATGTGTTAGACAGGTATGAGATGAAGTGTGTGAAGATTATAGTTCGTGTGCCCGACAATAAGGTACATGTTTAAATTCCATATGAGATTTTATGCGCCGAATCGGCAAGCCACTTGGCTTTTTGATTTTCTTTTTGAATGGAATGGGCCTAAAGGGGCGAGTTGAGGTTTGAACTATCGACCGGTACAAAGGAGGTGATGGTGAAATTTTCCGAAAATTTAAGGAGTTAGAATATTTTTAAGAAAATTTGATAGTAAGAAATCAATGTATTGATATATATAGAATTCGATAAGGAAATGAATTTAAAAATAGAATATTATAAACAAAAAAGGAAATCTATAAATTAGATTTGTTAAAAATAGAAAGAGAAATGTATATACGTTTTAGAAATGGAAAATTGGTTTAATATGATGTTGATTATTCGAGTTAGTGGTCTTGTCCATTTTGAATTTAAAGATGTTTTCAGTCAACGTCTGAGAGGTAGTATACCCCAACTCGATTGATTTCATTATTAGCTGATAAATAGCAAGATTCAGTCTCGATGAAAAATGTTTGAATAAGAGTTAGTTGAAAGCAGTATTTTGGGTTGTTGTAACGATGTTTTACATAACATTCATTTTAACCTAAATAAGTGAAAATTTAGAAATATAATAAATAAATATTTCCTGAGTGTAGAAATGAACGGGCGTGAAAAAGATAAGTAATTGGAATGTTTTCCAATTATAAATAGAAGATATTTTCTATGTATAGAAAATAAAATAAGGCGATATATGGAAATGTTTTCCAAATAGCGAAAAGGGCCAAGATGATTGTTGAAAATATGTGGCTAACAAATATTGATAAGGAAATGGAGTAGTGATTTAATTAATGAATAAAATATCTATTAAATGGCCCAGTGATTTGTTTGATGCTTTGAATGGATGTTTGTTTTTCTTCGATAGTTAAATAACTGACTATCGAAGTATTTGCCAATATTGTTGTCAATATGGAGAGACCGGTTGGATTATTATCCGAGAACCACTCCGTATTGGCAGTAGCGTTGTGAATCAGATCATATGAAGATAATCGAAGACGGAGTAAAGTGCAAGGGCTTTTTCTATTAATGGAAATCGTGCCTTCGATTTCGTTCAGTCCCAGAACGAAGGGTATCGACGAATGTCTGACAGAGTATTTCCAATGATCGCATATGTTGGTCTGTATAGATATATATGGTGGCGGAGAATTTATTCTCTTAGCATAATATCCAGAATATATTTGTGCAAATCAATTTAATGATTAACGGATCTGACAATGTGGCATTCAAAGTGATTGTGTTGTCAATGAATGATAAGTGTAACACCCCACCTCCGCTAGGGTCACTCACAACGGGAATGCACTAGGTTTGGAGGAGTATTATTGGTAAACATGCACAGAAATATTACAAGACAGAGCATATATAAAACAGCGGAAGTAAAACCAACTTTCATATCATTAATAAATAAGGTCTAAAGCCTTTTACATCAGAATACATCATGACCTGTCTTGCAATAATAAAGAAGCATAAAAACCTTTTCATAAATTATTCCCCAAAATAAAGCGGTGAAGCAGCCATAGCCAAGAGAAGACCAAGCTATACATCAAGCTATACATGATGACCTTCAACAGAAGAAGTCCGAACTAAACAACATCATTTCCTCCCTGAAACCTGGGGGGAAACGGAAGACAAAGAGGCGAAAGAAAATGGGGTCAGTCATAAAGACTGGTAAGTCCAATCTACTTCCAGTATAAAAACAGGTAAAGGTAACATGACATGCATAAACTGAAAGTAAACATAAGGATGACTACAAGATAGATAAACTAAACCAGGGTAACAGGCTGAACTACTGTAGCAAGCTAAACTAAGGTATCGTGATAAACTACGGTGTCATGATAAATCAAGGTATCACATCGTCAGATTTCTATCAAGTATACTATCCCAAGGTATCTACCTCGTCTAACACCCCATGGTATCTATTATGTATATTCTTCCTGGTTCTAACATGTATATTTGCTCTGCACCTCTCGTACTAGTATCCCAACCCGCGTCATGTGTTAACCATGAATGTCCCTTGCCCAATGTCATGTAATGGTCCATGTCAACCTAATATATAGCATATGTAGGTTTTTCCCAACTCGTATGTTTCTTTCCATGTATAAGTTCAGTCCTTTGCCGTAGGCCATACGGGCTTTCCCATGTAAACGTTTTATCCTTGAAGTTGTTTTGGACTGCAACCCTTGATCTAGTTGTGTTTCCTTACCATGAACTATCGCGCGTCCACTTAGGATTTATGCCACCTAGGACCGCTAGGGATTATGCTACCTAATGAACGTTTCCGTGTCTCGGTTTGGGTTTTGGCCACCTAGGACCACTAGGGATTACGCCACCCGTCAACCGCGCCCTTCATCCCACGTATGTATCGTGAATCGTTTTCCATGTCTAGATGCACATGTTCCTCAATGTGCCATCCGAGTTCCATGCCAGGGCAAACTAAGAAATATGGAACTCGGTCGGGAGCTTTAAGTCGTCTGCTGATGCAGATATCAAGGTCTGTTTTTGTACCCGTGGCTATGGTCCCACGTGACCCCTCCCTCAACTACTGAAAGGCAACCCATGAAAAATCGTGTATGAGAACCACTCCCCGGCCCCACTATAGCCCCACTTTCCTACGGGCCAACCTCACCCATGACTCGATAGCAAGAACATGGTCTGTTGGGGGTTCTCTGCCTTTCCGTACGTACACGATTTGACTAAAGATGATAGGTAGTCGGCGATGTGCTATCCATGGCAAAACCAAGAATCGTCGACTCCACGCTAATCCATCCCAGTCTTTAGGTCGCTCGCATAGCAACCAAGGCATACTCTTGGCTCTTCTACCGCAGACCTTAACCTCTTGTGAGCCCAGGCGGATCATCTGCAACCTCACAGAGGGATACCAAGAGTATCCTCACGTCCCCCGAAGCTTCCGCTTCGGCACCCAGTGCGCTGGAGCTTTTACCCAATTCAGGTAACTTGCTCCTCCTCGTATACTAATCGATGACCTACCGTATCAGGTTGCTCATCGCTTTGTGAATTAGTCCTATGTCCTTAGCTAAGAATTATTACTTAGTTACCCTTAACTAAGGTTTACCACTTAGCTTCCTTTCCCGTTATCCTTGATTAACCACGGTTTTCTACCTAGTCCTTCTAACTAGGGTTTGTCTATTGGGTTAAGTGTTATCATTCAAGTCCATGACTTAACCCGCCCACGAATCATGTCAAAGATTGGCTAAGTATTTAAGTTCTAGACTTAGTCCTACAAGTTGGTTAAGTGTACCCAGAGGCTCATGACTTAACCCTATCAAGTCAAATTGGTCAAGTACTAACTTACCTTAATCCTATCGGATTATCTTGCTAGATCGATTAAGCATAGATTATCTTAATTCCATCAAATTATCGAGTCGGATTGGTTAAGTATAGGTTAGCTTAACCCCATCCTCTAATCGTACTACAATGGTTAAGTATATTCTAAAAAGGTCTTGTGACTTAACCTCATCAGGTCCGCGTATTAGATTTGTTAAGTGTAGGTTACTTAACCCCATCAAATCATCATGTATAATTGGTTAAGTATAAGTTGCTTAACCCCATTAAATTATCACGTTAAGTTGGTTAAGTATTGGTTACTGAACCTCATTGAATTGCCAAGTTTAAATTGGTTAAGTGTTTAACTTAACCCCATCGAATTACCGTGTTTAGATTAGTTAAGTGTGGATTACTTAACCCCATCTAATTACCGTGGTTAGATTAGTTAAGCCTTAATTACTTAACCCCATCTAATTACCAAGTCGGATTAGTTAAGTGTAAATTACTTAACCCCATCCCCTAATCATCTAGCATGGTTAAGTGTCATTAAGAAATCAAGCCCGGTCCCACTTAACCTACCCATTCGTGTCATATCGGTTAAGTGTCATTAGTCAAATTTACTTAACCTTATCATGTGGCATTAATTTAATTAATGCACTCTCAACCTCTCACATTAGACCTTGTTGTGGTTACTAGTTAAGCCGGGCGGGTCCGGGTAGATTTACACCACAACCTAGTCTAACCTCGGGTCTTAAGCGCGACAAGACCAACTTCTCACATTGGATCCTATTGTTTGTAGCTACTAGTTAAGCCGGGCGGGTCCGGGTAGATTTATGCTACAAACTCAACCCTACCTCGAGTTGGCCACTTTCATGTTTGGTCTAGTGTTATATTACACTTACAACCCATACGTGTCAAGTTTTCATGTCATTTTCACGTTTTCCTAACTTACCCCAAATCGTGTTTTCCAACGCAAGCAAAAGCGAGTCAATATAGTAAGGATACTATGTCACATATTGGCCTCAAAACATGCATGATGCCAAAAAGGGATTGGCTTCCACATGCACAACATTATAAAGGGATTCGCCAAAAACATGCATAGTGTCATAAAGGTAATTCGGCCACAAACATGTATTCTATCACAAGGGAATTTGGCCACAAACATGCATAGTATCTCAAGGGGATTTGGCCACAAACATGCATAGTATCTCAAGGGGATTTGGCCACAAACATGCATAGCATAAAAGGGGATTACTTGCATAAGTGTTCATGTCATAAACCTATCATGAAGGGATGAACATGCACATGTTACTCATGTGATAAAAAGGGTAAACTTGCATATTATCATAAGGGACTTCGGGTTCATATACTTGCATAGCCTCAAAGTCACATTCATGCACATGTTTCATGAGTCAAAGTGGTTTCAAGTGTGCATGCTAACATACCACAAGCAAAGGTCCAATCTTGCATTGCAAACTAGGTCCAATGTAACATGAATAGCATGGTTTAGTCGCTACAACATAACCCAAAGTCATATGTTCATGATAAAGGGGCAAACTAGGTTCCCATAGGCTAACATACTCATGTTACTTTGCATTTTATCCCATGTCACATCAAAATCATCGTTTAAATCTACAAGTAGCTAGAACTTACATAGCGAGGCTTAGGAAAGGGATCATGCATCATCTTGACGAAGAAAGGTGGCTCCTTTGATGAAGAACCATCATGAAACTCGCATAGCAACGTTGATTTGGCCTTGATTTGGTGTAGCAAGCTTGCACCCTTTGATTTGAACCCGATTTGAATGCATAGGCTCTTGAAGTTGGAGATGGAGGCCATGATCAAGATTGATTTTGGCAGCACTTAGTTGCTAGGTTTGATTTTTAGGGATTTAGGTTAGGTTTAGGGTCTTTTTATAGAGATTAGGATAGTTTTAGGCCCTTAGATTAACCCTAGGATAGATCTGAACCATCAAACCACGTCGGAAGCTTCCAGAACAAGACCAAAGACAAGTGCAGGTGCACCAAGCCAAGATGGCTCGGCCACCCTATGTCGACCCCCAAGTCGACAGGGCTGTCGACTTGGGTCCAGCATGTCGACTCCCAAGTCGACAGGGCTGTCGACTTAGGGTGCCTGGCGGGAATTTTTCCCGCCTAGCTTTCCAGCCCTAATTTTCGAAATTTGAACTCGTTTTTGAACTTGAATTTTCTGAAAACTTCGTCGGACCATAACTTGGTCATACGGACTCCGATTCTCGAAAACTCAGATTCTATTTCGCGTATTTTTCCAAGACGAACGCAATGGCATAGCCCGTTTTACTTGATTCAGAATTTAAAATTAAATTCTGCCTTGATTCTCGTCTTAATCATGTTATCGAAATACGGGTTGTTACATTCCCCCCACCTTTTAGGATTTCGTCCCCGAAATCTCCAAGTTAGGAAGAACATATCCTACCTTCCATCATCCATCTACTCAAAACATCATCCACAAGCGACCATTGTCCTTAGATGATTTCTAATGCTGTATGAACATATGCAAAACGTGTGTGTATATGCTCCTTGGCTAATGCTAATGATCAGGCCTGAATGATCTTTCTAATGCAAGATATGTTAAGTGCCATGAATCCAACATGTATGCAAATAGTCCTAGTCATATAAGTACTATATGCGTGCACAAACGTTCATTCATATGCAACATCCACATGACAACACATTCAATTTCATCCATAAAGAAGTATAAATGCTCGTGCATATGCAACATGAAACGTGATCGCGTCGATCTAGCATCTAACGTGTATTCGCGCATCCACGAGCAACCACTTGCAACCATTTGCGACCATATCAATCATAACATGCCTCAAATACATGTTTACATCCATAGCGTTCTACCTAAGGTTCCCAAGATAAGATCGAGAAGATAAACAAGACAAACTCCTTACGGGGTTTGTAACAGAAACAGGACCGAGAGGATATCCACCAAGCGATAGCATGAAGGTAAGCTTTACAGGTGAACCAAGGATCAAAGATATACTCTTAAAAAGAGATGTGATGCGCGCGTCCAAGCCGCATTTCCATGAGCTTAATTCCATCGTGCCTTGACCGCCTTTGACTTCATGATTTCGTAGCTCCTTGATTCCTATTTCCAAGGTGTGAGTGGAACTCATTTCACTGTCGCCTCTCGTTTCACTTTCACTTATTCTTCCCCTAGTATGCTCGGCTCAAACATGTCTGCGTACTCATGCAAGCTCTCCAAAATTCACTAGTGAATTCTGGATCTCGTTTTCCGATGCCAATCCATGTTGCCAAGGGTTCTTACTAGGGTGATTCCCATAACTCATGCATAATCGAAACGAACCATCCGCCTCAGCGGCGAATTCTATTCGAACGGATTACCAATAACTGCATCCCGGGATTCTAGGTAACTAACCATGACAGAACCCAAAAAGGTTACACGAGACTTCGAGGGTATCACCAAGATGAGTCGAGAGTCTAACTACCCTCTTTCCAAAACCGAGAGTGGCACCCCTTACTGGGTGACCACTTTATCCTTAGAATCCATCCGTAGTTGAGACACGTCATTCTCAAATCCAACAAGTCATGAAGGAATGGACCAACTTTCCAACCAGATTTTTGGGACAAAACTGGGATCCTCTACCATGCTAGTACTAAGGTGCAGAGACTCAACTATCCAAGCAGACTTAAATGATACGATGATCAAGACAAAGTCTGGACGGGATGATAGAAAAGAACGACTAAACCTTTACCAGAAACGACACCATTTCTTTTAGGTACCCTAGAAATGGAAGCGTACTATTTCCCTCTCCGCTGATCTTGTCCTTGTCCTCCTTGATGGACTAAGCCATAACAACAGTTGTTTATCCTTAAGCTGGTATCCTTTACCCTTACTCTTATTATCCTTTCTTGTAACACGGCAATGGGTCTCTCGAGAACCACCTCCATCGTACGGGAAACACCTACGTGGCTAGACAAAGATTAGTCACAGTTAGAACTACTGTGACCACGGATGGAGGAAAGAAAGGAAACGAGATTCAATCAAGGAATCAAAGGATGGTGCTAATGGCTTTTGGGGAATGGCCTTTAAAAACTTTTCTTGAAAAATGCTTCTTTGTAAACGGTTTTTCAAATAGTTTTCAGAAGGTTTTAAAAACTTTTGCCCAGTATGGTAACCTTCTGCTCTGATACCAAATGTAACACCGCACCTCCGCTAGGGTCACTCACAAAGGGAATGCACTAGGTTTGGAGGAGTATTATTGGTAAACATGCACAGAAATATTACAAGACAGAGCATATATAAAACAGCGGAAGTAAAACCAACTTTCATATCATTAATAAATAAGGTCTAAAGCCTTTTACATCAGAATACATCATGACCTGTCTTGTAATAATAAAGAAGCATAAAAACCTTTTCATAAATTATTCCCCAAAATAAAGCGGTGAAGCAGCCATAGCCAAGAGAAGACCAAGCTATACATCAAGCTATACATGATGACCTTCAACAGAAGAAGTCCGAACTAAACAACATCATTTCCTCCCTGAAACCTGGGGGGGAAACGGAAGACAAAGAGGCGAAAGAAAACGGGGTCAGTCATAAAGACTGGTAAGTCCTATCTACTTCCAGTATAAAAACAGGTAAAGGTAACATGACATGCATAAACTGAAAGTAAACATAAGGATGACTACAAGATAGATAAACTAAACCAGGATAACAGGCTGAACTACTGTAGCAAGCTAAACTAAGGTATCGTGATAAACTACGGTGTCATGATAAATTAAGGTATCACATCGTCAGATTTCTATCAAGTATACTATCCCAAGGTATCTACCCCGTCTAACACCCCACGGTATCTATTATGTATATTCTTCCTGGTTCTAACATGTATATTTGCTCTGCACCTCTCGTACTAGTATCCCAACCCGCGTCATGTGTTAACCATGAATATCCCTTGCCCAATGTCATGTAATGGTCCATGTCAACCTAATATATAGCATATGTAGGTTTTTCCCAACTCGTATGTTTCTTTCCATGTATAAGTTCAGTCCTTTGCCGTAGGCCGTACGGGCTTTCCCATGTAAATGTTTTATCCTTGAAGTTGTTTTGGACTGCAACCCTTGATCTAGTTGTGTTTCCTTACCATGAACTATCGCGCGTCCACTTAGGATTTATGCCACCTAGGACCGCTAGGGATTATGCTACCTAATGAACGTTTCCGTGTCTCGGTTTGGGTTTTGGCCACCTAGGACCACTAGGGATTACGCCACCCGTCAACCGCGCCCTTCATCCAACGTATGTATCGTGAATCGTTTTCCATGTCTAGATGCACATGTTCCTCAATGTGCCATCCGAGTTCCGTGCCAGGGCAAACTAAGAAATATGGAACTCGGTCGGGAGCTTTAAGTCGTCTGCTGATGCAGATATCAAGGTCTGTTTTTGTACCCGTGGCTATGGTCCCACGTGACCCCTCCCTCAACTACTGAAAGGCAACCCATGAAAAATCATGTATGAGAACCACTCCCCGGCCCCACTATAGCCCCACTTTCCTACGGGCCAACCTCACCCATGACTCGATAGCAAGAACATGGTCTGTTGGGGGTTCTCTGCCTTTCCGTACGTACACGATTTGACTAAAGATGGTAGGTAGTCGGCGATGTGCTATCCAGGGCAAAACCAAGAATCGTCGACTCCACGCTAATCCATCCCAGTCTTTAGGTCGCTCGCATAGCAACCAAGGCATACTCTTGGCTCTTCTACCGCAGACCTTAACCTCTTGTGAGCCCAGGCGGATCATCTGCAACCTCACAGAGGGATACCAAGAGTATCCTCACGTCCCCCGAAGCTTCCGCTTCGGCACCCAGTGCGCTGGAGCTTTTACCCAATTCAGGTAACTTGCTCCTCCTCGTATACTAAGCGATGACCTACCGTATCAGGTTGCTCATCGCTTTGTGAATTAGTCCTATGTCCTTAGCCAAGAATTATTACTTAGTTACCCTTAACTAAGGTTTACCACTTAGCTTCCTTTCCCGTTATCCTTGATTAACCACGGTTTTCTACCTAGTCCTTCTAACTAGGGTTTGTCTATTGGGTTAAGTGTTATCATTCAAGTCCATGACTTAACCCGCCCACGAATCATGTCAAAGATTGGCTAAGTATTTAAGTTCTAGACTTAGTCCTACAAGTTGGTTAAGTGTACCCAGAGGCTCATGACTTAACCTTATCAAGTCAAATTGGTCAAGTACTAGCTTACCTTAATCCTATCGGATTATCTTGCAAGATCGATTAAGCATAGATTATCTTAATCCCATCAAATTATCGAGTCGGATTGGTTAAGTATAGGTTAGCTTAACCCCATCCTCTAATCGTACTACAATGGTTAAGTATATTCTAAAAAGGTCTTGTGACTTAACCTCATCAGGTCCGCGCATTAGATTGGTTAAGTGTAGGTTACTTAACCCCATCAAATCATCATGTATAATTGGTTAAGTATAAGTTGCTTAACCCCATTAAATTATCACGTTAAGTTGGTTAAGTATTGGTTACTTAACCTCATTGAATTGCCAAGTTTAAATTGGTTAAGTGTTTAACTTAACCCCATCGAATTACCGTGTTTAGATTAGTTAAGTGTGGATTACTTAACCCCATCTAATTATCGTGGTTAGATTAGTTAAGCCTTGATTACTTAACCCCATCTAATTACCAAGTCGGATTAGTTAAGTGTAAATTACTTAACCCCATCCCCTAATCATCTAGCATGGTTAAGTGTCATTAAGAAATCAAGCCCGGTCCCACTTAACCTACCCATTCGTGTCATATCGGTTAAGTGTCATTAGTCAAATTTACTTAACCTTATCATGTGGCATTAATTTAATTAATGCACTCTCAACCTCTCACATTAGACCTTGTTGTGGTTACTAGTTAAGCCGGGCGGGTCCGGGTAGATTTACACCACAACCTAGTCTAACCTCGGGTCTTAAGCGCGACATGACCAACTTCTCACATTGGATCCTATTGTTTGTAGCTACTAGTTAAGCCGGGCGGGTCCGGGTAGATTTATGCTACAAACTCAACCCAACCTCGAGTTAGCCACTTTCATGTTTGGTCTAGTGTTATATTACACTTACAACCCATACGTGTCAAGTTTTCATGTCATTTTCACGTTTTCCTAACTTACCCCAAATCGTGTTTTCCAACGCAAGCAAAAGCGAGTCAACATAGTAAGGATACAATGTCACATATTGGCCTCAAAACATGCATGATGCCAAAAAGGGATTGGCTTCCACATGCACAACATTATAAAGGGATTCGCCAAAAACATGCATAGTGTCATAAAGGTAATTCGGCCACAAACATGCATTCTATCACAAGGGAATTTGGCCACAAACATGCATAGTATCTCAAGGGGATTTGGCCACAAACATGCATAGTATCTCAAGGGGATTTGGCCACAAACATGCATAGCATAAAAGGGGATTACTTGCATAAGTGTTCATGTCATAAACCTATCATGAAGGGATGAACATGCACATGTTACTCATGTGATAAAAAGGGTAAACTTGCATATTATCATAAGGGACTTCGGGTTCATATACTTGCATAGCCTCAAAGTCACATTCATGCACATGTTTCATGAGTCAAAGTGGTTTCAAGTGTGCATGCTAACATACCACAAGCAAAGGTCCAATCTTGCATGGCAAACTAGGTCCAATGTAACATGAATAGCATGGTTTAGTCGCTACAACATAACCCAAAGTCATATGTTCATGATAAAGGGGCAAACTAGGTTCCCATAAGCTAACATACTCATGTTACTTTGCATTTTATCCCATGTCACATCAAAATCATCGTTTAAATCTACAAGTAGCTAGAACTTACATAGCGAGGCTTAGGAAAGGGATCATGCATCATCTTGACGAAGAAAGGTGGCTCCTTTGATGAAGAACCATCATGAAACTCGCATAGCAACGTTGATTTGGCCTTGATTTGGTGTAGCAAGCTTGCACCCTTTGATTTGAACCCGATTTGAATGCATAGGCTCTTGAAGTTGGAGATGGAGGCCATGATCAAGATTGATTTTGGCAACACTTAGTTGCTAGGTTTGATTTTTAGGGATTTAGGTTAGGTTTAGGGTCTTTTTATAGAGATTAGGATAGTTTTAGGCCCTTAGATTAACCCTAGGATAGATCTGAACCATCAAACCACGTCGGAAGCTTCCAGAACAAGACCAGAGACAAGTGCAGGTGCTCCAAGCCAAGATGGCTCGGCCACCCTATGTCGACCCCCAAGTCGACAGGGCTGTCGACTTGGGTCCAGCATGCCGACTCCCAAGTCGACAGGGCTGTCGACTTGGGGTGCCTGGCGGGAATTTTTCCCACCTAGCTTTCCAGCCCTAATATTCGAAATTTGAACTCGTTTTTGAACTTGAATTTTCTGAAAACTTCGTCGGACCATAACTTGGTCATACGGACTCCGATTCTCGAAAACTCAGACTCTATTTCGCGTTATTTTCCGAGACGAACGCAATGGCATAGCCCGTTTTACTTGATTCAGAATTTAAAATTAAATTCTGCCTTGATTCTCGTCTTAATCATGTTATCGAAATACGGGTTGTTACAATAAGTAATCGTAGCCTCAAACCTCAACAACCGGAAAATGACAAAAATCAGGCAGGCAGTATGGCTATGTGGGTCTCTCCCATTAGGGTGTATAATCACCTATCTAGAGAAATTCCTTTTACTTCTTTAATCTATCGATGCTGTCCCTTTTCCAGAAACGGTTGCTGATCCCAACCGTTGGTGATATACATTCGATACACTCAAGCGTAATGTGTTGTCAGTGGTGTGTGGGCCTGGTTGCAAGATGTTCTTGTTGAACCCAGTGTATCCCCTCTAGAGTCCACTGATCGGAAGGTGGTTCCATACCTTGTCATGTTGGAAATCTAATCTCCAATAAGCGCCATGCGGTTTTTGATTTTATATTATATATGGAGCGTGAGATGCAAGCGTTCCGTTAGATTCTATTTATTTGATGTAGACATTATTATGATATCACTAGATTTGATATCAAAAATATTTTGGGTTATCGTAAGGTAAAAACCATCCGTATTTATGTGTGGATCGATCTTACGATTACCATTTCTTTCGAAAGGATTTTTTTTAAGTTAGACAAATGATTGGAGTTTACTCACACCAGTCCCATGACTGACCCAGAGTTTATGTTGTTTTTGTTTTCCTAAACTCTTGAGTGCCCAAATTTGTACGAGCAGTCAAGTAGTCGGGATTTTTCAGACTCACTTGGAAGAGCTGGAAGCAGGAGGCTTCACAAGTTAGCAATAGACTATCATATTTCTGTTGTGTACTATGTTGTATCTGGAAACAAGTGTTTATAACTGTTCCAGGAATAACTGTTGTTCTCTGAAAATGGTATGTATATGCAGTTATTGATTTGTATTTCAAAAGTTATGTTATTTAATATATTTTATTCTTTCCGCTATGAGATTTGTGTTCTTCGTTTTTCTTCTATTCTAACTTTTCTTTCTTTCTATTTCTCATCCTCTAACTTCTTTCTAATAATGATTTGTATTTCTTTGCAATTTGGGTTATACATGTGGTGTTATTAGTCAACTCAGATAGTATGGATTTGCGGGCCGTTACACACAGAAATGGTGAAAACAAACGAATTTGATACAGAAAGAGACGATGACTTCCAGGCACGACTCGAAATGAATTTAGTCACTGTAATCACCCAAAAATATTATATTATTTATGAAGAGGCTAGGTGATTTTCAATGGATCGGTATGTGTTACGACCCGAACTTCCACGTGAAGGAAAGCCCAGATTGCTTTGAGAATAGGACAAATCAGAACACAAACAGAAGAACATTTTATTGCTTATTACAACAATTTCATTAGGATACAAGAATATATAGAGTATGAATAAATATTACACATTTACTAAATATCAGAGATTTACAAATTACAATGCAGCGGAAAATAATACAAAACACAATTGAAAAGAATATACGGATACAGAGCTTTCCGAATATCATTCCAGCTGTAAACCAGGATCCTATGAATATAAATCTGCAAAACCAAAACTACTAGCTGCCCATGTGGAAAATAGGGGCACCCAGAGTTTAGGTTAAAACAATAAACTCCAAGTCAGTCATGTGACTGGTGTGAGAACTAAAACAGTTATTAATCTGATTTTAAAGTTAGGTAAATCAAGGGACCACGCTGTATAACACGAGACGGGTTTATCCCCGAGAATACCAGTGCATAAAACAAACAGCGCAATGCTAAATAAAGAACAATGAAGCTATTATAAGACTCAGATCCCATCACACAATGCAACCCAAGCCGGAGGATAGATTTTTTACCTTATAGTATCCAAAAATGCTTGGTATGTGAAATTTCATCTTTTATTATTGCTATAAGTGTATAGTGTCAAAACAATTTCAATCATAAGTATCAATCATAGACGGCATAAGTGCATCATCCCACTATGTCGCCATACTAGGCTCTACAATCAAAACCGTAAAATGTCATATTGGAAGTTGGATTTCCATCTGTGAACCAAGGCAAGGGATCATCCTTACCGCTTCGAGACGCTCTATCCCGTGTCTCAGGACCCAGACTCAGGTGGGCCCTTGGATCGTTAGGGATGACCCATCAAAGTGCAATGTGGATTAAAAAACCTTGAACAATACGTTTCCCTGCCCTATGGGGTGTAAATGAGCCAAATGACTCCATCGGTCCCGAATCGACCGATATAACTGAGGCGCCTCGCAATCCATCATCCACATAAGTAAAATGTCAGGGCTAGTAAAACGCGGACACTACTCCTAGCTAGAAGGAAACATATGCCCTCCCTGATGTCCTCTCTCATTTCTGGTTTACACCGGGGTGTGAGGCTCGCGAATCAACACTACACAAAGCTACGCTATATTAAAGCCATGCTTTAATCATCAACCACAAAACTCTTCTTTTCAATAGAAGCCTTGATCATTTGCATCTCAACATGCCACACAGGCAATTCACGCTATGCAACCGATGTCTATCAATCACACAGAGTGAAATCCGATGTTAAACGCACATCCATTTACAAGTTCGTTCTGGGTCTGAATGAAACCGGAGGCACCTTATTCCTTCCCCATATGTCCAATACAGGGGAGAGGCCCTTGCATATCCAGTCGATCTCCAAGTACGTTTGGACGATCACCACTTTTACCTTGTCTTGGGTGTACATCCCAACCAAAACATCAGTAATCATCCAAACGATGTGAAGACCTCCGGTCTTCAACCACCATCTTCGTCGTCGACATATCGTCGAATAAGTTATTCAAAATGGGATATACCCGATGTTTCTGAATAACTCGCGTATCTTATAAACAAATGTTATAAAACCACAACATACGCCTCATTCCAATCCAGAATATTCTTTTATTCAAATATTCTTATACTTTGGGAAAGGTTCCCATTAATTTTATCAAAGATAAATTATTTAAATTTATTATTTAATCTTCTTTTGAATATCAATTCAAACCAAATTGTGGTTTATCCAAACTAGTCGGGATTAGCGCTCCTTACCGAAGTAATCATTTGTTAAATTTCTGAACCCCAACCTATTCATCCCATGAAGTAAAACTAGTAATACTTCATATCTAACACCATGGTGTTATCGGTAAAATTAATTACCATTTCATGTTCAAATCTAATTAAAGATTTAACTATCGCCTGGAGCAAAACTGGTGATACTCCATTCTCGATCATTTCAATCTAATTAAAGATTCATTGAAACTCCACTTGGTTTTAATCTTCCCAAAAATCAATATTAATGATTGTTTAACTTGGAAAATCATATCTTGTCTTTAACTGGGTTAAAGAACTAATGTCATTTAAAACACGGTTCACTATAAACCCAAAATCACATTCCATTCCATCAGCCTCTAACCGTAAATTAACAAGTGAACAATTCCCTAAGTATTAACCCCGAAGGTCGAAACCAACATCAGGTCAACACCCAGGAAACCATTCAACTTAAATAATCTCCAATTAGTTTCTGATTTTCTTAACTCCATTGGGTCTAAGAACAGTATTATTAAAGATACCATTCACGACAACCCCAGATCTCATTCCATTCCATCAGCCTCTAACCGTAAATTAGCAAGTGAACAATTCCTTAAGTATTAACCCCGAGAGCCGAAACCAACATCAGATCAATACCCAGGAAACCATTCAACTTAACTAATCTCCGGTTAGTTTCTGATTTTCTTAACTCCATTGGGTATAAGAACTGTATTATGAAAGATACCATTCACGACAACCCAAAATCTCATTACATTGTTAATCGGGTTAAAGAACAAGTGTTATTTAAAACATCGTTCACGATGAACCCATAAACCAATTTCAATTCAATTCCAATTAAATATTAATTAATTGGTATTCTTTATTAAATCTAAATAAAAAGATTTAATCTTTTCTCAACTGGTTTCAAGAACAGTGTTAATGGAGACACCACTCATGACAAACCCAAAATCACATTTGACATTAAATACATGGCTCTGAATAGAAAATATATCGGCTTATATTCAATACCAAATCCTGGAATCAACAAATACCATATTGGAATAACGATATATATATATATCTTCCAAATTCCTCCACAATATCCGTATAATCACGGAATCCAATATCGAAATATTCCGAAGATAATTTCGATTCAAATCCATTCCAATTCATTTATTGGAAATTCTGGTTATATTTAAAACTACTTCATATCCAATTTATTTATTTAAAAATAATGGATTATAATTCTAGTTCATAACTAGTTCATTTTGATAAAAATATATTTTTATCTTTTCAAATATGGGATTTTTCAGCCCAATTCTTTCCAAATCATTTATTATGATTTTACACAAGTTATTGATATTTTAAATAATTTTATCAAGGCCCGTACAGTCAATTTCCATAAACGGCCATCGAATTGCACTTACAATGACCTTTTCCAAAATTGATTTGGACATAATTCCAAATCCAACCGTTAGATTTCAAATCTCTAATGCTCGTTAGAAAGCTCTTTTCGATACGAACCCAATGGTTCCGGTTTAGGAGAATCTGACGGTCGGATCTCTCGTAATGTCCATTCGAAGTCAATGGTCGAAATTCGCGAACTGCCACGGCGCGGCGCGTTCTATTCAGGCCATTATGTATGTGTGTGTGTGTATATATATATATAATAAATATTATATATATTTCATCGATTTCCTTTCAAAACGTATTTTATAAATCGTTTTAAATTCGTTTTCAAAACGATTTCAACTTCATATTCAATTTCAAATCAAAATTGAATATTCCATATCATCGATATATAAATGATAATATTTTCAAAACATTACACTTTGAAATCAATTCCTTTTCGATATTCATTATAAAAAAAATCGATATAAATATCGTTCACGTCAAAATGGCATTAATCTAAACAACATGACTTTACATATTTAAATATTTTCATGTCCACTCTAAATCGGACATCAAAATCAAATTTTGATCTTTTATTGAATATTATTTTAAAATATTCAGTATTTTAAAATATTCATTCTTCTAAAATATTCGTTCGTTCTGAATTGGAATCAGGCATAGTCATTTGGCATATAATTTGATTTATATGGATTTCATACACACATGTATATAACAACAACCAAACACAATCAACCATCATCCTGAGTGCATAAGCATTAAATATAAATATTCAACGCTTATAACAGTCTGTCAACCAACCGATTGGCATACAGCTAATCATTGGGACTAGTGTATGTTATATATCAGCCCAATACCCATGTGGGGTTTCAATCAACAAATAATGAATTTTATTTGTGCAGTTGGGCGATGTGTAAAATTTATCGTCCAATCAATATCAGTCAAATCAATGTACATAAACAAATCGTCCGATTTGTTTGTGAATATTTTTTTTTTTTGAAAACAAAAATGTGTGATCTTCTGAAGAGAAGAGAGCACACGTATATATAATAAAAAAACAAAGGTACAGAGTCTGACTATAGAACATAAGAATACGAGATAAGTCCTCACACGACACTCGGGATGTAAAGGATCGTAGATAGACGAGCTCCGGATAAACCACTGCTCATCTACTCCAATATCGAGTTCCGGCAAGGCCACCACCCGATATTGAAGTATATCTACTCCAATACAAAAACCCATACTCTCTATGAAAAGCAAAAAATAATGAAGTACAACATCAAAAAACTCTCTAACAGTAAGCCCAAAAGATCACAAATGAAATGCAAATCTTCAATCCAAGCAGCAATCTACTAAGCTCCACAATACGATCCAACAACCTGAAACCCTGAAATGAACAATCCATCCAGCTATCCGCTAAGTACTTCCTCTTAATCAACAACCTGAATCTACAAAAAAACTCAACAAACTATTAATAATTTGTCACACACACATATATATATGTAAATATATGTGTATATAAATATATATATTATATATGCATATATATATATATTCATACATATATATCTACCATACATATATATATAGAAGAAAAATACAATGAAATGACTAATAAAAGAAATTAACAACCAATGCGATATCTATTACGACAAAAACTACTGATTCTAATAAAAAGATACAAATTAAATCTGACCTTAGTCAAAAAAACTCTCAAAGCCCAATTTCTCGAATAACTTGTAATGTGAATTAGACATCCATTCCAAACAAAAATAAACTATTTTAATAATTAATTTATCCATAGAAATAGAATTAGAATGAAAACATCTCTGATTCCTGTCAAACCAAATGAACCAACTTATGATAGTGACTAAGGAATCTAAAATGTATCTTTTACTACCATTATAAGCAAATCTATAAGAATCCCAATATTCGACACAACTAATGAAAGAATTAGAACAATCAAAAACAAATATCCTCAAAACCATATTAAATATAAAATTGGTGATATTGCATGAGAAAAATAAATGATCAACATCCTCGTTCAAAAGATTACAAAAATAACACTTAACATCAAAAAAGATATTTTTCCTCTTTAGAAGCTCAATCATATTAAGTTTCTTATGAGTGATTAACCACATTAGAAATTTAGCTTTAGGAGGAGAATTTGATTTCCAAATAAGCTTAAAAGGCCGAAATGAGATACCCGAAAAATTTAAAAAGTTATACATAGAATTAACCGAATAAACTTGACTCTTATCCAAACCCCAACTAATAAAGTCTCTATACTCATCAATGTGATATAATGATAACTTAGCATATAGTAAAGCTAATTGTCTTAACATTTCCCCTTCTAAGATATTATCAAAAGAAAACTCCCATGGGGGATCCAAATCTCTTCTGAAAACATCTTTAATCAACGCATTTTTAAAACTACAATTATTAAAGAGTTCCCTAAATTCAACTTTAAGTGGTAAACGAGAAATCCACATATCATGCCAAAAGTAAGTCATATCACCCGAATGAACAATCACCTTATAACCTAAGTTAAAAAAGTCAAAGCACTTTAATACTGACTTCCAAAAGTAAGATAATTTATTATACCAACTATCCCTAGATCCCACAATAAACTCTCCTCCTGAATAGTAAAATTTAGATACAATAACCTTCCACGTAGACGACACTATAGGACACCTAAATTTCCACAACCATTTGGCTAATAAGGAAGAGTTAAAACTAACTAAATTAATGATCCCCAATCCCCCATCTTTCTTAGACTTACAACACACCTTCCAGTTTACTAAACAATTGAAACCCCTACAAATAGGATCGCCACCCCGACTCCATAGGTAATTACGTCTTATTCTATCAATCTTTTCAATAACCCATTGAGGAAATCTATGTATAGACATCCAATAAGCAGGGATAACAGATAGTACTGAATTAACCAAAACTAATCTACCTGCTCTAGACAAAAATCTATTGTTCCAACTAGATAGTCTACTATTAATCTTATCAATTATGACTAACCAATCCTCCTTCTGTAGTTTCGAAGGTCTAATCATAAACCTAAATAATCAAAAGGAAATTTCATGATAGAACAGTTTAAGGTGCTAGCAACCATAGCCTCTACATTACCAAAATCATTAATGACCATAATAGAACTCTTGTCAAAATTAATCCTAAGACCTGATAACATCTCAAAACAATAAAGAATAAACTTGAGAGCAATAATGTGCTTAGGAAGGTGAGAAGAAAATAACAATGTATCATCCGTGAATTGAAGTATAGATAATTCATTGTTAAATTCCTCATTACCAACATTGCCCAAAACACCTAATCTCCCAGCTCTCTTAATAATTCTGGAAAAAACATCAGCAGCTAAATTAAATAATAGAGTTGATAGGGGATCTCCCTGTCTAAGACCCCTCTTAGACTGGATCTTCTTCCCCACAACCCCATTAACAACAATATTAGAACTACCAGACCTAAGTAAAAGCATTATCCAATTAATCCATTTGACACTAAAACCTCTAGCAAGACAAATTTCGCAGATGTAATCCTAGTCAATAGAATCAAATGCCTTCTCAAAATCTATTTTCAAAATAGCACATGAAAAGTTATTTTTAACACATACATTAATGTATTCATATACACGTTAAAAATTATATTTTTAACTATAAAATATTTTATTCACACAATCAACTTTCGCAACATAAACCAACAAACAAACAAACAAACGAGTCGCCCATGGTCTGTGGACGATGGGTGTCGGGTGCTGCTAAGCACCGTCTGCATCCTAGTATATATTTATAACTAGAAAGTAAATTTAAAGTGAGAAGTTCTCACCTTTGGATTCTCTATTTCTGAACGGTTCGGATTTGCCTAAAATTCCAATGCGATCTTTTCCCGCTGTTCATAGTAAAAATCGCATTTTTAATACGCTATTCGTATAATAAAAATCATATTTTTTATCATCTCTATAATATAAAAATCATATTTTTATTATCTCTAAAATATAAAAATCATATTTTTATTTTAATGTCAAATGCAAAAAGATCGATTCTTTATCTCCTAAAAATTATATTTTTACATAACTAAAAATCGTATATTTTTCCTTGACTAAAAATCATATTTTTATATGAATAAAAATCTCGTATTTATAGAAATAACAATCTAATCTTTTCTAAATCACAATACGATCTTTCTATAAACAAAAATACGATCTTTTTCTAAACAAAAATACGATTTTTCTCTAAAACAAAATACGATCTTTTTCTTGGATAAAAATCCTATCTTTATTCTCTAATCATTTTTTTTTAGATTTAAAACTAATTTATAAAACCATGATATATGTGCAAAAATTCTAATCTTAAAACAATAATTATTTACAATAAATTTTAGATTTTTAATATGCTATAATATAACAAAAACCATATTTTTTTATTCACGTGAATAAACAGAAATAAAAATAAAAGTTTACGTTGCAATTCGGGGTCTCACTGGTCCGAGGCAGTGTCAAGGTAACGGCGCCGGTGTGCTGAGAGGTCGGGGAGGCGGCAGAACTGGTGGCAGGGCTAGGGTTTGGGCGGCGGCTCCATTTGGATCGATTTCGGGGTTCAGGGGGTTCGGGAAAGAGAGGTGGAGGCGGGGTCGGCTTGGATGGCCAGAGGGAGGTGGTGCGGCGCCAGGGGGATGGTGGGCAGAGGCTGGAAGGCGACGGCGACGATGGATAGGCTGAGCGCGTTCGTCGTTTTCTTTTTTCTTTTTGGTTCGATCTGAAATAGGAAGAGAGAGAGGAGGGAGTTGACTTTGAATAGGTGAGGATATGTTTTATAATATATATATATATATATTAATTTATTTTATTCATAAAGTAACTTTTTATTTCGAACTCGAAATCGAACCCGCTAACTGTCTTCCCTAGCGTAATACCCCCATTCTGAACACAATAGGATATGTTTCGCAAGCCAATTCGATTGTTTCGATCATTTCCATCAAAATCAAAATATAAATTTATATATTGAATTTGAACGCACATTTCAATTTACCGGAGCCATATACGGACCCCAAAAATTCCAGAAAAATAACTCTGGCTATGTAATGACCCGCATTCTACGCATCATAGGATCATAGAATATTTACTTCATCGTCACAGAGGGTTGTATGGTCATGTTACTTTGGGAGACGACTATTGGGGTCATTTCCCATGTTCATGTTTTTTGCCGATTTTTAAATGACCGTTTTGCCCCTAGCTGATCTTGTTTTGGCCATAACTTTTGATTGGAAAGGATTTTTGACTTGAAACCACTTCTACTGGCTCCGGATGATGGTTTACCTTTCCGTAGAGTTGTCACATGTGAAAAACGGACTTACCGTTTGGGAGATATGGCTGAAACAAGGTTTGAAAGGCCAAAAACTACTTAACTGGGCCTAATTTGGGTGGTTAGTGAGTGGACTCATAACCCATTTCAGGATTAGGGATGTATAGGGGCTGATTAGGGTTAGAAAACATTTCTTTCAGCCGCCATTTTCGTTCTTGAAACCCTAGTAATGGCCTCCAACATCTAAAACACCTCTAAACCACTTTCTAATTGAAGATTAGGCTTAGCAATATCATATTAGGGAGAGATAGCACCAAAGCAAGGTTAAAGCTGCTGTTAGACATCAGTATTCGTGCCAAACAGAGATTCGTTTCAGATTTGAGTTTTAGTTGTGGCAAAGGTGAGTGATTTGCAAAGTTTCTCACTAATTACAGTTAATTAGGGGTAATTAGTGTTGATTAGCGAATTTATACATTAACAAATTCTGGAAAAATATTTATAAAATTCGAAATGATGTTTTAGACCTCTGTTAGAAACTTGAGTTAATTTGATTAAGTTTTGCTAATCCTATCATTAGATTTGCTTAAAAATGCTTAAGGGAAAATATGGGGTTTTGGCTATGTTTGATCTGTTTTAACCTATCAAGTTGTTGTTTTGGTGTTTGTGGTCAGTTCTATATGTTGTTATGAATGTATGGTATGCTTTTTGATTAATTAGAAAAGTTAGAATGGTTGAAAACGTCGTCGTATGGCGTAAAATACTCACTGGAAAGTTGCAGGAAATATGCAGAGGATCGGATCGGATCGCCCCTACCTTCCACGATCCGACCCGATCGTGACCACCCCCATGAGCTGCTCCACCCTTCCACGAACCGCCTGGAAAAGCACGCCAAGAGATGATGGCTGAAGAGGATGACTAACCTGAGGCGCCACGAGTGAAGGAGCCACGAGCAGGTGCAGTGACCCGACCCGATCAAAAGGCACGACCCGACCCGGAGCAGGGACCACCTGTGAACTGAACTAGAGCATGATGTCACGATCAGAAGCTTGGGCACCATGACCCGATCCGATGTAGGTGGCTCGAACCAATTCGAAGAAGAATGATGACAACGAACCGAACTTAGAAGTTTGAATGCAAGGCATGGGTTGCGAACCAAATGAAGACTGATTCGAAGGAGAAGACCAAAACCCGAGATGCAAAGGTAGTCCAAGTGGGAAGTTTGTACTCAGGATCCAGCTGGGAACCAACGAGTTAACTTCATGAGTTGGGCTTTGTTGCGGGACGTGTGCTAAGGGGTTGTCGATGTCTATGACTTTGGATCACTATGTATGGGAGGTACGTGGACGGATTCAGGGCCACAGTGGCCTAAGTACAACTAGTGGGCTATAGACCAATGAAGTGGGGTCATTTGAAAAAGTTTGGTCATGATCCTATGAGATAAGCTTGGTGGTAGCAGTAGTTATACAAGCCAAACTCTGTCATTACCTCGATGGGTCTAGTGATCGAAGTAGTGGACATCGTATGCTTTACGCACTGAGTGAGAGATGTGAGGATGATTGCTATGTTTGATTTATTTGTCATCACTATGACATGCACACCCCCACCCCCGTATTCTTTACACCATGTGTTAGTGGCACCTCAGGGTATTGTACAGTATGTAGTGCTAACTCTTTGGTTGCAGGTCTAGGTTCAGGTATGGTTTAGTATACCAGTTATTATTCTGTTTTGCTGCTTATCACTCATACCAGACTTTTTGTCTGACCCAGAGTTTTATGTCTCTTTTTATTACTCTGGGTGTTCTCACGAGCAGACTAGAGACAGGTTAAGTGGTATGCACGAGACGAGCATGAGCCTTCCACGTATGATATATAGATATTCTCCGTGTGTCGCTGCTGGTCACTACTTTGGGCATTAGTAGTGTACCTTTCCTTTGCTTTAGAGACCGTTGAAAAGTTGTAATAATGATGATGAGAAACATAAGTTGTGTTTGGATTTCCACTGCTATGATGTTTAGTTTTAGTTTCCAGCTTATGCACTGTCTCACCTGTTTTATGTCAAGTATGTTGTTATTATATTTTATTCCATGCGCTGTGAGGCATTTTACAGGTTCTTGATTAGTTCATTCTCTTCTTTCCTTTCTTTGGTGACCGTTCCGTGCTAGTCGGGCATGTGTACAGCGCACTTTCGGAGGAAATGCCGGCTAGTGCGAGGCGGGCCGTCATAGGCTATGTTTTGACGATACGGTCCTAACAAAACTAATTTCGTCAAATTTGGAGACCGTTTGAAAAATGGCCATTTTCTGGTCGATCCAAATTGACTGAAACTGTCAAAACACGTTTTCCTTCGCCACGCTCACATATTGATTCAGAAAATTATGAAAATGGGATTCTAGCAATAAATTGACATCCCGGATCCAAAAAAAGTGGTTTCGTCCAAAACGGAGGTCGTTTGCAAAATTCCCATTTTTAAGGGCTATATTTCCATAACGACTATTCTGAAATTTCAACAGGGTATAACTTTTTATTCCCGCTATGAAATTTCAGTTTTTCGGATTCGTTGGAAAGATATTTTCAAATAGATTCAAATATTTTTGGTTTCGCTAAAATCAGGATTATTTTGAATCCTGTACATTCATCTGAAATTTGAAATCGAATTTTCAAACTACCTCGCCATTTCCAATTCCTTTTATAATTAAAATAAATATTTATATTCTAATTTCGATCTATATAAATATATACCTTCTAATTCTATACAAAATAAATTCCTTGTCGTTATTATTTAAAATAATTCATTTTAAATATTCAAAATTCATCAAAATGGCCAAAATAAAAAATTTAAATTGGCTCAGATTTTCCAGGTTGTTACAGTACGGCTATTTGGTTTTGGCTTGGTACGGATATTGGGTTTTGGAACGGTTAGGGAACTCAACACCACACTCGACTCACAATACCGACTTAATTTAACCAAAAATAAAACACGATAAATTTATAATATATTAATTTGAAATTAAACGCACACCAAAATCAATTATATATTACAAATCATATATAAACACTCAACGCAACACACAAATAAAATTATATACAATATAAAAAAATAAAAAATTTAATTAAATATTAAAATAAAATATACTAAAAATGCGGGTTGTTACAATCTCCCCCACTCAAACCTTTTCGTCCCCGAAAAGGAACGAGACGGGAAAATAGTAATTAAATAATATAATATATATATTTAAAGCAATGGTTCATATATATCCTCATACTTATATATATATAATTTGTAATATATATAAATAAAAAGTAAAAATATTTTCAAACATTTCAAAATAGTTTTAAGTATTCACTTGATGTCTTGATAGGCGATATATATCTATCCCGCTTTCGAAACCTGAAAATAGATATCGATGATGCCGCGGTCATCACCAGAATCATTTTCAAGCTACTAGAGTGTGACTCTATATCCATCAAGTTTAGATAGGATTTAACATATATGTTGATCAGACATATACCCAAATCACTAGGTACTCGATAGGCCAATTTTAAGGTCAAATAAATACTCAAAATATTTATATATATATATTTAAATAGAATATATACCAAGTTTTTCAAATTATATATTATAATAATATATGTGAAATCATTAAAATTTTAAGTAGGGAAAATTAAATCTCTCCCCCACTCATTTATTTATTAAAATTCGGCCTCAATTCTAATAAATATACAAACAATATTGTTTTCAGATCAAATATATAACAATATTATTCTATAATATACATAAATATTTTCAAATCCATATTATCCATATTTAGAACTTATAAAACTAGTTTAATTTCATAGTCTAACATATATGTACGATACAAATTAAAATCTTTATAAATCTATTTAAATTTATAAATTCCTATATATATACATATATTTATAAATTATCGTTATAGATTTCAACCAAAATAAAATCATTGTTTTTTATAAAATCTACATCTTTAAATCTTATTTAAAATATAGAGTTTATAGCTTATAACATCTTATAGTATAAACACCAAATCTCTCAAAATATTGGTATTACCAAAACAAAACATATGTATATGAAAATTTCAATAATAATCAAGAAAATCTTATATTGTAATACCTTACGAAATACCCACTTAAAACCAATTTTTAATAAGAATAAGCTCGCTAGAAGATTTATACTCTCCTTCTACTTCTTATCTTGTTAGGGACAAGGATAAGTTATAGAATTTGAGTGACAAGCTGAACGAACGAAGGAACCTAATCAAAGAGGATCTACGAAGGAAGATGGATTCAGATGGAAAGGAAATTCACGAAGAAGATTTAAATATTAAACAAAGTTTTATATCCGAAAATATTTGTTTAAAACCATTTTAAAACATTTATACTCTAAAATACTCTCTCTCTCTCAAGCAGGATTCTGCGACCGATTCCACTCATTCTAGGGTATCACTACCCTATCTCTGATGAGCTTTTACCCCATAGGTTAAAGCTTTGATAAACCAAAGCTTTGATACCACATGTAACGACCCGCCATTTTGACTATGCCAAATCGACAGAACACGTCAACTTGAAACGTCCAAAACAAAAGATTGTTATTAGCTTCTGAGGTAAATAGAATAAATCACAGAATCACAGACATAGATACAGAGTAATATAACATCTCGCAGGGAAAATAAACATACAATAGTAGTTCATGAAGCTACTAAATAAAAATTTACATCAGAGTTTACATAAATCAATATATAGCGGAAGACTTAAACAATTAATTTCAGATACATAAATAGATGATAATAATTTGAAACAGAAATGACAGAAATAGCTGGAGACTGTACCAATAGAATGAGTAGATACAAGCGAGCAAATGCCAATAGAAACTTCAACTCTAATATTGAATCTCGAAGGCTGTGATAATCGATCTGACCCAAGCAATAATGCAAAAACAAAACAACTCGGATTAGAACTAACATTCTCATGGAAGTAAATCCACTTAAATAAAATGTTCGATGAAATGCAATCAGTAACTTAGAGGATGTTTGGTATCACCATCCTTTAAGGATCCGTCAAACTAATATTATATAGTATAATATGCTATATACAATAGTGTCTATCAGTAAAGTAAAAATATCAAAATAGCGTAAGAGGGATTACCATGATTACCCTTACGCCATTTATATATTCCCATAGTATATACAGTACCGTAATTCCTCCGTAAACTGGAGGGCTATCAGAGGGCACTCCATATATATAGTACAAAACAAAGTCGTAGTGGGCTCGTATAAGGCATGTGACAAGGCACACAAGGAATGCCAGGGTGGATTCACCGTTTGTAGGGGCGGACCGGTGGAAACGCATAGCAGCTACTACCGTCCACCTCGATACACACTCCCATAATCAAAAGGGCCCAAATCGAATCTCATTGTAATAGAATATATCGAAGAAGTGTGCTCGATAGGAGGTATTACGTCACCTGGTCTGTGCGTAGCTCCTGTTTTAGTCACATCAAGCTGACACAAGGTAGTCAGGGTCTCGTAATTAATATGAATACACTAGTACAGATCTTATCTTTTGCGTCTCTTCATTTGCATCTGTTGCATAAACAACAGATGCAAATAGTACAATTTGCACCTACTTCTAACCGAAACCGGATGCAAATTCGGAGAAGAAATTATTATTCCAACCTTGCATCAGTTGTTGTCTATGAACTGACGCTGTAGGGTGGTAAAAAAAATTAGTATGGCTATCTGTGTCAGTTCATGGTGTAATTGGATGCAAATAAGCTATAGAATAAAATATTTGCGTCTCACTTATTATAAACAAGACGCGACTACCGCGCAAATGGAGGGAGAAAAATAAAAAAAGGCACTGGCACACACGAATTGTGGAGGGAAACGAAAACACTTCGTTATTCATTGTGCTAAACGCTGCTCTATTCTAAAACAATTGGGAAAAATTTAAACCCTTATTCAATCCAATTTCTGCTTTCTTAAGTCGGTTTTAATCAAGGATTCGCTTAATTTCGTCTTCCCACTTGCAAACCAAAACAGAAGGCAGAATGTTGTCGCTCAAAAAAGGGGGAAAAATCCCCATTTATGTTCTTTCTCCACGTCCGAATCCCTACTGCAATTTCATTTCAATCGAAGCTCTCTAAAAGAACCACAGTTACTTCAAAAGAAAGATGCATATCTGTCTTAGATGGCAGTACCATAACCTATGAAAAAAGAAAACCCTTTTTTTCACTTAAGATCTGGGATCGAATACTTTTTTTTGGGTTCTTCTGGCAATCGCTCTTTCAGAGAACATTGAAGGAGCTCCATACAAGTGTTTGTAGCAGCTTGCTGTTTCTTCCTTGGAAACCATCAGCTATTGATGGCTATGTTGACTGCAAACCAGTGACACAGGATTTGTCAAAAAGGTGAGCTTGCAGGATTTTGGACTATCGGACATCTTCAATCGGTTCAGGTGAGCTTTGTTGATTCAAACATGAATACTGACGGCAGTGCTTCATAATAAATTTATTGTTGTGGAGTTTAATCCTATATAAAAAGGGAAAAATGAAATAGATAAGGACGATATTAATAGGATCAGTATAATGGTAAAGTTGTTCCCATGACTGCATATGGGATTGACTGTTTATAGGCTGCCGTGCTCTTTATATTTTGATTTTGGAAGGGCTGCTAAGTAATTTGTTTTTTCTTCCAGTTTTACGTTTGCAATTTTATTGAGGGTATATATGGTTTAACTGGGTTGAACTGATTCTTAATTTTCATGATGTTTAACTGTATTTTGTAACGATATCCAGGTAGCTCTTTTTCTTTCGATATATTGTAGAATACATGCTTGATGAAATGTGTTTGATACATCACATTTCATTACATTCGATATTCATATTATTATGCACCATCTTTTTGTATGGTAGTGTATTTATTTATTTATTTATTTTTTCAGTTTTCACATTTGTAGTAGGCTATCTTGGACTACTTGAATCATCCAACACTTATGCATGTCAAAGATGCCTATGCATCTCAGTAATGTCAAACTTATTTTGGTAAAAATGCATGTAATTATCAAACAACCCACGTGGTGAAAGAGCCTAACCTCGACAGGTTTGATCTATAGAAGGAAATTAACGGACAACACGGGAAGACAAATATAAAGGAATGAAGATATGGAGAGATACTCAGGTGTCAGGTTAAAATGCAACTAAATTTGAATTTCTATAAATAATAGGTCTTCAGGTTGGTAGGTCAACCAAATGGCTGCGATGTTTAGCCTATTTATCTCTTCGGTTTACCTATCGTTACACTGCTTAGTTAATTTTGTATTTGTTTAATAATACCACCACGAAAATGCTTTTATTAAGTTTCCACCCTGTGATTTGTCATCTCTGTGATCATGTATACACTTGCTTAAACACTACTTTCACCTTTTTGGACAATTTGAATCCTGAAAAACTAGATTCTGCATAGAAGAAATTTTTGCAGAGAAATAAATTGTATAGCGTACGCTTTTGAACCACGTTCCTTAGAAACAAATAACCGTTCCTGCTTCCACACTTGTGAACAATTTCCATCAGTTTCTTACAAATTAGTGCATCCCAAAACATGCTCTATTTTTTTCTAATTCATTTTTTCCAGTTTCTCCGATCATTTCAACCGCTCAGCAGCATGTCTTCATCCGTTCAATTTAACACCAAAGTCGATTAATTTAAGTGTCCACCATTGTTGTAGTGAATCCGTCGTTCATTGTCCCTTCTATTTCACTCTTTTCAATTCTGTCCAAATGCGAAAAGCCTAAATCCCCAAAGATTTAAAACATCACGATAGGAATATAATTCACACTTAACGACAAGCAAGGCCGACAGCAAAGATAGTGGAAGGCACGGTTGGACGACGACGATAGATTGCTGGTGTAACTCCCTAAAAATAGACGTAGGAGGTGGAGTTCATAAACAGTTGACGACGCTCAAGATTACGACAGTGATCTAATACGGGAAGGGATGCAATTGGTGGTGTCGATTACTGTGATGGCGAAGTGATCCTTGTAGGAGCTTGGTAGTACAACCCAGAACGGACTGACAAGAAACATGTTGGAGAAGGCTGGAGTAAGTATACTTCTCCTTTTTTCCCCCGGGACTTCACTATGATTATCTATGTGGACGCAAACTGAATTGATATTTTAAAGTTGTTTGTAAATTACCGTACAACAAATTCTTCCTTTCAAAAGTTGATCTGTCTGTTCCTATTGTAGTTTCACTCTGCTATTATGCGTCTCATTCAGACCAAACAGTCTTGTTACCTATTAATATTATAACACGTAATGTTTGTTATTATTATTTTTTCTTTGGTTCTTTCTTGCATTTGTAACTACTTTATTACCAATTGAAATTCAGGGATCTATGACCGATGACACTCATAAAATATTTGGCCACTGGAAGGGATTTGGCATGCTTCATTTCCAATGTACAAGAAATAATTTATATTTTCGTGTTCGTAGCATGTTTGCTTTTATCCGTCTAATGGTTATAGCTCTCATATTTATTATGAGAATAACCGTTTTTTTCCATGTATAGAGAGCACAACAAAATATAATCTAGACTTATTTGCAGGCTTGACAATGAAGACTACAGATAAATCATCTCTACTAACCAGAGAAAAACATTTACATTATGTGAGTTTATTTTGTTTGCTTTTGTTCGACTCTTCATCTACTGTAATTGACATTTCCTGGTTATATTAGTTTTCATATTGACCCTCATTGGCACAGGTTATATCATATGATAAATTGCCTTAGATCTGTTCATACGTAGGTTAAATTTGTACTGACCTGTTGTTTGTATGTGGCATGCAATGCTAAAGTCAGCAGGCAAAAACAATAGGGTTTTCCGATGCTGAAGCAGAACATGTTTGGAAGATGCCTAAATATTCTAGCAACTATAGTAGCACAATAAAGTAAATTCACATACTGATTTCCAGTGTTGCTGAAATTCCAAAGGCTCTCCTTTTAAGTATGAAGTAATAGAAACAAAATGGCATGTTTTGATTATAAGTTCATTTCCAAAAGGTATGGCATGTTTCCTTTGCATTAGTTATCCTCCATTTACAAGCTATTAGTTTATTGATCAGTGTAATTTTATCACATCCTGAATTATGACATAGATCTTCCCTAATGTGCTAGATTGTAATTTTTTTCCTTAGACTGATAACCAAAAGGTCGATGCAATGTTACTCTTGTCTTGCCACATCAATATCTATAAAATGATGAGGACATAACATATTGCGTAGCTAAAATTTTAACACTTACTTCTGGTATGTTTCATTGTTTTGTTTTTGCGTTACTACATCGAACAACATCTTAACCAATGATTTCAGATATATTTATTTTCAAATACGCAATTTAATGCTACCAACTGAGATTCTAATAGCTGATATGTTGGATTCTATGCAAACAAGCTGAATGCTCCATTTCGATTACTGTGTAACCTGTTTCATTTTAGTTTGTGACATACTGCACCATGTTGTTCACTTACTCTATTATAATGCCCATTTTCCATATAACATTATCTTATCTTATAGATTTCTAATGCTTTGTTTTTTTTTGTGCATTTTTTATTTTTTTATTTTTTTTATTTTTTACTATTCTCATATTGTTACATATATACTTCAATAAGAATACTAGGTAGTTTGCATCGTCTCTACAAAATTAACAACTAAAAGTATTTATAAGCATGTTCGTAATTAGGTATGTTTTTTGTCAATCGATATATGATAGGATAAGTATTGTGATTTTTGGATTTTACATCTTTATTTAGTTGAACAGCCACAAGTGGTTTGATTTTCTAAGTCTTGTGGTAGTATACCATATCAGTTATTTAATACGAAGGTGAGAAGCTTTATTGAATTCATATTTAGGTAGAAAATTAAAATATCTGCTACTTGCTTGATTCTATTAACCCTTTTTCCTATGACATTTATCAACACCTTTTATTTAATTTGCAATTTGACTTATTTCACTATCTATCTTCATCGGTTTCTAATTTTAGAGGAAGTGCTCGGATGGAAGATGGTGCCTAGATCTAACTCTGGCTTTGACATAAAAGACGCAAAGCAGTGGTATGATTTTAGTTTTTCCCTATTTTCAACAGGAAAATAAATAAATTTTGTACGTAGGTAATGTTATCTGCAGATGGTGTCTCCTGATTACCATTTTCAATTTTTGGTCTCTCATTTTTATGTTTCTTTTTCTGTTTCCTGATTGCCATTTTTTTTCTTCTGTTTCTTTGCTTGGTGCTTTGCTTTTAACTATAGATTTGTTCTATGATATATTTATTTATGCTAACAAGTTTGTGGTTTTTTATTTTATTTTTTTGCTTCCGTGTAAGTGCTATTTTGTAATAAGTTGACAATGTCACTTTAATATATTAACAGATTTATTACTATAAAATAAAATTGTAAGTATCTCTGTCTTTTGTTTTGTGTGTGCAAGCCTAAACAGTTGCAGAATTGTAGGCCTGTCTTTTGTTGTATATGTACGTGGGCAAGCTTAAACAGTTGCTGCAATATAAATAATGATGCTCCATTATAAAACCTTTGCATCTTATTACTCTTTCACTCATAACTAACATCAAGATAGTTAGCACCAGTCATTCATGCCTATTTTGGAAATTCAAACTAAATTTTAATTCATATGCTTTATACTTTACGTTTTTTTTCTTCATTAGGATTACTTAGTCATATCTTCAGCTAGGTCCACCTAACTTATTGCTTTTTCAGATTAATGCTATCAAACTGTTAGCTGCTTTTGCTCATTCTGCTGGAGACTTGCGGAAAAGGATATAGCAAAAATATGTAAGTGCTTATGTGCTTTTATTATGTCCTATATTTTTTTGTTGACCCATGTATGCACTTCATAATGTGTCATATAATCCCAAAGTTTGTACTATTTTGGATTTTAGCTTCAAGCATATTCTTTGTAGTTGGCTTTCAAGAAAGAAAATATAATAGACACATGGACATAAAACCTACTTCATATCACAATTCTTTACTGTTATGGTTATCTTTTCAAGATTTAGATGGCAATTAACAAATAAAATTTAATACTTTCAAAATGGAATCATAAGCTGACAATTTTTGTACTTTATTTAGCACACCTAATGAATATATACACACTAAACAAATATTTATATGGAATGACCGATGGACAAGGCTTCAATGCTGGATGAGATCATCGACTACGTGAAGTTCTTAGAGCTTCAAGTCAATGCAATAATTTTAATTTATTAATTTTCTATTTAATTGCAAATTGAATCTCTTATCGTTTAGACTCATATTAAATGTAATGTGTTTAATTAATGCCATGCGATGTTATCTCTGTGAAATATTTTAGGTTCTAAACATGAGCAGATTAGGCGGAGCCACAGCTGTCGCTCCTCTTGTGGCTGATATATCTTCTGAGGTCATCTTTTTTCCCCATTATATTTATTTTGATCATTACATATCTGGATTTTTTTTTCTTTCTTTTCAAAACATACTAGTATAATTTTCTTTTATGCTTTGCTGGTGGGGTTAATTTTGAGAATGCAATAGAAGAATCAAAATGACTGTATATGTCCTCAATATGTTAATAGGTAACTGGAAAATTTGTAATCATTTGAACCCTGAATTTTGTACAGAACCGTAATTCGGCCAATGGAATACTGCCTTCGGCTTCTAATGATGCATTAACTAAGTTACTGCCTTTGCCATGAAACATTTCTTTGATAAAATCTTTATATTCACATTAATTGCTGCATAGTTTCAGGTTTAGCTACATTACTTGAACAAAACATATGACGTCAAACTGCTGTATAACACATTTTTGAGTCTGTTGTTTGTGTTCAGTTTAGTTATTTATATTAAGCATGAGTATATTCAACTTTTCAGATTATGCTTTCTTCGAAGAAGATGAAGGCAGGAAAGCATGTTTAACAAGGTAATTAGGAAACTGATATAGGATTGACTTGTCAAATATATGAAAGGACAAATGACCATATAATTAAACCATCCAGTGTGTACTGACATTACCATCGACGAACTTATCTTTATTTTGACTGACCACTTATGTTACTGTCCCCTAAAAAACGAATGAATTTTAGACAAATTGTTTTTTGCTTGGTGGGAATGATGAGAAATTTGCTTCTGAATGTAAATGATCTTGGTGGGCATAGACTGCAGAGGCAGGAGCAAAGGGGTTGAAAGTGTTAGCTTTTGGGGTGCCACAGTCTGAAAGAAGGTCTGAGTTGTCAGTAATGTCCGACCCTGATTAAGTGGTTTTCGTAATCTCGCTATCTGAAGTTGGGGATAGCGAACATTTCTCTTCATCATAAGTTATAGAATCAGAATCTGTTATTAGTTCAGAATCCAGATTCAGTGTATTGGAATTGATGGATTCATGAGGAGTGGGAATTAAATTACTGTCCATAATTACTGGGTCAGTTTGAGTTTCCAGAACAGTTGAATCAGCTTCTTCAGTTTTGCTATCTGTCATGGAAGAGAATTGAGAGTAACCTTTAAAAGCACAAGTTTACAAAATTTCATTTGAAGATAGCTCATGATTGACAACCAAGAAACACATTGTGTGAGGAATATATTGCTATGTTTATTATACACTTGGTATGAACTCAAATGATATAGATCCATGTTTATTATTCCTAATTCTTTTCATAATGTCCAACCTTACTAACCTTATAGTGATATTAACTTTATACGAGTTAGGTTGGCTATATTGCTGTCGGTGGATAGTGTGATAATCTTGTAGGAATGTTTAGTGGATGCAGGTTCATGTTGTAGGTGCCAGCCATGGAACTGAACGCGTTTTCACTATACTGGAGCAAGTTGAGAAAGACTGCAATCAGTTAATCCACACAACTGGAATAGAAGTTCTAGTTGCCATTCTATCCAAGAATGTACCCTTGGCAGCAGAAAGAGTAAATGCGCTGTGGAACGCAAAGATAAAAACTGAGTATGGAAGAAGTAAAAGAGTCATGAACCACATTAATCGAGCAGAACAATCTGGTATTCCATGTAGTTGCCCTGCCTGCTAATACTTTTATATTCGAGGTATGTTGTTTCAAATTATCATGTTGATTCATCTTAGCACCATAGTTCGCAGTTATTCCATGTAGTTGTATTCTACACTCTGATTTTGTATGTGCAATTTAGTGTCTATTCATTTACGATCTACCTATGCTTGAGCGCTGCTATGATTTTATTTGCCATATGATATGTATACTCCATCTGATTACTTATTTTATTGCTTTTTCTAGGATGTTGCGTTACAGTACATCAATATAAAACGTATTTTAGTTAGCATGCATTTTTCTATTAATAAGTATATTTCAATGCATTATAGAGCGTTATATTTTCGATCTATTTTGAAATACATTAAATTAATACTTGGTAATCAATAACTGAAGATTTTTATACCATACCTGATGGTGCATTTCATTTTTTTAAAATTTTCTGCTTGTTATAAAACCTGGAGGATGGTTTCAGTAAACATAGTCTTGTAGAACATGCTTGTTCTTTACTGTCCCAAAATTAAGTTTGCATTTCCAAGTGAAAATTTAGTCTAAATAAAATCTTCATTAAACAGTCTTGTAGAACATGCTTGTTTTATGTCATAAAATGTTTTCGAATGCAGACTAGAAGATAATGAAAACTTATTCCTTGCTCCTTTCGAAAAATAACTTGGATATATGGAGACAACTTTGGCAGGTACATGAACGTGATCTGATAACTCTTCTCAATTCCAAACGTCTTTAATTTTATGGTTTGGTTTGTATACCACAAGCCTGTAAACTTGTCTGCAACCTATTTTTATGGTTTAATTTTATTTCATAAAATGTTTTCGAATGCAGACAGTAACAAGCCTGTAAACTCTTCTCAATTCTCTAATACTGGAGCAAATTTTCATTCTATATCCTGTCTATTATAATTTCTTTTTGCTGCTTTCTTTTCAAAACGAGAGGGTTAATGTGTGAAATATTTCGGAGTGACCAAAAACCTCGTTTAGGAAGTGGCCCCAGCAAGCGAGGTGTAGGCCTCTCCTTCGGAGATGTCACTAAAAATTTTTGGAACAAAATAATTTGGTGAGCTGTAACATACTTCCCTGCCATTTAAAAAAATTTGTGCGCTTTATTGTGCTGTCTGATTTTGCAGCTCTTGTTGTTCGGTCGCATGAGGTTAAAGATGAATGTTAGAATATTTCGATAATTGGGTCACATATGTAAAATAAAATGTGTTGTGCTATTTTGGTGTAAAACCTAATTAAAGTTATCTAATTTTCGATTAGAATTAATAGGTTTAAAGTTTAAGTTATCATGAGCCTAATGTGTAGATACCAGGGCATTTTATAATTTGTTGAAGGGCCGAATTACAAAATGACAACTCTATAAATAAAGGGTTATGGACCTCGAATTACACAAGCCTTAGCAACTATCTAACCTCTTATACGGAGAGCTGAATCTAATCTATGGTTTGTGTCAATTTGGAAGACCGAACCAAATTCTTCTTCTTCTACAACAGATAATCTTCTCTGTGGCAACAAATTATGAAATTTAGGTACAACAATAATTAGATACAGATCCAGGTACGTTTCCGCTAATCAAGTTATCTATTTTCTGTTTTGTTCTCAATTAAATCAACATGGATTACATATTTGGATCTAGGGTTTCATGACTGTCTGCTGTTAATATATATTGAAATCTTAACAAGTGGTATCAGAGCCGACCATTATTGATTTTGTTGTGGAAAAAAAATGATTTTTTTTAAGGATTCTACGACTGCACTTTTATAATACAGCTGTGTTTAGTGCAAACCGTATATATGTTAATGCTTATTCATGATGAAATTTAATTCATTTTATTTTTATATGAATGCTTAAGCTTTGTAGTCTTTTTGTATACGGTTAATGATAGGGATGTTTAGTCATGCTTATCTCCTTTCATGTTATATCATTGAATATGTAGTATCATTCAACATCAACTTTTGTGCTGGTTACGGCCATTTTTTTTATTCTCCTATTATATTGCAGTGCATACATTCAATAGTATTGTCCAAATTACGTATATTAATAATTAATATCATTAGGGTGCTTTGTATTGATTGTCTTTTTGTGGATGTTTGTTGCATGCGCAGGTTATAATACCAATTTCCATGTTATGTTTTAATGAAGTTATTATAATGTACATGCCAATTTCCTATTCCCTTTTGCAAGCAACATACAGGTAGACACGTTAGTAATTTAATAATTTGGGCTGCTGCCACCATTCAGGTCTAATATCTCTAGCACCGTTTATAATTTAATTTATAAGTTGTTGATTAAGTCAATTTGATTTGGTCAAATGTTGTGATTTTTTTTTTTTTTTTTTTTTTTTTTTTTGCTCTTATGTTTGAGAGTCCAACATGAACTACCTTGCATTAAAATAGGATGAAAGACCGTTTCATGGTACCAGTTCCATGCATTTAGCATCATGAGCATAGTTTTTTCTTTTTCTTTTTCTCAAATGGATCTGGTTTTGATGATAATTTTACCTTATTCATCCGTATATGAGATGGTCAGCATATAGTCAACTGAACACGTTTTTCGCATAACATTGCCGTATTAACATGGTTAATGTCAGGTTTTTGAAGTTAGAGCTAAAATCTTATGGCCTTGTACAATGCAACATTCGATGCTCTTAACATAAGGTTTATCAAAATTTTAAGTTTATGATGAATTCAGTTGACATCATTCATTGCATGTTGAATATGTGTTATCAAATTTATTATTGATGAACCGTGTAGTAATATAAAAGAAGATGAAATTATAAAGTTTTATGGATCCTGCCATCTCATTTATTTCAATTTATTTGTGGTTTTGAGGATATCTACCATAGTTCAGATAAATATCATAGCTATTACATTCATGTTATTCGGTGCAACATTCATTATGATATTTATATGTACTTTTATGTGACACTTAATTATGATATTCATTTATGACATTTATTATGTGATATATTTATGATATCTTATATCATATTTATCTAAGGAATGTCATGAATGTAACTACGAATCTAAAGAAAAGAATTATTACAGCTGTGGTAAAAACATATTGTGTCACTGTTATAATTCTGAGACCTTCAAGTGTCATATAGAACTGAAGCTCTTTTTTTTTTTTTTTTTTTTTTTGAGAGTATTTTTTATAATACTCAAAATCTATTACACACTAAGGATAAATTCAAATATAATTTTGGTGTCTCTTTATAACCGTAAATATCCTACATGCATAGTGAATTAACTAAAATAATATGTTACCAAAGTGATCTCTATATTTTGGTGGTTCATGAAAATGTTTGATATTTGTGTGTAGTTGTTCATGCGAATATTAGCCGGCCCAAAGGAAGACTAATATTTGGCCGAATCGCTTACACATGTGTGATGATAAATACGTGACAATTATAAGGTTTTCGAGTGAGTAATTAATCGGCCCAAAGGAAGTTTGTTATTTGACTTGAATTTATTGTCAGTGTTTGATCATTACAACAAGAGTACCACTTACAGTTAATATTACTGTCCAAAGACTTGATATTAATGTGTACTAGGTATCTTGAGAAGAGACTTACCAATTATTTGAATTTACTATGGTTGATATTTGGCTATGAGCATATACGGTCAATCTTCATTTTATTTTTGTTCATTTTTAGCTAATTTAACTGAATTATCTGTCAATTTAAAGAATATTTCCATCTTGTTTTGGGATAAATATAAGAATTTGTATGAGAGCATGTTATTTGTTCTTGACTTTATATATTTAACTCTTATAACTAAGAGGGTTACAACCAACCCTACTACGGTTAAATATTCTTATAATGTTATGAAGAATATTGAAAGGTGATATAATTCAAAGGCAAGAGTTAGATGATCATTAAGTAAATACTTCAGAAGTTTTCAAGGATGTGCTATAGGTAACGATAACTAATTTTGTATAAGTTATCTACTGAGAATGGAAACGGTTTTTGTGAAAACAATAAGGGAAATCAAGCACTCTTTGTGGTGCTTGGTTACATAAAGTCAAAGTAAAAGAAATATAAATGAGTACTATACAGAAAAAGATATTGCTTCAAAAGCTAAAGACGCTCAAGTTATCGTTATTTTTGGTGCTATCTTCAGTATATTCATTTAAAGATTAAAATTATTTTAAGAATAATATGTTATCTTATTGGGCTAATTTAGCGTTTTGGTAATTAAAATAGAGATTGAAGTTTTTTATGATTGAAAAGTACTCATTTGATATACATTGTAAATAAATGTATGAATAAGGATTAAGAAGTCGCTAAGGATCTCAAAGAAAAGAAATAACATACAGATATTTTTTTATAGTTGTTTCTTTAATGAGATATACAGACATATAAAGTAAAATATACTTGATATTTTAAAGTTATTATTGAGATTTAAGTCAATTTTTTTGGATTTATTTGATATATTTTTTATGTTGTCATTTAGACAGATTTCTGTTTTATATTTCTAATGTGAACATATTAGGTTATTATTGCTCATCAAGAAATAGTAATGTTAATTTATGAATAAATTCAAAATCTTATGTAATTGAAGCTCATATAAGTTATGGCTACTTATGCTAAATAACTTATGTAATGATATCTCAAATTTTGTTTTGGTGACTAATATAATTTTTGTTTCAGTTTACTGAGGAATTATAGATTGAGATATCATAAAGATAGAAAATGCTTTATTGATATTCTATGGGATTTAATGTTTATAATTTTTTAGACCCACACTAAGGAAAAGTTTTAAAGCGGGAATTGCAATAGTTATTTTGAGGATGTTGAGTTTGGAGGAGAAATAAAGTAATATCATTGTCTTTAAAGAGAATCATTATCTTTGATTCAACTGCGGTTGCTTCTTCGCTTAAAGTTTAAGATTTGTTTTTTTATATTAAGAAGTAAATTAAGAATCATAATAAGACGATGTTGAAGATTTTTTTTTCTATAAGCTAAGGTTACTGTTTCAAGAAAACAAACTCAACAACCTCAAAATGCAAGATCACTATGGAAATCCACCTAATAGGAAGAAATGCTATTTCAGATTATTGTGTAGTATTTCTTCATAAAGATAAATAATGGATTGATAAAGATGATGCTATGGACTTACATCAATCCATATAAGGTACTAATTTAAAATGTGGATTTAAGAAATGAACATATAGCATAAATCTATATAGATAATAAAGTTTGAAATCTCCCTCTAACTTAAGTAATAAGATCATTGGTTATGAATAACTATTCAAAGCCAAAACGGATCAAGTGGGTAATATTGAATTTTATAAGGCACTTTTATCGAAAGCACTATTATTAAAAGGAAATTTTATTTTCTTTTAAGAATGTTTCATTTTGGACTTAGTAAACGATTCTGAATCGATCACTTTGGAGCTTACTACAGTTTGTACTTTTGAGCATTATCTGATGGAGATTAAAGTTATATTTCTCAATGGAGACATTGGTGAAACTACTTAAGAAACTCATTAATGGATTAGTCTTTTGTATTTGGGATTCGAATTCACCATTATTGTTCATGGGGTGATATTTTGGATTATTACAAAAGAATTAGGAAGATAAATGCTTTAAAGGCTAAGTATGTAAACTGCGATTCAGTTGAATTTCTTTTACCAAAACAGATAAATGTTGCCATCCTTGAAATGAAAGAAATGTAAAAGATTTTTCATGCATTTGCAGTTTGAATTCCAATGCATACTAATGTATATACACATATGGATATGCGTGTATTATTTGGCAGATACCTTACTGATATTAAAAGTGGATCACTGATTTAGAAGCCAAAATGGTTATAAGATATCTTTAAGGAATAAAATAAAAGATCATATGCTCATAGATAAAAGATTGGATCGATTGGATATCATAAAGAATTACGATCCAGATATTTTGGATGTCATTACTGTAAAAGATCTACTTCTAGCAATGATAATATATTTTATGGGTGAAACTAAATAAGGGAAAAGTGTCATTTAGGCACTTATAGTTTTCACCACTTTGAAAATATCGTCTTTGGTTAATTATAAGACATCCAAATATGGAAAATAATAATGAAATTTTGTCACAAGACTCCAGTTATTGATAAAGAATTGAAAGACCAAGTAATATTGTGACAGTAAAGTATATATTATTTTCCAATAAGGGAAGAGTGCAAAATATATTGTAAATCATAAAGCATATTTAGACAAACTCTATTATGGCGGATCCGCTTACCAAAAGACTATCACCTAAGGTCTTTCATGAGCATATAGCTCAATTAGTGTAACTTTTATGTAAGTATATTTTGGTTCAGGGGGAGTTTGTATTTGGTATTGTCGTACGACTCACTGCTCTATGTTTCGGTTACAGATATATGTAAATCAAGTTCTTTTTCTGATCAGAAATAAAGTAATGAAGTTTTCTTTGCATTCAGGTTGTTTAAATATTAAACGTTTTGATCTCACTAAAGAAGGACCAGTTGGAAATAGACATGTATAGATCACATTTCATGTAATTTCCATGCTACGCATCCATGATTGATCTATGTCATTTGATTGTATTGATATATGTGACCATTGATGGGTTTAGTTACGATAAATGTAACGAATGCCGCTTTGATCCTTTGTCAACGCAATTAATGGACGAGATTGTTTTAGATACACCATATGTTATAAATAGCAAATTTTGGAGCTCATAAAGTTAAACACATATTAAGGTTATTTTATATGTGGCCCAGGGGGAGATTGTTGGAATATTTCGACAATTGGGTCACATATGTAAAATAAAATGTGTTGCGCTATTTTGGTGTAAAGCCTAATTAAAGTGATCTAATTTTCGATTAGAATTAATAGGCTTAAAGTTTAAGTTATCATGGGCCTAATGTGTAGATACCAGAGCATTTTATAATTTGTTGAAGGGCCGGATTACAAAATGCCAACTCTATAAATAAAGGGTTGTGGTCCCCGAATTACACAAGCCTTAGCAACTCTCTAACCTCTTCTACGGAGAGCTGAATCTAATCTAGGGTTTGTGTCAATTTGGAAGACCGAACCAAATTCTTCTTCTTCTACAACAGATAATCTTCTCTGTGGCAACCAATTATGGAATTCAGATACAACAATAATTGGATACAGATCCAGGTACGCTTTCGCTAATCAAGTCATCTATTTTCTGTTTTGTTCCCAATTAAATCAATATGGATTACATATTTGGATCTAGGGTTTCATGACTGTCTGCTGTTAATATATAATGAAATCCTAACAATGAAAGCTATGAGATTGACCATGATGGGAAGCTTATTATTGTCTTTTCTGCACCTAACTATTGTGATTAGGTTATCTCGCTTTCATTTTTTGCTTGAGCTGTAATTTCATTGTCAATATTGTTTGAGTTTTGCTGTATGTTTAATGGCAACTAATATGAGTTTTTTTTATTTTTTTATGTATGATTGAAGTTAATGAAGCGCTGGCAATTATGGCAACGTTACATGTACTATTAACCTTTTTAGCCGAATATAATGCATTTATACATACAGCATACAATGGCAGCTATTCTGTTAAAAACACATCCAATTGAAGTATAATGAAGTACTAGCAATTATGGCATCGTTACATATACTATTAACCTTTTCTAGCCGAATATGATGCATTTATTTATACAGTATACAATGGCAGCTATTTTGTTAAAACTCAATAATACCTTTCACTTTCGAAATTCCTACAGTAGACATTATACATGAAGTGCAATTTTTTTGTTCATGCCAGGCTAGACCTGTTCCCCATCTACAGTTCACAAAAACATCAAGTCGGCTAATATTTTTCTTGGCATTGAGCTCAACCCTCGCCTCTCTGATTGTGGACTAGCACCGTATTATTACCAGGTATGTTGAATTTCTAACGATAGGATAATATTAAAAATAATTTTGAAAAGATATACCTATATTCCTTTATAAACACTATTTCCTTAGGGAAATAACTTAGCCCGTGGATACACTGCTCCAGAATCTACCAACTCCTCGGAGCACACAACAAAAACCGACATATACTGTTTTGGTGTGGTCGTGTTAGAGTTATCGACAGGGCAAATGCCATACAATAGGTAACTAATTTCATAAGCATACAGTAGTTTAAAACCAACCCATACATATATAAGTGAGACATCTGTGTACTTAAACTGTTGCTTTTTAACAGCTTGAGACCAAGAACAGAAAAAAAATTAGTTGCAAGGGCTAAACCACGACTCCATGGCAACGATGCACTGTCGCTAATGGCTACCAGTCTATTATGCTGGAGTTGTGTCACTGCATAACATTCTATTATCTGAGAAGATAAGTGCTGAATGAAGTAGTTCAAAGCTTGATGAATTTGATTCACGGTTTGTTGTCACTGGTTTATTGTCTACTGCTTTCGTCATATGTTGTGATGCTTGGAGCATTGAAGAAATTGTAGTTACGTTATGTTAGTTATTTGATGCAAATTTTATTTCCATATGCTGGATATTGTAATCACTTTATAGGACCTTTAAACATTTTATGCAAATTGTAGTTTCTTGTTCCATATTTTAATTCTTGATGCAGTGCTAGCTGCTGTGTGACTGCAGTTTCTTATCTGTAGCAGTTTTTCTGCTTTTAGTGCACTTTTTGGTTAAATGGGTCGTGTCTGGTGATAAAATGGTCCTTTAAAAAAAAAAAAAATTTGCATCTGCTGTCATACTAAGGCTGATGCTAATACTGAAGACTAAAATCATCATGTACAACAATTTGCATCTGCTGTCATACTAAGGCAGCCGCAAATGCATTGTTATTTGCGTCTACTGTAATAGTAAGGCAGATGCAAATACGTATGTATTTGCGTCCACTATATACTATAACATACGCAAATATGTCAAATTTGCGTCTATCCAATAGCAGATGCAAAAAAAAAAAAAAAAAAAATTGTGTCCATTACATTTGCATCTACATTGGAACAGACGCAAATACTGCAAAATATTGGATGTAAATACCTTGTTTTGTACTAGTGATATGAAAAATAGAGTCGTTCACTAATTCATCCCCTTCATTCTGGAACTCCACCACGTACACAGTTGTTAAAGTGGTTTTCGGTATTGGCAGAGAGTATAACAATAGCCGATCCCGGTCTCTTTAACAACCAATCGTTTACATTTTCCACACTGTGGCCATTATTTTATAAATTGCTTTATAAAATAGTTATGCGAAATCTCATATTTGAATTCGAAGTCAAATTTAAATATCTAACTTCGATTATATTTAAATTTGTCAATATCTCATTTATATCACTTTAATCAAATCGATTTAGAAACATATCGTAATGATCTCAATGTAGCATAAACTAATACTATAACATTTAACTTCGATTATAGTTTTCGAAAGTATTCGCATAACGAAGTTCTAATCCAAAATCGACTTATATTTGAATCATAATTTTTAAAGATTTAAATTTCATTTATATTGATACCAAAATATTTAACTACGAGAATAAGTTGGTTTAATTTATATTCACAAATATCCAAGTTCAAAACAATTCGAATTATCTAATTTTTACCCTTAAGGAAATCGCTCAAGTCGATACATAAAATCCAACCATTTAGTTCGAGATTAATATAGACAATTCAAATCCAAAAGCTTACATTTTCAATTTAATGAAATCATATCGTGTATTGACATTTAAGTTATACAATTCGAAATCGAAATCTTATGTCTTAGTTTAAATTAAAACATATCATATTATAACTCAAGTCAAAATTTCAAATTCATTGCTATAAAGTCAAAACCTTATATTTCACTTCAAACAGTTCATACAAATTTTAAACCATTCTTATGAGTTCGATTTCACAAATATTCCCATTCATACCATATGATTATAAAATCGATTCCATATATAAACTCTATATATTCACATTCAGTTGCTTAAAATCGATTTCATTCCAAATCAGTTATAAATTCAAACTCGTTTTCTCTTAAATTCAAAAGATTCAAATTTAGAATCAATTTCACAATTCTAATTTTATCTCATATAAGTTCAAACCAATTCGAATTCAAATTAATTTCATATTTTACCCAATTCAAATTCTTCTCTATTAAAAAAGTTAATATAAATTCGAATTCATAACTTAATATGAGTTCATTCTTATTCAAATATCGTTATATAAATTTACATCTTAACTTCGAATTTAAATCGCGAAAGCTAACTTATCCATCTCGACTTTATTATTATTATTATTATTTATAATATATATATATATATATATAAGAAAATAAATTTTGAAAATAGATATGTATATATGTATAAGTTTATAAAATTCTAAAATTAATTAGAAAGAGATTATAACATATATAAGTTTAAAATAATATAAAAATGGATTTAAAGAATATTTAATATAAAATAAAATTAAAATACTTATAGTAATAAATTATATGGTTTAAAATAAATAAAATTATAAGTAAAATCTTTAATAAACATTTAAATACATATTTACTCATAAAATCATTTAAAAACATGTAATTTAAAATTTACAAAAATTAAGCTTAAATTAAATATAAAATATAAAATGTTAAGTTATTATTATAAGAATCAAATTTCAAAATCACTTTACTTCGAAAACATGACCAATGGTGTTCGTATATAGTTTTCTACCCTATAGTCAAGTGATACAGATATTTATCATTTCAACCCGTAATTTATAAAATTTCTATGGGTCTATCATTACAAACAGAGATCCCAAATTCAATAAAAATCGTTCAGGTCTATCATTTCAAACCATAACAACTTTTCCCTATTCTAATGTCTGCTCGGGTATGTATCATTTCAGCCTTAGTGATTTTTCCTAAACTAGGGGTACCAACAATCACAAACAATAATCACATAGCAACAATCACAACATATATATCATCAGTGAAACTACGTCTCATATGAATAAATCGTGTCACATATGAAATGTGCATAGATATCAATTCAAACAATTTCTATCAGCAATCCTATACATTTCATATAACAGTTCATTATTGATCTAACATCCATGAAATAAATGTGAGTCAGGTGTGAGATAAACTCACCTTCCGTGGTATAGAAATGGAGAAAACAGACGCATTTGATACGAAAAAGATGACGACTTCCAGGCACGACTCGAAATGAATTTAGTCACCGTAACCACCCAAAAATATTGTATTATTATGAGGAGGCTAGGTGATTTTCAATGGATCGGTACAGCTATTTGGTTTTGGCACGGTACGGATATTGGGTTTTGGAATGGTTAGGGAACTCAACACCACACTCGACCCATAATACCGACTCAATTTAACCAAAAATAAAACATGATAAATTTATAATATATACATTTGAAATTCAACGCACACCAAAATCAATTATATATTACAAATTATATACAAACACTCAACGCAACACACACGCATAAAATTATATACAATATAAAAAAAATCAAAATCAAAATTAAATATTAAAATAAAATATACTAAAAATGCAGGTTGTTACATTCTTCTTCCTAACCTTGGTAATTTTTCTGTATTGATCTGGGATACTTCTATTTCAATGAATAGGGTTTAGGGATTCAGTTCCAAAAGCGCATCAACGGTCGATGATTGATTTTATTTTATTTTCAGGTGATTTTCGAATGACTCCAGGATTTTGAATCATCCTCTGTCATCGCATATTTTTTATTGTAAGTTGCCATAAACCTTTGGCTATTTTTTCACTCATTGATAAATTATTCCTTTAAAGTCAATGTGTTTTCAGATCTGAAGCAGGATGTTGAACATGTAACACTCTTTTGGTTTATGCTCATTGATGGTCGATTTCTGACAAAACTAAGTAGAGAAGAAAACCAGAATAACGCAAAACTAGTAAGGTGTTCTGTTATATTGTAGTTGATAATTCAATTCAAGAGTCACGATGTTGTAAGTATACTGCAACATTGAGCAAAAAAATCTACACTGTTAGGGTTTAATACTATTAGAACAATGGAAAATAGGCCAAAGTAATCTGGTGAAATGAGATCCGAAACAAGTGCTGCTGTTGTTGGATCACATGAGAAATTATTGAATGACAGTTTTCTCTTCTTTTATTTCCTGTTTTGCAAAAGTGGTGAGAATAGCAATGCTTTGACATTCTTTAGAATATGATTCTTTAGAATGCTAGAACAATGTTTGTTTAATTGGACTGAACAGTGTGTGTGATACGTGTAAGTATGCTAGTCGGTTTAAGTGTGTACGTGAGTCTAGGTATGCTTTTCCGTGTAATTCTATACCTCTGTGTGAGTGATTTGTTGTGTTGTTTGTTTCTTTGGGGTAGAAAAAAATATTATTGTCATCATGATACAAACTAGAGTATAATGGCATTGTTTTACTGTTTGTTTGATGCTTCAACAAGTATTTCCATTCTGATCTGATGATGTAATATTCTTGTTTCCTTCTTTGGACGCCCGGAGTGAAAGAAAAAAGCACCATCAGTTTAAATTTGGGATCATAGAGTAAATTTTAGTGTTTATTTCAACACTGTCATCTGCTGTGTTCATTCATATATCAGAGGAACTTTCCTAAAATAGATATAAGTTTTAGTTGATGACCTCTTTTGCTCTGTTGCCAAGATACTTATGTCATTCAATACTTATATCATTAGGTTTTTCAATTTAACTATTCTCCCAGATGCTCTATTGCATATTTTGAGTGAGGAAAGCCATGTGCTATTACATGTGGTTACATGTTATGTTTATGACTTTACCTTTTCTTTTCCAAGAATCAATCAAATTTAAACAACGGAAAGCAATTAATTCACATGCTTTTACAAATTTCTAGGATACTTTTTACGCATTGAGCTTACAGTTCACATTTATTTTATGCAAAAGGCTAATTTGTGTAATATGTATAGTTATTCGAGGATAGTATGTTATAAACAAACGATATAGAATCACCTCAATATACATATAATTCATATCTTTAGCAAATGTGAATTACATATATGGTTTTTTTCCCCATCTATTTCAAAAGTTGCAATGCAGTGCTAAAACTGTAATATATTATGTTTCCTACTGTATCATTTAAAAAAAAGAATAAATGCATATTTCACCTAGCTTTCTTGGGTCAAAAGGCGGGTTTGAGACCGTCTTCCTCTATCACCTCTTTTATAACGTCCTTGAATATGTCAGAAGAATTCCAAAAGACCCCGATACAATAAAATACGTTAAATACGAAGGTGATTTTATAAAATACAAACGTGCATGATTTTATAAAATACAATAAAATACGAAGGTGATTTTCAAAGCATTCCAAAAGATGCAGACATAGTTAATAAATTAAACAATAAAAATGTTGTTGAGGGTTCATCTTCAGATACATACCTGGCTAATGTGCCAAACAATGGAGGTAAAACCAGTCACATCCTTTGTGGATAATAGTATGCCTAAAAAGAACTTGGTAAGTACCACCATATTAGTGTTTACAAGTGCGCACCCGTGCTTCGCACACGGGTGTACCGAAATGTAATGTAGTTTAACTGATAGTTATATTTACAACTGAAATAATATGCAACTATAGTAAACACCACAATTTTAATGATGGATTTTTTTTTTAAAAAAAGGGGCAATTTAAATATGCATATAAGTAATATTAGCACACCAAAATTGAAATGGAGATTGCGATGAATGATTAGAATGACGAACAAATTATAATTGATAAATATTAATATATGGATGGGTACAAAAATAACAAAAAGACCATATAAATATGAGATTTCTCTGATTTACTAACGCACGGTATCTTCAAATAATTTTTGTTCACGCCAAAAAAATGTCAACACTCATGCGTATACTTTTATGCATTATGAAGAATGCTCACATGTCCAAGTCATCAACGATACAAATTTATGCACCATTTTACTCATACAGTAGCAATAACTTGAGACGTATGACAAACAACATAATAACCAACTTCCTTCACATAATTTCATCTCAAAATGGGGACAGGCGATATTGAATTTTGCTTATCTACATACATTGTCTTAATCCATCATATCGTAAGGATAACAACAGGAAAATTCAACATCAACAACAATTATCAAAAGGAAGTAGGAAATGAAAAACCCACCAAAAAAACAATTTTTGTGCCTTATTGTAATCTTCTTCTGCCTTCACTCTTGTCTCAGTGGGAACAATCAGCTAAGCATAATACTGTAATTCAATCCAATGCATCGCTTTGATTACTATAAAAATAAGACATAAAAAAGCTTTATGTGTTCGGATTCAAAAAAGACCTAGAACTTATGGCTGAAAGGAATACTACTTTTTCTTAAACACTGGCCCATCAATAGCCCGAACAGTAATTATATCATCGACTAACTCCACTGAAGCTCAAATTAGCAACAAACTGTTAGATGTATGTATGTAACATAAATCGTTATAGATATGTAAGAAAACATAATGTAAATCGTTTCAAAACTGTGTAAACCAGTTACACTATGATGTAGAAAAAACAATTGCTAAACACTTGCAAAACTATTATTGTTATGATGCAGAAAAAATGTTTGAAAATCTTTTGTAAAACTGTGTATGTGTGCAAAGAGTTTGCAAAAATCCGTGTTTAAGTAAAAATAGATAATAGAATCTTATATGCTCGAGATTTTAATGAATATGCCACTCTATTTAGAAAACAACAGCGGGTATATTTTTGAGAAGAGGAAGAAGAAGACTGAGATTCAAACTGATGGAGAATGTGATCAGTATTCCCCGGTTTTTATAGCAATCTGCCCGTCTTTCAAACAGACGTGCCTATTCATCGATCGCACCCGTTACTGTTCATCGTTGTTGTTCACTAAAGTTGTTGACCGTCCGTTTGAATTTGAATGTCACATCTTTTCAGAAAATTACTGCAAAAAACACACTTTTTCTGATAAAATTAAGACATCACATTAGACCCGAACTCGATCCTGAGTCGGTCCGGTATGGAACTGGTGGCACGCGTGTGTGTTTAGTCATGAGATTTAGGTCCTTCCACTCGCTCAAAAGTACCTGACACTTAGAGCCAATATTGGGATTGAGAATATAGTATATATTCATGGCTCTTGTCTTAAATTTAGCAATGTAGAATTAATGTTTATTTCATTAACCTTTGGAATTCCAACACCAAAAAAATTTAAAATCATGAAAAATTAAGAAAACAAAGGTTTGTGTTGTAATCAAGAAAAGACCACAACTTAAGAAGGCGACAACAACCATCATAAATACAATTGAACGTTCCACCGAGCACTACTGCTCTTAATTTTAGAGGAAAAAAAATCTTAATTTTATGCTTTATCTCTAAGCAAACATTTTTTGTTGACTTTCATGTAATATAGTTTAATAGAACATCTATCATTTACAAACTAATGATTGATCTTTCTTTTTTTATCTTTTCGAAAGCTTAAATGCATGAATGCTTATAATAGAAGCACATCAACTCTTGCTTGTTTTCCGCGGGTGCGGCGCAGTGGAAAGGAGGTGTAACACCCCACCTCCGCCAGGGTAACTCTTGCAAGCACTCTGACTTTGGAGGGGCGTTTGAATCAGGTAAACATGCATAATGATATATCAAGGCAGAACAAGAACATATGTATATATGTAAACAGAGTAAATAACATAGATAAAACAGCGGAAGATTTTAAACCATTTCAAAACAAGTCTGGTACAACATAATATCAACTTTCCAAATAAACAAGTCTAGATAAAACAACATCATCTGAAAACTGAAATACATAAGTGCTATCCCCAAAATAAATGATAACCATAGCTAGCTTCATGTCAAGACTGTACATGAGCTAATCCCACAAGCAAGCGATCAGAAATCCAGCTAAGCTCCAATATTCCCTCCCTGAGAACCTGGGGGGGGGGGGGAACGGAAGAAAAGAGGCGAAAGAAAACAGGTCAGTCAAAAAGACTGAGTAAGCCCTACTACAATCAATGTAAACTGATAAAGTTAACTGGCATGAGCAGCAGGGATGAACATAAGGATAACAACATACTAGCATGATGATTAACTAACAAGGTAGATAAAGGTTTCATCGCATAATCAGGTTTAAGGTTTTGCACCACAGGTGTATCAGCATTCTAACATGTCATGTATAATCAAGAATTTATCCCTTGGCCTAAACTTGGCCCAGTATCAGGTGTTTGACTCAAATCAAGATCCAACTTCTTGGTACCAATCCTAGTATAACAGGATTAGGTGTTACCCCAATGTTCACATCGAAACAGGACGGAACAGAATGGTCCATACAGAAATAGAGCTTGGGAAAAATGGTCTCTTACCATCCCAACAGATAAAGTACAGAAACGGAATGCTAACAATAATGGGCCTTAACCACCCTAACAGATAAAGTACAGAAACAGAATACTAACTATAATGGGCCTTTACCACCCTAACAGAACGGTACCACGCAGAAACAGACGGGTGTTGCCACCCAACAGAACAGACGGTACCAACAGAATCAGACAGAACTAAGTGTACCCTAAATCCTACCCAAGCGATCGGCTCCCTAATACATAAATACCCTGTGTCGGCCCCACGATAGGGTGTATCACCCCCTAAAGTGGCAACCAATTGGCACAGGCATATTTATAGATGTCACGGCGTCTTACATCCTCAGAGGCAGACCGGGATCCATGCACGCACATGACCCGGTTGGAACGCACCATCAACACCCATCGCCATTATCAGAATGAACCACTTATAATTAGTTCAGTAAGCGTGCCCGGACCCTACCTACAGTTGGGTCAAAGTTTTGATACCAGAAAGGGTTACTGACTAATATGGGTCCCAAACAACAGATGACACAAGTATTCCCCCTTGTGTCCCCAGACTATCAGATTCAGATTAACTTATTAACAGAGTTCAGACATACAAAGTTCAGACGATTAGTTTTCAGACTAACGGATCAGATAACAGATTTACAAACCTGCCTAACTTAGTGTGGGTCCTACAGATCCGCAAAGCAGGTTCGTTTAACTTATCAATCAAGTTAGTTTATCCAGACCAGGTATCAAATCGGTTCTCAGCCTTATCAAATTACTGAGTTGGATTGGTATAGTTCAACTTAACCCCGTGAAATTACCGAGTTCAGATTGGTTAAGTGTAGGTTAACTCAACCCCGTTAATCTACCAAGCCCAAATTGGTTAAGTATTAAATGGACCATGACTTAACCCTAATCATGAGGCATTAATTAATTAATGCGCCTTAACCTCTCACATTAGACTTTTTTGTGGTTACTAGTTAGGCCGGGCGGGTCCGGGTAGCTTTACACCACAACTTGGTCTAACCTCGGGTCCAAGGTACAACATGACCAACTTCTCACATTGGGTCCTATCGTTTGTAGCAACTAGTTAGGCCGGTCGGCTCCGGGTAGGTTTACGCTACAAACTCAACCCAACCTCGAGTTGGCCACACTTATCTTTTCTAAGTGTCATGTCCACCATGTTTCCAAAACATGTTACAAATTTTCAAGCAATTGGGTAGACCTAACTTAATAGGTAAATTCCCAATGGGTAGACCTAACTTAATAGGTAAATTCCCAAGCTTATGTTTTTATGTCTTTTAAGTTTACCCAACCCCAAACGCAATCCCATCGCTTACATATCGCAATAGCGCATAAAGGATAGAAAGAGGGAACTTGGCATAATCATGACATAAAAGTGTTGAAGCCACAAGTTCAACATGGTGGCATATGAAATGTACATATGTTCAAATACTTGCATTAGGCCTCAAAAAGCATGCATAACTTGCATATCATATGACAACTTGCATATCAAACTTGCATAGCATAACTTGCATATCATGTGACAACTTGCATATCAAACTTGCATAGCATAACTTGCATATCATGTGACAACTTGCATATCAAACTTGCATAGCATAACTTGCATATCATGTGACAACTTCCATATCAAACTTGCATAGCATAACTTGCATATCATGTGACAACTTGCATATCAAACTTGCATAGCATAACTTGCATATCATGTGACAACTTACATATCAAACTTGCATAGCATAACTTGCATATCATGTGACAACTTGCATATCAAACTTGCATAGCATAACTTGCATATCATGTGACAACTTACATATCAAACTTGCATAGCATAACTTGCATATCATGTGACAACTTGCACATCAAACTTGCATGACACAACTTGCTTATCATATGACAACTTACATATCAAACTTGCATAACACAACTTGCTTATCACATGACAACTTACATATCAAACTTGCATAACACAACTTGCTTATCATATGACAACTTACATATCAAACTTGCATAACACAACTTGCATATCATACATTTAACTTTAAAGTTTAAGTATGAGAGTAGAATAGGGCTTACAATGCTTATGCGGACTCAAATGAGTATAGCAAATGTAAGAAAACCCTTATGCAACCAATTAAACCCCAAAATGCAAGCAAAATAGATCAAAACTCTCTCTTTATGATGCAAAGATAGAAACTTGACTTGAATGCAAGCTAATGATGATCATACAAGTCTAAAAACACTTGTATGCATGGAAAATCTCATAAGAATTTGTTTAGGAATTTATGAAGAGAGTGGAGGCCATGAGAGGATTGATTTTGCCATAGTTTAGTTGCTAGAATGAATAATGATGATTTAGGGTAGGTTAGGGTCTTATTTATAGATTAGGCAAGTGTTTTAGGCCATAGGATTAACCCTAGATTCAATCCAAGCCATCAAAGCATGTCTTGGGGAAGAAGTCAAGTGTAGGAACCATCTAGGGCCTTTAGATTAAAGATGGACCATGAGAACCATTCAAATGCAAAATCTGCATTTGAGCGAATCGGCCCACGGGTTGACAGCCAAACACCCTGGATTAACCCCTAGTCGACCCAGCGGGCTCAGGTCGACCTCAAAAATCGGCCGGTTCAGTTATTCCCCTCTCCCAATTCGCTGTTTTGAACATTTTTGCATATTTATTTAATTTTCAATTATATATATATATATATATATATCAATATATAAATATTTCTCTGCGCAACCCATTTCACTTAATTAAGTATACTTTAATTTGGGAATTTTTCGTGAAACTTCGCGAGGCCATAGCTTGGTCATACGGACTCCGATTTTCGAAAACTCAGACTCTATTTCGCGTATTTTTCCGAGACGAACGCAATGGCATAGCCCGTTTCCCTTGATTCAGATTTTACAGTTTAATTCTGCCTCCATTTATGTTATAACATGTTATTCAAAAATACGGGTTGTTACATTCTTCCCTCCTTAAAGGATTTCGTCCTTGAAATCTCCAAGTTAGGAAGAACGTATCCTACCATCCAACATCCATCTACTCAAAACACCATCCACGAGCAATCATTGTCCTTACTAGATTCTAAATGTTGTATGAACATATGCAAAGGTGTGTGTATATGTACTTATCTAATGCAAATATCATCAATGCAAATTATGTTAGTGAAATGAATCCATATGTATGCAATTCCTAACATAATGTATAGCATCTATATGTGTGCACATAACATACATCCATATGCAACATCCATGTGCCGAATCAACCATCTTGCAACCATAAGAATTGAAAATGTACACACGTCCATATGCAATATGAGAGTGTATTTCAAGCCGATCTAGTGCCTAGTGTGTGTTTATGCATCCACGAGCAACCACTAGCAACCACTTGCATCCACTTGCAACCATCAAACATAACATGTCTCAAACACATGTTTACATCCATAGGATTCCTATCTCAACAAGATACAGTCGAGTGATGGAAGCGAGTACAGATAAAACAAAAACTTGGTATATATACTTACAGACTACTAGTACAGATCAGATCTTCCCAAATGATTCTTAGGAAACTAAGCATGGTAGGAACCCAGAATGTATTTGTCATAGTCACAGATACTCTCAAATCCCAATTTATCACAAACAGATGAGTTATAACTCTCAGGGAGTTTGAGACTATTACCAGATCAGAAGCAAGACTAGCATTAAAGTACTGAGTTGCCATTACAGAATCAAGATACCAGAAAAAGAGTTTCAAACTGAAAATCAGACAAGGAAAATTAAACATCCTACAGACAAATTATTCTAGCCCTAATCTATTCACCCGCCATGCGAGTATTCACCGCTCCTTCCGATATAGTCCCTTTCTTCTTCGGGCAGTCCCTAGTGAAGTGTCCCATCTCTCCACAGTTAAAGCAAGTGCCCTTCCTCTTTCTGCAATCCTTGTTTAGATGAGTTGAGCTTCCACAAGTAAAGCACTTCTTTTCCTTCTTATCTTCAGACTTCTCCTCCTTCTTTTGCATTTCCTTTTTGGGCCCCGTTTTCTTGTTTTGAGACTCATTCACCTTGACCTCCTTCTTTGCACTCTTGTTCTCTTCATTGATAGGGCCATATCTACCAAACTCTCAAACGTGGCCCCCATGGGCACATGAGACATAGCTAACTCCTGTAACGGCTCATTCAATCCTCTAGCAAAACGAAGAGCCTTCTTCTGAGTAGTACTCACCATATCCAAGCCAAAACGAGCTAACTGATTGAACTTGTTCACATATTCTTTAACAAACATGTCTCCTTGCTTCAAAGCAATAAACCTTTCCATTTGCAAATTCTCTTCAGTAGAAGACAGAAACTTAAGCCTGAATCTTGTCCTGAAATCGGCCCAAGTCTCCACAGGCCTAGTACCATTGGTGACTTCCCACCAATAAGCGGCTTCATCCTTCATAAGCCAAACCGCCAACAAGAGCTTCCTCTGATCGTCTAACCCAAAGATAGCAAACAAATCCTCGGTCTCTTTCAACCAATTTCTGGCCTCCACAAAAGTCTCAGTGCCTTGAAAGTTTTTGCCACCCATTGCTTTGAAATCTTTGCAAGTCTTTGCGAAGTCCACTTGAGGATGCTGAGGGGGAGGAGGAAGAGGAACCTCAGCGACAGGAGGAGGAGGAACATTAACTACAGGAGGAGGAACATTAACTACTGGAGGAGGAGGAGGAGGGACATCTGCGGGGCCGGCTTCGGTCGCCCTAGCCTCCAAAAGTCTCCTATACCAAACAGGTACGTGCACTCCCTCCGGGATAACAAAGTTATCAGCCATACTGAAAAAGAAAAAGACAGATTCTGAATGGAGAAAAACGAAGGAATTTTGCTAATGGCTTTTTGGGGAATAGCCTTTAAAATAAACTAGACTTTTCTTTGGAAAATACTTTATACTTGGTTTTGCAAATAGTTTTCCAAAAGTTTTCTAAAAGCTTTTTTTTTTGTTCCTTCTCGTACCATATGCTCTGATACCAAATGTAACACCCCACCTCCGCCGGGGTAACTCTTGCAAGCACTCTGACTTTGGAGGGGCGTTTGAATCAGGTAAACATGCATAATGATATATCAAGGCAGAACAAGAACATATGTATATATGTAAACAGAGTAAATAACATAGATAAAACAGCGGAAGATTTTAAACCATTTCAAAACAAGTCTGGTACAACATAATATCAACTTTCCAAATAAACAAGTCTAGATAAAACAACATCATCTGAAAACTGAAATACATAAGTGCTATCCCCAAAATAAATGATAACCATAGCTAGCTTCATGTCAAGACTGTACATGAGCTAATCCCACAAGCAAGCGATCAGAAATCCAGCTAAGCTCCAATATTCCCTCCCTGAGAACCTGGGGGGGGGGGGAAACGGAAGAAAAGAGGCGAAAGAAAACAGGTCAGTCAAAAAGACTGAGTAAGCCCTACTACAATCAATGTAAACTGATAAAGTTAACTGGCATGAGCAGCAGGGATGAACATAAGGATAACAACATACTAGCATGATGATTAACTAACAAGGTAGATAAAGGTTTCATCGCATAATCAGGTTTAAGGTTTTGCACCACAGGTGTATCAGCATTCTAACATGTCATGTATAATCAAGAATTTATCCCTTGGCCTAAACTTGGCCCAGTATCAGGTGTTTGACTCAAATCAAGATCCAACTTCTTGGTACCAATCCTAGTATAACAGGATTAGGTGTTACCCCAATGTTCACATCGAAACAGGACGGAACAGAATGGTCCATACAGAAATAGAGCTTGGGAAAAATGGTCTCTTACCATCCCAACAGATAAAGTACAGAAACGGAATGCTAACAATAATGGGCCTTAACCACCCTAACAGATAAAGTACAGAAACAGAATACTAACTATAATGGGCCTTTACCACCCTAACAGAACGGTACCACGCAGAAACAGACGGGTGTTGCCACCCAACAGAACAGACGGTACCAACAGAATCAGACAGAACTAAGTGTACCCTAAATCCTACCCAAGCGATCGGCTCCCTAATACATAAATACCCTGTGTCGGCCCCACGATAGGGTGTATCACCCCCTAAAGTGGCAACCAATTGGCACAGGCATATTTATAGATGTCACGGCGTCTTACATCCTCAGAGGCAGACCGGGATCCATGCACGCACATGACCCGGTTGGAACGCACCATCAACACCCATCGCCATTATCAGAATGAACCACTTATAATTAGTTCAGTAAGCGTGCCCGGACCCTACCTACAGTTGGGTCAAAGTTTTGATACCAGAAAGGGTTACTGACTAATATGGGTCCCAAACAACAGATGACACAAGTATTCCCCCTTGTGTCCCCAGACTATCAGATTCAGATTAACTTATTAACAGAGTTCAGACATACAAAGTTCAGACGATTAGTTTTCAGACTAACGGATCAGATAACAGATTTACAAACCTGCCTAACTTAGTGTGGGTCCTACAGATCCGCAAAGCAGGTTCGTTTAACTTATCAATCAAGTTAGTTTATCCAGACCAGGTATCAAATCGGTTCTCAGCCTTATCAAATTACTGAGTTGGATTGGTATAGTTCAACTTAACCCCGTGAAATTACCGAGTTCAGATTGGTTAAGTGTAGGTTAACTCAACCCCGTTAATCTACCAAGCCCAAATTGGTTAAGTATTAAATGGACCATGACTTAACCCTAATCATGAGGCATTAATTAATTAATGCGCCTTAACCTCTCACATTAGACTTTTTTGTGGTTACTAGTTAGGCCGGGCGGGTCCGGGTAGCTTTACACCACAACTTGGTCTAACCTCGGGTCCAAGGTACAACATGACCAACTTCTCACATTGGGTCCTATCGTTTGTAGCAACTAGTTAGGCCGGTCGGCTCCGGGTAGGTTTACGCTACAAACTCAACCCAACCTCGAGTTGGCCACACTTATCTTTTCTAAGTGTCATGTCCACCATGTTTCCAAAACATGTTACAAATTTTCAAGCAATTGGGTAGACCTAACTTAATAGGTAAATTCCCAATGGGTAGACCTAACTTAATAGGTAAATTCCCAAGCTTATGTTTTTATGTCTTTTAAGTTTACCCAACCCCAAACGCAATCCCATCGCTTACATATCGCAATAGCGCATAAAGGATAGAAAGAGGGAACTTGGCATAATCATGACATAAAAGTGTTGAAGCCACAAGTTCAACATGGTGGCATATGAAATGTACATATGTTCAAATACTTGCATTAGGCCTCAAAAAGCATGCATAACTTGCATATCATATGACAACTTGCATATCAAACTTGCATAGCATAACTTGCATATCATGTGACAACTTGCATATCAAACTTGCATAGCATAACTTGCATATCATGTGACAACTTGCATATCAAACTTGCATAGCATAACTTGCATATCATGTGACAACTTCCATATCAAACTTGCATAGCATAACTTGCATATCATGTGACAACTTGCATATCAAACTTGCATAGCATAACTTGCATATCATGTGACAACTTACATATCAAACTTGCATAGCATAACTTGCATATCATGTGACAACTTGCATATCAAACTTGCATAGCATAACTTGCATATCATGTGACAACTTACATATCAAACTTGCATAGCATAACTTGCATATCATGTGACAACTTGCACATCAAACTTGCATGACACAACTTGCTTATCATATGACAACTTACATATCAAACTTGCATAACACAACTTGCTTATCACATGACAACTTACATATCAAACTTGCATAACACAACTTGCTTATCATATGACAACTTACATATCAAACTTGCATAACACAACTTGCATATCATACATTTAACTTTAAAGTTTAAGTATGAGAGTAGAATAGGGCTTACAATGCTTATGCGGACTCAAATGAGTATAGCAAATGTAAGAAAACCCTTATGCAACCAATTAAACCCCAAAATGCAAGCAAAATAGATCAAAACTCTCTCTTTATGATGCAAAGATAGAAACTTGACTTGAATGCAAGCTAATGATGATCATACAAGTCTAAAAACACTTGTATGCATGGAAAATCTCATAAGAATTTGTTTAGGAATTTATGAAGAGAGTGGAGGCCATGAGAGGATTGATTTTGCCATAGTTTAGTTGCTAGAATGAATAATGATGATTTAGGGTAGGTTAGGGTCTTATTTATAGATTAGGCAAGTGTTTTAGGCCATAGGATTAACCCTAGATTCAATCCAAGCCATCAAAGCATGTCTTGGGGAAGAAGTCAAGTGTAGGAACCATCTAGGGCCTTTAGATTAAAGATGGACCATGAGAACCATTCAAATGCAAAATCTGCATTTGAGCGAATCGGCCCACGGGTTGACAGCCAAACACCCTGGATTAACCCCTAGTCGACCCAGCGGGCTCAGGTCGACCTCAAAAATCGGCCGGTTCAGTTATTCCCCTCTCCCAATTCGCTGTTTTGAACATTTTTGCATATTTATTTAATTTTCAATTATATATATATATATATATATATATATATCAATATATAAATATTTCTCTGCGCAACCCATTTCACTTAATTAAGTATACTTTAATTTGGGAATTTTTCGTGAAACTTCGCGAGGCCATAGCTTGGTCATACGGACTCCGATTTTCGAAAACTCAGACTCTATTTCGCGTATTTTTCCGAGACGAACGCAATGGCATAGCCCGTTTCCCTTGATTCAGATTTTACAGTTTAATTCTGCCTCCATTTATGTTATAACATGTTATTCAAAAATACGGGTTGTTACAGGAGGCCTAACTTCCTGGTAAAAGGTCGATGGTTCGATTCCTACCATGCGCTTCCCCATCCTACATAAATTTACCCGGGGGTATGGGGGCTTGGATTAGCGGACGGCTTTACTGTACCCTCCTCAGGAGTTTACCGGCCCGCCGGGTTCTCCTGGGTTTTCAAAAAAAAAAAAAAAACTTTGCTATAGAGATGATAAAGAGATGATGATAACTTATTAGCAATTATACATTTCAGTCAATGTTTTGGGTTACAAATTATTTAAAAGAGCATATATGTGTCTAGAAGCATAATTGCATATGTATGTAAATACATATGTTTAACAATGGGTTCGATGAGAACGTTAGGTTAGTGCAAAGTCTTGAACTTGGTGCGAATATGATGAATTATAACATACGAAATACACACAAACTCAAAAATCGTGGATTAGTTTCTTTTTGGAAGTGGAGGAAGTAAAATTAAAAAAATAGAAAACTGTCATGTAGATTCAAGTTTTCTTATTGCTTAAGTCAACTTAATCAAACATATATGTACTTGTAATCTATAGCAAAGATCTCCAGATGATTTCACACCAATTTGATCATTGTTACGGAGTTTGATTGTGATATAAACCCACTTGCATTCAATCACTATAAAGAACTCATGACGTTAAAACCTTCGATATATTATATTAGGAATAGGATTTTGTTCACACTTTTTTTAAAGTGTGAACAAAACACTTTCCTCCTATTGGAGGAATTTGGTGGGTCACATATGGACCCCTCTGAATTCCTCCTATAGGGCTCGAGTGTTTTGTTCACACTTAAAAAAAAGTGTGAACAAAATCGGACTCGTATATTAGTTTTAAAAGTTGATTTTATCTATTAATTAAGGTAGTGTGCTACGCACACTGGATTAAACATAATATACATTTAATACTCTTTTTGCTTTATTAAAATAAATCTCATTGTGATTGCATCTCCATTGAAATAAAATGGGTTGCCTTATAGTATTAAAAAATAATCACTGGAAAGTAATGACATATCAAGTAATCACGCATGAGAATATTATAGTGTTATGAGAAATTAGTAGGGTTGTTACGGTTAACCATTCAACCGCCGAACCGTTCAAACCGTTCACACGGTTGTCGTCTACTACGGTAACGGTGACAGTAACGGTTGTGGATTTTGATAACCGCGGTGAAATATACCGAACCGCACATGATTTTTTTATAGTACTTCGTAAAAAATATATGTATTTTTAATAACTTAAGCTAGAGAAATAACATATGTATAAATAATTTGTGTTTTTATTTATAGGCAACATGCATACGGATGGTTTGTTTCATAAATAAACAAACTAACTCTTAAGAAAAAAGTTTGAACCTGAATTATTTATGGATAACAATGTAAATGAAATGACCCGAAAATCGCCCTTGCGGGAAATCCCCGGATACGCTTACTTTAGGCTACAACAACATCAGAACAACAACAGCAGACTTTTATAAACATCATAATAATGTTACATCAAAGTACAGAATATCAGAGTACATCGGATAAAATTACAGCGGAAGATAAATTACAATATTTTAATACACTACAGCGGAAATAAAATAACTAAGGCAGCGGAAGACAACTAAGCTCTGGACACAGCTTTAGGCTTCAATCCAGAATCCTGCTCGAGATAAGAACCTGTAGACAAACTACTCGACTGTCCGTGTGGAAAGAGGGCACCCGAGTTTGTAAAGGTGGAAACAAACAACGGGTCAGTCATGGGACTGGTGTGAGAATTCTTAACTAAATTCACTAATAACAATAAGACAAATCCAAGGACCACGCCGCTAACGCGGAACGGGTTTGCTCCAATGGATTGTCGTGCATAAATTAAAGTAAATCGTTAAACAACGCAATGCTTTTTGGAAAAATTAAACCATCATAAGACTCAAGTCCCATCACACAATGCAACGAAAACCGGAGGATAGAGTTTTACCTTATAATGGTCAAAAATGCTTGATACGAAAAAAAACGAATTTGATATTATTATTAGTGTGTATACGTTTCAAAAACATTTCAAAGTAAATGTATCAATCCTAGGAAGCATAGCTACCATATAATATGCCTCCATAACAGTAATACAATCAAAACCACATGAGTTCGTATTGGAAATTGGGTTTCCATCATGAGTCAAGGCTAGGGAGGAGCTCCTTACCGATTCGAGACACTCCAGCTAATGTCTCAGGATTCCCCGCAGTTAACCCTTGGATCCTACAGGGTCGGTCCACACATACAGCTTCGTGGATTAGTTATTCCTGAACACACGTTTCCCGATCCTATATGATCTATCATCCGAGGTGCCTCATTCCATCATCCACATAAGTAAAATATCAGTCAATTTAAGCACTGACACTACTTCTAGCTAGAAAGAAACGTGTTGCTCTCCCTGCGTTCCCTTCTCCCGTTTTAGACTCAACTGGGTTGTGAGGCTCGCGAAGTAACGTTATAACCACAAGGCCTGCTTTTCAACAAAGCCTTGATCATCTTCATCTTGGCGTGCCACGTTGACAATTCATGCCATGCGATTGATAACTATTAATACACAACCTCTAAGGGCGTTAAGGAAGAGAATAAATTCTCCGCCGCCAACGGTCGTATATTAATAGAAATCAATTTACATAGAACAAAATTCAACGTCAGAGACACATCCATTTATAAGCTTATGCTCTGGATCTGAGCGAAAGCCAAATCCGTACAAACCAACACTACGTCTGGATAACTACCATCTTAGCCCCGTCTTGGGAGCAAATTAATCAAGGGCCTCAACACTAGTTAGCCATTCGATGTGAAGATCGTCGGTCTTCAATTGCCGTCTTCAATTCTTCCATTTAAAACGTCGTATGATTATTTGAAATGAGTATAACTCGGTCTTTTCAAATAATCTTCGCATAATTATCATTTAAATTATTTCATAACGTTATTACTTATCACTATTTTTTTTTATTTTGATAAAAGTAGTTCATTTGCATTTCAACGACATTACAGGTCATTAACATATAAGGGTAATATACCAACCAAACCAACAGCGCACAATCATGTTCCTATCATACAATGATGTAACGTGACATGTTTATATCAAGATATCATGTTATATAAACAGTTCAATTCCCTTCCCTCATTTTATTTGTTAATAAACAACAACTAAAATGTAACTTTCAATTCAATTAATGCATAGAAAATGTCATTTAAAAACATTCTTTTTCTTATTTATTTATACTATATGTGAATAAGTTTACTTTCCCTTATTCTTATTTATTTACCTTAATGTAAATAAATGTTATCTATCACTTCTACATATCCTATTTACATGAGAATGTAAATGAAAGTGTCGTCTAAAATAATTCTTTTATTTACATAAGCAAATGTAAATTTCTGTTTCATATTTTATTTACATTCTTTAATTACATTCTTTAATTACATTGAAAATGTAATATTTTATTTCTTATTCTTTACACTATAGAAGAATGTGAATTCTCCTTTATAAAAATGAGCACTTTCCCAGTTTCCTATTTTTCATTAAAAAAATGGGATTTTAATGTCAACATATTTTATTTCAAAAATATGGTCATTTTTCTATATTCTAACTTTACATTATAAATGAGATTCTTAATGTTAACATATTTTTAAAAATATGATCATTTTCCTATACATTAAAAATGAGATTTTTAATGTCGGCATATTTTTATTTAATATATATATGATCTTTTCCCTTCATTTAAGACTGGCATTAAAAATATATTCTTTTCTACCTAAAAAGAAGGTATTCTTTACTTTATTCTCTTTATTTACATTATGAAGAATGTAATTCTTCTAACTTCTTTTATTACAAAAATAAAATGAAATTTTCTTCTGTTAATTCCATTAAAGAAAATGTAATTTTTTTCTTCTTTTGATCACATTGAGGAAAAGGTGAATTTTTTTTCTTATTCCCCTTTTTATTTATTACATTAAAATGTAACCTTCGTTACGACGGTAAATTCTTATCTTATAATTACATTTAAAAAAAAATGTAACTTCCCTTTTATAACAAACATGGAGGTGAGAATATTCGTTTCATTATTAACACATAACGGTGTGAAAATAATCTCAATTTCTAATTTAACTCATGACGGTGTAAATAATATCCATTTTCTATTTAACCGTTTATATTTTTAGTATGGGCCAGACCTCTCACATTAGGCCTGCAACTTGTGGATGCTGGATAGACCGGTCGGTTCTGGGCAGGCTTATCCCACAAGTTGGGCTTAACTTCGTGTCTTGGCCAAATTTTTATTTGCGCACTTGGACCTCTCACATTAGGCCCAACATTTGTGGCTGCTGGATATGCCGGTCGGGTCCGGGCAGACTTCCACCACAAATGTGACCTAACCTCGTGTCCAAGTATAATTTTAATTAATCATTATAATTGTTCTACTAAAAATATTATTTTACACTTCTTAGCATAATTGATGTTTTTAATTCACATGCCATTCTTTAATAAAAGTGATGAATTCTAATGTCATATAAAGAGAATATTTTATATGTAAACATATTTTCTATGAATTCTAATGACCTTTTTAATGTAATGACCTTCTAGTTTTAATGACATTATAATTTAACAACATTTTAATCTAGTTATATTCTAGTTTCAATGACCTCCTAATTTAATGACATTTTAAATCTAGTGATATTCTAGTTTTAATGACATCCTAATTTAATGACATTTTAAATCTAGTGATATTCTAGTTTTAATGACATCCTAATTTAATGACATTTTAAATCTAGTGATATTCTTGTTTTAATGACATCCTAATTTAATGACATTTTCTATAAATGACCTTATAATATTTTAACATGAAGGGCAAGTTTATCCTAACATAAATGCCAATTTCAAATTTTCGTAAAATTTACAAACTAAATTCCACATAAATGACAAATTTATTTTTACATAAATGACAAATTCAATTTAAACATAGATGACAAATTTATCTTACATAACATATTTCTAATAAAAGTGGCATGTCTATCCTAAAACATTTTTGACTAAAATGACATTTCCTAACTAAAATGATATGTTTAACACAACATGATATATTCTTACAAAAATGTTGTTTAATTAGCACATATATTTTTATTGTTTAATAATTCTAACTATTCATATATTAACATAAAAAGAATACTTTTATGTTAAATCAATTCTATCATTTCATATATTAACATAAGAAGAATATTTTTATGTTAAATCAATTCTATCATTTCAACAAATATGATAATTTGGTTTCAACTCTTTATTTCAACAAGTATGACAATTTTAATCTAATGACCATTCCAATTTAAGGACATTTTTAATCTAACATAAATGACATTTTTGAATCTTAACATAAAAGTCATTTTGAATTCTAACATAAATGTTCCTTTTATTACAAACATATGTTATTAGAAAGATAATCTTTTTATCACTAATATTTTAGAACATGTTCCTTTTTATTACTAACATGAAATTACATGATATGTTCCTTTTCATTTTAAAAACATGTTTTTATTAAAAATATAATCTTTATATTAGAAATCCAAATTTTAAACAAAAATTCATTTTCAGGTGGATCAGGAAAAATAAGGTTTTGTGCTGAGCCTTGAATTGACAAAATCCATGTTTTCATGTGAAACATGAAAAATGAGAATTTGTTGCAACCTCAAATCTGAGCAAAAACCCATATTTATGAACAACACTGAAAATTGTAAATTTCTATTTCCTACTCGGATTCTATGTTCTTACAAAAAAAAAGATTTAATCTTTATTGTTTGTAAATAAATAAAAAAAAATGAAATTTTAAATCAAAAGAAAACAAACAACTCAATATACATGATGTAATAAGAATAACATTTCTTTTATTGCATAGCATATAAATAAAAAAGATCTCAAACAAAAGAAAAAAAATGCATTGCGCGCATAAAATTTAGAACATGAATCTTAAAGGCGAGATCTTCATATCGTTTCGCAATAAAATAAAATAAAATAACATCACGTGGAATCTGGAATAATGACATAGAAAGAAGAATAGTAGCGCGTACACAGATTCTAACCGATGAATCTGGAATAATTACATAAAAAAAGAATAGCAGCGCATACACGAATTTGAATAAAGAAATAAAATTCAACGCAGACACAGAGCTAAATTATTACAGACATACCGATATACAGATTTTAATCACAAGAAAATAATTAAAAACTAAATTAATTAAATCCAGAATTCTCACCTATCATGCTTATCCACGTCTAGGTCTCGGAACACCATTCTTTTTTTATTTAGAGAAAGAAGGATTGAGTAATTAGAGAGGAAGAGAAAGAGAAGGGGAAAGGAATGGCTGCCATGGATTGGAGAAGAAGAAAATGGCGGCTCTCTTTTTATGAGCAAACAATTAGGTTTATGAGAAATGGTTTGGGGTTAGGATTAGGATATAATATACTGATAGATAATTATTTCAATTAGGCCCCTATGTGTTTTTAAAACCTAATATTTTATTTATAATTTGGTCCATTTTCACCGTCTTAAAATTCGTGCAGTTACATACTTATTCCAAATCTTAATTGTTTGTATAAATATTAAATTTCAAAATATATGTAGTGACCTGAAAATCCAGTCCAATTTGAGCTGACTAAATAACACAAGTCCAACCCCAAATTGCTCTTGAAATTCAAGAAACTAATAGAAAGAAGATAGAGGGTGAGTATAGATAAGATAGAACTAATAGAATAGAAGAAGAAGAAGAACATCATCATCAGAGTAAACACGAATCTCACAGCGGAACGAATAAAATATAACATAACTTTTGAAATAAAAACAGTTATACATACAATAGCACCTATCAGAGTACATCACTTACAACAACAGCGGAGATAATAATAGCTATAGAATCCTGAAGCCTCCTGCTCCAAGCTCTCCAAGTGTATCTGTAAAATCCCGACTACTTGACTGCCCCTACAAATTTAGGCACCCAAGAGTTTAGGGAAAACAAACAAATAAACTCCGGGTGAGTCATGGGAATGATGCGAATAAAACTCTTAACACTTGGTTTAATAACGGATATATCATAAGACCACGCCGTGAAAACGGAACGGGTTTTTCCCTTATGAAAATCCAAACAACTTTGTAAAGCAATATCATTGTGATATTATAATAATGTCTAAGTACAAATAGATATCAATATAGCAGAAACGTTTACATCTCACATTCTACTATATAGTATACAATCAAAACCACAAGCACGTATTGGGTAATGGATTTCCAACTATGACAAGGTATGGAACCAGCTTCCGATCAGTGTACTCTAGGAACGATAAACTGGAGTTCAACAAGAACATTTTGCAACTTAGCCACACATGACCGACCACTCTTTTCGCTTGAGTGTATCGAATGTATATCACCAACGGTTGGGATCAGCAACCGTTTCCCGTATATATATATATATGAGACAGCATTGATAGATTAAAGAAGCAAATGAATTTTCTCTAGATAGGTGATTATACACCCTACTTCGGTGCGATCGACTTAGCCATGCTGCCTGCCCGATTTCTGTCATTTACCGACTGATGAGGCTTGAGGTTACGCTTTATCATCACATCAGATTCACTTCGAATGCCACATTGTCAAATCCATCGAAAATCACTAATTTACGTCTACGTGTTAGCTAAAGAAGTGCCCTTCTCCGCTTCCACTCTTGGTATGGTTGAAGAAATCAATGTACGTGACCTTTCCGGAAATACTCTGTCAGACATTCATCCATACAAGTCATCCAGGAACAGGATGAGCCGAAGGCACTATTCAGTACATCCATCTTAGGCACTGTTATCTAAGACTTATACAATAGCCCTTGCACTTTACTCCGTCTTCAATTATCTTTGGCATATATGATTCGCAACGCTTATGCCAATACAAAGTGGTTCTTTGGATAATAATCCAACCGGTCTCTCCATATTAACAACGTAAAATGGTCAAAACATTTGATAGTCTATGATTTAACTATAAAAGGAAAACTCGTGTGCAAACAACGATATTATTTCCAGTTGGAAATTATATCAATCAATCATCATTCAACTTTTATCCCTTTAGTTCATTACTTCACTTATCTCCTGTTTCCATATATTCAACCTTTCTTATTTTCTATTTTTAGAAAATATACCTTATTATCAATGGAAAACATTTCCATTTCCTGTTTTCTATATTAGAAACATTTCTGATTTCTTATTTGGAAAACATTTCCAAAGTTCCTTTATTGGATTTAAACTGATGTTTAAATAAAACATCGCTATGCCAACTCAAACCATTTACTGAATTCACTTAACCATCATTCACTATCATACCTTACCATTCCTTAGTTAAGAAGGAAGTCAATCAAGTTGGGGTATAATTACCTCTCAGACCTTAACTGAACAACGTTATAACTTCGAAATAGTAATAGTTTATCCTTTAAACCTTTAACAACTTCTTTACGTAACTCTCGGATTCAATTTACGAATCCACTTCTTTATTGAAAGAATTGATTATAACGATAACGTTATAATCCCTACTTTCGAAATATCTAACTTAAATTATAACCTTTGTTCTTTAATTCGAATAATTAAACCTAACCCTAATTTATTAGTGTATACTCTTGATTTACAAACTGGAAAGTAAATATTTCTTTCCCGAATTCGATATAATTGAATTCGACGTAAAATTCTCTTTCGAGTAATCTCTATTTGATTAACTCTTCTTCGAATATCCTATATTCGATTATCTCTCTTCGAATAACTTATATTCGAAATCTCTCTCTTTCGAATAAACTATATTCGATCTCTTTCTTTCGAATACGCTATATTCGAAAATCTCCTTTCGATTAAACTAACATCGATAATTCCTTTCGATTAAACTATAATCGATAACTCCTTTCCTTTAACTCTATTCGAATAAAGTATATTCGACTAACTCTATTTAACTCCGTTTAACTCTATTTAACTCTATTTAACTCTATTCGAATAACTAATATTCGATAACTCTATTTAACTCTATTCGATAACTCTATTTAAATCCGTTTAACTCTATTTAACTCTATTCGAATAACTAATATTCGATAACTCTATTTAACTCTATTCGAAAAACTAATATTCGATAACTCTACTTACTCCATTCGCTTGACTCTAGATCGCAGCGATCACAATGGTTACGCCTGATTCCCTCAGGAAACATCCGACCGCCTTAGGCTATCTGCAGCTTACGCTAGCAGTCGTGCTAAATGGCATATTATTTGGATTAACTCTAACTGATTAACTCTATTGGTTTAACTCTAACTGATTTATTCTAATTGGTTAACTCTAACTGATTTCTCTAACCGATTAATTCTAACTGATTAACTTTAACTGGTTAACTCAAATCGATTAACTCTATTTGACTAACTCGACTCGACTAACCCCCTTCGAATACCATATTCGACTAACCCCCTTCGAATACCATATTCGATTAACTAACTTCGAACACCATATTCGATTAACTAACTTCGAATACCATATTCGATTAACTAACTTCGAATACCATATTCGATTAACTAACTTCGAATACCATATTCGATTAACTAACTTCGAATACCATATTCGATTTACTAACTTCGAATACCATATTCGATTAACTAACTTTCGAATACCATATTCAATTAACTAACTTCGAATACCATATTCGATTAACTAACTTTCGAATACCACATTCGATTTACTAATTTCGAATACCATATACGATTAACTAACTTCGAATACCATATTCGATTTACTAACTTCCAATACCATATTCGATTTACTAACTTCGAATACCATATTTTATTTACTAACTTCGAATACCATATTCGATTAACTAACTTTCGAATATCATATTCGATTAACTAACTTCGAATACCATATTCGATTAACTAACTTTCGAATACCATATTCGATTAACTAACTTCGAATACTATATTCGATTTCTCCTTTTTGATAAAGTTTATCCATTTAAAAAGATCCCCTTATAACAATGTTTATTCATTTATAAAGATTCACTTTTTAGTAACGGTTCTTCACTTTACAAATGTTCATTTAATAACGTTTTCCTTTTTATAACGGTTTCCTTTTTATAACATCTTATTCCGTTATAAACCAATTTCCTTTTTATTAACTCTATTTATTTTCTAAATATTCCCTTTTCAATTCTATTTGTAAATGGTTTACAAATATTTCTTTTTTCTATTTTATTCTATTTGCAAATGGTTTGCAAATATTTCCTTTTCAAATTTATTCTTAAGAATATTCTAACTCCTTAAATTCCCGGGAAAATTGGCCATAACCTCCTTTGTATCGGAAGCATCGGGAAAATCCCCAAACCCGCCACACAGGCTGTAATAACCCGGAAATTCTGGGCCAGTTTAAAATTTTTATTTTGGCAATTTTAGCGAATTTTGAATATTTAAATAGATTATTTTAAATAATATCGACGTGAAAATTTATTTTGAATAGAATTCAACGTATATATTTATACACGTCGTCGTTTGAATATAAATAATTATATATAATTATAATAGAATTGAAAATGGCGCGGTAGTTCGATAATTCGATTTCAAACTTCAATTGAATGTACCGGGTGCAAAACAATCCGGATTTTAGTGAAACCAAAAACATTAGGATCTAGTTGAGAATATCTTTCCAACGAATCCGACAAATCGAAATTTCATAGCGGGAATCAAAAGTTATGCCCAGTTGAAAATTCAGAATAGTCGCTATGTAAATTATATGCGGCGCCAAAAAGTCATATTTTGCATACGGATGAATTTGGACTCGAAACCACTTCCATTGAGTTCAAAATGCCGTTTAGAACTCCGAAAAGTATAAGCTTCGATATATTCCGATATCCGGAATAGTGGCTATGGGCTGGAGCTTTTCGGTTAACAATACATAGTCCTTAAAAAGTGAAATTTTGCATACGAGCTCAGAATTCGACGAGATAAATTTTTATGGATTCATAATGACAAATTAATGTTATGTTCCAAATAGCACGTCGAACGGAGTTAGTATGTGGCCGTGCGAGCTGAAACAGTTCAGGGTAAAGCGAGCAGTCATTTTACAAAGGAACATTATTGATACGACCTCGGAATTCAATTCTACTTTTTTTTCTAGATTCGTATCGTCTAATAATGGTTAAATCCAAGAGGGCTTGATTTTTTGAGTTAGCATGTGAGCGTGCGAGAAGAAAAGGTGCGCCAAAATCGCATTTTTAGAGCTTATCTGAGCATTTTTGTGATTTTTGTTGAATGGTCAAACGAACTCGGAATTCGACGAAACTTGTTTCGTTGGACTCGTCTTCACGTCTACTATGTCGTGTCCGAAATCCGCGGCGATTGGAGATCGTTAGTGTTCAGGCGATACGCGGGAAACTAGCATATAATCACTTTTACTTCCTTTTTCTCTTCATAATTTCACTTTCCTCTCTTCCTCCAAAAAACTCAAAAATGGCTCCTCCTCCCCAAACCCGCTGCCCACCTCCACCACCGGCCTCCACCGCCCACCGCCGGCCGCCGCACCCCCTCCTCCTCCTCCCCTCCTCCTCCTCTTCCTCCTCCTCTCTCCATTTGCAAACCCTAAGCCCCTACACCCAAACACCACCACCGCGGCCACCACGGGCCCCACCACCGCCACCCACACCCTCCCCCACGTCCATCAGGCCCGCGCCCCCCTCCAGCCCCCTCAATTCCGGCCGTGGGCCCCGCTACACCCAAAAACCCATTTTCACCAAAATCGCCGGTTTTGCAAATAAGTTCCTGACCGTATTTCGCCAATAACTCTCAAACCGTGCGTTTCTATCCAAAGTTCCTCAAGACCAAAGTTGTAGAGCACGAAATTCTCTTCGATTTGGTATATGATAAGTCCTATTTTGCATTGCGGAGTTGTCGGGAAAACGCGTCCGAAGTCTGCTGATCAAACACTGTCAAAATGCTGTCTTTTCTCGATTTCCGGCGAAATGGCACATTTTCGGCAAAAAGACCACTAGGCAAAAGTTGTTCAGAATGGCGTGCTTGTGCTAGAAAAAAAGATGGATTGAAGATTTGAGTTTGTATACGAAGTCTGGAGCTCGAACAACAATTCAGCAGTTCAGAAAAGGCGTTCGAGAAAAAAAAGTGAGTTTTCTCCGCTTTAAAGCTTTTATGATTTTTGACATATGAAGTTAATAAAAATATGATTTTTATGTTATAGAGATAATAAAAATATGATTTTTACATTATAGAAGTATTAAAGATTTGATCTTTATTATGTAAAAGGAACAAAGATGTAATTTTTATATAAGTGGCGATATAAAAATATAATCTTTATTATATGAACACCGTTGTAAAAATAGAATTTTTATCTATATAGTAGTAGTATAAAAATGGGATTTTTATATACATAGCAACAATATAAAAATGTGATTTTTATATACATAGCAACAATATAAAAATGTGATTTTTATATATGTAGTGACTACGGGCGGTGAAAGTGACAAAAGGCGAGAACGACGAAGATTTCTACATAAGAAGAGTCGTGGCGTTTGGTTTAGCTATTGGTGAGAACTTCTCACTCAAAATCTCTTTTTCTAGTTATATATATATACTAGGATGCAGACGGTGCTTAGTAGCACCCGACACCCGTCATCCACAGACCATGGATGGCTTGTTTGTTAAATTGTTTGGTTGAGTAGTTGGTTAGTTTATTTGGTTTGAATTGAATTGTTGGGTGAAATGAATGGATTTGATTGATGTGTGAATGGCATGGGCCTTCACTAGACCGGGGATAAGGCTAGGCCTCGTCCCGTTTCTAGTATCGTGCCGTTATGCCGCCGAAATTTTCTAAAATATGTTAGAAAAATAGAAATATCATTTTTATTGTGTAAATGAACTGAATAGAAATTCATGTGTTAAAATAAAATATTTTATCGTTAAAAATATAAATTTCAACGTGAATGTGAATAAATAAATATTTATAAACAAATCGGCCGATTTGTTTATATACACTGATTTGACTGATATCGATTGGGTCGATAAATTTTACACATCGCCCAACTGCACAAATAAAATCTGTGTTTGATTGTTTGAAACCCCACACGGGTGTTGGGATGAAATTTGAAGTTCACTCATCCTGATTGATTAAATATGTCGATCGATTGATTGACAGGCTGTTATAAGCGTAAGATATCTATATTTGATGCTTATACAGTGTAGTGCACTTTGGTTGATGGTTGATTATTTTTCAATGCTATTATATACATGTGTTGTATGGAATCCATATAATTAACGTTATATGGTGATTGATTGGGCCTCATTCCAATCGGGAAACTAATAAATATTATAAAAGAAAATTCATGTGTTGAATATAAAAATAGTCACGTGTTGACGATGTTCATGTGTTGAGTGAAATATTTTATACAATGAAATTTACATCTTTATCATATTTAAAATTAGAACTACTTCTCAGTAGGAGTCTAATCGAAAATCAAACGATAGATACCATAGTTTTATAAAATATTTTACATAACAAAAATAGTGATGTGTTGACAGTACTCATGTGTTGAGATTAGTCAGGTGTTGGAAGAAATATAGATTCATGTGTTGAATGGAATAAATATTCATTTGTTGAATAGAATAACGATTTATTGAAATATATAAAGCCGTGTTGATTAGAGTTGCGCTATTTTGACGTGAACGATATTTATATCGATTATATTCGTTTTTTTAATGAATATAGAAAAGAAGTGATTTCAAAATATAACGTTTTGAAAATATTATCATTTATATAGTAATGATATAAAATATTCAGTTTTGATTAGAAATTGAAATAGTGTTGAAATGGTTTTGAAAACGAAGTTAAAACGATTTATAAAATACGTTTTAAAAAGGAAATTGACGAAATATATATAATATATATATATATATATATTATATATATAATGGCCTGAATAGAACGCGCCGCTCCGCGGCAGTTCGTGAATTTCGACCATTGACTTCGAATTGACGTTGCGGGAGATCCGACCGTCGGATTCTCCTAAAACCGGAACCGTTGGGTTCGTATCGAAAAGAGCTTTCCAATGAATATTAGAAATTTGAAATCTAACGGTTGGATTTGGAATTATGTCCAAATCAAATTTGAAAAAGGTCGATGTAAGTGCAGTCCGATGGCCGTTGTTGGAAATCGACTGTACGGGCCTTGATAAAATTATTAAAAATATTAATAATTTGTGTAAAATCATAATATGTGAATTGGAAAGAACTAGGATGAAGAATTCCACATTTGAAATGATAAAAATAGATTTTTGTCAAAATGAACTAGTTTTGAACTAGAATTAAAATCAATTTATTTGTGAAATGAATAAATTGAATTTGAAAGTGATTTTAAAAATAATCAAAATTCCCAATACGTGGATTGGACTGGAGTTGAATCGAAATTATCTTCGGGATATTTCGATGTTGGATTTTGTGACTATACAGATATTGTTATGGGAATTTGAAAGATATATTTTATATCGTTATTTCCAATACGATATATGTTGGTTTCAGAATTTGATATTGAATATAAGCCGATATATTTTCTATTCAAAGCCTTGTATTTAATATCAAATGTGATTTGGGTTTATCGTGGATCGTGTTTTAGATGACATTGGTGCTTTAACCCAGTTAAAGGCAAGATATTGATTTTTGAGAAGATTAAAACTAAGTGAAGTTATAATGAATCTTTAATTAGATTAAAAAGTGAATTGATAATTTAAATTATCAAATCTGAAAAGTGATCGAGAATGGAGTATCACCAGTTTTGCTCCAAAGCGATAGTTAAATCTTTAATTAGATTTGAACGTGAAATGGTAATTAATTTTACCGATAACACCGTGGTGTTAGGAATGGAGTATCACCAGTTTTGCTCCATGGGATATATAGGTTGGGATTGGGAAATAAAATAAATAATTACTTCGGTGTGGTTCGTTAATCCCGACTAGTTTGAAATGATATCCAAAGGAAGATTATAGGATAAATTTAGAAGAATTTATCTTGGATAAAATTAATGGGAACATTTCCCTAAAAATGTGTTTTTGTGAATAAAAGAATATTCTGAATTGGAATGAGGCGTTCATTGTGTTTGTGTAACATTTGTTTATTATATACGTGGGTTATTCGGAAAGGCCGGGTTTCTACCCATTCTGAATAACCGATTCGACGTGATGTCGAAGATGAAGACGGTGGTTGAAGACCGGAAGTCTTCACATCGTTTGGGTGATTACTGATGATCTTGATTGGGCTGTACACCCAGGATGAGGGAATCAGTTGGTGATCGTCCAGACGTACCTGGAGATGGATGGATATGCGAGGAAAGTGCCTCCGGTTTCGTTCAGACCCAGAACGAACTTGTAAATGGATTGTGTGTCTGACATTGGATTTTATTCTGTGTTGATTGATCTCTATTAAATATACATCTGTTTGGCGGCGGAGAATTTATTCTCTTACTTAACGCCCTTCTCTGAGACGTACGAGCTCAGAGGTTGTATATCGATAGACATCAGTCGCATGGAGTGAATTGCCAGTGTGGCACGCATAAGTGGCAATTGATCAAGGCTTCTGTTGAAAAGCAAAGTCTTGTGGTTGATGATCAAAGCACGGCCTGTGTGGCGTAGCTTTGTGTATAGCGTGAATTCGCGAGCCTCACACCTCGGTATGAGTCAAAAACGGGATAGTGACTACAGGGAGAGCACGACGTTTCTTTCTAGCTAGGGTGGTGTCAGTGACCTACCAGCCCTGACATTTATATACTTTTCCCCTGTGTGGTTGTTGGATACGAGGCGCCTCGGATATAGGTCTGTAAGGACCGGGAAACGTGTGTTCAGGAATAACTAATCCTCAAAAGTAAGAGAGGACCGGCCCTGAAGATCCAAGGATCATAGTGGGGTCCTGAGGCATTTGCTAGAGTGTCTCGAACGCGGAGAGGAGCTTGCCCCTTTCCTCGACTCATGACGGAAATCCAAATTCCAATACGTGATATTGCGGTTTTAATTGTAGAACTAGTATGGCGACATGATATATGGTACCCATGTCGTCTATGATTTATATTTATGATTGAAATTGTTTTGACACTATACACTTATTATAGTATCAAATGATTTGTTTTAAACGTACCAAGCATGTTTGGCTATTATAAGGGAAAACCCTATCCTCCGGCTTGCGTTGCATTGTGTGATGGGACCTGGGTCTTATAATAGCTTCATTTTTCCAAAAAGCATTGCGTTGTTTTGTTATATGCACTCGTATTCTTGGGAGGAAACCCGTTCCGTGTTATACGGCGTGGTCCCTTGAATTACTCTCTTTTAAAGTAAAGTTTTAAATAACTGTTTTAGTTCTCACACCAGTCACATGACTGACCTGGAGTTTATTGTTTTAACCTAAACTCTGGGTGCCCCTATTTTCCACACGGGGAGCTAGTAGTTTTGGTTTTGCAGATTTATATTCACAGGGTCCTGATTTACAGCTGGAACGATGCTCGGAAAGCTCTGTATCCGTGTATTACTTTCAGTTGTGTTTTGTATATTTTTCCGCTGCTATGTAATTTATTGTAATCTCTGATATTTGTCGAATGTAATTTATTCATTTATACTCTGTATATTCTTGTATCTGATGGAATTGTTGTAATAACAATGAAATGTTCTTCCGTCTGCGTTCATTTGTGTGTTGTTCTCAAAGTATCCGCTTTTTCCTTCACGGGGAAGTTACGGGTTCTCTCACAGGCCTTTCCATTCAAAAAGAAAATGGTTTGAAATTATTTCCTTTTTGAATATATCCTATTTATAAATATTCCAAATTTATAAATATTCCTTATTTATAAATATTCCATTTATAAATATCTCTTATTTATAAATATTCCAATTTATAAATATTCTGTTTTCAATATCACTTTGAAAATCTCCTTATCAACATCCCGTATGTTATGGTATTCAATCATATCAAATCACGATGATAAATATCGTCCAAACACATATGATCGACAATAGATTATATATCACATCATATATTGCAATATATGAACATAACAGTAGAATAAATATTGAGGAGTCCAGTTGGACCCCTCCAACCTGTTTCCCTGCATCACAGATGTTACACAGTATAATCAACATCCATTACAGTTCAGTATGAATTATTATGATAAACAGAATCAATATATATATATATAATGGTTTATATATGTATATATATAATTTCAACTAACTGACTAGCAGTACAATCAATCAACCAACACACTGCAATCAACAAATGATTAAAAGTTCTAAGAATACATTATAAAAATATAACTGTTCAGAGTTGGTGAGTTTTACTCACATTTGCAGTTCATCGTTAAAGAACGATAAACTGTTGTTTGATTTGAATCAAACAATTTATTCTGCCATAAATTCAAACGAGCTCCAATCCACTTCCAGTCAGTTCCATGGTGTTGCTTCCGTCCATACGATCCCAACGGGTCTTGTTTCACGAGATTCCGATAACACATGACAAAGATATGCAATTTTAAAGTTAATACACACTTTATAAATCAAAACTTGAATTCTAATTTTCCTTTGGGCTTTAACCTTTTAAATTATGGCCCATATCCAATGCTAAGACCCAAACCTGCTTGTTCCTTCTTCCACTCCTCCAGATGACATCCCGACGCAAAACAATGTCCATTACAGCGCCTTCTACCTCGCCTACCCCCTTCCTTATTCAATGAAATCTCGAATGGAATATACCATCATTCATCTCTTCATCTCCTCTCCGTAACCAAACCAACATCGAAGAGGTCGGCCCCACCTTCGTATTTTCGTCACCAGCGATGTCTGTGCCCAGATCGACATCAACCTTCACCGCTCCTCCCCAAACTATCACTGCAACTACCATTTTCCGTCCTCATTCCAAAAACACACTTGAATCGACCTATAACTTCTTGATTTTCTCAAAAAAAAAAACCAACCCTAGGTCCACTGTCAAACTCCTTTACCCGCCAAACATGAATCGCACTCAACACAGAAGGTATAGGCGTGAAGCCTTTGCCTAGCTCAACCCAATTATATACCTCATACGATTTTTAGGGTTTTATTTGATTTGTATTTGATTTCCAAGCTCCCACTTTTACTGTTGAATTTTCATTCTGTGGCGGCTGTGGAAATTTTGATCTGAGGGATGAATTATTAGGTCTTAAGAAAATTTAAGGGTATTTTATAGGGAAAATAAATATGTTTTTATATTAAATTTTATTTTAAATATAAGCAAACGCTATTTTTATCCGTCCTCTAAAATTCCTATGACCACATACAATACCCAAAAATCAAAAAAATGGACATGTAGCTACAGTTCGACATTACGGTCCTAACGAAACTAGTTTCGTCGAATTCCGACTCCGTTTGCTCACACAGCGTATTTTTAACCATCAGTATACTGACTGTTTTTCACTCTAAAAATCCGTACGGCTACACACTGACTCTAAAAATCACGGAACTTGGAATCTAACAATAATTTGATATTGCGGATCCAACAAAATTAGTTTCGTCGAATTCCGATGCCGTTTGCAAAACTGGCTATTTTTAAAGCCCTAAATAGCCCATTTAAATATATAAATATATTTAAATATAATTAAATTTAATATTAATAATTTAATATTATCGTATATATCCACATAGAATATACCACAACTCCAGAATATTCCTGTATGGATTTATAGCTCGATATTTCAAATCCATATTATATCGATATTCAATTTATATTGAAATTCCTTTTATAAATCGTTATAAATTATAAAGGAATTCCGTAGCGACTTTTCTGAAATTTGATTTGGCCATAAATCAAAATCTACACGATGAAATCCCGATTTTTCTCTTCCATTAGAAAACTATTATCAAATCGGTCCTAACGGTTCTTGTTTCACAGAAATCCGACTTAAAACGGACCCTGTATATTCAGTTGAAGTTCAAATCGCCAAATAGCGAACTGCAGCGCCATTTCGAGCTCGTTTATAAATATATTATAAACTATACGTTCAACTGTCGTTTATATACTATATTCGTTATTCTAATTCCATTACAAACTGAATTATATAAATTTGAATTGCCCAGTTCACATTCATATTGTCAATTCACTATTTCTGATTATTTCTGATTATTTCTGAATTAAATATATTATTCTATTTTATAATATTAATTAAATATTCATTTTTATTTAATTCAGGTCGTCGATATTGCCAAAACGATATTTAAATAATTAAATAAATTAATTATTCAACAGCTAAAAATGCGGGTCATTACTCATTACAATCTTTCCCTCTTAAAATAATTTCGTCCTCGAAATTGCTAACGTAGGGGACGACCCTATCTACTGGGTAAAAATTTATCTATTTACCTCTTATCGCCGGTTTTAACTGAACCAATTAATATCGACTAAAATATTAATTTATTATGACTAACTAAATTTTCAAAAATTCTGAAAATTTTCGAACACCTTAACTTTTCAAAAAAATTCGCCAGCACCTCCTTTGTACTGGTCAATAACTCAAACTCCAACTCGCCTCTCTGGGCCATCTCCAACCCAAAATAAAACCAAATAGCCAAGCGGCTTGCCCAAAACGGCTCATAAATTCCAAACTCATATAGAATATAAACTTGTATCTTTTTGTCGGGCATATCAACTCTATCACTTCCATATGCTATCAGCTCAGCATATACTAATGTTATCCCAATCAAACTCAAATCACGTTTATCTCAAACTAAATCATTTGGTTATATCTAAGTCGAATTCCATTTCAACTCCAATCTCACAATCCAAACTCTCAACCTTTCAAATAAATTTCATTCAGGATTATTCTCTAACCACATCCAGTCTTATTTAACTTAGTTCAAGTTAAATTTCAATTTATCTTTACCATCTCATTTTATTTAACTTCATTAGTTAAATTTTAATTCCAGAACATAAATTCCTGGGTTTTCTTTCAAATCAATTTGAAATCATAATGCCAATTCAAAACATTTGAATTTCTAAATAACTTGTTTTCTCAAAACAATTCAAAAACAAAACCTTTGGTAGTAATCCGTCACTTAGAACTCGAAAATGAACACTGATGATGTTGCGATTCATCATCAGAATCTATTTTCCAGCTATCGAAGTGAGTTCAATACTATATCACTTTCAGTTTGAAAAACGTTTTCAAAATCTCCCAGGAACTTAAAATTTCCTTATTTTAATTCCAATCTGATTTGAATTCAGATTTAATTCATCTTATTTCATATACTTTCCTTATATGAATTCTGATTAGTTATTTATAACCATTTCACCTTTTTATAATCTTACTCGATTATAATAACAACCAACACAACCAATATACTATATCAAAACATACTATGTCGGTTCATCGTATTTAAGTGTTTATAGAACTCCTACCAATACAGTGGATCAAACTGATCGTCCAGAATCCATAAGCCACTCAACCAATGAGTCTCCACAATATAAACCACTTTATATTAACTAACAAATAAGCACTCGTATATATACACTCAAACTCAGTCTAGGATATTACAAATCCCATCTCTACTGAATTATGCCACAGAGCCAAGGTAATTCACTTAACTTAAGCTCTGATACCAACTGTAGTGACCCGACGAAAATCCGGTAGGCTTTTCAACCATCCCTTCATCCCCCCAAAGCAGCAAGGTAATTCTCCACCGTGGCCTACAGAGGTACCCCAATACCATATTTTACGGCCAGCCTTTCGACTTCACAACCAACCCTACCAAAGGGACATGTAGGAGTAAGAGTCTCCCATTCGCCACCTAACGAAAAGAGAGAACCCCCTATCATGCAACACATGCCTAAGCACGCAACATGGACTGGTGTGAATAAAACTCTTAACACTTGGTTTAATAACGGATATATCATAAGACCACGCCGTGAAAACAGAACGGGTTTTTCCCTTATGAAAATCCAAACAACTTTGTAAAGCAATATCATTGTGATATTATCTAAGTACAAATAGATATCAATCTAGCAAAAACGTTTTCATCTCATGTTCAACTATATAGTATACAATCAAAACCACAAGCACGTATTGGGTAATGGATTTCCAACTATGACAAGGTATGGAACCACCTTCCGATCAATGTACTCAAGGAACGATACACTGGAGTTCAACAAGAACATCTTGCAACTCAGCCACACATGACTGACCACTCATTTCGCTTGAGTGTATCGAATGTATATCACCAATGGTTGGGATCAGCAACCGTTTCCCGTATATGTATATATATATATATATATATATATATATGAGACAACATTGATAGATTAAAGAAGCAAATGAATATTCTCTAGATAGGTGATTATACACCCTACTTCGGTGCGACCAACTTAGCCATGTTGCCTGCCCGATTTCTGTCATTTACCGACTGATGAGGCTTGAGGTTACGCTTTATCATCACATCAGATTCACTTCGAATGCCACATTGTCAGATCCATCGAAAATCACTAATTTACGTCTACAACAGTACATTACGTGTTAGCTAAAGAAGTGCCCTTCTCCGCTTCCACTCTTGGTACGGTTGAAGAAATCAATGTACGTGACCTTTCTGGAAATACTCTGTCAGACATTCATCCATACAAGTCATCCAGGAACAGGATGAGCCGAAGGCACTATTCAGTACATCCATCTTAGGCACTGTTATCTAAGACTTATACAATAGCCCTTGCACTTTACTCCGTCTTCAATTATCTTTGGCATATATGATTCGCAACGCTTATGCCAATACAAAGTGGTTCTTTGGATAATAATCCAACCGGTCTCTCCATATTAACAACGTAAAATGGTCAAAACATTTGATAGTCTATGATTTAACTATAAAAGGAAAACTCGTGTGCAAACAACGATATTATTTCCAGTTGGAAATTATATCAATCAATCATCATTCAACTTTTATCCCTATAGTTCATTACTTCACTTATCTCCTGTTTCCATATATTCAACCTTTCTTATTTTCTATTTTTAGAAAATATACCTTATTATCAATGGAAAACATTTCCATTTCCTGTTTTCTATATTAGAAACATTTCTGATTTCTTATTTGGAAAACATTTCCAAAGTTCCTTTATTGGATTTAAACTGATGTTTAAATAAAACATCGCTATGCCAACTCAAACCATTTACTGAATTCACTTAACCATCATTCACTATCTAACCTTACCATTCCTTAGTTAAGAAGGAAGTCAATCAAGTTGGGGTATAATTACCTCTCAGACCTTAACTGAACAACGTTATAATTTCGAAATAGTAACAGTTTATCCTTTAAACCTTTGACAACTTCTTTACGTAACTCTCGGATTCAATTTACGAATCCACTTCTTTATTGAAAACATTTATTATAACGATAACGTTATAATCCCTACTTTCGAAATATCTAACTTCAATTATAACCTTTATTCTTTAATTCGAATAATTAAACCTAACCCTAATTTATTAGTGTATACTCTTGATTTACAAACTGGAAAGTAACTATTTCTTTCCCGAATTCGATATAATTGAATTCGACGTAAAATTCTCTTTCGAGTAATCTCTATTTGATTAACTCTTCTTCGAATATCCTATATTCGATTATCTCTCTTCGAATAACTTATATTCGAAATCTCCCTCTTTCGAATAAACTATATTCGATCTCTTTCTTTCGAATACGCTATATTCGAAAATCTCCTTTCGATTAAACTAACATCGATAATTCCTTTCGATTAAACTATAATCGATAACTCCTTTCCTTTAACTCTACTCGAATAAAGTATATTCGACTAACTCTATTTAACTCCGTTTAACTCTACTTAACTCTATTCGAATAACTAATATTCGATAACTCTATTCGAAAAACTCATATTCGATAACTCTATTTAAATCCGTTTAACTCTATTTAACTCTATTCGAATAACTAATATTCGATAACTCTATTTAACTCTATTCGAAAAACTAATATTCGATAACTCTACTTACTCCATTCGCTTGACTCTAGATCGCAGCGATCACAATGGTTACGCCTGATTCCCTCAGGAAACATCCGACCGCCTTAGGCTATCTGCAGCCCTGCGAATTACGCTAGCAGTCGTGCTAAATGGCATATTATTTGGATTAACTCTAACTGATTAACTCTATTGGTTTAACTCTAACTGATTTATTCTAATTGGTTAACTCTAACTGATTACTCTGACCGATTAATTCTAACTGATTAACTCTAACTGGTTAACTCAAATCGATTAACTCTATTTGACTAACTCGACTCGACTAACCCCCTTCGAATACCATATTCGATTAACTAACTTCGAACACCATATTCGATTAACTAACTTCGAACACCATATTCGATTAACTAACTTCGAACACCATATTCGATTAACTAACTTCGAATACCATATTCGATTAACTAACATCGAATACCATATTCGATTAACTAACTTCGAATACCATATTCGATTTACTAACTTCGAATACCATATTCGATTAACTAACTTTCGAATACCATATTCAATTAACTAACTTCGAATACCATATTCGATTAACTAACTTTCGAATACTATATTCGATTTACTAACTTCGAATACCATATTCGATTAACTAACTTCGAATACCATATTCGATTTACTAACTTCGAATACCATATTTGATTTACTAACTTCGAATACCATATTCGATTTACTAACTTCGAATACCATATTCGATTAACTAACTTTCGAATACCATATTCGATTAACTAACTTCGAATATCATATTCGATTAACTAACTTTCGAATACCATATTCGATTAACTAACTTCGAATACTATATTCGATTTCTCCTTTTTGATAACGTTTATCCATTTAAAAAGATCCCCTTTTAACAATGTTTATTCATTTATAAAGATTCACTTTTTAGTAACGGTTCTTCACTTTATAAATGTTCATTTAATAACGTTTTCCTTTTTATAACGGTTTCCTTTTTATAACATCTTATTCCGTTATAAACCAATTTCCTTTTTATTAACTCTATTTATTTTCTAAATATTCCCTTTTCAATTCTATTTGTAAATGGTTTACAAATATTTCTTTTTTCTATTTTATTCTATTTGCAAATGGTTTGCAAATATTTCCTTTTCAAATTTATTCTTAAGAATATTCTAACTCCTTAAATTCCCGGGAAAATTCGCCATAACCTCCTTTGTATCGGAAGCATCGAGAAAATCCCCAAACCCGCCACACAGGACTTTCCATTCAAAAAGAAAATGGTTTGAAATTATTTCCTTTTTGAATATCTCCTATTTATAAATATTCCAAATTTATAAATATTCCTTATTTATAAATATTCCATTTATAAATATCTCTTATTTATAAATATTTCAATTTATAAATATTCTGTTTTCAATATCACTTTGAAAATCTCCTTATCAACATCCCGTATGTTATGGTATTCAATCATATCAAATCACGATGATAAATATCGTCCAAACACATATGATCGACAATAGATTATATATCACATCATATATTGCAATATATGAACAGAACAGTAATATAAATATTGAGGAGTCCAGTTGGACCCATCCAACCTATTTCCCTGCATCACAGATGTTACACAGTATAATCAACATCCATTACAGTTCAGTACGAATTATTCTGATAAACAGAATCAATATATATATACATATATTTAACGGTTTATATATGTATATTGATGTGCACAAAAAATGCACATTTATATTCACATATTTACTCTTGTTTAGTTTAATAAATGAACATTCTTGGGTATTTTATGTGATCAAACCATGTTTTAAAGATTTTCAAAATCATCACTTATTTTGGGAAAAAAGTTGGTCACTTGTGCATGTTTTAATTTGTGAAATCTTTTACTCGTTCCTTGTTATTTACTCTCGTAGGAATTTAGGAGCTAAAATGATCTATACACATGAAGAGATGAAGGAAAGCATGCACATACACAAGAGAAGGCAAAGAATTAATACATCTTATGGATAGTGGAGGGCCCATCTTTCAACTAGCCCACTTGCTTCATATTATTGAATGGGACAAAAGGCCTCATGCATTCTACATGACATATTAGTGGCTAAGATCAATTAGAAGCTTCATGAAGGGCCATTTTGGGGAATTCCCAAGAAAAGTGATTAGGGTTTTAGATCATGTATATATACCCCTTTGTTCCATGTATTTTGCATCTCCTTTTTAGCATATGAAAGTGTAAGTGATCAAATAAATAAAAATGGCTTCCAAGCCTATTTCTTTTATGTCTATCTTATGTCTCTCTTAATTTCCATGCTTTACTTTCATGTTCTTAGTTTAGATTTATTTACATTCATGTTCATAGCTTAGATTTACCTTCATGTTCATTTACTTTATGTTCATAGCTTAGACTTACTTTGTGTTCTTAGTTTAGTTCTCTTCTTGTTTTACTTAGTTTTTCTTTCATTTCGTGTTATTTTCTAATGTTGAAACTTACATGTGTTGATATGACAACACATATGAGTGGCTAATCCCTTGATTTAGGGGTAATGATGCTCTCTAACTTTGTGTAAGTTCAACAAGTGTATGATTTGTGATCTTTAATATGTTCTTAATGTTAGTGAATATGGATGTAAGTTTATACAATTGGGTTTGATAGGTCATGTTGCATTTGCAAATGATCTATGCTTATTCAATATAAACACAAGTTACATCAATATTTTCTAAGTGATTATTGATTTTGAAATGAAAGTATGAACAAAATTTGATGGTCTATAGTTCTAGCCAATAGTTCATAGACCATACTTAGAATAGTTTTGCTTTAGTTTCATTTTCATGAGAATCATAAGTGGTGTAAATATTGCATTTATATCACTTGTTGAGATCATACAAAGGTGAGAGTGAATTTACCTCTAAATTACTCTCTAATTTCATATTTAGCTCTCAACTTAGTTTCATAGTTTTTATTAGAACAATTCAAAGTTTGGTTTAATTCGATTGAATAAAATTGAAATCACTTCTTTCCCTGTGGATCGACTCGCACTCACTACGTATTACAATAGTACGTCGTGCACTTGCGGTTATTTCAATATTCGTGCGACGGTTTTCTAATTTAATAGAAATTCCGTAGTAGCGAACAAGTTTTTGGCGCCGTTGCTGGGGATTGAATTTAATTTTAGTTTTATTCTTCGAATTAATTTTCTTGTTGTTCATTTAAAAAAAATTGTGTGTTTGTTTTGTCTCATTTTGTTCATTTTTCTTGGTTCATAGATGTTGTGCTTTGTTTCTCTTTTGTTTGTGTGTTGATCCTTTGTTGTTTTCATTTTGTGTGTGCTTGCTTTTGTGTTAATCCTTAAAAAAAAAAAAAAAAAAAAGCTGCTCTTGTACTGTTACAATTCTTCTGTTTCTGATTTATGGCCATGTTTTAGTTTGTGCACTATGCATTTGTCAGCATCTGTTTGTGTTATCAGTTTCTTGCATCCCTCATTAAAAAAAAAAAAAACAACATAAGCAATTTGATCATTGTTTTCATTTCATAATTTTTGTTTTCATTTTTACAAATCTCTGTTTACGTCTGTGGAGAGGAATTCCTGTTGCTTCACAGTTCACAAGCTCACAGTTTACATTTGCGCTCCAAACTCAGGTACCATTCTCTCAACTCTTCTTCTGTTTCAGACCGCAATTACACCACCACTTACACCAGTGAACTACCACCAATTACACCACCACTTACACCAGTGAACTACCACCACTTACACTTAACCTTCAGACCAACTGCAAATCACCCTTGACCCCTCATCAAGATCATTGCCTACAACACAACTCTGCTTCCATAACAGTCCACCTTCAACCAACCTACACTCCCTCCTAACCACCATTCCTGAAAACAAACCATCACAGATCCAAATCACATCAACTTCCTTCCCCGATAACCCAGAATTCCGCACCAAATCAGACGTCCCTCAAACAACCCAAACCAAAATCTAACCCTCGTACCCAAGTTCAGATCGATTTCCACCCCAAATCGAATAACCTTACAGCAACTAACTCCCTATCCGCAACTACATTCGCCATCCACCAACCACTGAAACAATTCGCAACCACTACCTCCATATCAACCCCATCGTCACTATTCCTTCACGACTTAACTATCCCGACCACCGCTGTTTCATTCAACTGCTGCTTCCCAAACCATACCAGTTCACCATCCTCCCCATTCTCACACCGCTACCTGCTATCCCGTTACAACTCACTTCAACTAAAAGCAACAAGCATCACTGTCCTTCCAGCAACATTTTCACCACTGTCTTTCAATAGCCGACACTTCATACAACTCCATCAACCCAAACTACAGTGCAGCAACCATCACCATACTCTAACTCAAACCATCACTCCACAACAACCAAGTTCACCAGTTCAACTCACTCATCAGTTCAAAGCACCATCCACAAATCAGTACACTTCCCCACAGACTCCATTGCCAAGCATTGCCTCATCCAGACCCCCTTGTTCTACCATCATCCCACTACTTCAAATACCTTTTCAACCAGAAAATCGCAACCCTAATTCGAAATCGCCTCAATACCTAACTGCACCTACAATCCACAATCGTCCGAAACCAACACGACTCGTACCCCCTCAACCGTTTCCACCACTCCTACGAATCTGAAGACCGCAAACTCAGTTCGCCTCCCCCCAAATCCGATATTGATAACCCCGAACCTGCGACTGAACCAAAACCCCCAAAATCGAATCATCAACTCAATCGCTGACCCCAAAACCGTCCATGCTCACTCGCGAAATTGAAGTAATGATTTTGCCTTGAATTTTGGAATTTATCATACAACTGAATTTCCAATTTTTAATTTTTCCTTTTTTTTTGGATTTCGGTGGAGAAAATTTGGTTGGCATTTTTTTTTGTGCGTAATAAGCTTTGAAAGGGTTACTTTGTTTTACTCGTGGATAATAACGTTTCAATTGGGCCTGTGGTGTTTGGGCCGCATTTGATCTGGCGTGGGTTCTCATTTTTATTTGTAAAAGAAATTGAAGTGGTACCTTTGTTTTTAAACCAATAAAAAAAAGATTTCTTCTGTTCTTGACACGTTTGCTTTTGCTTGGTTTTGGGTTGGATTGGCCTTGTTTTAGTGTTTTTAGTTTTTTAGTTTTTTTAAGCTTGTAGTTGCTTTATTTAGGTTTGTGTGAATTTCATTGCATTGTTTTATTTTATTTTTGTATATATTTTCTTATCACATCCTTTTTCTTTAAAAAAAAAAGAAAAAAAAATCAAGTTCATTGTCTTTTGTTTTTCCTTTGATTTTAATCCTTCTAGGCTTTTAGTTTTATCTTTTGTTTTAAATTTGTGAAAGAGTTTTAGTTTTGTTTTTAACTTTTTCACTCTTTTTATTTTTTTTATTTTAGTTTCAGTTCGAAGAAATTCGAAAAAAAAAACACAAAACAAAACAACTTCCTTTTAATTTGTTTATATATCGCCTTCCCTTTTCAGGTAGTCAAAGCAGATAAAATAAGGACTTGCTTGCTTTGCTTAGTTGGCTCGCCTTGCTTTGCACCACTGTGCTTGCTTGCTAAAATATTTGCTGCTAAAAAAAATTGCTAATAAATTCAGACCCTCTGGTATCGTGTTTTAACCCCTTTATTTTAATCGCATTGTTGTTTGCTTGCATTTGCATAAAAAAAATCAAAATTAAATCATTCGTAGTTGCATTGTTAATACACGTTTAATTCCTATTTTGCATTCATCTCATTTTATTTTCTTTCCTTAAGGGCACACCCCAATTCACATAAGGTGGGGAGTTCATTACCCTTCCTTAGCCCAGAAAATTGCATATCATCGTAGAATCTGACTAATAATAACGGTTAGACGTTGGACTTAAGGGAGACGCAGGCTCATTTAGGGCTTAATTATATTGTGATTGTTGATATATTTGGAACGAATTATTTCTTGGTGTCTAGACTACGGCAGAGAAATAATCGCTTATAAATATTACGGTGATTCGTGAATATTATATCGGTTGTTACTCTGAAGGTACTTAAACCTTCGGTTGCATTTCTAGAGTGATTCCTGGTGCACCGATAACTCCTGTCCGTTAACTGGCTGAGAAATCTTTTGTTTTAAGTAATCAAATGTGTCACTTTATAATTTTGCGTTAGGAGCCACTAAGGACAGAAAAGTTATAGTTAATCTTTGCATTCATTTAGTTGCATTAGATTCATGCATATATAAAAAAAACGAAAAAAATCAGAAAAATTAAAAATCCAAAAAAATTCTTCTTCATCTGTAAAAAAAAAAAAAAAACCCAAAAAAAAATGACTTCTCTTCTCAACCTTGTTTTCTCTTCTCCTCACTAATTCTTCTCGCTATTGTATGAGTATTTCGACTCACGATCCATTTACGAATCGTTGGACACATGACCCTTCCACTAATCGTTTAGTTCGAACAAACGTTCCTTCAACCATGGGCGAACAAAACACCCCTCGAACTCTTATGGATAGAATCTTCCCTGATCGAGTTTCTATTCCTTCTTGCATCATATTGCCCGCCCCAACGGGTAATCACTTTGAAATTCATTCGAATCACATAAATACTCTTCCAAAATTCGGCAATTTTGAACGTGATGACCCTTACATTTTCTTAACCAAATTTGAACAAGTTTGTGCAACCATGAAATTTCAACAACTATGTGACGATGGAATCAAACTTAGATTAATTCCATTTGCACTTACCGATTATGCCGAAAAATGGTTGTATAGCTTACCTTCAAATACGATTGGAACGTGGGATGAATTTGTGAAAGTTTTTCTAAAGAAATTTTACCCCTTGGAAACAACGTCCAAAATTCGAAACGAAATCGTTAACTTTCATCAATTTGGAGGAGAATCCTTTGCAAAATATTTCGAAAGATTTAAAGAACTTCTAGTCAAATGTCCACATCACAATTTCGAAAAATGGACTCTTTGCCAAATTTTATACGATGGACTCGAAAATAACTCTCGAACCATGCTCGAATCAATGTGCCAAGGAAACTTTTTAGCCCAAAATCACGATGCCGCTTGGCAATTTCTCGAAAACTTGGCCGAAAAATCAGCTCAATGGGAACGATCCAACGAGAAATCGATTTATTCCCGATCAAACGCTCATTCGATAGGATCTTCATCAGCTTTAGAAGCAAAAATCGACGCGATGTTAACCAAATTCGATAATGTCCTTTCATCAAATCAAATCAATCAAGCTCAAACTTCTCAACCTTCGTGTTTCAAATGTAATGATCCGACCCATATTGCCGATCAATGCCCACACTCGTTAGAACAACTCAACGCTTTCAACAAAGTTAGGAACGACCCATTCTCTCCAACGTATAATCCTGGTTAGAGAAATCATCCTAACTTCTCGTGGACCCAAAACAACCCAAATTTGAATTTGGTTCGACCCTCATTCCAACCATTTCCGAATAATCCTTCGAATCCCCCCTTTCAACAAAATCAATTCCAAAATTTAGCGCCGCCTTGTCAAAATCAAGCGCAACAATCTTTTGTTCCGCAAGACGAAAAACGACTGACTTCACTTGAGAAAAGTCTTGAAACATTGACTAAAGCAACGACTCAAAATCTCCAATCAAATAACAATTTGCAAAATTTATTGACTTCGTACATGCAAAACACGAGTCAATTGATCGCTAAACTTGAAATGCAAATGAGTCAGTTAGCCACATCCGTAAGTGAACGGGAAAGAGGCACTTTCCCGAGTCAACCCATTCCAAACCCCAAGAGCCAGAATCCAAATCAAAACCAAGCTCACGTCAGTCAGGATAGCAATGTAACTCAGTTGAATGCTATCACGACTTTACGATCCGGTAAGAAAATCGATAATCAAGATGAAAACCCAAATAATGTACCGAATCTTCCTCTCGACTCCTCTAAAACCACAAATAATCTTGATCCAAATTCCGAGTCTAACTCTTCTCCAACTCAAGTAGACCAACCTACTGAGTTTCGTATTCCATTTCCTCATCATCTTCGACCAAAGAAACACTCTGACCAAATGGAAAAGATGTTGGAAATTTTCAAACAAGTGAATGTTAACATCCCTCTTCTTGACATCATTCAACAAGTCCCCACCTACGCTAAATTTCTCAAAGACTTGTGTACCCAAAAACGACACACTCATGTACCCAAGAAAGTCTTCCTAGCCGCAGGACTTAGCGAAGTCTTGACCCAATTGATCCCTGTTAAATACTAAGATCCTGGATGCCCTAGGATCTCGTGCACGATAGGAGATAAAACAATTAACAAATGCTTAGTAGATTTGGGTGCAAGTGTCAATTTGATTCCATATTCCGTTTACCAACAACTTGGTTTGGGTGAACTTAAGCCAACGAAAATCACTCTTCAATTTGCTGATCGTTCAATTAAGAAACCCATCGGAGAAATCGAGGACGTACTCATCAAAGTTGGTCAATTCATATTCCCTGTCGATTTCATTATTTTGGAAACTCAACCCGTCAATAATCCAATGAGTCAAATTCCATTGATTTTAGGACGACCCTTTTTGGCTACTTCAAATGCTTTAATAAATTGTCGCAACGGTTCACTTAAAATCTCTTTTGGAAACATGACTCTAAATCTTAACATTTTCAATCTTGAAAGTCATTCGAATAAATCGTGTGACCAAACCTTGGAAGTTAATGCCATTCACGAAAATTCCGAAAACGAAACGATTGACCTTAATGATGAGTGTGAGGCCGAGTATGAAAAATTGTTCCATGACGCTCCTAACGAAGTTGAATACACGCTTCCATTTGAATCACTTTCAGTTGAGCCTGAATCTCAACCACGTTCTTTGATCGTGAAACCACCAAAGTTGGATCTTAAACCTCTTCCTGATCACCTTAAGTACGTTTACTTAGGTGATAATGATACTTGTCCTTTCATAATTTCTTCAAATTTAACTCATGATCAGGAAATTTCTCTTCTTTCAACTCTTTCTGAAAACAAAGACGCAATCGGTTGGTCCATTTCTGACATCAAGCGAATTAGCCCCGCAATCGTTCAACATCGAATTCACTTAACCGACGAAGCCAAACCCACTCGCGAAGCGCAACGTAGGCTTAACCCTAAGATGAAAGAGGTAGTTCGCGAAGAAATTCTTAAACTTCTTGACAACGGTATCATTTACCCCATTTCTGATAGCTTATGGATTAGCCCCATTCACGTTGTTCCTAAAAAGTTCGGACTTACCGTCATCGCAAACGAACAAAACGAACTTCTTCCTACTCGGACTCAAACGGGTTGGCGTGTTTGCATTGATTATCGAAAATTGAATGCTGCAACACGTAAAGACCACTTTCCTCTTCCTTTCATCGATCAAATGCTTGAACGTTTAGCCGGTCATGAATTCTATTGCTTTCTTGATGGTTATTCTGGCTATAATCAAATTCCAATCGCTCCCGAAGATCAAGAGAAAACGATTTTCACATGTCCATTCGGTACCTTCGCTTATCGACGTATGCCTTTCGGACTTTGCAACGCTCCTGCAACTTTCCAACGATGTATGGTAGGCATTTTTTCCGATATAATCGAACGCTTTCTTGAAGTTTTTATGGATGATTTTTCGATCTTTGGCGATTCTTTTTCCTCTTGCTTACATCATCTAGAACTTGTTTTGAATCGATGTAAAGAAAAACACTTAACGTTGAATTGGGAAAAATGTCACTTTATGATCAAACAAGGCATTGTCCTTGGACACATAATTTCAAATAATGGCATTGAGGTAGATAAAGTGAAAGTTGACGTTATTTCAAAACTACCCATTCCAAAATGCGTTAAGGACATTCGTTCATTTCTTGGGCATGCTGGATTTTACCGACGCTTTGTGAAAGATTTTAGCAAAATCGCCCATCCTTTAACTACTCTTCTAGGAAAGGACATTCCATTTGACTTTAACGCTGAATGTGTTGCCTCTTTTGAACATCTGAAAAACGAACTCATTTCAGCCCCGATAATCTGCTCTCCCAACTGGGAACTTCCTTTTGAAATCATGTGTGACGCTTCTAACTTCGCGGTTGGTGCTGTCTTAGGACAACGCATCAACAAAATCCTTCACGTAATTTACTATGCGAGTATGACCTTGAACGATGCTCAACTCAATTATACGACCACCGAAAAAGAACTTTTAGCTGTTGTTTTTACACTTGAGAAGTTTCGATCTTACTTGATTGGTTCTCACATCACGGTCTACACTGACCATTCTGCTCTTCGATACCTTTTTGCTAAAAAGGACGCTAAGTCACGCTTAATTCGATGGATACTTTTACTCCAGGAATTCGACCTTACAATCAAAGACAAAAAGGGATCCGACAACGTTATAGCCGATCACTTGTCTCGTCTTCCGAACGCACCATCTTCTTTGCCGATCAACGAAAACTTTCCTGACGAACAACTCCTTTCTGTTTCAATCGACCCTTGGTTCGCCGACATAGTGAACTATCTAGTCACTAAGGAAACTCCCTCTTTTAGGTCCAAACAAGATAAATACAAATTTCTGTCCCAAGTGAAATACTTCTACTGGGACGACCCATACTTGTTTAAGTATTGTCCGGACCAAATCATTCGTCAATGCATTCCTGATAGCGAAATTAGGAGTGTTCTCTCATTCTGCCATGATCATGCCTGCGGTGGACATTTTGGTCCTAGGAAAACCGCCGAAAAGGTGCTTCAATGTGGTTTTTATTGGCCCACTCTCTTTAAGGACGCGTTCGAATTCTGTAAAACTTGCAGTCGTTGCCAAATGCTAGGAAAGATTTCTCGATGAAATATGATGCCTTTGAACCCCATCCTTACGATCGAAATCTTCAACGTTTGGGGTATTGACTTTATGGGACCATTCCCAAATTCTTTCGGAAACTTGTACATTCTTCTTGCCGTTGATTATGTTTCGAAATGGGTTGAAGCCATGCCATGTAAAACAAATGATCATAAAATTGTCGTGAAATTCCTAAAAGAAAACATCTTTTCGAGGTTCGGCACACCTCGCACGATTATAAGCGACAATGGAACACATTTCTGTAATCGATCTTTTGAATCCTTAATGAAAAAATACTCGATAACCCACAAGTTGTCCACTCCTTATCATCCGCAAACGTGTGGTCAAGTCGAAGTGTCGAATCGTCAAATAAAACAGATTCTGGAGAAAACTGTAAATAAAAACCGAAAGGATTGGTCACAGAAATTGATCGACGCGCTTTGGGCTTACCTACTGCTTTTAAAACTAATCTTGGAATGTCCCCTTTTCGATTAGTCTACGGTAAAGCCTGTCCTTTACCCGTTGAAATTGAACATAAAGCACTTTGGGCAATAAAAAACTTAAACCTTGATCTTGAACAAGCTGGCGAAAACCGAAAATTGCAACTCAACGAATTAGAAGAACTTAGGAATGACGCTTATGAAAATGCGAAAATTTACAAGGAGAGAACCAAAGTTTTTCACGACAACTCGATCCTAAGAAAAACGTTTTTGCCACACCAAAAAGTTCTATTATATGACTCACGACTTCATTTATTCCCTGGAAAGTTAAAGTCCAGATGGACCAGACCATATGTTGTTTGAACTGTTTTTCCACATGGTGCCATCGAAATAGAAAATCCGAGGGATGGAGCCATATTCAAAGTCAACGGTCAATGTCTAAAACCATTCTTGGAATTACCCACTGATCGAGAGGAGGAGCTCATGATTCTTCATGAGCCATGCTACGTCAAGTAGGAAAGTTAAGTTAACCCTCCTTTGTAAATATGTAAATATTTCTCTTCTGTTCACTCATTGTGTCATGCATTGACTGTGGGGACACATTCAAAATTTAAGTGTGGGGGGGGGGGGAGTCTCATTTTCATTTTATTTTGCATAGACTAAGTTGTAAACTTCCCCTTTTTCTTTGTTAAAAAAAAGAGTGTTTTGCATTTTTATTTACTTTTAATATATGACATGATGAATTTAGCATACGGTTTTGGTCGTACGATTAAAATATTTGGAATTTACTTCTCTTAATGGATAACAAAAGAAAAGTTTGAAAAATGAACAAATTTGGTGTAACTGGTTTATAGGGAGATTCGTAGGTGATGAGTATGAAATGTTTTCTAAATTGTAATCCGATTAAATGAATGGTTAATTAAGATTACTTACGTTAACATTTTAGATCGTTTAACTGAAGTTGTGCTAAGATATTCTCGCTAAACTCTCTCTCTTAAAAGAAGAAGAATATATATATATATAATAATCCAAGGGTATCCAACATTGCTGGTACATCTGGCGTTGGTGTGCAAACCCGCCAAGCTCTATCCGGCACCTTGTTGACAAAGTCAGCATCGGTATATCTTGGTCTCATTTTATGAGTTGGACACCTTAGGATTACTGACCCTCACGTAAGTCGTAGTGTAGTGTAGGGGTGGTATACCTAAGTATTTGTAAATAATAATAATGTAAATATTTTGTAATAAAGAGAGAGTTAGCACTTGAAATCCAAGCACACTCTTCACTTATTTGACCTAACTTGCTAACCAAAAGTAATTAAAGATTCCATCTTATGATTGTTGATATCGATTACAGGATTCATTTCATATTTGCACTATGTTTTTACCAAAACAACTGGCCAAGCTAGAGGAGTTTGTAGCGATAACTGACTTTTGTTTGAAGTTTTGATTAGTAACGGACTTAAATTTCATAGTGACGACCCAAACTTGTGTTAACTCCTTCGTGTAAAATTTAAAAGTAAATTACCCATTTGTAAATAATCTTGCATTCATCTTGTACATGTTTTCTAATCTTGCATTTTTGTAAATATTTTTTGCATTTAACTTTTGTATTTTGTGGGTAGTATCCGTGAAAACCCTCACGAGACAACACTCGTCCTACTGGGGACACCCAGAGGTTTAACGGCTTATTGCATACGCTCAATGCAATCGTGCTCCCTACGAAAGTGGATTTATCTTAGTTTCTTTACTTTATTCGAGGACGAATAAAAAGATAAGTGTGGGGGTATTTGATGTGCACAAAAAATGCACATTTATATTCACATATTTACTCTTGTTTAGTTTAATAAATGAACATTCTTGGGTATTTTATGTGATCAAACCATGTTTTAAAGATTTTCAAAATCATCACTTATTTTGGGAAAAAAGGGGTCACTTGTGCATGTATTAATTTGTGAAATCTTTTACTCGTTCCTTGTTATTTACTCTCGTAGGAATTTAGGAGCTAAAATGATCTATACACATGAAGAGATGAAGGAAAGCATGCACATACACAAGAGAAGGCAAAGAATTAATACATCTTATGGATAGTGGAGGGCCCATCTTTCAACTAGCCCACTTGCTTCATATTATTGAATGGGACAAAAGGCCTCATGCATTCTACATGACATATTAGTGGCTAAGATCAATTAGAAGCTTCATGAAGGGCCATTTTGGGGAATTCCCAAGAAAAGTGATTAGGGTTTTAGGGTTTTAGATCATGTATATATACCTCTTTGTTTCATGTATTTTGCATCTCTTTTTTAGCATATGAAAGTGTAAGTGATCAAATAAATAAAAATGGCTTCCAAGCCTATTTCTTTTATGTCTATCTTATGTCTCTCTTAATTTCCATGCTTTACTTTCATGTTCTTAGTTTAGATTTATTTACATTCATGTTCATAGCTTAGATTTACCTTCATGTTCATTTACTTTATGTTCATAGCTTAGATTTACTTTGTGTTCTTAGTTTAGTTCTCTTCTTGTTTTACTTAGTTTTTCTTTCATTTCGTGTTATTTTCTAATGTTGAAACTTACATGTGTTGATATGACAACACATATGAGTGGCTAATCCCTTGATTTAGGGGTAATGATGCTCTCTAACTTTGTGTAAGTTCAACAAGTGTATGATTTGTGATCTTTAATATGTTCTTAATGTTAGTGAATATGGATGTAAGTTTATACAATTGGGTTTGATAGGTCATGTTGCATTTGCAAATGATCTATGCTTATTCAATATAAACACAAGTTACATCAATATTTGCTAAGTGATTATTGATTTTGAAATGAAAGTATGAACAAAATTTGATGGTCTATAGCTCTGGCCAATAGTTCATAGACCATACTTAGAATAGTTTTGCTTTAGTTTCATTTTCATGAGAATCATAAGCGGTGTAAATATTGCATTTAAATCACTTGTTGAGATCATACATTGTATGTTTGACAACTTACATAAAGGTGAGAGTGGATTTACCTCTAAATTACTCTCTAATTTCATATTTAGCTCTCAACTTAGTTTCTAGTTTCATAGTTTTTATTAGAACAATTCAAAGTTTGGTTTAATTCGATTGAATAAATTTGAAATCACTTCTTTCCCTGTGGATCGACTCGCACTCACTACGTATTTCAATAGTACGCCATGCACGTGCGGTTATTTCAATATTCGTGCGACGGTTTTCTAATTTAATAGAAATTCCGTTGTAGCGAACATATATATTGAATTTCAACTAACTGACTAGCAGTTCAATCAATCAACCAACACACAACAATCAACAGATGATTAACAGTTCTAAGAATACATTATAAAAATATAACTGTTCAGAGTTGGTGAGTTTTACTCACATTTGCAGTTCATCGTTAAAGAACGATAAACTGTTGTTTGATTTGAATCAAACAATTTATTCCGCCATAAATTCAAACGAGCTCCAATCCACTTCCAGTCAGTTCCATGGTGTTTCTCCCGTCCATACGATCCCAACGGGTCTTGTTTCACGAGATTCCGATAACACATGACAAAGATATGCAATTTTAAAGTTAATACACACTTTATAAATCAAAACTTGAATTCTAATTTTCCTTTGGGCTTTAACCTTTTAAATTATGGCCCATATCCAATGCTAAGACCCAAACCCGCTTGTTCCTTCTTCCAATCCCCCAGATGACATCCCAACGCAAAACAATGTCCATTACAGCGCCTTCTACCTCGCCTACCACCTTCCTTATTCAATGAAATCTCGAATGGAATATACCATCGTTCATCTCTTCATCTCCTCTCCGTAACCAAACCAACATCGAAGAGATCAGCCACACCTTCGTATTTCTGTCACCAGCGATGTCCGTGCCCAGATCGACATCAACCTTCACCGCTCCTCCCCAAACTATCACCGCAACTACCATTTTCCGTCCTCATTCCAAAAACACACTCGAATCGACCTATAACTTCTTGATTTTCTCAAAAAAAACCAACCCTAGGTCCACTGTCAAACTCCTGTACCCGCCAAACATGAATCGCACTCAACACAGAAGGTATAGGCGTGAAGCCTTTGCCTTGCTCAACCCAATTATATACCTCATACGATTTTTAGGGTTTTATTTGATTTGTATTTGATTTCCAAGCTCCCACTTTTACTGTTGAATTTTCATTCGGTGGCGGCTGTGGAAATTTTGATCTGAGGGATGAATTATTAGGTCTTAAGAAAATTTAAGGGTATTTTATAGGGAAAATAAATATATTTTTATATTGAATTTTATTTTAAATATAAGCAAATGCTATTTTTATCCGTCCTCTAAAATTCCTGTGACCACATACAATACCCAAAAATCAAGAAAATGGACATGTAGCTACAGTTCGACATTACGGTCCCAACGAAACTAGTTTCGTCGAATTCTGACTCCGTTTGCCCACACAACGTATTTTTAACCATCAGAATACTGACTATTTTTCACTCTAAAAATCCGTACGGCTACACACTGACTCTAAAAATCACGGAACTTGGAATCTAACAATAATTTGATATTGCGGATCCAACAAAATTAGTTTCATCAAATTCCGAGGTCGTTTGCAAAACTGGCTATTTTTAAAGCCCTAAATAGCCCATTTAAATATATAAATATATTTAAATATAATTAAATTTAATATTATCGTATATATCCACATAGAATATACCACAGCTCCAGAATATTCCTGTATGGATTTATAGCTCGATATTTCAAATCCATATTATATCGATATTCAATTTATATTGAAATTCCTTTTATAAATCGTTATAAATTATAAAGGAATTCCATAGCGACTTTTCTGAAATTTGATTTGGCCGTGAATCAAAATCTACACGATGAAATCCCGATTTTTCTCTTCCGTTAGAAAACTATTATCAAATCGGTCCTAACGGTTCTTGTTTCACAGAAATCCGACTTAAAACGGACCCTGTATATTCAGTTGAAGTTCAAATCGCCAAATAGCAAACTGCAGCGCCATTTCGAGCTCGTTTATAAATATATTATAAACTATACGTTCAACTGTCGTTTATATACTATATTCGTTATTCTAATTCCATTACAAACTGAATTATATAAATTTGAATTGCCCAGTTCACATTCATATTGTCAATTCACTATTTCTGATTATTTCTGAATTAAATATATTATTCTATTTTATAATATTAATTAAATATTCATTTTTATTTAATTCAGGTCGTCGATATCGCCAAAACGATATTTAAATAATTAAATAGATTAGTTATTCAACAGCTAAAAATGCGAGTCATTACAATATATATATATATATATATATATATAGAAGGTTTCAAATTTCCATCCTGTAATATATAGATATATGATTTAATTTTTTTTCCTTTTCTTTCATTTCTATTTTCAAAAATATCACAAGATACCTAAAGAAAAAAGTTTGACTATTTTTTTCCAGTTGATGCATCTTTAAACATGGTAGGAACAAGGAAGAAATACATGCGTAATTAATGGAGAGAATTAGGATGGAATAAGAAATGGAAAGTTGCAAATATATAATGTGTTGAATGGAACAAATGGTGGCATATTACGTGGTGAATAAATGAATGCACAGTTACCGCAATAAGAATTGGAAAAGGGAGGAAACGTGCACAATAATATTCAGAGAGAGCAAAAGAATTGTCTTTATGCGTTCGGTGAAAACGTTCAGCTTATCCGGATTTTAAGTTCATTAAGTCCTCTTTTTTTTATATATAAAGTATATGGCACAAGGTGAGAGGATGGAAATATTTTGTAACCATGCGCATAAATAGAATGAGAGACCATTGCTTCAAATAAAAATAATTTTTTACTCATTATTATTTAAAATAAATTATTTTAAATAACCAAAACTCATTAAAATAACTTAAAATAAAATTTTGAATTCGCCCTAAAATTCAGGGTTGTTACAGTAAATTTACGGTAATGGTTGCGGTAACGGTTAGATGGATATGGTAACGGTTATAAAATTTGCTAACCATCAACAACGGTTGCGGTTACGGTTACCGTTAAAATTGACGGTTGACGTAACCGTAACACCCCTAGAAATTAGCACGCAAGTGTATAAAGAATATTATATACCTAATTATTTGTGCCGAACAAAAGGATAAGGGTAACATTAATATTTCAAAATTTTGTATGAGGATAATATCATGCAGGTAGATGTTCTTTTTTTGTATGAGGATAATATCATGCAGCTAGATGTTCTTTTTTCCGAAAAAAATTATGAACAATGCAAACTATGGACACTGTAAATGCTATTTATGGATTATATGATAACAAAAGCTATTTATGGATTATATGATAACCCATTGACCATCATAGATCCAAATTTTACTTCACGGAAGCATGCACGTGGATCAATGAAAATCAATCTAGTTCAAATATCAATCAGAATTTCAGATATATCAATCTACTTCACATTACACTATAAACATTGATGCTTTATGGAGATACCAAAAATCTGTGCTAGATCCATCTACCAACCATTTGCAGCAAAATAGAATTACAAATATGAATGAAATATCTGTAAGACCGTAATGTATAGCTGTCCAACGAGAATATTACAAAGAAACTTTAATTTATGAAAAAATAGAAAAATAAAATCTCATTTAGGATTTGTCTCATGATCAGATACTAAATCCACCTCATGCTCATAAAAAGATAAAATTTCTTAAAAAAAGAAAACCTTGAATAAACAACCAACAGAACAAAAAGTTCAACCAATAGAAACAAAAGCTAATGCAAACACATTATATCATATTTTAGCTTTTTAGCTTATAAGAATAGTTGCTTGGCGTAACTCAGTATTAGCTAACTGAAATACACAAAAACGACAACAATAGTGAAGTTCAAGATAAAAGGCTGACTCGTCTCTCTGTGTTAATGAACCTAGTATTTGTTAGAATTCAGATCCAGAAAGAAGAGAGAGATACAACAATAAACAACTAGAAGGCTACATCTTTACTGATGGAGGCTGACAATACAAGCCTCTTAACCCTAAAATAACCAAAGAGGCCTTTATATATAGGCAAACAATAAAACACATAAAAAGACTATATTACCCTACAGCTGCATATTCAATACGCTAACATCCCCCCTCAAACTCACGATGCGGAGAATCGTGAGTTTGCCAAATAGAAGCTGCCAAAAGAAGTAGATAAGAAACTGCCAAATAGAAGCTGCCAAAAGAAGTAGAGAAGAAACTGCCAAATAGAAGCTGCCACAAGAAGTAGAGAAGAAACTGCCAAATAGAAGCTGCCACAAGAAGTAGAGAAGAAACTGCCAAATACCAAATACCCAACATCAACTCAACAATCCAACACAATCTTCAATCTGATCGGTAAGCAAAAGATCTGAGCGGCCAAATGACAAAACTGGTCCCCGACGGATGGGTTTATATGTTTGCATCCCCCAAACATATCAAACGAAAACAGAACTAAACCAAAGTGGGATGGTTTTGTATGTTTGCATCCCCCAAACATACAAACAAAAACAAAACAAAATCAAAAGGGATGGTCAGCGTATGTTTGCATCCTCCAAACATACCTGCAGTAACCACCTACCACCTTCAATCAACGTCAATTGCCGTCATAATAAACAGGGTTACCGATACAGACATCAATACATACAATACTTCAGTCACCTCGACATTGCAATACAAACATCACCAAATTACACCTTCTACACCATACGCCACTCCTCGGCCATACTCAAACCAGTCAACAACACCTACCAGAAAATGCACCACAACAAAGAAAAGAAAAAATAACTCGCCTTCGCAAAGTCACCATCCACAATTACAACAAGTACACTCACAAACAACCAAGAACAACGAGCAGTTGAACTCCAGTCGCACCCAAACACCAACGGAAAGCATATCTCCAAACTTCATCACTTTACCACATATCTCCAAACTTCACCACTGTCACAAACACTCACAAACAGCTGCTAAGGGTACACAACAGCTCACCCTACTCTCCATTCAACATCCATCAAATTCCGAAACATCGCTCCCCTGAACCACTAACTCCACAGTCACAAACTACATTTCCAACCACCAAAACTGTTCCACCACCAAACAATTATCATCTCCACAAAATATCCTACACAAACCATCATACAAACTCAACAAACAAACCAAACTTCAGCACTTCTCCACTTCATAGCCACAGTCATCCATACAGTGCCTGCTACTTCTCCTTCCACACCATACGACTAGAACCACTCCAGCACCAAGCAACCACACAATATTTATATATCCTCGATTCAAATCACGCTAGAAAAATTAGTGGGTTGGTGCACAGTAATCATATGGATCTGAGTGTACTCTGCGCAATGCTAAACATGGATTCAAACAGAAAAAATTTGCTGAAAATTATATCTGAATTTCGGATTTGAACAACCAGTCCATTCACATGGATCTCAAACTCTAATCCAATTTTAAATATGATGCGTCAAAATCGATATACAAACAGCAGTTGAAACTCAAGCATGAAACCATCCTCAATATTCACAAGAAACTGATCCAAAAGCCAATATCCTAGTCTACATTTCGAGATCCAGTCAACCAAAGGCACGGAATCCACTCAGTGGACTTTGAAAAACCCTAAGTACTCAAAACCAATTCGGCATCAGATCTAAATAATCAAAACCTACAAAAATCTTGAGTAAAACGAGTCCAACAGCAAATACGCCCTTAGTTGATTTGAGGTAGAGATTGATACGGCTCTTTGTTTCGGATCTGAGAGGAGAGGAACTTACGATTGTGCGTTGGATCGGATGGAGCTCATGTGCGCTTTGACTTGAATCGGAGGCTGGAAATCTCTCACGTCAACCGCATTGAAGATTTGGACGAGCTTGAAAACAATCCGTAACCAAACACCTGCAACCGCAATCACCTCCAATTCGCCTTCCCTGAAAAGCGAATCTGAAAAGCGAAGCATGCTCTGACGAATTAAGATCCGAGAGAAATCACGATGACAACAAACTCAAAAGAACCGAACAAATTAGCACCCAGCAAAAAATCTGAAACATGAGAAACAAATCATAATAGAAAATTCAAAGGAAATATGACCAAGCTAGAACCCTCTCTCTGTCTCTCTGCGTAACCTGGCTCTGATACCATGTTAGAATTCAGATTCAGAGAGAAGAGAGAGATACAACAATAAACAACTAGAAGGCTACATCTTTACTGATGGAGGCTGACAATACAAGCCTCTTAACCCTAAAATAACCAAAGAGGCCTTTATATATAGGCAAACAATAAAACACATAAAAAGACTATATTACCCTACAGCTGCATATTCAATACGCTAACAGTATTGACTTCTTGTGATGACTCCTCTGAATGTTTTTCTTTCGTGACTTGGTGGTGTTATTTCTTGTCTTAGACCAAGTCCCTATTTGCTTGCTTCTTGACTTCCATCCATAGCTGTCAACCATGAGAGAACTTAGTTTAAAGTAATGCTAGAAATAACCTTATTGCACCTCTTTCATAAACACTTTCATGCAAACTGGTAATCAACATGAAGCTTATCAAAAGTACACTAACGTGTAAATATGGAATTCAATTCAGTAGGAATCACAGTGCAACCAGTGACGAAACCGTAGCATGGGTCAGATGGGCAGTTGCCCAACCCAAGATTTCCGTGAAAGAACATGAGAAAAAAAGGAAATGGCCAAAAACAGGAAATAAAATATGCGTTCGAGATATCTCAGCATTCTTCCGATCAGCCTCTCACAAACCGTAATCGTAACCCTAGACTTTCATGCCGTCGATATCCATATTCTTCGATTCATTCTCCATACTTATTTTGATTAATTAAATAAAAACCCTAAATCAAAGTCTCAATTCTGGAGCCGGATCCTGTTCAGTCTCCATTCCACTCTCTAGACCCTGTTTAAGGAGACAAATCAAATATTCTTTTTTCTTAGTCTTACAGGTATTCATCCTTTACTTCTTCTGATCCTATCAATTATTGCATCTATGTTTTATTTTATTCCGCGGGTTTGTTAATTCTTCCATTATATTTTATTTTTAATTATCTGCTGATTTGTTGACTACTTAATTTGTTTGATTAAATTATAAAAATCGACTCTTTAAAAGCATCATGATTGTTAGATTATCCTTAGATTTAAATTGTTTGATGCAATTTACTTCATTTGTTTTGCATTTCATATATGATATGAATGGTTCAAATATCATAAATAGTTTGAGTATTTCAAACAACTCAAAAATGTTGTTTTCTTAATTTTCCGTTTTTAGTGTTATGTATTTTTGTAGTTTATCGAATTGTTGAAATTATGCAACTAGTCAAGTTTTATTATTTTAATGTGTCAAAACTTTTTTTTTTTGGCAAGGCCGACCGGTTTTTAAGGTGACCGCAAACACCTTTATTATATAAATTGAAACTGGTACTCTGTGCACATGCACAGAGTAACATTTCTGGTTTGTAGTATCCAGTCACTATCATTACATCATAATAGCAAAGATAACATCATAACCAAGTAAGAAAAGGTAAACAGTAGGAACCTGCTGTGGACACAAAACATGAGCTAGCTCTCGTGGACAGATTACTGTGTCGCTTATAGTTCTTCACCAAGTAAGAACCTAATGCTCAACGTCATCATCGTCATCGACATTGAAAAAACCAGTGTACAGTGTCATAATACGCTTATAGTTCCGAAAGCGAAGAGTCAAATCATCCATGTTATTAGGTGTTAGAAGACGGTTTTGATCCCAAGAAGAGTCATGCACAAGTATTTCATTGTTTTCTCCAAATTCACCATCAGTTGTCATTTTCAATTTATCTCCGTCAGGTTTGAAGAAAAAACAACTACGGTCTTCCACTTTATCATCAATAAAAATAAAGAAAACTTCATTTTTGTCACAGTGCATACCACAGGGAGAGTGGACCCAAGCATTCTCTAGCTCGTTCCAAGTGATGTCAGGATCAGGGGGGTACATCAGGCAAAATAGCTGCTGGAACTTCCTGAGCAACCAACCTACCAGTCGGAACCCACACACGTTTCGGCGGCTTAGGTAAGGGATTCTTAGCTGGGAGAGGCATATCCGCGACCTGTGTACAAGCATCAGAGCAATGACCAAATGATTTGCAACTTGTGCAAATGTCTGGTTGCCACCTATATTTGACATCCACATAGTGCACACGATTGTCTAATTTGACTTTTATCTGAGTAGGTAGTGGTTTATCAGGTGTAATCTCAATTAAGGCTCTAGCAAAAACTAAGCTTCTTCTAGCGACAGTATTAGCATCAAAGCATTTTAGTTTACCAATATGACATGAAAGCCAGTTTAGGCCAAGAAGAGGCTGTAGCAATGAGGGAATGTGGTTAAACTGCGCCCAGACAGGAATAGAAAGGAACTCTGTCAATCGAAGCACTCCAAGGAGTCACTATAAATGGTCTCCCTTCAATTATAGAAGGTGCAGCTTCGAGAACACGTAACCTCTCAGCAGCAGACGAGAACTTGAAGTAGAATAAGCCATCGACATACGTCATTTTCATTGGTTCACGAATCTGCCAAAAGGTTCGACATGTAGTACGCATATCAACAGAAGGCAACTTAGAGTCCAAAAAGAAACCAACAATATTATCATTCCAAAAATTTGCAGCTTCTTCATGAATTTCCCGCGGAGGGACAGATCCAGAGTCATCAATGGGAATCTCAAAGTCCACCGGCATGTATTCCCCCGCAACACGAGGAAGAGAATCAAATAAAGTCGTCCATTTCTTGGGAGCTTTTCGGTTAGAGTTCTTCTCAGCTGTGACTTGTACAGGTTCATCAGAGGTAGGAACTTGGATATTATTGTTATAGGTCGGGGAATTAGGAGAGTATAGAAGAGGAGGTAATTGGGAAGCTGGTGAATTATTCAGGTTGGTAGTGGCGTTCTGTCGAGCAGCTGGAGGGCGCTGGAGATCAGTACTAATTTCAGGGATATTAGAGTGAAGGCCGGTCACTCCATCATAATTGAAATGCTGCTGAACAATACTATCAGCATATGAACCAACGTTACCCAAGTCCACTACCAAATTAATCTGTTCTTTTGATTTCCCAACTATCGTTGAACTAGAACTCATACCAGGCAAAGATCAAACGGGAGCTTTTTTAATCAAGGGGGTTGTAGATTTACCCTTTAACAGAGACTGCGGAGATGAGGGAGTACGATCTGCGGCGATTTCGTCGATAAGGACATTCAACGGGTGGGATGCAGGTAGCGTGAAAACAGATCTAGGTGGAGCGCCGTCAGCATTAGGTGCTGCTTCATTCTCAGATTCTGATGAGGATTCAGGGCGTTGAGCTCGACTTGCAGATCTCGTCGTCATAGAGGATGAGGACTGAGGCTTCTTTTTCTTGGCCATTAGGGTGGAGCGGAGAGAAGCGGAGGAGAGAAATGATGAGGAGGCGCTGGCGCAAGAAGGACGGATCTAGGGATTTCGAGCGTGAAAAGAGGCGTCTGCCATTTTACTATTGAGTTGATTCTCAAATTTTCTATCATGTATTTGATTGTTTACTAATGTGTCAAAACTTACTGCAATAGAGATCTTTGGTTGATTCTCAAATTTTCTATCATGTATTTGATTGTTTACATAACTCTGCCCAATGCAAAAATAATTCCTGGTTTCGTCGCTGAGTGCAACAAAACTTCATTGCTACATGATTTTCTTTGTAAAACACGTATAGATAACCATAATATAAAACTTTAGTTGGCACAATTGCTGACGTTAAAGAGCATGTAATTGGTTTAAGAAATAGTGTATCATGAATCCACATAGGAAGAGATTAAGAAAAATCAGACTTCAGTCCTCTTTCAAGCTCACATATCTGGTAGCTGGAATTAATCTATAGACCATGTGCATTTAAATTAATGCAAATTTAATAATTCTCAAGCATAAATATATTGTCCAAAACACATTCATACAAATAAAGTAAAAAAGGAAATGTGAATTAGTGCTTATTTTGTAATTGACAGAGTTTGTGCCAGTAGTTTAAGTTGAAAAGTAGAAAAATCTTTCACTGTTTTTCTTATAAAATACCACAAAGGGAGAAGGGATAATCTCAAAAGCAGAAGAGCAAATTTGTCGTAACATGATGAAGACGTAAAGCTGAAAGTAAGAGCAAAATTAACTTGGACGTAAATATTAGTATATAAATTTTAATATAAAAGAAAATGAGCATTGTATGAGGGGTGTATATATGGGTGAGTGGGGATGTTGGACTAAACTTCATACATATTAAAATTCAGTAGTTAGAAGACAGTATAAAAGTTATCACGATGAGGTAACTTATATCAGCTATTTTTTTAATTATACGAATACATGAGCAAGCCTAGTAAGTTCATATATATTATCATAATGAAAATAGGTAGAATTGCAGAAAGTGCCAAGGGAATGAGTTGAAGGAATTCCTTGGAGAAAACCTTTGTTCTATTGTAATTAACAAGTAGTCAACCCATTTACCCAACATTATAACCTTATTACAGTAATATTATGTTTGTACATGAGTCTCCAAATAAGGAAAATAAAGTGCCATTACATAATAAAAAATACTGTAAAGAGGCTTATCATAAAATAAATCTTAGTTGGTTTTTTTATAGTCCTCTACCATAGCAAGCGGACTTCATGTCGGTTACAAATAGATTTACATATGGTTCACATTAGTCCGTCGACTTTTTCCAATACCATGAAATTAATATATTATATTTCTCCTCGCAAAGATAATGAAATGGTGTGGAAACCCGTCATCAAATGCTAAAGATACATGCATCTACTTTGAATAAAATAAAGAAAAGCTTCGTCGTTGGCTAGCATTTGATATATAAACCCAGAAGGCCACATCAGGACAATACAATATAAAACATAGAAAGGATAAGCATATTTTTCGATGTGATACTATTGTCATTTACATATTTATATTTTATAATAAGATGTAGATAAATGCTTCCATGTTTATTTACCTTTGTTTGCCATAATATATATATATATAGCCCACATGATTTCCACCACACAATCATCTTTCTCTCTCCTTCCACTAATTCTTTCTCCTTCCACTAACTTAATAAATAATAAATGAGAGGCTATTATAGAGGTGTCATATAACCTTCCTCATATATATATATATATAATATATATATATAGAGAGAGAGAGAGAGGAGCGTTCAAGAGCACCCCAAATAGTGCAGCACCCCTTTAACCTCCTGATTTCCACAACACGTTTCCGTTTCTCTCTCCCTCCACTAACTCTATCTCCCTCCACTAACTTACTTAATTATAAATACTTGGTCCTCATTCGGATGCAAATGGGGTGCCCGTAAAAAGGGGTGCTATTTAACCTCCCTCGTATAAGCATTTATAATTGGTATTCAATTATATAGCTTGGATAACTAGTTTGAAATACATGATTAGCACAAATCCCATGATCAAAATTGCTTTTGGTAAGATGTTTAATAAATCAGATCATATTAGGTATATATTGTAAAATTATCTATTTATTATACGAAACTTCAAATATCATCACCAGTAACATTTCTCTTAAATTAAAACTAATCATCATCGTGCAGCCTTTGTAAACATTTCAAATTTTGGACTTTTTTTATCCTTTAATAAATTAAGAAAACATTTTTCTTGCAAGATCTTCAATCAGAACAAAAAAGAATTAACATTGTAGAGCCTTTATGCAATTATAATTAGAATAAACTACATAGGATCTGCGATTTCGATATAGAATTTTCCTTCATGTATGTAAAAAAATTATTACTTCACTGTTCGATGGCAGTAAAAGTAAGAAAGACATTAAAAAAAATTGTATAATGCTCAAATGCTGATGAAGCGTAAGTTATAAGATTTTGACCTAACTACAATCCTAAATATAAAGAACTTAATTCTAATCGTAGGCCTTCCAATGGATTTCAAACATGAATAGCTTATAATGTATTATTTGCATCCGCATCCGTAATTATTTCTGATTATCGATCATCAAAATCCGTGAAAATTTATGGATATCAAATATTATCAATCATACCGTTGACGATGGTTAAATCAATAAAACACGAAAGGTATGATTACAAAGCTTTTTTTTACACTGTCATCGTATATTACCGAAAATAGCAATAAAACCACATCAATGATAAAAATCACTTCTTTATTTGCAATGAATCTAAAAAACAGTAGGTTCAAGAAAAGGTTGCTAAGATTAACGTCGGTTTAGGCACAAACAGTTAGCAGACTACAGTATTTTGTGGAGAAATAATCCACACACACGAAGCCTTATAACATTTGAACACTCATGACAGTTGTAGACTCTGGTTGTTAGAGAATGGTCCGCTGTTAAACTTTAGCTTATTAGGTAATTTTGTAGATTTAAACCAATTTCGACGTAGATAATACGATTAGCCCCAAAATAACCATTTTTTTACATTATATATATATATATATATAGAATTTCAAAAAAGTGGGGACAGGAAACATTTATTGACGTACTCACTGCTCTCTTTTGGAGGACCTTTACAGGTCTTAAACTGGAAAATGCAGGCAACAACATTACCATATTCAATTTTTAAAACTTAAAATAGAACACCAAACATCAATTAAAACTTAGTTGTTAAGACCATAATATGAATAAATAGTAATCAATGAACTTAGTACTTCACAGCTTTGAGTTGATTGCGAGGGTGTACCAAAAAGGGTTATATCCTTTCAACCTTTATGGACAGAAAGAAGGTTCACAGCTTTAATGAAGCATGGATGTAAGTAAAAGTTTGTAATACCTCTGCCAGTATAATAAGCATGGAAAGAGTAAAATAGTAAGAGTATACTATAAACTATATTAATTGTCATTCAAATATAAATTATATTGGACAAACGCAAATCATGGGAGTACAAATTTTTTATATGGAAAATAAATTGATATGGAAATTGTAAAAATAGCAAGAGAATGCTATAAATTGCATTTAATGTCATCCAAACGTAAATATTTTTATAAACCCAAAAATATTGGGAGGTAATATTTTGATTGACTGATAATAAGTATAAGAATAGCAAGAACGTGCATTAAGCATATCTAATGTAATTCAAACATACAATATTGGAAATATGTGAAACAGCCATAAAATCTATGTTTCCCTTAAAGAGAAGTATAATAAGCGAGAATTTGAAGGTAATAGCAGGAGAAGAAACATTGAAAAGGACAAAAATAAATACACAATTACAACTACCTTAAATTTGAAGATTAATAGCGATTAAGCTTAATTTCTTATTTTGATTTTGAATTTGATTTTCTTTTTGGAACCAATACAGATACAGTCCCCAACACACACCTAGAAACCAACTTGTTTACCTTTGTATAACTTGAGATTTTCATTGACTTCAATACCCCGCCCCCTTGACAATCACAGTTTGCTTGATAATAGTTTTTATCACGTTGGAAATTAATCCAACTGCAAACAGAAGAGGTCGCAGTGTAGTAACAATCAGTGAAAATATGCCAGGTGCTGCTATTTTCTTTTTAAATGTTGAAAATAGCCTTCTGTAATTTTTATTGCGTTACATAAACATGTGTTAAATTCTTAGAAAACTTCATTTTGACCAAGATTTAGATTTATATAACAGATACATATAATCAAATATTATAGAAGTAAAATTCTATGCATTAAGGAAGAGCTTAAAGTACTAAATTTTCTTTTATTAATTTTGAATCAAACTTTTTCTGTTAGTGAGATTTTTCATCAAATGGTGCAGTACATGACAAACAGTCACCAATATTTTTATCTTTTGATTCAAAAACGTAAAATCAAGAAGTTAGATAAACTCATATCTGTAAATCGTGTTTAGTCAGGACAATTAACAATCTTTCCCATAGTAGACTTTTTCCAATTTTACTGGCCATACAAATAAGAAATGAACAATCTTACAGTTAAGTTATTTTCAGTTGACAATACCACTTAAATCATATTTAAAATAGGCATGTGTTAAAACAATCCTTCTTAGTTCTTAATTATGATAAAAAGAATTAGCTAGTAGAATTGAAAGCTTGAACTTAAAGGAAATTTTTTGAATTTGAATACTCCATTGCCTTTAAGAGTGTAGTTTTATAGTTAATCAAAAGCATAATTTTTTGCTGCCCATGAAAAAATTTCTCCATTTAAAAATGTAAATAGCAAATACGAAGTTAACATTAAATTTTGCCAAAAAAAAGAAAAAGAAAAATCATGCGTGTAAGCAACTGTAATGTACAGAACAACGTCTATTGCAAACCATATATGAATAGTCGACAGAGAGAAAAACTGAATCAACTCTTGAACATAAATAATCAAATTTTAATTAATGTATTCCTTTCAAATGTAGCGCATGACACTGATTAAACATGAAAATATAAAATGTATATAGCGCAGAGACAATGCATTAAATCTTATTCCATTGGACTATGAGGAAGGCTAAGACAACATATGCAATAAGAAGATATAAATGAGTAGGAAAAACAGAGCTAAAATAATGAAAACCTGCTAAGCCTAAGAATTAGGAAGATGAAGATCCAAAGAGCCAAATCTGCAATATGAAGGGAGATTGCAAAAAATCTGCCAATAGGTGTTAGAACATAGAAATATGTATAAATAAAACTTAGTGTCAATGTATTGCCGCTATGAGTGATAAAATTTTAAATATATTGCAAATTTATGTGGACCATAGATATTCCTACCCAAAATGTAAAAAAATAAAATGGAATGGAGCAAAAAAAGAAAGGCTAATGAATGGTATACATTATGATTTTTTTTTCTTATAGTTACCAATCACCAACTGGAAGTGCATAATTTCTTTAAATGAATCTATGAATGATATTGCTTGAGCTTAGAAAATCAATGAGTACAATACCTATATCAATGATGAAATTACAAAAAAGTATGATCGGTATATTAGTTGCCAAAAGAATTACATTAAATAGAATAATTGAAATTGGCAAACAAACATAATCATGCTATGTTAGGATGCTTAAGGTAGTTGTTCCATCAAATTCCTTAACATGAGAAATATATTTGGAAATAGAAGTGTAAACTCATAATAGAAATAATACTTCTCTTAGACAAAAATATGGCTTCTGGTAGTTAAAAAAAAATCAATATCTTGCTCTAACACTGTTCAATTAACACCCGTATCTTCTCTCTTTTGGGATCAAACACAGCACATTAAAGGCACATTATTGACCAAAAATGTGATAGATGTAGAATCGTGTGATAAAACTAACCATAAGATGACAACAGTAATATGATTTAATGCTTCTATTTATTTGTAAGCAGTCATTATGATAGGAAAAAATTATTGTTTAACTGATGTTCTCATTTGTTAGTGTTCATCCATGCTTTTTAAGGGCCACATCCATGCTTTGGATACCGGCATCAGATATTTGATCAAGACATCTGACTCTGCAAACCATCATGTCTTTAAAACAATAATTAGAAGAATAAGTTAGTTGCAATAACTTTATTTACCTAAAAAAATTCACTTGGGCCATTTAATAGTTAGTATTCATAACTGTAAAAAAATTAAGATATGAATGCATAATAAGTGTGCAACGAGTTGATTGTAGCCAATTTGCAATAGAAAAAATAGCTATGAAAACAACACATGGAACAATAACATATGCCATTTAACTGTTCATTGTTTATTATATAAGAACATAGAACCTGGTGACAAAATTCACTGAAATGTTTCACTTCATGCATAAGTAAAACTAAAATGTTAAAAGAAACCTCTTTTGCTACTTTCATTTGGCACCATCTCTTCTGGCACTTGCATTATTGTCCTTCCGTGTATTCATAAGAAATATTTTTAAGGAATATTACTAAAATTAGCCTATACATTAGGTCCACAGCATGGAATAGCATGCAATAAAGTTATCAAACAAATTAGTTTCAATAATTCAAATATTTCGATTAATATTTTGAAAGTTGATGCTAATTTTTGTTTTGTTCAATTTCTTTTGATTTAGGAAACATAAGCCAAATTACTTGTGAATGAGACATAGAAAAGAACCTTTTGAACCGTAAAAAAAAGGAAGATGAGATGAATAGCACCCTTCATAACTCACTTGTAGTTTTCTTCAAACCTATAACCAATTCGAAAAATTTGAATACCAAAAGACATTCCTTACTAGTGTGTTAAAGAGGTGCATGCACTTTTAGGTAGACTCTTAGCCAGTGCTAAAAGAGCCCATACATGACTTCCTTTAAAATAAACTTCCGCTCTCACTTCCATATGGTAATCAAATAAATCCAAAATAAAATATTCAATTAGTCCTCTCAGTGTGTATCAATAACTGAATAATAGAATACGTACTGACTTTCCATCTAACTGAAACTAAATGCGATATTCTTTGGTTTTTCACTTATTATCAAACAAAGAAATTTAAATAACATTTAAGAAATTTGACTTGTTTACGTCATGGTTCTAAAGTGATTAAACACCTAGCCCTAAGTGCATACAATACTCGCTCTGACTCAAAAAATCAAGCATTTATCCTGTTTGCTAAAGAATGACGGCAATGACTTCAAGAAAAAAAAAGGTATGATACCTTGTGTATCTGACTGTATAAGACTGTATTGAAAGAGACATGTTGCTTGCATATATAATGCTGATATAATGAAACCTTTTTTTTTTTTTTTTTGGTATTTTCAAGAACAACATCAATGAAAGTAATAAATATATCTGAATAGATATGAATAATCAATCAGTGATGATGATGCTAGTTTTCACCAATAGAGAATGCAGTTATAACCAATTTGAATTTTTTTTTTTTTTTTTTTAACCCTAGAAAGTTCCTTCCACCAAAGAAAATTGACTGCAGTGAATAGTAGATATTGTTAGACATGATTATGCCACAAATGATTGTGGAGCCAATGGTAGTTGAAAGTTTAAATGCAAGTAGTCTAAAGTACTAAGCTGTTTAGTATATAATTACTTGACTATTTAAATCCAACCAATTTAGAATACTCTCTAAGGTTACTAAGCAAAAGATAAATAGTTGCATCGAGGAAGGTTGTACCTGAAACTTTTTCTATGTATCAATGTAATGTAGAAAGCGTCCAGAGAGTTTAACAGTTGAATGATGAACCTATCATGCAAGAGGTCAAATTAATTACAACAGAAAAATGCAAACCCCATTTTCCCTACTTCCTACCTCAAATAATCAAAAAGTGGACATATTATTTGTAGACTAGTAAATAGGGAATACACACACACACACACACACACACACACACACATGGTGTTACCTAGTCTTTAAAGGTAGTTGTTTACCATATCAAATCATATACTTTTCCATATTATTCAAACATCTTCAACTGATATTATGATATAATTGTACATCTAGCATGTTTTGAATTAACTGAGCTTGATGGTTAAAAGGAAGCATTGTGGTCTATGATTTCATAGATGACAATGGATCGTTCACATAGGCAGCTCATCGGGTGACGACTGAAAGTGAACCAAAAAAGAAGAAATGCTTTGGTTACATACCAATTAGGAGCAATTGTATATAAGAAAGGCTTATGGTATTTGGCAGTTTTAATCCAAGTAATATAGAGTGTAAAATGTTTATTATATAAATACTTGGCTGTTTAAATCCAACCAATTTAGATTACACTCTTCATCTTCTGTCACTGTTTGTTTAAAAATCCTTACTATAGCCAACTGATCAGCTACAGGTAACATTTTTCCTCAATAAATGGTGATGTATTAAAGATTTCACCATTTACTGATTCCTTTATTCCTTCCTGTCGGTTAACATGTAGAGATATGTGTTATACCTGCTGTCAACGTTTGGATTTGCATAGTACTAACAGTCACTCAACAATCTTCAAATGCATAGTAATGTAAAAATTCATGCAATATTGATTTGACCTGTTAAATATCTATAATTGTTAAATAAATAAACAAATACGATATTTGCTGCTAAACGGCTTAACATCCTTAAGGACAGCAAGAACACAGGCTTACCATGTTTTACAAGCATTGTAAATATGCATTATTAGTAAACTAAACAAAATTAAGTTTAAAAAAAAAATCAGTTGAATATGGCACAAATCCGTTATGTCTCATTTCGACAAAAAGAATCTCATTTGTATTTTAATCTTCTATATTATATGCACAGTGGAACAAAACCATGAAAATAACATGAAATTGAGAAAAGTACTTCCAAAGAATTGAAAGGATATTGTTTGCTCACGCTCCCCAGCATTCCAAATACAGAGAGAGCTAAAGGAAAAAACAATAGTTGACTCAAATGAAATATGATAAAACTTACCATCATTGCAAACCTTAAGAATTTGAAAGCATTTTTTTCATATGAATCTCTTAACACACAGTAGAATCACCTGAGGAAATTCTACTATCAATCTGCTTCAGAAAAGAATATCTTGGTAAAATCAAAGAAGTCCTCAAGATAAATTATAATATCAACGATTAAAAAAGGAAATATTAAGCTTTTTATCTAAATCAGTAATCATCAAATTGAAACTGATATAAAATTAAAGCAAAAAATAACAATCCAGAGCACAAATCAGCCAACTAATGAATAAGTTGAACAAAACATCAAATGACAAAGAATTCATATTATTGTTGATCTCCAAGACACGCCTATAATCTACTATGAAGATAAATATAGATTACCTATTAAGAAAGCAGCAATGTTTCAATACTATGAACCTAGACACCAAAATTATTAACGTGATATTAAGAAAAACATGTCCTCCATGGCTCTTGATTACAATTACAGTTGGGCTAAAATTAGAGATTATACTTTAGCTAATTGGGATCGTGGTTCCAACTTGCAATTTTACGAAGTGTACCATAGGCAATAAGTGTCCACTGCAACTGCAGCAAATCCAAAAAAATTTCCAACCTATTTCTGAATCAATGCTTGTAGGGAAACAATTAATTCATGCCAGTAGTTGTAGATATAATTAATTTATTAAATAATATAAATTACCAAGAGTAGTACGACAACAAATCGTCTAAATGAACAAAATTGTTGTTTTCCGATAGGTTTAGGTTACCAACAAAAGTTCGAAATGAACGTATCGACACCCTAAATGAAGAAGTAACAGGAGGAGAGAACGCATACCTTGGAGACAGCAACGCAGATGGTATAACAGCTAAATGTATGTAGCGCTGGGAGATGCTGAGGGAGAGCAAAAAGCGAGCCTCTTAGATGTGAACGGGAGAATAACTGGGGAAAAGATGCTGGAGGAGGAGTGGGAAGCGAGTTTTGGAGATAAATTTTTGTTCCCCCTTTTTCTGTGTGGAAGGAAGAAAGCACATAGAGATGAGGCGGTGCAGGCAAGTGAAGAAAAGGAGAAGAGGGCAGCGACGCTTCAGATTTAATTTTTCAGTGCGAACACGTGGGTGGCTTGTGCGCCCCTGAAGCCAAACCCAGCAATAGGAGTATATTAGTATAAACAGATTACTAATTAGTGCGGTGGATAACTTATTACTGGCTATGATTAAAATTGAACTTTTTTCTTTATTTTAGAGCCCTGACTCATGGTCAAGGTCAAGATCAAACTGTTTTTGCAATTCAAGCTTGTTTTGTTAGAGGCTACTTTCACCTTGCCATACAAGACTTGCTGCAAGTTTCTATGAAAGCGAAACAAGTAAATTTGAAATTAATTTACTTGCTCCTTTTGTGCTACTTATCATTATATATATCTCACCAGTTTCCTATATTTCCCATTGTAGCTGTGCCGGATTTAACACAGAACCAGCCTTTTATGGCAACATCTGAAAATTGGTTAGTATAAAAATTAGTGTTAGCTAATGGCATCCCTTTGACAGTAGAACAGACTCATTAATATCTGAAAATTGGTTAGTAGAAAAATAGGTCGTTGCTTGCTTGATTATAGATCTAATGTCGATATCTCCATCGGCTATCATTCTTCTCTTCGCTAATCGTCCCTTATATCTTGCGTAGTAATTCTTCTCAGGAAACCTAAGGTAAGTCATCTTCGTAAATCTGAAACAGGTACTTTGTTTCGTAATGAACATGTATAATTTACGTATGATGTTAAAATGATTAAAATATGTGTTATGTTTTTCATATTAATGAATATATGTCATAGAATCCTAAGTGAATTTTGTTTTCCTTTGATTTCATTTTGAATCCCTAGATAGAACATTTAAAGAAAACTAGATCTATTTATTTGTTTTAGTTTTTTCATCCAGATTCACAAATGGAACGAATGGAAAAGGAAAATTTGTTTGATGAACATGAGTTCTGTAATGGTAAGTTCCTGAAACAGTCTCTCTTACAGTAGGGGTACAATTGTCCATTCAAACCCTACACAAGCTAGAGCCTCGTGTATTGTATAGATTGTTAAATTTATGTGATACAAAATCACAATTAGATGGAACAAATATGCAAAATGGGAAGGTAAGTATATTCAATATGGAATGCATAAATGCATTGATTCCATTTGAATGAGATGGATGCATGGATTATTTTCTTCCATATTTGCTATTGAGTCATTTGTTGCCATTGTAATTTTCCTCCATAATTTATTACCATATGTTGGTAATTTGATTGTTGACTCACATAGATTTGCACTGCCTATATATTGAGGGGTAGACTTCTTTGTAAACCTATCCTGGCTTGGAGCCAGTGATCCCCAATGGTGTCTCTTCTTGTTAAACCTGATTGAGGTTTGAATATGTAAACTCTTATTTTGTAATCTCTTGTAATTCTCTCATGTGGAATAAAATCTCTTTCTATTAGACTGGACGTACACTGTGATGATAGTGGAACCAGTATAAATATTTTGCGTCTTTTTATTTCTCTGTTATAGTTATTTACTATTTTGTTGATGTAATAGAATAATTGCTATCAGTTTAGATTGATGTTCAATTGGCAAATCTAGATCCTTCTTATTGCGCTTCCGCATATGCACAAAAATCATAACATAGATGACGTTGTACATCTCAATATGTAAATTGCTGAGTTTTTATATACTATTCTGTTGAATTACTGGAACTTTTTTTATTCATTCTCATTCAATAAGGATGTTTTCGGAATCCGGATGTGAAGAAGTTGTTGCTGTTAACCCTACCATTAGTGTAATGCGTATCGATCTTAACATATTACTTGATTGATGTTTTATACATTAAGATTATCCCTTGAAGACGAGGAGACCAGTTCTTGTTATCACTACAAGAACGGCTTGAAATAGCAACAGGGCCTTGCGACGGCTTGCGACGGCAAAAAAAAGGCCGTCGCTAGCCGTCGCACGGCCCAGAAGCAATAAACAGCCAACCGTTCTTCCCCAATTCATTTTACACACGGAAATAAAAAAAACCTTTCCAGAACCGTCGCCCTCCATTGCCGCGATTTCAACCATCCAAACCCCATTCCATCACCTTAATTTGCGAAGGTATGTCTTCTAAACCCTATTCCATCTTTATTTAGGGTTATTTAGGGTTAATTTGTGTATATTTATATGGGGTTGTAAATTCATGTTTATGGATATGAAATTGGTTGTCTTGTGAGATGCATATGATGTTGATTTTGTTATACATTGATTTGGGAATAAGTAGAATTGATTAGGAGGTTGAAATCGTTGATTATCGCATATGTACTTGATTTAGGAGCATGAAAACGACGACTATCATGTATGTAATTGGGTTTACGTTGATTGTGTTGTAGGTTGAGTGTGTTGTAGGATTATTTGAGATCATTTGAGAAAAAATGAACTAAACGTGATTGTTTAGCGCTAGTAATTAACTTGATTATGACTATTGAAATGGTGTAATGATGTCCCCGCATGCACTGTTAATTACGTCACCATTTGATGCAAGAATAGTTGGTCCAAACAAATTTGAAGAATGCATTTGCAATATAAAAAAAATTGTTGCTATAGTATTTAATATAAAAATGTTATTTTACAAATTTATACTTTAAACTAAAATTAACTAAAAGTAACTAAAACTAATTTATACTTCATAATTTTCACTGTCATGTTATTTTACAAATTGAAATTACTGAAAAATATTTTATAGACGCTATGTAGTTAAGGCGCGAGCGTAGACGGAAAAAGGCGCAAGGCGCAACTAAGGTTTTTTTTTTAAGTTTAAGGGCGCACCTATTAGTGAAGCGCATAAAAGCCCAAAGCGCAAAAAGCGCATTTTTTTCATTTGTATTGTTTTATGGTTCAAACTAAGTTGAATGTTTTTTTGACTACTTATGTGAACCCCTTAGATAAATTTGGCCCCGTCTGACAAGTGTTGTATATGATCGTTATATGGGTATTCTTTTTACATAAAACGGAAATCTATATTCATCTGATACAATATTCGTTGGATTTGTCCTAGTATTGGACAAGTTACAAATATAATAACGTAAGCATATTTTATAAATCGTTTTAGTTTAAACGGTTAACAAAGTTTCGATGACCTTCCTTTTTGTTCCCTGTGTACACTCATTTGTGTACGATACAGGGACCAAAGGGAAGTGCTGCCGAAATTTTGTTGAACCATTTAACCTGAAACGATTTATAAAATATGCTTACGTTATTATATTTGTAATGGGAAGTAGGTAGACCGGCCGTTAAAGTAAAAAAGAGATAAACAAAAAAAACCGAAAACATGCAATAGTTATAAATGAAATTTTACAAGATTTAAAATAGTATAAAGTGTTACGTTCGATCAAACTTTCTAACATATTTGTTGCAAATCAGGAAAATGTTCGATTATTTTCGTGATCGCAGTTGGATGTATCAACCCCGAACCGGTAAAAAAGGGTCGATAAAGGAACATTTTTGTAATGGAGTCCAAGAATTTATTAGATTCGCTAAATCCAATAATCGAAGTAACATAGACATTCGTTGTCCGTGTAGTAAGTGCAGACATCTGAAGCATTGGAAACCGGATGTAGTAGAAGTACATCTGTAAAAATTTGGTTTTGTGTCGAATTATCACTTATGGGATCGTCATGGGGAACTTGTTCAACCTACGTCTAACCCTGTAGTGGTAGAGGACGATAGTACAATGATGAACGATAATACATTGACAAATCCGATAGAAAATATGGTGCAAGATGCAGCACGATCAATGTTTCCTAACATTGAGCAAAGCGACGATAAGACTGGAAATGTCGAAGAACCAACGGCGGAAGCGAATTTTTTTTATGAGTTATTGAATTCTGCTAAGAGGCCGTTGTGGAAAGGGTGTACAAGCGGAACAGAGTTGTCTCTATGAAATCAAAATTCAGTTTACAGAAGCTGCATTTACAGCAGTTGTACAAACTACAAAACGACATATGCCGCCCAATAATTTAATGTGCGATAGTCATTATAAAGTGAAAAAACTTATGTCCTCTTTTGGGTTACCATATCATAAGATAGATACATGTGTTAAAGGTTGCATGTTGTATTGGAAAGAAGACGGTCAGCGTAGAAAATGCAAATTTTGCAACAAAGATAGATATAAACCAAGGAAAAAGAAAGGTAAAGAAGTTCCATATAAAAGAATGCATTATCTACCTATAACTCCCAGACTTCAACGGTTATATGCATCTTCTGCTACAGCGTGTCATATGCCATGGCATAGCGTGAGAACACCAGAAGAAGGAACTATGATACATCCGTTTAATGGTGAATCATGGAAACACTTTGATAGGACTTATCCTGAATTTGCTGCAGAGAGCCGTAATGTTAGGCTCGGTTTATGCACGGATGGATTTTCGCCATTTTCTCAGTTTGGTAGTAAATATCCATCATGGCCTATCATTGTTACTCCATATAACTTACCTCCATGGATGTGTATGAAAAATCCATATATGTTTTTAACGGTTGTTGTCCCCGGTCCTGATGATCCGACTCAAGGAATTGATGTTTATCTACAACCGTTGATTGAAGAGTTGAAAACACTGTGGCATGAAGGAGTCGAAACATACGACATTTCGAGAAAAAGAAATTTTCGTATGTTTGCTTCTATATTATGGACTATTAGTGATTTTCCCGCATATGACATGCTTTCAGGTTGGAGCACAGCTGGACGTCTAGCTTGTCCTCATTGTATGGAGGAGACACGATCATTTTCATTAATGTATGGGAAAAAAATTTCATGGTTTGACTGTCATCGTTGCTTTCTCCATATTAATCATAAATTTAGAATGGATAAAAAGAACTTTAAAGCTAACATAGTAGAAACTATGCTACCGCCTAAAGTTTGGACAAGTGAAGAGATATATGAAATTGTAAGTGAGTACCCAAAGATACATGAAACTGGCAAGCGGGTTGAAATTCCAGGTAAATCGGACATTCATAATTGGTGCAAACAAAGTATATTTTGGGAGTTTCCTTACTGGAAAAATCTCAAACTTCGGCATAATATTGACGTGATGCATAATGAAAAAAACGTGTTTGATAACGTTTTTAATACAGTTTTGAATGTAAAGGGTAAAACCAAGGATGATGCGAATTCGAGACGCGATATATTACACTTTTGTAAACGACTGGAACTGCACTTGTATGACGAAAATAAAAAACCTAAAGCATGCTACGAGCTAGACAACAGGCAAGTAAAACTTTTGCTAAAGTGGGTGGAAGGATTACGATGTCCTGATGGGATTTCTTCAATCCTCCGTAGATGTGTGGACTTTAAAAACAGTAAATTGAGTGGAATGAAAAGCCATGATTGCCATATCATGATGGAATACTTTTTACCTGCGGTTTTCAAGGAACTGTTGCCTACAAAAATCTGGAGTGTTATAACAGAATTAAGTTTGTTTTATAAACAACTTTGTTCAACGACATTAAAGGTAGATCATCTACATAAGCTTGATCTAGAAATCCCTGTACTGATCTGCAAACTCGAGAAAATATTGCCACCTGGTTTTTTTAATGTAATGCAGCATTTACCTATTCATCTTCCGTCCGAAGCACTTCTTCGAGGTCCAGTCCAATATGGATGGATGTATCCATTTGAGAGGTAACTTTGTATATAATTTCAATAACCAATCTAGATTACAACTTAGATTATTGTACCAACAAATAAATTAAATTAATCCTATTATAGGTACTTGAATCATTTGAAGAAAAAAAATTAGGCAAAAAGCTCAAGTAGAAGGTTCGATTTGCAAATCGTACCTTGAAGAAGAAGCTTCATTTTTTCTCTCATTACTTTAGTGAAGATGTGAACTTGTCTTTTGTAACTGTTCCTCGTAATGAACAAGTCGTTGAGCAGGAGTCTTCTCAAATAATGTTATCTATTTTTAGACAACATGGAAGACCTGTAGGAAAATGTGTGGAAATATGGTTAAGCGATAAAGATTACAATGTGGCACACACATATGTTCTCTTAAATTGTGCGGAAGTTGCATCATTTGTCAGGTAATACTAAATTCATGTACAATTCGATTATATATGCATATACATTTATTTGTGTCTATTAATAAAAAGAAACATAACACATATATGCAGTATCTATGAATCACAACATCCATCTGGTGATCTCAGTAAAGAATTTGCTAGATGGTTTTCAGAATATGTTCATGATCCAAATAATTGTGTTGTTAACAAAGGATTACGACATCTTCCTATCGGACCAAAAAGAAATGTCAAAACTTATCCAATATACTTTGTCAATGGATTTAAATTCAACACCAATGATTACGGAGCTGAAAAATTAACGTATAACAGCGGTGTATTTGTCAAAGGTAGTGATGATCCAGAGGAGCATATAAAAGATTTTTACGGCGTCTTAACGCAAGTTGTAGAGTTAACATATTACGTTCAGCCCATAGAGAAAATTTATTTGTTCAAATGCAACTGGTTTAGCAATATTCATGGTTCTGGAATCAATGTACACAAAGATTATAAGCTAATCGAAATAAGGCATACTTCGCATTACTATAAGTATGATCCTTTTGTGTTAGCTAAGCAATCATTACAAGTCTATTTTTCTCCATATCCATCTTTAAAAAAAGATAAAGCAGATTGGTGGGCTGTTTTTAAAACAAAGGCGAGAATTACATTTGATGGAAATAATATTCCAGACGAAGCAGCGTATCAAGCGGATCTTGAGCCAAATACTGAAATAATAATAGCTGATGACATTGATGTAGGGCCGTTGAATGATGAAGCGAATGTACTAGTAGATGCATTTGTAAGTACTGAAGAAAACGATATAGAGTATGAGACCGAGTCTGCATCCGAAGATGATGAAGACTGAGGTTTTGTACTTATGTTATGTACTATATTCTGAGCTATGTACTATGTTATATATTATTCTGAGCTATGTAATAATAATGATGTTAATTGTTCTTAGCTATGAATTTACCTACGTTTGTTACTATTCTGAATTATGTAATGATAATGCTGACTATGTTATGCAATATTGTTCTTCTCATTTACGATTATGTTATGATAATGATGACTAATGCTAATAATTCAAGTTATTTTGTATGCATATTATAATATTGTAACAGATATGCCTGGCGATAGACGACGATCGAGGAGTACATCTCAGCCTACTCCTTCACCATCTCCAGGTGCTAGCAGCTCAGTGCCGGATCTGCGCCGAGTTGCAGAGATTGTTCTAAAAAGTGGCGGGTAAATGTCAAATTTATATCAATTTAGTTTATTTAAAATATATGAAATATTTATATCAACTTCTGCACCGAGCCCGCACAGTTCATATTAGAGGCATTGAAGCAGTCTTACGTGAGCAGAATGACGGGGGCTTGGCCACATTAGGATAGTATTCCACCTCATATTAAGAATGTCATTCTAGCCGATTTATTGGTAAGTAATTTTTTATACTAATATTGAAAATTAATATACTGTAAATAATTAAAAATAAATGTAATATGCAGGCTGTTGTATGCGTTGAGGATGAGGACATGTCCACTTTTCCGACTCATTGGAATACGAAGATGCGCAAAAATTATCGAGAGATGGTTTCAAGGGCGAAGACATCTGGAAAAAAGCCTCCGATTATGAGTGATGATGTTTGGGCAGATTTTCAAAAGTATTGGGAGTCAGAAGAAGCTAAAGTAAGACATAATGATAAATATTCACATTTATAATATTGATTGCATTATTTTACATCATCGTGTTTAAAATTTAATAGAAAGTAGCAGGTAGAAATAAAGCAAATAGAGAAAAGAATCCTGCTCTACACCGCGGTGGCTCAAAATCATTTCAACAACATAGAAGGGATTTGGTATAAATTTTAAATACTTGTAGTATATGTTCACGTGAAAATTTAGTGTATATAATTCATTCTTATACATTATTTGTAACACCCCACCTCCGCCAGGGTGACTCTTGCAAGCACTCTGACTTTGGAGGGGCGTTTGAATCAGGTAAACATGCATAATGATATATCAAGGCAGAACAAGAACATATGTATATATGTAAACAGAGTAAATAACATAGATGAAACAGCGGAAGATTTTAAACCATTTCAAAACAAGTCTGGTACAACACAATGTCAATTTTCCAAATAAACAAGTCTAGTACATAAAACCACATCATCTGAAAACTGAAAAGGAAAACATAAAGTAGCTATCCCCAAATGGAAAAACCATAGCAAGCTCAAGTCCAAAGCATACATGAGCTATCCAAGAAAAGCAGCTAAGGTCCAAGCTAAGCTCCTGTATTCCCTCCCTGGGAACCTGGGGGGGGGGGACGGAAGAAAAGAGGCGAAAGAAAACAGGTCAGTCAAAAAGACTGAGTAAGCCCTACTACAATCAATGTAAACTGATAAAGTTAACTGACATGAGCAGCAGGTATGAACATAAGGATAATAACATACTAGCATGATGATTAACTAACCAAGCAGATAAAGGTGTCATCGCATAATCAGGATTAAGGTTTTTACACCACAGGTGTACTAGCAAACTAACATGACTTGAATAAACAAGTATTGATCCCTTGGCCCAAGCTTGGCCCAATACCAGGTGTTGACCTAAGTCAACTTCTTAGTACCAATACTAGTATAACAGTATTGGGTGTTACCCCAATGTTCACACCGAACAGAACGGAACAGAATGGTCCATACAGAAATAGAGTTTGGGAAAAATGGGCTTTTATCATCCTAACAGATAAAGTACAGAAACGGAATGCTAACAATAATGGGCCTTTACTACCCTAGCGAATAAAGTACAAAAACGGAATGCTAACAATAATGGGCCTTTATCACCCTAACAGAACGGTACCACGCAGAAACAGACGGGTGTTGCCACCCAACAAAACAGACGGTACCAACAGAACCAGACAGAGCTAAGTGTACCCTAAATCCTACCCAAGCGATCGGCTCCCTAATACATAAATACCCTGTGTCGGCCCTACGATAGGGTGTATCACTCCCTAAAGTGGCAACCAATTGGCACAGGCATATTTACAGATGTCACGGCGGCTTACATCCTCAGAGGCAGACCGGGATCCATGCACGCACATGACCCGGTTGGAATGCACCATCAACACCCATCGCCATTATCAGAATGAACCACTTATAATTAGTTCAGTAAGCGTGCCCGGACCCTACCTACAGTTGGGTCAAAGTTTTGATACCAGAAAGGGTTACTGACTAATATGGGTCCCAAACAATAGATGACACAAGTATTCCCCCTTGTGTCCCCAGACTATCAGATTCAGATTAACTTATTAACAGAGTTCAGATATACAAAGTTCAGAGACCAGTTTTCAGACTAACGGATCAGATAACAGATTTACAAACTTGCCTAACTTGATGTGGGTCCTACAGATCCGCAAAACAGGTTCGTTTAATTTATCAATCAAGTTAGTTTATCCAGACCAGGTATCAAATTGGTTCTCAGCCTTATCAAATTACTGAGTTGGATTGGTTAAGTATTATTCAACTTAACCCGCGAAATTACCGAGTTCAGATTGGTTAAGTGTAGGCTGACTTAACCCCGTTAATCCCCCATGTCTAAATTGGTTAAGTATTAAGTGGACCATGACTTAACCCTAATCATGAGGCATTAATTAATTAATGTGCCTTAACCTCTCACATTAGACTTTGTTGCGGTCACTAGTTAGGTCGGTCGGTTCTGGGTAGCTTTACACCACAACTAGGTCTAACCTCGGGTTCAAGGTACAACTTGACCAACTTCTCACATTGGGTCCTATTGTTTGTAGCAACTAGTTAAGCCGGTCGGTTCCGGGTAGGTTTACGCTACAAACTCAACCCAACCTCGAGTTGGCCACACTTATCTTTTCTAAGTGTCATGTCCATCATGTTTCCAAAACATGTTACAAATTTTCAAGCAATTGGGTAGACCTAACTTAATAGGTAAATTCCCAATGGGTAGACCTAACTTAATAGGTAAATTCCCAAGCTTATGTTTTTATGTCTTTTAAGTTTACCCAACCCCAAACGCAATCCCATCGCTTACATATCGCAATAGCGCATAAAGGATAGAAAGAGGGAACTTGGCATAATCATGACATAAAAATGTTAAAGCCACAAGTTCAACATGGTGGCATATGAAAGGTTCATGTGTTCATACACTTGCATATTACATTTTTAGGCCCAAAAAGCATGCATAAAACCAAACTTGGCATATTCATGATACATGGTGCTAAATGACATGTAAGAATGGCCACAAGTTCGCATTTAGCCTCACATGCAAGTTATCATAAGTGATATGATAACTTACATGTTGCCAAAATGCAACCTTTGGCATAAAGCTTGAAGCTTTATGTTCACATACTCAAAATAAGCTTGCATAACATGATAACATGAACCATATGACCATCCCAAACTTGCATAACATACTTGCATATCATATGACACTTGCATAACAAACTTGCATAATAAAACTTGCATAATATATGACAACTTGCATATCAAACTTGCATAAACAAACTTGCATAACATATGACAACTTGCATATCATACTTGCATAACATATGACAACTTGCATATCATACTTGCATAAACAAACTTGCATAACATATGACAACTTGCATATCATACATTTAACTTTAGAGTTTAAGTATGAAAGGAATAGGGCTTACAATGCTTAAGAAGTCACAAAAATATGACAAAGCCCTTATGAAATCAATTAAACCCAAAATGCAAGCAAAACCCTTGAGCCAAAATGATCAAGACTCTTTCTTTATGATGCAAATATATAAACTTGACTTGAATGCAAGCTAATGATGCTCATACAAGTTTGAAAACACTTGTATGCATGGAAAATCACATAGGAATTTATTTAGGAATTTTATGAAGAGAGTGGAGGCCATGAGAGGATTGATTTTGCCATAGTTTAGTTGTACGAATGAATAATGATGATTTAGGGTAGGTTAGGGTCTTATTTATAGATTAGGCAAGTGTTTTAGGCCATAGGATTAACCCTAGATTCAATCCAAGCCATCAAAGCATGTCTTGGGGAAGAAGTCAAGTGTAGGAACCATCTAGGGCCTTTAGATTAAAGATGGACCATGAGAACCATTCAAATGCAAAATCTGCATTTGAGCGAATCGGCCCACGGGTTGACAGCCAAACACCCTGGATTAACCCCTAGTCGACCCAGCGGGCTTGGGTCGACCTCAAAAATCGGCCGGTTCGGTTATTCCCCTCTCCCAATTCGCTGTTTTGAACATTTTTGCATATTTATTTATTAAATTTTCAATTATATATATATATATATATATCAATATATATATATATTTCTCTGCGCAACCCATTTCACTTAATTAAGTATACTTTAATTTGGGAATTTTTCGTGAAACTTCGCGAGGCCATATCTTGGTCATACGGACTCCGATTTTCGAAAACTCGGACTCTATTTCGCGTATTTTTCCGAGACGAACGCAATGGCATAGCCCGTTTCCCTTGATTCAGATTTTACAGTTTAATTCTGCCTCCATTTATGTTATAACATGTTATTCAAAAATACGGGTTGTTACATTCCCCCCTCCTTAAAGGATTTCGTCCCCGAAATCTCCAAGTTAGGAAGAACGTATCCTACCATCCAATCATCCATCTACTCAAAACATCACCCACGAGCAATCATTGTCCTTACAAGATTCTAATGTGGTATGAACATATGCAAAAGGTGTGTGTGTATGTTCTTATCTAATGCAAAGATCATCAATGCAAAGTATGTCAGTGAAATGAATCCATTATGTATGCAAATAGTCCTAATCATATAATACTATATGTGTGCACAAACATTCATCCATATGCAGCATCCATGTGCCGAATTAACCATCTTGCAACCATAAGAATTGAAAATATACACACGTCCATATGCAATATGAGAGTGTATTTCAAGCCGATCTAGTGCCTAGTGTGTGTTTATGCATCCACGAGCAACCACTAGCAACCACTTGCATCCACTTGCAACCATCAAACATAACATGTCTCAAACACATGTTTACATCCATAGGATTCCTATCTTAACAAGACACAGTCGAGTGATGGAAGCGAGTACAGATAAAACAAAAACTTGGTATATATACTTACAGACTACTAGTACAGATCAGATTTCCCCCAAATGATTCTTAGGAAACTAAGCATGGTAGAAACCCAGAATGTATTCGTCATAGTCACCCTCATGCCTAACACAGATACTCTCAAATCCCAATTTATCACAAACAGATGAGTTATAACTCTCAGGGAGTTTGAGACTATTACCAGATCAGAAGCAAGACTAGCATTAAAGTACTGAGTTTCCATTACAGAATCAAAATACCAGAAAAAGAGTTTCAAACTGAAAATTAGACAAGGAAAATTAAACATCCTACAGACAAATTATTCTAGCCCTAATCTATTCACCCGCCATGCGAGTATTCACCGTTCCTTCCGATGTAGTCCCTTTCTTCTTCGGGCAGTCCCTAGTGAAGTGTCCCATCTCTCCACAGTTAAAGCAAGTGCCCTTCCTCTTTCTGCGATCCTTGTTTAGATGGGTTGAGCTTCCACAAGTAAAGCACTTCTTTTCCTTCTTATCTTCAGACTTCTCCTCCTTCTTTTGCATTTCCTTTTTGGGCCCCGTTTTCTTGTTTTGAGACTCATTCACCTTGACCTCCTTCTTTGCACTCTTGTTCTCTTCATGGAGTAGGGCCATATCTACCAAACTCTCAAACGTGGCCCCCATGGGCACATGAGACATAGCTAACTCCTGTAACGGCTCATTCAATCCTCTAGCAAAACGAAGAGCCTTCTTCTGAGTAGTACTCACCATATCCAAGCCAAAACGAGCTAACTGATTGAACTTGTTCACATATTCTTTAACAGACATGTCTCCTTGCTTCAAAGCAATAAACCTTTCCATTTGCAAGTTCTCTTCAGTAGAAGACATAAACTTAAGCCCGAATCTTGTCCTGAAATCGACCCATGTCTCAACGGGCCTAGTCGCGGTGGTGATCTCCCACCAATAAGCGGCTTCATCCTTCATAAGCCAAACCGCCAACAAGATCTTTCTCTGATCATCTAATCCAAAGACAGCGAATAAATCCTCGGTCTCTTTCAACCAATTTCTGGCCTCTACAAAGGTCTCGGTGCCTTGAAAGTTCTTGCCATCCATTGCTTTGAAATCCTTGCAAGTCTTTGCGAAGTCAGCCTGAGGATGCTGAGGGGGAGGAGGAAGAGGAACCTCAGCGACAGGAGGAGGAGGAACATTAGCGACAGGAGGAGGAATATTAACTACTGGAGGAGGAGGAGGAGGAGGGACATCTGCGGGGCCGGCTTCGGTCGCCCTAGCCTCCAAAAGTCTCCTATACCAAACAGGTACGTGTACTCCCTCCGGAATAGCAAGGTTATCGGCCATACTGAAAACGAAGAAAAAGACAGATTCAGAATAGAGAAAAACGAAGGGATTTTTGCTAATGGCTTTTTGGGGAATAGCCTTCAAAATAAACTAGACTTTTCTTTGGAAAATACTTTATACTTGGTTTTGAAAATAGGTTTCTAAAAGTTTTCTAAAAACCTTTTTGTTCCTTCTCGTAAACCATATGCTCTGATACCAAATGTAACACCCCACCTCCGCCAGGGTGACTCTTGCAAGCACTCTGACTTTGGAGGGGCGTTTGAATCAGGTAAACATGCATAATGATATATCAAGGCAGAACAAGAACATATGTGTGACGGCCCGCCCCGCACCAGCCTGCATTTTCTCCGAAAGTGCGCTGTACACATGCCCAGCTAGCACAGAACGGTCGTCATAAGAAAAGAAAGAGGAGAATGAACTAATCAAGAACCTGTAGAATGTCTCACAGCGCATGGAATAAAATATAATAATAACATACTTGACATAAAACAGGCGAGACAGTGCATAAGCTGATAACTAAAATCAACATCAATCATCAAAGCAGCGGAAATCCAAATACAGCTTATTACAATTTTCCAAATTTACTGTCTCTAAACAAAAGAAAGCTGAAGTAGAAGATACACCAGCAATACCCAAGCAGTGATCTTCAACAACACAGGGAGAATACTATATATATATACGTGGAAGCCTCCTGCTCGTCTCCGGATCATCTACCCGTGCATCACCAGCTAACCTGTCTCTAGTCTGCTCGTGTGAGCACCCAGAGTAATAAGAGGAGACATAAAACTCTGGGTCAGACATAAAGCCTGGTATGAGCGATAAGCATCTAAACAGAATAATAACAGGTATACTAAACCATACCTGAACCTGGACCTGCAACCAAAGAGTTAGTACCACATACCGTACAGTACTCCAAGGTGCCATAATAAATGGTGTAAGAATACGGGGGTGGGGGGTGTGCATGTCACAATGATAGCAAACAAATCATCCATAGCAACCATCCTCACACCTCTCACTCAGTGCGTAAAGCGTACGACATCTACCACTTTGGAACACTAGACAAACTGAGGTAACGACGAATCCCGACTTGTAGAAACCCTGCTGTGACCAAGCCAAACACTTGGAGTCATGACCAAACATTTCAATGACCCACTTCATTGGTCGTAGCCCTTGGTTCTACCGATGCCATAATGGCCCTGAATCCGCCTTCGTACCTCCTACCATAGTGGTCCAAAGCTATAGACGTCGATAACTCCTTGGCACGCGTCCCGCAGCAAAGCCCAACCATGAAGTGAACTCGTTGATTCCCATCTGAATCTTAAGCTCTAACTTCTCATTCGGACTTCCTTTGCATCTCGGGTTTGGTCGAATTGGAGTGGGTCTTCAAAAGAGTTGTCGCGCAGTAACAGTCCTGGAATTCGGTTCGGTTCGGTAGTCATTGCCCTCGTCGGTTCGGTTCGGGTTTCTTCACTCCGGGTCGGGTCGGTGTCCTCCTCCGGGTCGGGTCGGGTTACTATCCTCCTTCCAGCTCGTGCTCCTTCTTCGATCAGCTCCCTCGTTTCCTTCTACTCCGATCCGATCCGATCACTTCGCTTTACTTCAGTCCGATCCGCTCCGCTTCCTTTTACTCCGATCCGATCCCCTTGTCCACTCCAACTCTAAGTAAACGGCCTTCCTTTTTGCCAAGTCTTTCATGTGCCAAGCTCCAGTTCGGGTCGGGTTTCTTGCCCAGTTCACATTTCCGATCCGAGCCCCCATCCGATCCGATCCGAAGCCCTGCACAACTTTCTGCAACTTTTCCAGCAACTTGTTTACGCCGTTCGACGACGTTTTTGACAAATCTAACTATTCTAATCAATCACAATTCATGTCAAATAGTCATAACAACATAGCAAACTAACCACAAACACCAAAACAATGAATTCATATGTCAAAATGGATCAAATGTGCCCAAAACCTCACATTTTCCTATAATCCCTCTTAATCATGTTTAAGCATACGATTAGCAAAACACATCGAAATTAACCCAAATTTCTAACAGAGCCTTAAAACATTATTTTAGAATTTTAAGAATTTTTCCAGAATTTATTTACGTATAAATTCGCTAATCTTCACTAATCACCCTTAATTAACTGTAATTAGTGTCAAAATGATGCTATCACTCACCTTGGCCACAAACAAAATTCTCAGAACTGAAACTCCTCTGATTTGGGCGAATACTAATGTCCAACAGCAGCTCTAACCTTGCTTTGGTGCTTTTTCTTCTTAATTTGATGCCTCTAAGCCTTAATCCTTGATTAGGAAGTGATTTTTGGGTGTTTTAGAGAGATTTAGAGAGTGGAGGCCATGGCTAGGTCAAGAGAAATGAAAGTGGCGGCTGGAAAATGTCTAAAGAAATGTTTTCTAACCCTAATCAGCCTCCATATACCCCTGAACCCGAAATTCCCCTTGGGCCTAGCTGCTAATCACCCGGTTAAGCCCAATTAAGCTGTTTTTAACCATCTGAAACTTGTTTCAGCCATATCTCCCAAACGGTAAGTCCGTTTGGCTAATGTGACCACTCTACTGAAAGAGAAACCATCATCCGAAGCCAATGGAAGTGGTTTCAAGTCAAAATTCCTTTCTAGTCAAAAGTTATGGCCAAAACAGTGCCAACTAGGGGTAAAAGGGTCATTTAAAAATCGAGAAAAATCATGAACATGGGAAATGACCCCAATAGTCGTCTCCCAAAGTTACGTGACCATACGACTTCGTATGTGAAAGAAATAAATATCCTACGATCCTATGATGCGTAGAATACGGGTCGCTACACTCTCCCCCCCTTAAGAAATTTCGTCCCCGAAATTCCTTAACCCAGAACATACAAGGGATCCCGCATGCCTAACAACCACATATAACAATCAAACATGCAAAACAAGCAAACAAGCCTATCCTAGCATGCGGAATAACCAAATCGAAGTCAAAATCTTACCAGACAAAGAGTTCTGGATACTTCTTCCTTATGTCCTCCTCTGTTTCCCAAGTACAATCGCTCTCGTCCTCGCTCCACTGTACCTTGACTAGCTTCACCGCCTTCCTTCGAAGTTGCTTCATGTCGTACTCGACAATACGGGCCTGCTTGCGGTTCCCAACCGCCTCGGGTTCTACTTCGAAGTCCTCTAACTGATCAGGTGAAATAGTCATATCTGAGTCGTGAACGAACTTCCTTAGTTGGGAAACATGAAATACGTTATGAACTCCCGCCATCTTCTCTGGTAAGTCAATCCTATATGCCAAATTCCCGACTAGTTCAAGAACAGGGAATGGGCCAACAAATCTTGGTGCCAACTTGCCTCTCCTGCCAAATCGTATTACGCTCTTCAACGGGGAAATCTTGACAAACACCAAGTCACCAACGGAGAATTTTAAGTCTCTTCGCCTCTTATCAGCATAACTCTTCTGCCTATCTTGGGCTGCCTTCATTCGTTGCTGAATGATCTTGATCTTATCTGAAGTTTCCCTCACCACATCTGGTCCAAGCATAAACTTCTCGCCAGTCTCTATCCAACATGATGGTGAGTTGCACGGTCTTCCATACAAAGCTTCAAATGGAGCCATACCGATACTGGATTGGTAACTATTATTATATGCAAACTCTACTAGATGCAAATGGTCATCCCATGATCCACCAAAATCCAATATGCATGCTCTCAAGAGATCTTCCAAAATACGATTCACCCTCTCCGTCTGACCGTCGGTCTGAGGATGATATGCGGTACTGAGATGTAACTCTGACCCTAGAGCCTCTTGTAAGCTCTTCCAAAACCCACTAGTGAACAACGGGTCTCGGTCGCTCACAATGCTTTTAGGTACTCCATGAAATCTCACTATCCACTTCATATACAATTCTGCTAACTTAGTTGCCGTTCTGGTCGATTTGACTGGTATAAACCTTGCACTTTTAGTTAGTCGATCTACGATTACCCAAATGCTGTCATTTCCCGATCTAGTCCTTGGTAATCCATCGATGAAATCCATCGAGACTTGCTCCCATTTCCATTCGGGAATTTCTAAGGGCTGTAACAAACCACTAGGCTTCTTTTGCTCGGCTTTAACTAGCTGGCAATTCATGCATTTGGATATAAACTTCCCAACGTCTCTTTTCATCCCTTCCCAGTAGTAGGTCTGCTTCATATCTCGATACATCTTATTACCACCGGGGTGTATAGTCAGCTTTGAGTGATGACATTCTCTAAGCACTTCATCCCTCAATCCATTGACATTGGGTACAACAAGCTTTCCATTCTTTCTAAGCCATCTATCTCGATCAAGCCCATACTTGTCCACCTCCTCATCGATACCCATCTCTAACTTGGAGATGATTTCCAATAGGTTAGGATCGTCCCTCTGACTAGAGCCGATCCGCTCAATCAAAGTGGGTCTGATCGTCAAACTTGCTAACATTTCTGGATCCAATTCGCACTTTGGTCTGAAATCAAACCCCGCGATAAACTCCAGTTGCTTCCATTCAAGGAACATAGCCCCTAAGCCGGCATGTCTTCTACTCAATGCATCAGCCACCGCATTGCCCTTTCCTGGTGTGTATGCGATGTCAAAATCATAGGAAGCTAAGAACTCTAACCATCTCTGCTGACGGAGATTTAAATCCTTCTGGGAGAATAGATACTTTAACGACTTATGATCTGTAAACAACTCAAATCTTTCTCCCAAGAGATAGTGTCTCCACATCTTTAACGCGAACACGATCGCTGCCAATTCCAAATCATGGGTAGGGTATCTTCTCTCGTGCGGTTTCAATTGCCGACTTGCATAAGCTACAACCCTACCTCCTTGCATCAATACAGCACCCAGTCCGGTACCACAGGCATCCGTGTATACCGTCATCTCTTCATCCCCCTTAGGAATGACTAACACTGGTGCGCTTGTCAACTTGTCCTTTAGACTTCTGAATGCATTCTCGCACCTTTCATCCCAGACAAAAGCTTGATTCTTCTTGGTCAACTGGGTCAACGGTGCTGCTATCTTGGAGAAACCTTGGATAAACTTACGATAATATCCCGCTAACCCCAAGAAACTTCTTACATCTGTTGCATTCTTGGGCGTAGGCCAATCTTGTACCGTAGCCACCTTTGCTGGGTCTACGGCAATACCACTTTCTGATACAACATGGCCCAAGAACCTCACTTCCCTCTTCCAGAAGTGACACTTAGAAAACTTTGCTTTCAATTGGTGTTTTCTTAACACCTCCATCGCTACTCTTAAATGTTTCTTGTGTTCTTCCTCTGTCCTCGAATAGACCAAAATATCATCCACGAACACAAGAACAGACTTATTCAACTGATCTCTGAATACCCTATTCATAAGATCCACAAAATATGCCGGGGCATTAGTCAGCCCAAATGGCATAACCAACCATTCATAAAACCCAGACGGCGTTCGAAATGCCGTTTTAGCTATACTCTCAGCTTCCACTCTAAGCTGATGAAAACCTGTCGCGAGATCCAACTGAGAAAATACTCTCGCGCCACTCAACTGATCAAACAAATCATCTATCCGCGGTAGAGGATACTTGTTCTTCCTCGTCACTTTATTCAACTCACGGTAGTCTACACACAAACGAAGGGAACCATCCGCCTTGGTAGCAAACACAACTGGTGCTCCCCATTCAGAAACACTCCTTCTGATAAATCCCTTCTTCAAAAGATCGCTGACTTGCACCTCGAGCTCTCGCTGTTCTCTTGGTGCCATACGACGAAGTGGCATCACTATAGGTCTGGCATCTTTTACCAAATCAATACGAAACTCAATCTCTCGGTGTGGTGGAAGTCCGGTCACTTCTTCGAAAACATCCGGATACTGGCCAACCACGGGCAAACCTGACAACTCACTATGCGGAATGTCGAGGGAGTTTAGAAAACTAGCCAATACCCCCTTACTGGGTAGACCACCAAACACTATCCTCCGCCCATCATCCGCTCTAGCTGTCACCAACAAGCCCTCACAGTCTACCACCACCCCGTATCTTTGGAGCCAATCTACTCCCAAAATAATGCCAAACCCAGTAAAGCCCAAAACAAAGCAATCACAAACAAACATGCATCCATGACTCGATAGAACCACATTACGACAAATCATGCTAAGACTAGTCGAACCACCAATCGGGTTCGTCACTACTAAAGGTCTATCGACAATCTCGGGCTCCAATCCCAACCTATCTACCAGGTCACTAGATATGAAAGAACTGGAAGCTCCGGTATCAAACAAAACTCTAACAGGAACATCATAAACAGAAAGCATACCTTGAATGACGACATTCTTTCCCTTCTCCGCCGCAGTTGGGGCATTCGACGAAGAAGGAATAGCATTAAGAGCATATGCTTTCACCATTTGCTTTTCTTTAGGGGGTTGCGGACACTTGTCCTTGTGATGTCCCAATTGGCCACAATTGAAGCACTTCCTATCCGCTGGCTTGGCCCGACAATTACTAGCATAATGGCCCTTCTTACCACAGCTGAAGCACTCCACATCTTGCTTATTCTTTTTCTTCTGGCCATCCTTAGCCTGACTCTGCTTTCTCTTATTCTGAGAACCACCTTTGCCTCCACCACTAGCTTGTGGCTTTGGCTCATCTGCGGATGCAACTTCAGTCTTCGGCTTAGGGTAGAGACTTTCTGACCTTAACGCTTTCCCCACAATCGATTCAAACGTCTCATCGATGTGGTTAATAAGTTTTTCCCCCAAGTACTGATCCAAACCAGTTATGAATTTCTCATTCTTTCTCTCGGCAGTATCAATGAGAGATAACCCATATTTTGACAAAGTGTCAAATTCAGCAATATACTCCGAGACAGCCCTGCCATTCTGCTTGAGCTCCAAGAATTTCTTAAACAACATTGACTTCTGAGCAACTGGAATGAACTTCTCGCTAAAGCGAGCCTTAAACTGCTCCCAAGTAATCTGATCTTCGGGAGTAGCTGCCTTTATAGCATTCCACCAATTCATTGCCCGCCCTTGCAGCTGACGGGACGCTAGCTTTCTCTTCATCGCATCCTCGATACCCAAATCCTCGAAGATACGTTCGCAACTATCCAACCAATCTTGGACATCTGTAGCCGACTCCGTTCCGTGGAACGGCTTCCCACCAAGGCTAGTATAATCCTTATTCAGCTTGGCGAAGTCGACTCTTGGCGCCTGCACTATTGGACCACCACCATTTCCACCATTGGGAGCTGCCCTCTGTACATCTCTAAGCATCTCTCTCATGAGGTCAGTAAACATCGTCCTCATGTCAGCAGCATTCCCATTATTGGCTCCCCTACCAGCACCTCTAGTATATCGGCTCATCGTCAATCTGAAAAAGGAAATGATTAACGACTCCATAGTGGTGCTAGTGCAGTACGACTTCATCCTTATACTACTAATAGTATATATATATAGCTTTTTTAAAAACCAAAGTAATCACAAATACGCTCTCTCGTATACGTATAATATCTCTCCCTGATAACTTCCCTAGGTTAACTACGCAACCTAGAGCTCTGATACCAAGTGTGACGGCCCGCCCCGCACCAGCCTGCATTTTCTCCGAAAGTGCGCTGTACACATGCCCAGCTAGCACAGAACGGTCGTCATAAGAAAAGAAAGAGGAGAATGAACTAATCAAGAACCTGTAGAATGTCTCACAGCGCATGGAATAAAATATAATAACAACATACTTGACATAAAACAGGCGAGACAGTGCATAAGCTGATAACTAAAATCAACATCAATCATCAAAGCAGCGGAAATCCAAATACAGCTTATTACAATTTTCCAAATTTACTGTCTCTAAACAAAAGAAAGCTGAAGTAGAAGATACACCAGCAATACCCAAGCAGTGATCTTCAACAACACAGGGAGAATACTATATATATATACGTGGAAGCCTCCTGCTCGTCTCCGGATCATCTACCCGTGCATCACCAGCTAACCTGTCTCTAGTCTGCTCGTGTGAGCACCCAGAGTAATAAGAGGAGACATAAAACTCTGGGTCAGACATAAAGCCTGGTATGAGCGATAAGCATCTAAACAGAATAATAACAGGTATACTAAACCATACCTGAACCTGGACCTGCAACCAAAGAGTTAGTACCACATACCGTACAGTACTCCAAGGTGCCATAATAAATGGTGTAAGAATACGGGGGTGGGGGGTGTGCATGTCACAATGATAGCAAACAAATCATCCATAGCAACCATCCTCACACCTCTCACTCAGTGCGTAAAGCGTACGCCATCTACCACTTTGGAACACTAGACAAACCGAGGTAACGACGAATCCCGACTTGTAGAAACCCTGCTGTGACCAAGCCAAACACTTGGAGTCATGACCAAACATTTCAATGACCCACTTCATTGGTCGTAGCCCTTGGTTCTACCGATGCCATAATGGCCCTGAATCCGCCTTCGTACCTCCTACCATAGTGGTCCAAAGCTATAGACGTCGATAACTCCTTGGCACGCGTCCCGCAGCAAAGCCCAACCATGAAGTGAACTCGTTGATTCCCATCTGAATCTTAAGCTCTAACTTCTCATTCGGACTTCCTTTGCATCTCGGGTTTGGTCGAATTGGAGTGGGTCTTCAAAAGAGTTGTCGCGCAGTAACAGTCCTGGAATTCGGTTCGGTTCGGTAGTCATTGCCCTCGTCGGTTCGGTTCGGGTTTCTTCACTCCGGGTCGGGTCGGTGTCCTCCTCCGGGTCGGGTCGGGTTACTATCCTCCTTCCAGCTCGTGCTCCTTCTTCGATCAGCTCCCTCGTTTCCTTCTACTCCGATCCGATCCGATCACTTCGCTTTACTTCAGTCCGATCCGCTCCGCTTCCTTTTACTCCGATCCGATCCCCTTGTCCACTCCAACTCTAAGTAAACGGCCTTCCTTTTTGCCAAGTCTTTCATGTGCCAAGCTCCAGTTCGGGTCGGGTTTCTTGCCCAGTTCACATTTCCGATCCGAGCCCCCATCCGATCCGATCCGAAGCCCTGCACAACTTTCTGCAACTTTTCCAGCAACTTGTTTACGCCGTTCGACGACGTTTTTGACAAATCTAACTATTCTAATCAATCACAATTCATGTCAAATAGTCATAACAACATAGCAAACTAACCACAAACACCAAAACAATGAATTCATATGTCAAAATGGATCAAATGTGCCCAAAACCTCACATTTTCCTATAATCCCTCTTAATCATGTTTAAGCATACGATTAGCAAAACACATCGAAATTAACCCAAATTTCTAACAGAGCCTTAAAACATTATTTTAGAATTTTAAGAATTTTTCCAGAATTTATTTACGTATAAATTCGCTAATCTTCACTAATCACCCTTAATTAACTGTAATTAGTGTCAAAATGATGCTATCACTCACCTTGGCCACAAACAAAATTCTCAGAACTGAAACTCCTCTGATTTGGGCGAATACTAATGTCCAACAGCAGCTCTAACCTTGCTTTGGTGCTTTTTCTTCTTAATTTGATGCCTCTAAGCCTTAATCCTTGATTAGGAAGTGATTTTTGGGTGTTTTAGAGAGATTTAGAGAGTGGAGGCCATGGCTAGGTCAAGAGAAATGAAAGTGGCGGCTGGAAAATGTCTAAAGAAATGTTTTCTAACCCTAATCAGCCTCCATATACCCCTGAACCCGAAATTCCCCTTGGGCCTAGCTGCTAATCACCCGGTTAAGCCCAATTAAGCTGTTTTTAACCATCTGAAACTTGTTTCAGCCATATCTCCCAAACGGTAAGTCCGTTTGGCTAATGTGACCACTCTACTGAAAGAGAAACCATCATCCGAAGCCAATGGAAGTGGTTTCAAGTCAAAATTCCTTTCTAGTCAAAAGTTATGGCCAAAACAGTGCCAACTAGGGGTAAAAGGGTCATTTAAAAATCGAGAAAAATCATGAACATGGGAAATGACCCCAATAGTCGTCTCCCAAAGTTACGTGACCATACGACTTCGTATGTGAAAGAAATAAATATCCTACGATCCTATGATGCGTAGAATACGGGTCGCTACAATATGTATATATGTAAACTGAGTAAATAACATAGATGAAACAGCGGAAGATTTTAAACCATTTCAAAACAAGTCTGGTACAACACAATGTCAATTTTCCAAATAAACAAGTCTAGTACATAAAACCACATCATCTGAAAACTGAAAAGGAAAACATAAAGTAGCTATCCCCAAATGGAAAAACCATAGCAAGCTCAAGTCCAAAGCATACATGAGCTATCCAAGAAAAGCAGCTAAGGTCCAAGCTAAGCTCCTGTATTCCCTCCCTGGGAACCTGGGGGGGGGGGAAACGGAAGAAAAGAGGCGAAAGAAAACAGGTCAGTCAAAAAGACTGAGTAAGCCCTACTACAATCAATGTAAACTGATAAAGTTAACTGACATGAGCAGCAGGTATGAACATAAGGATAATAACATACTAGCATGATGATTAACTAACCAAGCAGATAAAGGTGTCATCGCATAATCAGGATTAAGGTTTTTACACCACAGGTGTACTAGCAAACTAACATGACTTGAATAAACAAGTATTGATCCCTTGGCCCAAGCTTGGCCCAATACCAGGTGTTGACCTAAGTCAAGATCCAACTTCTTAGTACCAATACTAGTATAACAGTATTGGGTGTTACCCCAATGTTCACACCGAACAGAACGGAACAGAATGGTCCATACAGAAATAGAGTTTGGGAAAAATGGGCTTTTATCATCCTAACAGATAAAGTACAGAAACGGAATGCTAACAATAATGGGCCTTTACTACCCTAGCGGATAAAGTACAAAAACGGAATGCTAACAATAATGGGCCTTTACCACCCTAACAGAACGGTACCACGCAGAAACAGACGGGTGTTGCCACCCAACAAAACAGACGGTACCAACAAAACCAGACAGAGCTAAGTGTACCCTAAATCCTACCCAAGCAATCGGCTCCCTAATACATAAATACCCTGTGTCGGCCCTACGATAGGGTGTATCACTCCCTAAAGTGGCAACCAATTGGAACAGGCATATTTACAGATGTCACGGCGGCTTACATCCTCAGAGGTAGACCGGGATCCATGCACGCACATGACCCGGTTGGAATGCACCATCAACACCCATCGCCATTATCAGAATGAACCACTTATAATTAGTTCAGTAAGCGTGCCCGGACCCTACCTACAGTTGGGTCAAAGTTTTGATACCAGAAAGGGTTACTGACTAATATGGGTCCCAAACAACAGATGACACAAGTATTCCCCCTTATGTCCCCAGACTATCAGATTCAGATTAACTTATTAACAGAGTTCAGATATACAAAGTTCAGAGACCAGTTTTCAGACTAACGGATCAGATAACAAATTTACAAACTTGCCTAACTTGATGTGGGTCCTACAGATCCGCAAAACAGGTTCGTTTAATTTATCAATCAAGTTAGTTTATCCAGACCAGGTATCAAATTGGTTCTCAGCCTTATCAAATTACTGAGTTGGATTGGTTAAGTATTATTCAACTTAACCCACGAAATTACCGAGTTCAGATTGGTTAAGTGTAGGCTGACTTAACCCCGTTAATCCCCCATGTCTAAATTGGTTAAGTATTAAGTGGACCATGACTTAACCCTAATCATGAGGCATTAATTAATTAATGTGCCTTAACCTCTCACATTAGACTTTGTTGCGGTCACTAGTTAGGCCGGTCGGTTCCGGGTAGCTTTACACCACTACTAGGTCTAACCTCGGGTTCAAGGTACAACTTGACCAACTTCTCACATTGGGTCCTATTGTTTGTAGCAACTAGTTAAGCCGGTCGGTTCCGGGTAGGTTTACGCTACAAACTCAACCCAACCTCGAGTTGGCCACACTTATCTTTTCTAAGTGTCATGTCCATCATGTTTCCAAAACATGTTACAAATTTTCAAGCAATTGGGTAGACCTAACTTAATAGGTAAATTCCCAATGGGTAGACCTAACTTAATAGGTAAATTCCCAAGCTTATGTTTTGATGTCTTTTAAGTTTACCCAACCCCAAACGCAATCCCATCGCTTACATATCGCAATAGAGCATAAAGGATAGAAAGAGGGAACTTGGCATAATCATGACATAAAAATGTTAAAGCCACAAGTTCAACATGGTGGCATATGAAAGGTTCATGTGTTCATACACTTGCATATTACATTTTTAGGCCCAAAAAGCATGCATAAAACCAAACTTGGCATATTCATGATACATGGTGCTAAATGACATGTAAGAATGGCCACAAGTTCGCATTTAGCCTCACATGCAAGTTATCATAAGTGATATGATAACTTACATGTTGCCAAAATGCAACCTTTGGCATAAAGCTTGAAGCTTTATGTTCACATACTCAAAATAAGCTTGCATAACATGATAACATGAACCATATGACCATCCCAAACTTGCATAACATACTTGCATATCATATGACACTTGCATAACAAACTTGCATAATAAAACTTGCATAATATATGACAACTTGCATATCAAACTTGCATAAACAAACTTGCATAACATATGACAACTTGCATATCATACTTGCATAAACAAACTTGCATAACATATGACAACTTGCATATCATACTTGCATAAACAAACTTGCATAACATATGACAACTTGCATATCATACATTTAACTTTAGAGTTTAAGTATGAAAGGAATAGGGCTTACAATGCATAAGAAGTCACAAAAATATGACAAAGCCCTTATGAAATCAATTAAACCCAAAATGCAAGCAAAACCCTTGAGCCAAAATGATCAAGACTCTTTCTTTATGATGCAAATATATAAACTTGACTTGAATGCAAGCTAATGATGCTCATACAAGTTTGAAAACACTTGTATGCATGGAAAATCACTTAGGAATTTATTTAGGAATTTTATGAAGAGAGTGGAGGCCATGAGGGGATTGATTTTGCCATAGTTTAGTTGTATGAATGAATAATGATGATTTAGGGTAGGTTAGGGTCTTATTTATAGATTAGGCAAGTGTTTTAGGCCATAGGATTAACCCTAGATTCAATCCAAGCCATCAAAGCATGTCTTGGGGAAGAAGTCAAGTGTAGGAACCATCTAGGGCCTTTAGATTAAAGATGGACCATGAGAACCATTCAAATGCAAAATCTGCATTTGAGCGAATCGGCCCACGGGTTGACAGCCAAACACCCTGGATTAACCCCTAGTCGACCCAGCGGGCTTGGGTCGACCTCAAAAATCGGCCAGTTCGGTTATTCCCCTCTCCCAATTCGCTGTTTTGAACATTTTTGCATATTTATTTATTAAATTTTCAATTATATATATATATATATCAATATATATATATTTCTCTGCGCAACCCATTTCACTTAATTAAGTATACTTTAATTTGGGAATTTTTCGTGAAACTTCGCGAGGCCATATCTTGGTCATACGGACTCCGATTTTCGAAAACTCGGACTCTATTTCGCGTATTTTTCCGAGACAAACGCAATGGCATAGCCCGTTTCCCTTGATTCAGATTTTACAGTTTAATTCTGCCTCCATTTATGTTATAACATGTTATTCAAAAATACGGGTTGTTACATTATTTTAAATACTCAGCATGTAAAGTACGGAAAAGAGCCTACGCTGGCAGACGTATTCAGACACACACATGCAGTTGAGCATACTGATGAAGAAGGAAATATTACATATGATTGGGCGGATCCGAAGAGTGAGCGTATAATGGTAAATATATATGCTTATCCGTATAAATTAAAATATTTCATATTCGTTCCTATCACAGTATAGCATTTGTGTTAAAATTATATTGCTATTGTAGGGGAAGTATGATGCAGAGGCTGCTAGAGTGATAGAGGCTACTGGACAGGAGCTTACGGTCGCAGAGTCTGATCGTATATGGCATTCTATCACCGATCCTCCTACTCGAGGAAGGCGATATGGTTCGGGCAATCAGGAGGTAAGTCTTTTTTAACACACTAAACTCATACATGTTTAACACAAACCAAATAAATGTTTAACACAAACCATGTACATGTTTAAGCATATTCATGTTTAAATAACTTTAATGTGAACTTACTTATTTCACAGGATGTTCAGCGTACTTATAGGAGGACGATGGAGGAGGCGACTATTGCTCGGATGCAGGAGCAGATGAATGAGTTGATGGACTGGCGAAAAACCCAGATGCAACAGGATATAGATGAGCGCATCGCAGCTTACTTTCATGAGCATGGGATTATGCCTAGGGAGGGAGGAGATGGAGGAGATTATGCTGTTTATAGTGGGGAGGAAGAAGAAGACGATGAGGAGGAAGATTAGTGTAGGTGCGCATTTCTTAGTTTATGCTCTGATATGTCATATATTTGGTTTTTTATGCCACATGCACGGATGATGGTATGTACATATACTATGGTTTGATGTGTTTTGTGTTGTACGATGGTATTTGACGATGTTATGATGTGTTTTGATATGGTTTTCATACGTATGGTGTTTATAATTTTGTTTTTTAATTAATGAATTGATTGTTGATGAGTATTGGTGAAATGATGAGATAATATTGGGGAACTGAATTGATTTTTGATGAAAATTGGTGAATTAATAGTGAGTTGATGAGATGATAGTGTGGTGTGGTTTGATGGGAAGGAACTGCTGTGCAGGTCAAAAAAATTTGTTCTAGATCTACGACGGCTTGCGACGGCTAGCGACGGCCAATTGGTCAACATATAGCGATGGCTTCCGACAGTTCGTAACGGCTTGCAATGGCTTCCCGGTAAAAGAATCGACTTGACACGTGGCGATGAGCCGTTACTAGCCGTTGCAATTCCTGTTGGCGACGAGTTATTTTGCGACGACATTTAGCGACGGCTTGCGACGGCCGCCAACGGCTAAATGCCGTCGCAAATTGCTGTGTTTTTTGTAGTGTATTTTTCGTATTTCATACTTATCAAGCTTTTACACTGTTCAATATATATCACCGATCGAGCTATTTTTTGCAGTCAATTTATGGCCTGTATGTAGGCTAAAACCAAGCTCAAAAGGTCATCAGAAGATAACTGCAGGTTTTGCTTCTCCCAATCACCTTTTTTTTAAGTTGTTGTCCCGTCAGGTGTTGGTGCACAGGGTTTGTAAATAAAATGCATATCTATTTGAACCATTGTTTCATCATCTTTTATTTATTGTTGTATTGCTGCAAAAATATGACTTGTTAAATTTGACTAGATGAGCATATTAAACATCGTTGTAGAACCGAGGAACACAAGATTGTATATTTTTACCTAGTATGCCTTCATTTTAAGCAAGCATACTTATCAATATTCTTACTTAATATTCGCAATATGTACGTAAGTATGGTTCTAATTTGAAGAAGAGAGGAGTTGAATGAGAGACCAAAAGTGATTTATCCGTCTGTTAGTAACAACTACTTTTTGAACAGTTTTACATATAAGTATTTGCATACATGTTATTAGATTTGCTGATATTTACTGAATGTTATACATAGGTGGTTTTGACTATTACAAGCAATATTCTTCGTAGTTGGGGATTTATTTAATTATTTGATACTTAGACTTCCTAACAGATATAATTTAGATTATTTTGGGTATTGTAGCAACAACGAGTCAGACACGGATAATGGAAGGGTGTTGTTATTGCCACTCCAACTATTGTTAAGGGGGGGCCATTTTTTAAAACACCCCACTCTTTGAAAAATTGTTAATGGGCTACACAAACATGTTATTTCACACTACTCAATATTCCCGGATTTCCCCTTCAAATTAGATTAAAATAAAACTTATTCGACAAGGGAAACCGAACTAAAATAAGCGGTTCGTCACCACTGCACCAAATGCATCACGTAATCAATTATGTATGTATTCGACAGTGATATGTCGAAAATTAATAATCATTTCAGTGCATTTCCTTCGTAATTATAAATTTTGTCATATTTATGTCAACAAAAAAATAGTTCGATCATATTCCTCAAAAAACGATTATCCTTTAGGGTTTAAAAAAATCGATATATGTGAATTGAAAAAAAAATTACTACGACCCTTGCAATATTTGTTAAGGTAATGGGTAACAAAGTAAAATTACATTTATTTGTTAAGGGGCTACTCTCCTCATTGGTAATCCCCATAACAATTTTTTAAAAAATAAAAAATTGGTCAACCCTTAACACTAATTGGAGTGTCTATAACAATACCCTAATGGAAAACCACCCATTTGTTTTAAATGGAATGATGGAGAAGATAAGATTGAGATTGCACTGGAGGAAGACAGCCTTATGATCAGTCCATTCCAACAATATGCTACAGTTTCCATAAAAAAAATTAAGGTATTAATATGCATCAATATTTTTGCTATATGACCATTTCGTTATATCATAGGGCATGATAGAAGGATTCTTCTAGATTCCATGTTTAGCAGGTCCTGCGACAATTTCTCCTAGACAAAGTGGATTTGGCATCTGTTCGCTATTCTCTTCTATAGTACCTTTTAAATCTTCTATTTTCAGTAACTACTCTAGTCTTGATCGATTTATGGTGTGCTTCTCCAATTCATTCGATGTTAAATCATGCCATGGTATCGATGTTGTTAACCAAATAAAAGATGCTGAGGCAGTGGCTACTGTCTACTGCTTCAGCTAGGGCAGAGCTTTTTTCGATGAATTACTACTAATGGAGTTCATGTTTGTGAGTGATAACTCTGCTATAGTAGTTGCTGGACACTAAAAATTGCACTTTTGTTGCCATAACGTAAGATTTCTTAATTTTTATATTTTTAATTTAAGCAGTTAACTTTGAAAAGATGTAAAAATTTCCAGAAATTTCATTTCACCATTTCAGATCTGAATTCGAAGAAGCAGAAAGAAAAAAAATACATTTTGTCACTCCTCAAAGTACACACGCAATGTTTATTTATACCCACTTGGGCTGTCAGCCCAATAAGCAAGAAAAGAAAACTAAAAATACAAGCAGCCCAAAAATAAAACTGAACGAAACCAAACAAAGAAAACACACAATTGTTTACAACATACACCAATAAACTCTCACCTCAACAGCCCCCCCTTAAGATGGACTTGTTGTCGAAAAACAAGGCCAATCTTGAGCTGGAAATTGATTCATTAGACCAATCTTCGACACCAAAAACTTGTGTTGATTAGCTCCTAATGCCTTTTTCATTATATCAGCAACTTGCAAAGAAGATTTCACATGCTTGCACTAAATAAAAACTGATTGCACATTCTCCCTAACATATTGAACATCCAACTTCTGATGCTTGCCTCGCATATGCTTTATCTTCTCATGAAAAACAGGATTCTCTGCAATGTGTTGAGCAGACACATTATCACAATTCAAAACAATAGGAGTAGGTACCTGCACACCTAATTCATTCAACATTCCTCCAAGCCATACAATCTCACTTTTTGTATAACACATGCTCCTATATTCGTATTCTGTACTACTTTTAGAAACTGACTTCTGCTCCTTTATTTTCCAAGATATTAAAGAATTTCCAAGAAAAATGCAATAACCACTCAATGATCTACCTGTATCTGGACATGCACCCCAATCAGCATCACTATATGCTGTTAATTTCAATTCTGAATCAGCAGAGAAGAATAAACCAAGATTCAAAGTGCCTTTTAAATGTTTGAGAATATATAAGGCTGCTGAAAAATGTGTTACTCTAGGAGCATTCAAAAATTGACTTAATTGTTGCACAACAAAGGATATATCAGGCCTTGCAAGATTAAGATAGAGAAATTTACCAATAATTCTTCTATACACTTCAGGATCTTCCAATAGATCACCATCAGTCAAACTAAGCTTTAAACCCTTTTGCATCGGAAAAAGGGCTGGTTTGCAATTTTCTAGCTTGTATTCTCTTAACATATCTAAAATATACTTCCTTTGATTTAAAAGTATTCCAGATTTTGTCCTTGACGCTTCAATACCAAGAAAATACTTCAATGTACCTAAATCTTTGATAGTAAAAGCTCTATGCAAATCATTCTTCAATTCAGTCATTATTGTAGCATCATTTCCGGTCAATAGTAAATCATCTACATATGTAACAATAACTGTAAAAGATTTACATTTACTCAGAAAAAACAAAGAGTAATCTTGTTTTGATTGAAGAAAGCCCCATTTAACTAAAATTTTTGTCAATTCTTTATTCCAACGTCTACTTGCCTGTTTTAAACCATATATTGATCTCTTGAGCTTACAAACTTGACCAGGTTTTTCCTTTGTATAGCCTAAAGGAAGAATCATTATACATCTTCATCAAGATAACCGTGCAAAAAAGCATTATTTATATCAAGCTGTTGAATATCCCAATCTCTTATTGCTGCTAATGCAATTACTAATCTCACTGTAGCTAATTTAGCTACTGGACTGAAAGTATGTTTATAATCCTTTCCAGATATTTGTTTATCTCCTATACCAACAACCCTTCCCTTACACCTCTCAATTTCCCCATTTGGTTTAAATTTTGTTTTGTAAACCCATTTAGAGCCAATAGGTTTTATATCAGAAGGCAAATCAGTTAACTCCCATGTTCCATTGTCTTCTAAAGCTTGTAATTCTTTATTCATTGCATCTACCCATTCAGCATGATTTTTTGCTTGATTATAAGAAAAAGGCTCAAAAGCTGTCATCACATTATTCGGACTATGCAGATTTTCATCATTCAAATGTAAAAAAGATGGTTCAGAATATACATTGAATGATGCAGACTCACTAAGTGCTGAAGTATGACTTGCTCTTGTATTGGCTTAACCATTATAAAATCATCAAACTTCTTTGGCAATCTTGTTGTTCTAGAAGAAGTTCTAACATTTTGTGGCAAAATATTTTGAGAATTAGGCAATTCAATAGTAGAGGAACTTATAATATTTGTATTTTGATCTTCTGAAAGAAAATCATCCTGAGAAAACAAAACATTGTTATGAGGAGTTTGTGAACTATAGTGATCTTGATTTTGAATAATAGATGGCACATGTGTAGATTGATGAAATTGTTGCATATCAAATGCAGGATTGACTAGAGGAAATTGATGAGTAGGGACATCAGGAAGAGATGAAGGAAAATTTCTGATTTATCTTTGAATGGAAAACAGTTTTCAACAAAGAATACATCTCTACTAAGAATAACCTTGTGAGTGTCAAGATCATATAACTTGTAGCCTTTTTGAGCAAATGGATATCCTAATAGAATACACTTCTTTGATCTAGGAGCAAATTTATCATGTGTCTTTTGAGCAGAGAAACATAAGCATCCAATTACTCTTAAATAACTGTAATCAGGTTTCTTCTTCATTAGTAATTCATAAGGAGTTTTCCATTGTAGAACTGAACTAGGTAGCAAATTTATAATATGTGTGGCAGACAATAAACAATCACCCCAAAACTTATATGGCAAGCCAACATGAATCGTTATAGTCCTAGCTGTTTCAAGTAAATGCTTGTGTTTTCTCTCTACTCTACCATTTTGTTGTGGATTTCCTGGAACACTTTTTTGATGAACTATCCCTTTACTTGCAAACAAAACTCTATATGACTATTGAATTATCTCTGTTCCATTATCACTTCTAATCATCTTCACCTTTTTATCAAATTGAGTTTGAACATATTCTGGAAAACTCATAATCACATTATATACTTGAGTTTTTGAAGAAATCAAATGAGTCCAAGTAGTTCTTGTATGATCATCTAGAATGGTGACAAAATATTTGCAACCTAACAAAGAAGGTCTTGCATATGGTCCCCATAAATCAACATGTATCAAACATATCATTAGCATATGACAATGATCTATGAAATGGCATTTTATGATGTTTACCCAAGACACAAGCTTCACAACTAAAATCACAACTATTTTTATTGATATTGTTGCGTGAAATGGATACTACTAAATGTTTCATATAACTAGCAGAAATATGACCTAACCTAGCATGAACAACCTCAATACTAGGATCTACATTTGCAGTAATGCTATTATTAACATAAGAAAAAGAAGTATTAATAACAGCAGGTTCAGAAGAACTGACAGAACTACATGAAAGCAGATTTGAATATTTGGAGAATTTGTATAAACCAAAATGTCTTGATGCAACAGCAAAATCTTGTTTATTTGAAGGATCCTGAAAATAACATGCATTCCTTGTAAAATTTGCAATCAGATTATTATCATCTAATAATCTTCCACCAGAAAGCAAATTATGTTTGAATTCAGGAATGTAGAATACATTGTTGATAGTTATCTGAGGATTCAATTTTATGGTGCCAGCATATTTAACCAATTTAATAGATCCATCAGGCAAAGATATCTTAACTAGATCAATTAGTTGTTTTAATGAAGCAAAATGTGTCAACTCTGATGCCATATGATCTGTAGTCCCTGTATCTATAATCCAACTATCTCTATCAAAACCATTTAAAAGATAGTCTGATTTTGAAGAGGAAAATATACTTACAAAATTCACTGCAGTGTACAATGGATTATCCTCAGAAATAGTAGACTTTGAATTCTGCTGAATCATCTTCATAACTTCATTATAGAGAGCTGAAGCCATGGTTGGATCCACTTGCTTAGTTGATTCACTTGATTCTCCTCTTTCTTGTGGTATTTTGCCCAGGATTCCTTCAGAATTGATTTGCACATTTCCAGCCATTTTAAAATTATTTTTTACTTTCAAACTTTCCCACCAATCTGGATAGCCAACTAATTTGAAACACTGCTCAATCCCATGTCCTTTCTTCTTGCAATGCTCCCAAAATTTTTCACTCTTATGCCTTTTAGCATCCCTCTTCAAAGTTTGATATGGTGGTTTAGCAAAAGTCTTTATAGCTTGCACTTGTAGAGCACTCATTTCATTACCAGCTGCAACAATATTAAGTTTACTTTGTTGCTCCACTTGTTGCAAAGTATAATAGGCCTTATGTACATTCAGCAAAGGATCAGTACTCAGTATATTAGCTTTGACTTGATCATATTCTTTATTCAACCCAGATAAAAATTGCATCAATTTATTTCTTTGATCCCTTTCAAGTTTTTTTTAAATCCCACAAATACAACTATTCATTGCATCACAAGTACATTCAAGAAAACCTTTTAATATTTGCAGCTAATCCCATACACTTTTCAATCTTCCATAGTATTCAGCAATTGTACTGTCATTTTGCTGTGTTGATGTAAGTGTTTTGTGCAAATCATAAATCTGTGGTGCCATAGTTTGTCCAAACCTTTCATTCAGTTCTCTCCATAATTGTTTAGAAGAATTTAACAACGTAAAGCTTTCAGCTAATACCTTTTCCATTGAATTCAAGATCCAGGACATCACCATGTAATCGTTCCTGATCCATTTTTGAAATTCAAGAGAACTTGCAGCAGGCATTTGAAGCGTACCATCAACAAATTGAAAGTTTTTCCGAGTTATTAGTGCCATTTTAACCGTTCTGCTCGAATTCAAGAAATTCGGTCCAGTAAGAATATGATTACCAAACTGCATACCTGGATGATCTGAATTAGAAAGATAGCAGGGATCATTGAAGTTGACTCCTGAAGAATTTGGTACAACTGAATTATCTTGAGAGGTAATTTCATCGTCATTCGCCATTTCTAGGGTTTAAGAAAAAAAAAACGAGATTCGAGCTTGAAGAAGAAGTTAACAAGGAAGTAGAAAGAAGAAGATCAAATCGCCTGAAGCTCTGATACCAAGAAAAGATGCAAAAATATCCAGAAATTTTATTTCACCATTTTTGATGTGAATTCGAAGAAGCAGAAAGAAAAAATACATTCTGTCACTCCTCAAAGTACACACGCAATGTTTATTTATACCCACTTGGGCTTTCAGCCCAATAAGCAAGAAAAGAAAACTAAAAATACAAACAGCCCAAAAATAAAACTGAACGATACCAAACAAAGAAAACTCACAATTATTTACAACATACACCAATAAACTCTCATTTCAACAAACTTCTAAATGGATTAACAACATCCAGATTAACAGATTGTATACTAAATGATAGATTATGTATAAAGTGGATATTGTCGCCGATTGATTGGGTTATATATAGGTTCCTTTATGTTTGACTTCAGGTCTAAGTAGGTGGTGCTTTTATCTATGAATGTGTTATTATGACAATACAATTTAGGATATCTTTACGATGGGTTGGTCAGTTTTTAAGATTGGCCGGTTAGTTTGTACTGTACTCAGTAATTGTTTTCCCAGAGGATGTGCTAGCATTTTTGTTTATGGGTTTCCAATTCACAATGCTTTTCTTAACTAAATAAAATATTGTACTATTCTATTGATTATAAGGACCAATGGATTTTCTCCTCTAGTACTTTGTAAGGACTAATTGATACAGAGTACAACAAAAATGATTATAAGGACTAATGAATTAACACCTTTATTGTATTTTATTAGTCCCGTTTCAATTTCTATAAATATACCATCAATTTTTGATAATTGACATATGTCCCTTTTGATTTTATAGTGGATTCCTTCTATCATAAAAAAGGGTGTTACAAACTCTTGTGCTCTAGCTTTGTACAAATGGACAATAGGGTTGCTATTAGAGCTACTATTTTACCAAGGCCATTATATAATAGTTTGAACAAACTGTTGTTAAAAGCTACTAAGCTCACCTTTATCGTTTAGCGGAGCTTCTCATTTTTATTTACTTTCTATTTTTCATTTACTTGAATGCATAATATGATTAACTGGATGGCTTCTAATAGACAATAGTACTCGCACTCCATGCTTTAGTTCTACCAAGACTTGGATTGCTTTGTTGATGTATATTCACACAAAATATCATTGTTCTTAGGTACTTATTTTGATTTATGTTTTCATAATTCCTCCAAGTATTTATGTTGACAATTTTTTTTTGATGTATGTGTGAAACAGAATGCAAATATGTTTCAAAGAGATTTCCAACCAACGGTTCGTACATGTCACATATACGGTATACCTAAGAGAATGTTATGCAAGAACATTTGTGGATGGTGAAAACGACTTCACATTGCAAAATTTTGGCATCTAGTTGTGCTTCAATTGAAGGTACGCAGACAGTGCAAACCATTTAGTCTTCTTCTTGGACAGACTCACAGACATATGAGACCGATTGTCCTTATAAAGGTCTTTGCTTCCACTAAGAAATGGTAAATATCTTCTTTTGCAAAACTTTTAATAAGGTTCTTTAATGAGTTACAGTATTGCATATAACCTTTTTTGATGAGAGCAGCATCGTGTAGACCTTCGACATTAGCTTGTCTCCATACTTTTGGCATTACATGCTAATTCGATATAATAGCTATAAGGCCCAGTTTTAGGGCTAAGCGGGCTAGGCCGCCGAATAGGGAAACCCACCTCCAAGGGCAACAGTAGAGGAGGAGGTGGTGGTGGTGGAGGTGATCGATTGGTTTAATATTTTGAAATTTTCACTACATATTCCCTCAGAAAGTGTACGTAGCTCAGATGGTCCTACTTGAAAATTTGAATGATAGGTTTCTAAGGTCAGTGGCTCGATTCTGCGTGTTGTCCTTGAATTTTTGTCTGTTCTGTGCTTCCTGCTGCTGTTAATTCCAATTTTTTTCATCTCCGTGTTCTTGCCTATGGCAATCTGTCACTGAGAATTTTTCCCACCCACGTTGTTGCCTAGGGCAACCCGACGCCTTCAACCGGCCCTGATAGCTATGTCAATAATGATAGTAGCAATAGTTCGTCTAACACCATTGGACAATGAATCCATAATTATGGTATAAATTTTCTCATGGCTACGGTGCATTTGTGGGATTCAAATTTCATTTCAAAGGTCCCGGAGCATGCTTCTTTGCTTTTTCATTTACCTTCATTGAAAATATTCCACTAATGTAAGATGCCTTTGTCTATTGATTGACGCTTTCTTGTGAATTAGAAAAGCACGAATTTTGAAATAAATACTGCAAGCGCACAGATCGTGTAGTATGCAGGTCGAATCACAGGGAGGTAAATAAAATAAAATTATTTATTTAATTTCTTGGGCGAGTTTGACAAATCTTCGAGGTTGGTTTTGAAAACAAACAAAATTGAAACTACAATTAAACTTTTATTGAATTGAATCAGATCTGAATCTAATCAAATCTATATTCAATCCAATATGACCTAGGGAAGCAGTAAAAAGGACAGAAATTAAAAATGCAGAAATTAAAAGTGCAGAATAGAAATATCAGCAGAAATAAAATTAGGATTATCATTAAACCTAATCAAACGATTAATCACTAATGAAAATAGATGTAAAATATAACTAGTACTCTACCAAATCTAATTGTGTAGATGGCACTAGTTGCTAAGAAATAGAAAATACAGAAAATGAAAAGAAGAAATTTTATTGATTCTAGGATCATCCTTTACAATGAGATTACATGGATATTTATAGGGGATATATAGCCAACCTAGAACCCTAATCCAGTCTATGCATATATGGGCTAATTAATTAGCAATTATTCCTCCCATCTTAATTAATAATTTATTCCTCCCATCTTAATTAGCAATTTATTCCTCCCGTCTCTTCCTTATTTGGCATGTGACTAATTGAAGAGAGGTAAGATTTCAGGAGATTTCTTCTACCAAAGATGAGCATATATTAAACTCCAAAAGAAACACAATGCGAAGTCTTCATCTACAGACCTTCATACGTATATACACAACATTTTGATCTTTATTTTCTATTTTTATGGATGCATGTGGCTTAGTTGGCATATCTTTAGAAGTGACAAAATAACACCTAAGTAATATTTATTTATATACAAAAAAATAAGATATAGGAGCATAAAATAAACACATTTCTATGTTAATCAAATACCCCCACACTTATCTTTTACTCGTCCTCGAGTAAAAATAATGAAAAAACTAAACTAGATAAGTCGCACTTTCGTAGGAAACACGATTGCATTGAGCGTATGCAACAAGCCGTTAAACCTCTAGGTGTCCCTAGTAGGACGAGTGGTGTCTCGTGAGGGTTTTCAGCGAATACTACCCATAAAATCCAAATGCAGTATGTTATGATTCTAATGAAAACACACGAATGCAATGGACATATGCAAATAAAAATGAAAAACAAGAGTTATTTCAGGAAAGTGGTACAACAAATTAAGTTAACAATTTCTACTCAATTGATTTTATTTTAGATACCTCAACTTGTTAGAAATTTTCAACGTAAATCAAGTTTTCAATGTTAAACTCTAGTTTGGCAAGTTGGTTCGGTTGATAACATAGTGCAGCCATGAAATAAATTCTTAGTTTGCTTGTCACAGTCTGTGAAGTGATATTCTAATTTCCTTATGTATGGCTGGTCAAATCAATAAGGTCAAGAAATGTTTGGGCATCATCGCTTATTCTCTATCTCTATAAAAATTGAAATTTATGATTCATTACATATAGCTAACTTAAAAGACCAAGGTATACCACCCATACACTGCCTTGCGGACTGACGGAGAGTTGGGAAGAGCATGGCGGATTGTGCAGACCGACGTTGACTTTGTCAACAACATGTCGGTAATCCTTAGGTGTCTAACTCATAAAATGAGACCAAGATATTCTGACGCTGATTTTATCAACAACATGTCAAATAGAGCTTGGCGGGTTAGCACACCAACGCTAGATATAAAAGCAATGTTGGATACCCTTGGATTACTATTATTATTATTGAAAATATAAGAACAAGAGAGTTATGCGAATTCAAGTTAACAAAACTTAGTTTTAAAGATTCGAAAAGCCAATATAAGTATTTTAAGTCCTCCACTCATTAAACAAAGACTACAATTTAGAATAAACTTCATGGCCATCACCTAAGAATCTCCCTATGTACCAGTTACACTATTATCCCTCAAAATTCAACTTTTCATCATATTTCTTATTTAATCTTAGTTGAGAGAAAAAATATCAACTGACTAACAATCGTTAACTTATCTTGTTGTATCAATCTAAAATGTGTCGTATTTTCAAAAAAAAAGGCATTTTACTACGATCTAAATTGCATGATGGTCCTATATGAAAAGAAAGAAAGAAAAATAAAAGGATGTAATGCAGACTCCCCCCACACTAGAACTAAACAGTGTCCACACTGTGAACATTTCCTAAATTTGAAAGATCGTACCCAAAGGTGAATGAGTTGCAAAATTATCTGTAAAATGAAATGAAGTTTAACCACTGTATGTGAATGCCAATTATATACAAAATGAAATCTATAATAATGGTGAGTTTTATGTGAAAAATGGGATTTCCTTTTCCCCCCACACTTGCTTCTATCGAAAACGATGTACGATGATTTCATATCTGATTTTTGAGGTACAAAAGTCATGTCAATAAAGCATGAAATCAAAATCTTCCCTATGAAAAGTTTATTGTGACAATGATTTGTTTCATTCAGTGGAAGATTATCAAAACCCCTTAAATTTGCCTGTTTAACTACAGTTTCTTTTGACGATATGGAAGTGCGATTATCTTTGAGACATTCCATGTATTCATTCTCGTCATTTAAAAGTTTAAGCTCATCTTCGAATATTTCTTCATAAGACATAGCGGACACGTCTACTGAGGAAAGTGACATTTTCTAAGCAGATAAATCAGACATGGCATCTAAAACTGGTTCTAGTATGTCGACTTCTCCTATTTCAATCTCTTTCGGTTGATGGAAAATATTCAATTCAATGGTTAAGCGCCCAAACGATAGTCGAAGTTGGCCTCTCCTACAATTTATGATATCATTCGAGGTGGCTTAGAAGGGACGACCCAAAATCAATGGAATTTGATTATCAGGATTCGATACAGGCTTAGTCTCTAGGATTATGAAATCCACGGGGAAATAAAATTGTTCAATTTGAATCGAAACATCTTTAATTATGCCCAATGGTTTTTTTGTAGATCGATCGAGCATTTGAATTGTGATTTTTGTAGGTTTCAATTCCCCTAGTCCAGATTGTCGATAAACAGTGTATGGAAGAAGATTGACACTTGCACCAAGATCAAATAGGGCATGAGTAATGTGAGTGTTTCCTATTTTGCAACCGATTGTGGGGGCAATCAGGGTCCTTATACTTGATGGGCAATGGATTTGGGAAAACAGAGCTAGTGTTCGCAGTCAAGAAGGCAGTTTTAGGAACGTTAGTGGCTCATTTTCGGGTGCATAGCTCTTTCAGACACTTGGCATGTTGAGGAATTTGTTCGATGGTGTCTAAGAGCGGAATATTGACAAGAACTTGTTTGAACATTTCAAGAATATTTTCGAAATTCGCATCCTTCTTCTTGTTGTTAAGTCTATGAGGATAAGGAGTTATTGGTTTATAGACTCTTTTAGAATTTTGATCATTCGAAGAAGAAGGTGTCGACGTGGAAAATGAAGGAGGTACAGGAATAGAAGGTGAGATGCTGGGATTGCCAACATTAGAAGAGGGGATATTGTCGGGCTTGCCGACATTAGAAGAAGAGATGTTGGGATTGCCAACATTCGAAGAAGATGGGGGTTTAGAAGGTTCTATTGAGTCGGCATTGGTTTCCATCGGGTGAGACTCAAGATGTTGATTTGGAGTTGGGATCGAAGGATTATCGAGATTGCCGACATTATTGTCAAACATTTTTTCATACCTAAGGGTGGTGACTGACTTAACCGAATTATGGTTTTCGTCCTCACAAGAGTTCATAGTACAAGAATTATATTTTGGATTTACTTCCAGTTGACTAGGCAATTTCTCATTTCTTTTAATTAATTCCTTCATCATATTCATCATTTGTTCGATTTTTACATCTTGATTGTTTATTTTTCCTCCAATCGGGCAATTTCATGAGGAGATTGAGAAGATGAAGGAGATTGGGAGTTAGAATGCCTGTATGGTTGATTTGAAAGCATGGATTGAGATGGAACATGAGAAGTTTGATGATTGAAAATTGGGTCTTGGTAATTCGAAGATGGATTCGTGGCATTATTGGGATTAGACCACGAGAAATTTGGATGATTTCTCCAACTAGAGTTATACATGGATGAGTAAGGATTATTTTGAGCTATGACATTGACTTGGTCTTGAGGGTAATACTGGGGTTGTCCTTCGAATTGAGGAGTTTGAGTTTCTAAGGGAAATTGATTGAATCCACAACATGCACTCCTCTAGTAGAAGCACGAATGGGAACACAAATTGACTCCCACTGCATGTGCTTTTCAGAATAATTTTCTAAGAATTCCCAAGCTTCATCAACCGTTTTAGACATAAATTCTCCTCCATAAATTGATTCTAGTTGTGTTCGAGTTTGATAGTTTAGCCCTTCATATGCAATTTGACATAAATAATATTTTGGAATTGCATGATGAGGACAACCATACAGAAGTTGGTTGAATCTCTCGAAATATTTTGAAAAGGTTTCCCCTTCGTTTTGGAAGAATTGATTTATTTCAGCTCGGATTTGTTGAGTTTTATGGAAAGGGAAAAACTTCTTCAAGAATACACTGACAAATTCATCCTAACTTCTTATGGATTATCTTGGAAGAGAATTTAGCCCTTTTAGCGCTTCCGAGTAATTCAAATGGAATTAGCCTTAGCTTGATTGATTCAATAGACAATTGTTGCATTTTAGTTGTGGATGAATACAATTCAAATTCACTTAGAAATTCATAGGCATTTTCAGAACCAGTAAATTTTGGTACTCCTTGAATAAAAGAATGTTTAAGCTCAAAATTTCCTTCAACTTGTGGATATACGATGAAAAAAGGTTGGATAATCCTAGAGGGATAGCATTGTTCTCAAAGAGGCAGGGCTCTATCCAATCCGACATTGAGATTTTGAAAATTTTGATTTATTCGATTTTAATCCATCCCGTTATAAATTTTTTGGTTTATATGACACAATAGATATTTATTACAAAATAAATAATGTACTCAAGTATATGTTATTAGTTGATAATCTTGATTTGAAGGGGGAAGAGGGTCTTATGGCCGTTCACGTTTAGCATAAATACTAAGGGATACGACCAATGTTTTACGGGTAGTATGCAACCTCTTTTGCTAGAAGTTCAATAAATTGAACTAATATATATCGGCGATCAAACCCTTGAGACAGTCAATTTCATAAAATACACTTTAGTCGTTAAATATTTTGAAAATCAAATCAGATTTTATTGTTGAAAAATGATAAGAATGATGACTTCGGTTATGAAAATTTCAACCAACCACAACAATCAGAAAATAATAACTGTAGAAATCAAAAGAAATTGTACAAGCAAGCCGCTGCCCCTGTAGAAAATTTTTTACAAGCAATTTCTATTTTTTTTCTTTGCAACAGAGCACCTGTAGAGTTCAGAAAATTTTATAGTGGTTGTTAGCCCACTTTGTGAATTGGGCAACACAAAGTCGAGATGTGAAACATTGAAGAACTTAGAGAGCATTATAGCGGGTCGGATCGGAGGAATCTAGCGGTTCGGATCGGTGATACGTTGCCGATCGGATCGGAGTGCTGCTACTATTTGGTTCAAGGAGACACTGCTATCCGGATCGGAGCGTTGCTTACTGATAATCGGAGCGGAGGGCCACCTACCTGCTACGAAGACAGATCGGAACGGAGTGAAAGAAAACGAAGACTTAGCCTTGGGACAACATCGGATCAGATACCCCGATCCGAACCCCTCCTGTACACTCTTCCGATCTGAACCCATCTTCCACGTCACTCTCCTGCATGATCGCCTGGTTATTCGGAGCGGCTATGACCAGTTCCTACCCACAACGTCCACTGCTCTGATGCGTTGTCAACACAGAAATCCATCCGAACCCGAGGCTAATGGTATGGATGACACGTGGCTCCAATCCGGATCGGGTTCTGAGCGAATTTTCACCTATAAATACCCTGTCTGGAGACAAAGAAAAGGATCTTCTTTTTGGCACGTTGAGAGTTCAACCACTTCCATAACCCAAATTCCAGCACTCCCGGATAATCTAAATCGTCTTTTAACATTTGTTTTTAGACAATTGAATGAATGTATGCGAGTTGTGAGAGAAATTGAGTGAATATCTCATTGTAATTGCAACAATATCATTAAGAATAGTGATTGACAAGTGGACGTAGGCTTTTCTTCGCCGAACCACTATAAATTCTGTGTGTTCATTTTACTTTTGATCTTATTTCATTCTGCTTTTAGTCAATTTGGGTGTTAGAACCACTTTTTGGTCTAACATTTTGGTGCTTTCACCGAGAACCATCTGAATTCTCTGTTTTTCGGGATTATCGTTCTACTTTTTGGACCGTTGAGTTCAAAGAAGTTAATCCTCAAGTTTTGACGCTCTTGGATATTTGTTGAATTGATTGTTGAAGAACCATGGCCAAAGAAATAGGCAAAGAAGTTCAATCTAGTCGAGGAAATGGAGTTGGTGAAGATCAGCAAAATGCGGTCGTGACAAGGTCTCGTGGGCAGAGCTCGGCAGCAGGACGGACCGATACAGGAAACCCGAACCGCCTACAGGGGGAGAGCTCCGATCCGATCCGGGTAGGAGAATCTGAAGCAGTGCATTCCCCCAACCTGAACCGACCCGAGCAACTTGCCCTACACCGACCCGACCTGGCTTTCCAGCTCCGACCCGAACAGGCTTCCCAGCTCCGACCCGACCCGATATCCCATCTCCGAACCGACCCGTCACTTGGTGATGTTGGAACCTCTACTCGAGCCCCTACAAATGCTCCGATTCCAGCCATCAGGGTCAATGATCAGGTCAATCCATCCGCGCCCATTACTCAAGGAGATTTCTCGCGCCTACTTGACATGCTTGAGAGTACTAGGGAGGCTATGAAAATCCACGAGCGCACCAATCTCATGATGCAAGAAAATATGAGACTCATGAGTAGGGAAATTAGCGAACTCCGTAGATAGAGAACCCCATCCCCGGTTCGTCACACACCAGTGGATCAGTCTTCTTCTTCCGAGGTAGAGCGACCCCGTGAACGAAGGCCGCTCGAACGACTTCAGAATTTGGAGCAGCTGTCTTTCGGATCTTTCGGGTCTCGCGAGGATATTGCACGAGCACTAAGAAACAATGATCCCACTCAGGGGCAAAGGCTCCAGTCCCCTCCTCCCGAGATCGACCGGGAGCGTAGGGAACGGAGTAGAGCAGAAGCAGCTCAAAGAAGAAGGGCGTCTCCTGAACGAGAGCCCAGAAGGAACCTGGATACCAGGGCCAGGGAACCTGAACGGCCCCTAACTAATGCTGATGTACAGGCAATGGTGCGCCAGATTATGTCCAAGAGCCGGAAATATACCAATGAAGATTATGGCATTGAGCGAAGCCATACTCCTTTCACTGACGACATCCTCGACTTTCAGTTTCCCCGGCACTTTAACCTGCCACAGATGTACAAGTACAATAGGAGAACTGATCCAGGACAGCATTTGATGCGATACTCGTGGCTCATGAATGCTGCTGCTACTCCTGATGCAGTGAAGTGTAAGGCATTCCCGATCTATTTAGAAGATGTGGCGCTGTTATGGTTTACCCGACTTCCCCCTCGTTCGGTATCGAATTATAGGGAATTGAGCGAATGTTTTATGAATTAGTTCCGACTCCATACCCGAAAGTCCAAAAGTGTTATTGAATTATCAAGAATTAAGCAGGCACCAGGAGAGTCTTTGAGGTCATATCTTGACCGTTTTAACTTAGCTGTGACTAAAGTTAGTGATCCGCATGAGCCCACCATCTTGATGGCATTAAAGGAAGGAGTCGATCCTGAGTCCGAGTTTGGAGATTACCTTTCTGGAAAGACACCCTCCACAAGAGAGATATTCTATGAAAAGGCCGATATTTATTTAAGACGAGAGGAGGCCAGGGCAAACCGAAAGAGAAAATATGAAGCGGCTTCAAAAGAAAATGTTTAGAGTAACGTCGCCGTTAAGAAGTCTGGGGAAAGTTCCGGAAAAGTTGAAGTAAATGTGGGAAACAAGGGTGAAAACAACAATTCTGCAAACAGGGGTAACAACAATAACCGTAATGCAAACGGTAACAGAAGAAATAGAAATAGGGGAAGTGATCCTAACAAAAGACCCCGATTCCAGACTTATGAGAATTATACACCGTTGAATGACACTCTGGAGAACATTTACCTGGATACATACAATGTTTTACAATATAAAAGACCGCCACCTCGCGACTCGACGGAGAAAGAAATGGCAACTGGGAAGTTTTGTTTGTTTCATGGAACTCATGGGCATTCAACCAATGAATGTCGGCATTTGAGAGACGTGATTGAGAAGCTGCTGCGCGAAGGGAAACTGGATGAATATAAAGTTGCCCCGAGGGACAGGGGGCAAGGAGAGCATGCTCCAAAACAGATTCAATCTGCTCACAAGCCTACAACGCAGCAGAAAGGCAAGGGAATTGTTATCAACTCCATAGTGGGTGGACCCCACCCGGCAATCCGTAGTTTTAGAGCAATGGATCAATTTGTAAATGCTGCCAAGCATGTAGATGTGAATGAAGGTGATGATTTGGAAGATATCGCCCCCATAAAGCAACAGAAGACAATGTTTGACGACGTGGTATTCCACAGCAGAGATAATACTGGGATCCAATCACCCACTGATGATCCGTTGGTTATTACTACCACCATTGGGCCGGCCTTGGTTCATAAGGTGTTAGTAGACAATGGAAGTTCTGTTAATATTTTATTTAAAAAGTCAATCGATCAGATGAAGCTTGAATCTGAAGATTTGAAGCCATGTGAAGGTTGGATCAGAGGCTTCAACGGGGCGTCAACAGCTCCCATGGGGTACATAGAATTGCCCGTAACCTTGGGGCAAGGAGAATGCCGAAGAGTGCAGATGCTTCAGTTCGTAGTGTTGGACGTAGATTCGCCTTATAATGCATTTTGGGGGAGGCCTGCCCTTGCTGAGTTCAGGGCTTGCATCGCCCCTTGGTGTTTATTGCTTAAGTTCCCAACTGAAGCCGGAACTGGAGTAATGAGAGGGGATCAAGTTTCCGGACGGGCCTGCTATGTTGTCGAATTAAAGATGTTGATGAAAGGACTTAACATCGAGAGTAAAGATGCCTCGCCTCCCCCAAAGGGGGGCTCGGCATAGCAATTAGAGAGATCAACCCCGAAGGAGTTGCCCAAAGGAACGCCTGAAGACCTGGATCCCAGAAAAGACGAGGAACCAGAGACTAGAAATGCAACTCCTAATGAAGCGACAGTGGAAATTCCCATTGATGAAACTGATCCAACAAGAGTTTTGAAGGTTGGATCTCAATTGGATCCACGTCGGGCCAAAGAACTAACAGACTTCTTGAAGGCGAACTTGGACGTGTTTGCCTGGACCCACGCTGACATGTGTGGGATATCACCATCCATCATAAGTCACTCCCTGAATGTAAACCCGAAACACCCGCCTGTGAAGCAAAAGAGACGTATGCTGGGCCCAGAGAGGTCGGCTGCTCTCAAAGAAGAAGTGGAGAAGCTGAAACAGAACGGATTTATTCGAGATTCGACATATCCCGACTGGATATCGAATCCCGTCTTAGTAAAGAAGCCGAATGGAAAGTGGCGGACTTGCATTGATTTTTCAGATTTGAACAAAGCTTGCCCAAAAGATAGTTTCCCACTTCCTAGGATTGACCAGCTTGTAGATTCGACAGCGGGTCATGAACTTCTCTCTTTCATGGATGCATATTCCGGATACAACCAAATTCCTATGCACGTGCCAGATCAAGAACATACGAGCTTCATTACAAATTTGGGGTTATATTGTTATGTTGTAATGCCATTCGGATTGAAAAACGCCGGAGCCACTTATCAGCGCTTGGTGAACAGAATGTTTTATAATCAAATAGGGAAGACTATGGAAGTTTATGTGGATGATATGCTTGTCAAATCAAAACAGTCCTCCAGCCATACGCAAGACTTGGCAGAAATGTTTGGTATCCTGCGAAAATATCGGATGAAGTTGAATCCTTTGTAATGTTCATTTGGAGTGGCATCGGGAAAATTTCTAGGCTTCATTGTGAGCTCCCGAGGAATTGAAATCAATCCCAGCCAAATAGCAGCGATTAGAAACATTGAAGAGCCGAAGAGAATTAAAGACGTCCAAAGTCTGGCGGGGAAAGTAGCTGCGTTGAGTAGGTTTATCTCCAAAGCCACGGACAAATGCATCTTGTTTTTTGATTTAATTAAAAGGGGAAAGAAGAACTTCGAGTGGACTCCGGACTGTGTTGAGGCCTTTCGAAATTTATTGGAATTGCTAGAAAAACCACCGATTTTGTCAAAACCAGCGGATCATGAAGAGTTATTTGTTTACTTGGCAGTTTCGGCTCACGCTGTTAGCACAGCCTTGGTTCGAGAAGAAGACAAAGTGCAAAGGCCAGTATATTATGTAAGCAAGAAATTGGCAGCGGCAGAACGCAACTACCCAAAGATTGAGAAGCTCGCTTACAGCCTCCTAATCGCATCCCGAAAACTTCATCACTATTTCCAAGCTCATCCAATAACCATATACACTGACCAGCCGCTGAGGCAGGTGTTGCAGAGACCCGAAGCATCGGGAAGGTTGATAAAATGGAATATAGAATTAAGTCAGTTTGATTTAAATTTTCAGCCACGAAGGTCGATAAGGGGGCAAATTCTGGCAGACTTTATAGCAGAGTTCACCATCCCAGAGGAGGAAGTAATCGATGACAGAGTGGTCAAGTCCGAAGATGAGTTAAAGATAGATCCATGGAAGCTATACACAGATGGAGCCAAAAACGACCGAAGGTCCGGAGCTGGAATTGTCTTAGTTACTCCTGAAGGGCGGTCGTTATATTACGCTCTACGATTAGAATTTTCAGCGACTAACAATGACTCTGAATACGAAGCCCTGATTGCCGGGTTGAAACTTGCTAAAGACATCGGGATAAAAATGTTGGACATATTCTGCGACTCCAAAATCGTTGTTTGCCAAGTACGAAAGGAATTTGTGGCCCGGGGACCTCGACTCATCGCTTACCTCGGAAAAGTAGAAGAGTTGTTGAACAACCTGGAGCGGTACAGTATAACACATATCCCAAGAGCCGAAAACCAGAAGGCAGACAGGCTGGCAAAGCTAGCTAGTTCCGACAATCCAGAAGAAACTGAAATAATTCCAATTGAAACGTTGGAATCGCCAAGCTTTGAGTCAATGAAAATTGAGTTCGCTTTCGAAGCGGAAACGAAGAAGGAGTCGTGGATGACCGCAATTAAGAACTTCCTTAAGAATGGGACACTCCCATCAAAGAAGAGTGAGAAACGGGCTATAGTTCGCAAGGCTACCGGATATGTCGTGCAAGATGATACTCTTTATAGGCAAGGATTTTCTATGCCCCTGTTACAATGTATAGCACACGACGACATCAAACGTGTACTAAGAGAAGTGCACGAAGGTGAGTGTGGAGATCATACAGGAGGTCAGACTTTAGCAAAAAAGATATTGCGATATGGATACTTCTGGCCCACGATTAATAAAGATGCAGCTGATTATTCACGACGCCGCGATAAGTGCCAGAGATTCGCCAAAATCCCCAGAACACCGTCAACCCAACTCAAATCAATGGTGAGTCCTTGGCCATTTGCCACGTGGGGAATTGATATCATCGGAGTTCTACCGATTGCTAAAGGAGGAGCAAAATATGCAATAGTCGCTATGGACTATTTTACGAAGTGGGTGGAAGCTGAGCCCCTAACCAAAATCACGGCGAGAAAGGTGATAAGTTTCGTGGTTAGAAATATTATATGCCGACTCGGGATCCCCAAGACCATTATAACTGACAACGGAACCCAGTTCGATGGTATTGAATTCAGAAATTTCTGCCAGAAGTATAAGATCGACAAACGATACACTGCGGTTGCTTATGCGCAGTCGAACGGGCAAGTTGAAGCAATAAACAAAGTAATATAATCCATCCTCAAGAAACGGTTAGAGCGCGCAAAGGCAAAATGGGTTGACGAATTGCCTTTAACTTTGTGGGCATATCAAACAACATTTAAGACGGCTACTGGTCATACCCCTTTCTCTCTCTCTCTTTTGGTTCAGAAGCAGTAATTCCAGTAGAGCTTGAAGTCCCTTCCCACCGGGTGACATATTATGACCCGATGACGAATCGGGAACTCTTACTCGAGTCTCTTGATGAAATCGAAGAAAAAAGGGATGAAGCGGATTTGCGTGCTGCAAGACATCGACGTCAGATGGCACGCTATTACAACAAAAAGTTCGCCTTAGGACTTTTGAACCAGGAGATTTGGTGCTAAAGAGAGTCTTTCCATCCCTTCCTCACCTCGGTCCAAAGTGGGAAGCACCCTTTGTCATCCAACGGAAACTTGAAAAGGGAACCTTCAAGTTAACGACCGTAGATGGCGAAGAAGTCCCTAGGGCATGGAATGCCCAACACTTGATGCGATATTTGGACTAGAAATGTTGTACTCTTTGTTATTTCTCTTATGAACTCTGTAAAAAGGCACGACTTGCCTTAGGAAAATCTGATGATGTGAATAAAGGACTATAAAGTGGATGTAGGCTACGACTTAGCTGAACCACTATAAAAATATCATGTGTTATTTACTTTTATGCATTGTATATATACATTCATCGACTATTCTGTTGTGATTATGGAATATAAGATGATTCAAAACCTGAAAAGGTTGAAAACAATTTAAACATAAGAAAAAGCACAACGACTATTTGTGCGACAAGACATAAAAGAATGAGAAAACGACATTCTTAACTCTAACTCTCCAGAGAGAGAGAGAGTATAAAAGCGTCTCCGACTGAGCGCTGAGAAAGAGATCCTTCCCCGCTGAAGGAACGGGGGGTGAATAGATTGCTGAGCTCGAACTCTAACTCTCCAGAGAGAGAGAGAGAGTATAAAAGGATGGGATGACGACGTCCTCTGAGGCGTGAAGGTGCACCCAGACAAGAGACCGCCTCAGTAAGAACTCTAACCTGAGTATAAGACAGGAGAGTATAAAAGAAATGCCAGAAAAAACGACAGGCATTGACGACACAGAAAATGCAATCCCGTCAGAAAATCGGGAGCATTCAGATTGCTTGATTAAGCCTTAAATAATTTTTTGAGATTGACTGGGGGCATATATGTATACACATATTTCCTCCCTCCGTAATTTCATTTCATAACTATAGTATGACATGCATTTTTACATAAGTGCAGAACTACTGACAAACAAACATTGCAGAAAACGAATTATTTTTTATTTATGAATGAATTTTTACAGGAAAACATCCAAAAAGAAGGTGCAAGAGCCACCCTTACAGCAGCAATTATTGATCTACCAAATACTAAAACAATGCAAGACAACCCACTATTTAGATTTCGAGTGAGTCTTGGACTTCTTGGCGGCTTTCTCCGCATCCTTTGCCTCTTTCTCGGCCTCCGTCAAGATTCGCTTTGATTTTTTCTTTCCCGAAGATGCGGCGCTGGAATCGGTTGACTTCTTCCCGGAGGGCGGAGCGCTGGAATGAAGAGAAGATTTTTTAGCGAGTTCCTCTGTAATAGATCTAGTTGAAAGCTTAACAACTAACCTTGATCCCGCATCCACAACTGCGAGAGGCTTGAGGACTTCAGGGTCTAAGTCTTTAGCTTTTAGCTGCAAGCGTTTATCTTGATCAGCTTTCATTGCAGCCAGAGTAACATCATCTGCGCTTTCCGACTCCCCGACTATTGCTACTTCTGGATCTTCTTCATGTTCTCCGTCGCCGCCATCATCCTTTAAGGCTGCTATCATTTCTTCATCATGGGGAGTATCAACCTTAGAAGGTTCGCTTCCTTCTACCAAATCTATAGGAGCAGCCTTGTCCTTCCCCTCTTTTGCCTTCTCCGTAGGTTCTGCCCCAGACACGGCTCCCTGAGTCACCTCTGTCTTTCCGGATGGCTCAATACCTACAGAGTGAGAAGCAACAGTTATCAACTCAGGAGAAAATAATGGGTTTTTCATCGATTGCTCAATCACGTGGCGAAAGGTAGAAATAGCCTTGACGAATTGAGGAGAAAAGGTAGGGATACCTTCTGAAGACTTCTCGGCAGGGGTAACTGCTGTCTCTGATGCCGTTTCGAGGATAGGGGATAGCAGAGTTGTTCGAGGGATTCCCGGGTGCTCAGGATCATACCCCTCTACTTCAGGAGTTGCGGGGACAGTAGAAGAGGAACCAGCCTCGGGAATGTTCTTCTGTTTAGTCCTCCGCCTCTCTTCTTCCATAGCATCAGCAATGAGGCGGCGTCCTTCAGCTAGGCGTTCTGGCTCATCATCCCTCAAGTATTTCTCCATCAGCTTGTCTTCATCGATGGAATCGACCTTGAGCTCCTCTTTTTCCCACTCAACAATCTGACTCCATACTTAGACTAGAGTAGATGGATAATCCTCAATCCAAGAAATGTTTCGGCGACGGATGATATGTGCAAAGAATTCAATCATTAATTCGCCGAAACTCTGAATCTCTGCCTCCGCCTCTGACAATTGTTTGCGGGCCTCCTACGCAGATTTGATAGCGCACTCAACGTTGCCCTCCGCTAGGGCAGCTCTGTTCTCCGCCTCCAGTAGCTTTGAAGCCAAGTCAGCATTTTTCTTTTCTAGCTCAGCATTCCTCCTTGCCAACTCGGCATTTTTTCGTTCAAGGTCAGTGTAAGCAAGGCGCGTTTTAGCGGCATCTGACTTAGCATCTTCAGCTTGCTTTTTTAACTCAGAACGCTCTTGTGTGTGAGATTCAAGTAAATCATGATAACGCTTTTGCATATCTTCAAATTGTTGTTTGAAGTTAGTAGCGTCCCTTTGAGCAACAACAAGCTGGGCCTGTGTGTCCTCTAAATCTTTTCCTAGATTCTTTAAGGCCTTTGCATCTTCCTCCACGGTTTTTTGCATTGAATCAGCATTCGTGATTAGAGTACGAATAATTCTGGAAAGGTTGCGTGAATATTTGAACATTTCAGAATACTGTTTTTCAACCGCATCTATCTTGGCTTTGGCCTCGTCTGCCCACCTGGAAGAAATAGTTTTGAGGGCAGGTAAAAAAGTCAAAGTCTCAAAGTAATGTTCGGGAAATTGCTCCTCCAAATACGCCCGCTTGATTGCGGTTTCAGCATCTAGTGGTGGAGGGGCAGGGATTGTCAACTCAGTATCCCTGTGCGTGGAGGATTCAATAGTCTCTTTATCTGTCCTAGGCCGTTTAGTAGCAGGGACCTTGCGTTTACTTCGCGATTCGGTATCTTTTGGAGGACTTCTCTCTTTGCTGCGCATTTCTTGGGAAGAGGTGGAGTCTTTTGATTGTGGACTGTCCTCTTCCCTACGACTTTGATAACCTCTGTATTTCTCTTGGTCCGACCGAACGGGAGAGCGAGAACGCGAGGTTCGAGAGCGATAGGGTTCATAAGGCCTTCTCTCCTCCCTACCGCGATCGTCGCGGCGATCATACTCGATATCCTGAGGTGGATTAGACATGCTGCGGCGGAGCTTCCTGGTATCATAGTAAGATCGGGACATCGTGCCTGCACAATAAGACAAATGAAATTCAGAATCAGTAGTTTCACAGAGAAAGAGGTGCAATGAATGCTAATGCTATTATATAAAGTGTGTCCTAAGTGGTGTGTTTCCCCCCAACCAACCCGATTCCGAAGCTAGACTAGTACGGGCAGGCTCTTTGGCCTTAGTAGGAGTGGTCTCTTCAGAAGAGGTGAAGACTAAAGGATCCTTCCTAAAATCCTCTGAGGTGTATATAGTTTCAGGTAAAGGGAGATCCCCCAAACCATGAAATAATGGATCATCAGTACTAGGGACGTCTCCCTTGGAAGCATCAATCGGCGACTCTTTAGAAGACGTTGACTTTTCTGGAGAAATGGTATCCTCAGGAGCAGTATACCCTTCACAATGCTTTTCGGCCAAGTTAGCCAATTCGTCGTCTTGAGTAGAAGATTGAGAAGGTGACGTTTGAAGAGGCACTGTAGGAGCTCCCGAACCTTCTCCTGTTTCTGGGACTACATCCACTGGAGGAATATATAAATATGGAGCTGTCCCATGGCCGATACTACGAAAAACGGATAGCAGCCCATGAAAATGAAGATATTCGTCCTTAAGGACTTCATCAATAGTCAGGAATTTCCGGTCGCCATTGAGGAGCTGGTGCATCCGGTCAAAGAACACCTGGTCTGATATTTGTTTTGGATTGTCGACTGCAAACAAAAAGAAAAGCGAGTTAAGGCGATGACTTGAATGTATAGAGCCAAGATTTAGAAAATCAGTGCTTTACTTGATTTCGTCCATCTCCTGGCACACCCAGGTTGCCGCTTCACGTAAAACCATTCCAGTCTGGAATCTCCAGCTTTACTACTGAATGGCGTTGAGATTATCTTCCTCTTAGGAACAGACTCAAAATAGCAGAAAGAAGGAGTCTCTCGAGTCCGATGCTTGAAGTTGTAGAAGAAATGAACGTCATCGAAAGTGAGCTCTATGCCTAAGATCTCACGGTATGCTATATATAAGGTGTGTAAGTACGCATAAGAATTGGGATGCAGCTGCATGGGGGAAATCCGCATTTGTCTTAGAAAATCAACGATGAAGGGAGAAAATGGAGGAATAGCACCGACCATGCACATCAACCGAGTAATTGTCATATATCTTTCTGGAGGGTTGTGGGGACGGTCAGTTCTCGAAGGCACCAGGGTGTCCCTTTTCATTATCCCGTATTTTAAACAAATTCGGATAAGCCGGTCGTTGTCGATTGTTGATTCAACAGAATCTTGGGGTGATTCCAATATGACAGCCGATTCAAACTCATCAGGAGCCCGATCGTCACCTATCCCTCCTTCCTCTTCAAAACCTAGAGAAACTTCATTCTCCGAAGACACCTCGTCACTTTCACGATTTCCAACCTCGTAGTCTGAACCCTCGTTATTCCATTCTGGATCCGACAGAGAAGATATGTCCTCGAGAGTAATTTTGTTGGAGGTTTCCGCGGCCTCTTTCTTCTCAGCTAGTCTGGAAGAGCGTCTGGGTCTCATGGTCATAAAACTATTGAAGAAGCAATAGCACAAATTAGAGCAAATTAGCCCGTATCCCCCCGTGCATGTGTGCAAACAAAAGTGTAAACAATGTATGCGGAAAGCACAAAGTAAATGTTTAAAAGTGCGACGAAAAAGTTTGGCAAAATATAAAGAATTGAAGTAGTTCTTGATGTCCAGTTACGTTCGCAAGGCACTATCCTAACTGTCCATTAGGTTGAAGATTATGCCAAAAGTTGATTGGGCCAGTTAAACAAGTTTTTATGCATTAAGGTGAACTGCTCTTCGGTTCGGTTCGGGCGCGTTCATGGGGATCGGATCGGGGATGCGGCCTCGACTTGGGCTCGGATAAACTGTGGAACTCAGAAATCAAAATCGGATCGGTTCGGAGGTAGAGTCCCCTGACGGTTCGGATCGGATCACATAGTCATACTTCTCCTCGTTTTATCTTACGGTCCGATCCGATCCGGTTAGGTAAGCTCCCTTTCCCCCTTCTTTAAATAAATACTTGCTCCGACCCGATCCGATCTCCTGGATTTCTTTTCTTTTTCTCTTTCTTTACTTGCCCCGACTCGGTCCGACTTCCTGAACTTTCTTCCTTTTTCCCTTATTTTTTCACCTTCCATATCCCTCCGAACCGAACCGATTCCCTACTATCTTCTTCTTCTCCTCCATCCTCTTTCCTCCCTAGCCAACGCCAAAGCCAGTCTCGTGCCAACCACCCAAATCAAAACCAAGCATTTATGCGTTGGCACATGCAACAACTGATTCCAATCCCCTCCGTTACAACCACGAGATGGCGACGAGGCTACTAACGACGATGACGAGGGGGGTCACGGTGTCGAGGTCATCCAATTTTCATGCTCAAATCGTCCTAATCATCTACGAATTCGAATCGAGATCAATTAAAAAAGGAATTATCTAAAGTTTTGTAACCTACCGATGTAATTACTTCGAGAATTAAAAGGAATTTTGATGCATCAGGAGTTAGGGTTTTTCGTTTTGCAAAACTTGGGGAGCGGTAAAACAATAAAAAGAAATGAAAGAAGGAAGAAGACTCGGTTTATATAGAGAAATAGAGCGACCATTCGTCTCCCCGTTCGGATCGGACCGACAGTCCAGTAGCAGAGCCCCCATTCGGATCGGATTGACAGTCCAGTAGTAGAGCTTGGCCCAATAGTCCAATGAAAAATAGAAAGAAGAATGGGTCTGTTCGGATCGGAATCCGAACCGAATTCTGTGGCTCAGCAGCGAATTAAATTGAAGTTCGAAGAAGAAGATGGAAACGCAAGGAGAATCAAAGGAAAAATTACCTAGAAGACGCTGTGCAATGACAATCAAAGCTTGCTCCGTCTCCAACAGAAGCATCCTTTGAGGGGGCAAAATGTTAGCCCACTTTGTGAACTGGGCAACACAAAGTCGAGATGTGAAACATTGAAGAACTTAGAGAGCATTATAGCAGGTCGGATCGGAGGAATCTAGCGGTTTGGATCGGTGATACGTGGCTGATCGGATCGGAGTGCTACTACTATTTGGTTCAAGAAGACACTGCTATCCGGATCGGAGCGTTGCTTACTGATAATCGGAGCGGAGGGCCACCTACCTGCTACGAAGACAGATCGGAACGGAGTGAAAGAAAACGAAGACTTAGCCTTGGGACAACATCGGATCGGATCGGATACCCCGATCCGAACCCCTCCTGTACACTCTTCCGATCTAAACCCATCTTCCACGTCACTCTCCTGCATGATCGCCTGGTTATTCGGAGCGGCTATGACCAGTTCCTACCCACAACGTCCACTGCTCTGATGCGTTGTCAACACAGAAATCCATCCGAACCCGAGGCTAATGGGATGGATGACACGTGGCTCCGATCCGGATCGGGTTCTGAGCAAATTTTCACCTATAAATACCCTGTTTGGAGACAAAGAAAAGGATCTTCTTTTTGGCACTTTGAGAGTTCAACCACTTCCATAACCCGAATTCCAGCACTTCCGGGTAATCCAAATCGTCTTTTAACATTTGTTTTTAGACAATTGAATGAATGTAAGCGAGTTGTGAGAGAAATTGAGTGAATATCTCATTGTAATTGCAACAATATCATTGAGAATAGTGATTGACAAGTGGACGTAGGCTTTTTTTCGCCGAACCACTATAAATTCTGTGTGTTCATTTTACTTTTGATCTTATTTCATTCTGCTTTTAGTCAATTTGGGTGTTAGAACCACTTTTTGGTCTAACAGTGGTGTATGACAGTCCGTCCAGAAAATTTGAATTGCATTAGCGATTAGAATCCACTATATGACTTTGCTCGGCCTCTAGATTATTGTTTTGTTGTTTGAACCTTTTTCTCAGTTTGACCCTTCAGTCTTGAATTAAATCTTTTTTTAAGTAAAACAAATGAATTTGCAAATCAGAACAAAACTAACAAACAGCTTTGGAAAAAAATTACAAAAACTAAAATTACAAAAAGGCAAAACAAGCTGACTAGACTTCAACTAAATAAAAATAAAAAATAAAAATCTAAATTCAGAGAAAAGAAGAAAACAAACAGAGCCAATAAAAACTAAACTCACTCCGAAAAGCTTAACACAAGACCAGTTCAAGCCGCGCAGGGTATTCAAACAAAATCATGAAATATATATCTCTTAGATTTAAATCACACAAGCCATATACACTTGAGGTAAACCAGGCGTGTGAGTACTAAGCTTATAACACGGTCAAGCCATTCTTGAGACAATCAAATAGATCTTTTTGATGCTAAACCCTCCTCCTTTCAATCGTGCTCATAGAAAAAATGAGCCGCCATCTCCAACAATTTAGACTAATCAGAAGTTATTTCCCCAAATCGAACTGGAAATACTCACACCTTTTTCATTTTTTTTTCTTTTTTTCTTTTTTGAGTTTTACGAAACTTGAATCGGGATCTGAGGCGGTTTCGATCGTGATGTTGATGGCAGTTAGGTACTGTGATGAACTTTTGGATTTGGGATGATGAACGTTTGGTGCGGAGATGCTCACGTTTTGATTTATGCGGTGATATTGTGGTAAGGGACTGATGAGAGGCTTGGATAGGGCAGTGTTGGATGGGTATGGCGTGAAGATGAAAATGGCTTGTGTGTGGGCTTCAGAGGTGGATTTTTTGGAGAAACAGTGTGATGGTGGGATGCGTGGAGTTGTAAATGAACGATAGGTGAAGGATCAAGTTGAAGGAGATCAATGTTTGTAAGGTGTATGTGGTGGCGAACGTTGATGAAGATAAGATGGTGCAGATGATGGCAGGAATTGTTTGCAGTGGATGGTGTTGATGAATTATATGGTTGATGTTCGGTTGTTATTTGTTGAAAGAAGTGGATTTTGATTAAGGGATGACGCTGGTTGAAAGTGCGAACATTGAAGATGAGGAGAATGTGATAGGCAGAAGAAATATGAAAGAAAGAAAAAAAAAACAGAAGAAAGAAGAAATATGAAGAGAGAAAGGAAAGAACTTTTTTTTGTAAAAGTATAAAACAAAATGTAAAAGGGAAAGAAAAAAATAGTTGCAAAGAAATAAATTGAAAAAAAAAGAAATCAAGTGGCAATGCAGAGAATTAACTACAAGGCAATGAATGGAAAGTTTTCAAAAAGAGATTTTTTTTTTTCAAAGGAAAGCAGAAATCAATGTATTGGAAAGAGGAGGGAGTGAAAAAGAAAGAAATTAAAGAAAAATTGTTTTTTTTTCATTGTAAAAGTAAAAAAAATGCACAAGGAACAAAAAGTTGAAAAGGGGAAAGAATAAATCGAAAAAAAAGAAAAAAGGAAAGAAATGTATGAAAACAATTGGAAAACCGGCAAATTCTTGTGACTGTTAATGAACGGTTCGTGGTTGAATTGGCTCTAGGGAAGCGATGGTGGGAAGAGGATTTGGGTACTTTGAATTGGCTCTAGGGGGAAGTGATGGTGGGAAGAGGATTTGGGAAGTTTGAGCGATGGTAGGGAGTTTGGGGTGGAGAAAATAATGTAAGAGTTGATGGCCAGAGAAGAAATTTGTAAAGAGAAGAAGGGAAGCAATGTACAGAGAAGGCAAGAACTTTGTAACAACCCGGAAATGCGAGCCAATTAATTTTTTTTATTTTGGGCAATTTTAGCGAATTTTGAATATTTAAAATGAATTATTTTAAATAATATCGACGAGAAATTTATTTTGAATAGAATTCGAACGAATATATTTATATACGTCGTCGTTAGAATATAAATAATTATATATAATTATAAATAGAATTGAAAATGGCGCGGTAGTTTGATAATTCGATTCCAAACTTCAATTGAACGTACCGGGTGCAAAATAAACCGGATTTTAGTGAAACCAAAAATAATAGGATCTAATTGAGAATATCTTTCCAACGAATCCGAAAAATTGAAATTTCATAGCGGGAATCAAAAGATATGTCCAGTTGAAAATCCTGAACAGTCGCTATGGAATTCAGGCCCTTAAAAATGGGAATTTTGCAAACGACCTCGGATTTCGACGAAACCACTTTTGCTGGATCCGTGACGTCAAGTTATTGCTAGGTTTCAAATTTCATAATTTTTCGAATCAATATGTGAGCGTGGCAATGGAAAACGTGTTTGACCAGTTTCAGTTGATTTTAATCGACTGCAAATTGGCCATTTTTCCAATGGTCGCAGAATTCGATGAAATTAGTTTTGTTAGGACCGTATCGTCAATACGAAGCTAGAAAATATTTTTCTGTAATTTTTAAAGTCAATATGTGACCCCGGTAATTTGAAATGTACGTTTGAATTCAATATATATGGATTTATATTTTAATTCAAATGAAAACTATAGAAACAGCCGAATCAGCTTACGATACATATCCCATTGTGTTAGGAGTAGGGGTAATTAGCTAGGGGTGACATTCATTGGGTTTGTTTTGGGATTCGAATGAAGAGGTTACTTTTTTTTTGAAAATTAAAATAATTAAATAATTATATAATAAACAAACCTCCCTATACCTTCTCTCTCCCCTCCCCTTTTCACTTCAGCCCACGATCGATTTCAAAACAAAAAAAAAGGAAAAAAAAAGAAAACTGAAATAAATAATAAAAACATATATTTAAAATGGGGAAACTCACTTTCTTCGATCGTAGGAAGTAGAAGGGAGAATGTTGGAGTCGGGGGGAGTCGGATCTGCTGCAGGCGGCGCCGGGGCATGGGGCGTCGGGCTCAGTTGATCGGAGGTGGCGGCTTAAGGGGGGTGGCGTCAGAGGGGTTGCGTGCTTCAGGTGGTCAGGGCATTCGAACGGTGGGGGCTTCATCGCACAGAAGAGGAGAGTGGAGAAGAAGAAGGGGAGGGCGCGGCGGACGAGGTGCAGGAGGGTGGAGGGAACTGTGGCAGGCGACGCTAGGGTTTTGGTCAACACAATTTTTTCTTTTTTTTTCTTTTTTTTTTGTTTTGAAATCGATCGTGGGCTGAAGGAAAAAGGGGAGGGGAGAGAGAAGGTATAGGGAGGTTTGTTTATTATATAATTATTTAATTATTTTAATTTTCAAAAAAAAAAGTAACTTCTTCATTCGAATCCCAAAACGAACCCAACGAATGTCACCCCTAGCTAATTACCCCTACTCCTAACACAATGGGATTTGTATCGTAAGCTGATTCGGCTGTTTCGATAGTTTTCATTCGAATTAAAATATAAATCCATATATATTGAATTCAAACGTACATTTCAAATTACCGGAGTCACATACTGACTTTAAAAATTACAGAAAAATATTTTCTAGCTTCGTATTGACGATACGGTCCTAACAAAACTAATTTCATCGAATTCTGCGGCCATTGGAAAAATGGCCAATTTCCAGTCGATTAAAATCAACTGAAACTGGTCAAACACTTTTTCTATTGCCACGCTCACATATTGATTCAAAAAATTATGAAATTTGAAACCTACCAATAACTTGACGTCACGGATCCAACAAAAGTGGTTTCGTCGAAATCCGAGGTCATTTGCAAAATTCCCATTTTTAAGGGCCTGAATTCCATAGCGACTATTCAGGATTTTCAACTGGACATATCTTTTGATTCCCACTATGAAATTTCAATTTTTTGGATTCGTTGGAAAGATATTCTCAATTAGATCCTAATATTTTTGGTTTAACTAAAATCCAGTTTATTTTGCACCCGATACGTTCAAATGAAGTTTGGAATCGAATTATCGAACTACCGCGCCATTTTCAATTCTATTTATAATTATATATAATTATTTATATTCTAACGACGACGTATATAAATATATTCGTTCGAATTATATTCAAAATAAATTTCTCGTCGATATTATTTAAAATAATTCATTTTAAATATTCAAAATTCGCTAAAATTGCCCAAAACAAAAAATTTAAATTGGCTCGCATTTCCGGGTTGTTACAATCTCCCCTACTTAAAACTTTTCGTCCCCGAAAAGGAACGAAGCTGAAAGTTGTTTAACTAATCAACTCAACCTCCAGTATTTTCTTTACGGCTTAAGTTCTTCAACTTTTCAGTTTCTAAGAACTTTTCAAAATTTTCAAAAATTTGGCTAACACCCTAAATTTTCGAAAAATTTCGCCATAACCTCCCCTGCACCGGGAGCACCGGGAAAATCCCAAAATTGCCATACAGGCCCTCTGATCTCAAAAAGAAAAAGAAAAAGCCAAACGGCTAGCCAATTGGCTCATAAAATCATCATCACCCAAACAAAATATTAAATTATGGTAAACATGTACCTATTTGTCGGGAAACAAATTTTATTCTCTGCTCTAGCCTCCTTGCTATGACCTGTTCAATGTAAGTACATGTATATGCAAGCAAATGCGACCAATTTTCAATATAATTCAATATTTGATTCAATTAGGCTAAATGGTTCAAAATTATCAAACAAATAAACAAACAACTCAACCATCAATGGATTAATGTTTCAAATTCATAACTTTGATACATATATACAAAAAATCATGTTTTTGATGCCAATTCACAACAATAAATCTACCTATATAAGTTTTGGTTCTCACACCAGCCTAATGGAAATATATAGATATCATACCTTCGAAACACGAACACAAATTCTGATGATGATATATCAATCATCAGAATCATCTCCGGGTGTCTAGAATGTGATTCTATATCTATCCAGTATATTAAAACTTCGAATATACGTTCATGACGCGTATATGCAAAATCTTTATATATTGGATTGTCCAAATTCAAAACAAATAAATATTCAAATACGTTTAAAACGATTTAAATTTCAAAACAAAAAATGTTTTTATTTGAAATATATACTCTTCACACTCGTTCTAGGATACTACTGATCCTATCTCTAACGAGTCATTCTAATTGGATGTTACTAATCCAATATCTGATGAATTCTTTCGTATGGTTCTAATGTGTCTTGTTCTCGAGCTCTGTAAACCAAAGCTCCGATACCAAACTGTGAGAACCGAAACTTATATAGGTAGATTTATTATTGTGAATTGGGATCAAAAACATGATTTTCTGTATATATGTATCAAAGTTATGAATTTGAAACATTAATCCACTAATTGATTGATGGTTGAGTTGTTTGTTTATTTGTTTGATAATTTTGAACCATTTAGCCTAATTGAATCAAATATTGAATTATATTGAAAATTGGTCGCATTTGCTTGCATATACATGTACTTACATTGAACAGGTCATAGCAAGGAGGCTAGAGCAGAGAATAAAATTTGTTTGCCCGACAAATAGGTACATGTTTACCATAATTTACTGTTTTGTTTGGGTGATGATGATTTTATGAGCCAATTGGCTAGCCGCTTGGCTTTTTCTTTTTCTTTTTGAGATCAGAGGGCCTGTATGGCAATTTCGGGATTTTCCCGGTGCTCCCGGCGTAGGGGAGGTTATGGCGAAATTTTTCGAAAATTTCGGGTGTTAGCCAAAATTTTGAAAATTTTGAAAAGTTCTTAGAAACTGAAAAGTTGAAGAACTTAAGCCGTAAAGAAAATACTGGAGGTTGAGTTGATTAGTTAAACAACTTTCAACTTCGTTCCTTTTCGGGGATGAAAAGTTTTAAGTGGGGGAGATTGTAATGCCCCATGCCCCGGCGCAGCCTGCAGCAGATCCGACTCCCCCCCGACTCCAACACTCCCCTTCTACTTCCTACGATCGAAGAAAGTGAGTTTCCCCATTTTAAATATATGTTTTTATTATTTATTTCAGTTTTCTTTTTTTTCTTTTTTATGAAAAGCATTTAATTAATTTTGTAAATAAACAAAATGTGATTTCTGAAAGAAAACAACATGGATTTGTTTTCAGATTGTAATATGAATTTAACTAAGATTTATTTTCAGTTTTTAATGTGATCGAAGAAAGTAAAGAAGTGATTTTTTTTTTCATTTGTTTGAATACCAATTAAGGATATGATTTTTAACTGAAAGTTTATACTTTTAATATAAGAAATTTTATATTTTTAAAATTAAAATAAAAAGAAGTGAGTTTCTTTTTGTGCTTTGATCTTTAATTTCAGTCTTAGTTATAAGATAAAAAGGTTGGAACTTTAAAGATAAAAAGGTATGAAATTTAAATTTAAAAAGATTTGATTTTCAATTTGAAATCAAGAGTTAATTTTTATATAAAATACATCATAATAAAAATGGGATTTTTATTATATGAAAGGCGTTGTAAAAATTGGATCATTATATAGTTAGTAAAACTTTAATCTTTATATTTGAAAAGGCGAAATCTTTATATTTGAAAAGGCGAAATCTTTATGTAGAGAATAGCGTGATAAAAATATAATTTTTATCTATATAGCACCGTTGTAAAAATAGAATTTTTATCTATATAATAGCGCTGTAAAAATAGAATTTTTATCTATATAGTATTGATGTAAAAATGGAATTTTTATCTATATAGTAGCGATGTAAAAATAGAATTTTTATCTATATAGCACCGTTGTAAAAATAGAATTTTTATCTATATAATAGCGGTGTAAAAATAGAATTTTTATCTATATAGTATTAATGTAAAAATAGAATTTTTATCTATATAGTAGCGATGTAAAAATAGAATTTTTTTCCATATGGAGTGATTATAAAAATATGATTTTTATATACATAGCAACAATATAAAAATGTGATTTTTATATATGTAGTGACTACGGGCAGTGAAATTGGCAAAAAGGCGAGCACGACGAAGATTTCTACATAAGAAGAGTCGCGGCGTTTGGTTTAGCTAGTCGGTGAGAACTTCTCACTTTAACTTTTATTTCCTAGTTAGAAATATATACTAGGATGCAGACGGTGTTTAGTAGCACCCGACACCACTGTGCACAGACCATGGACTTGTTTGTTTGGTTGCATAGATTAGTTAGATTATTTGAGTTGAATTTAATTGTTTGGGGGAAATGGAAATTGATTTGATTGATGTGTGAATGGCGTAGGCCATCACTAGACCGGGGATAAGGCTAGGCCTTTTCCCGTTTCTAGTATCGTGCCGTTATGCCGCCGAAATTTTCTAAAATAAGTTAGAAAAATAAACATATCATTTTATTTAATAAATGAACCGAATAGAATATTCATAGGTTGAATAAAATAGTTTGGTCGTTAAAAATATAATTTTTAACGTGAATGTGAATAAATAAATATTCATTTACAAACTGGACGGTTTATTTATGTACACCTATTTGAAGGACATTGATTGGGATGATAAATTTTACACATCGCCCAACTGCACAAATAAAATCTGTGTTTGATTGTTTGAAACCCCACACGGGCATTGGGATAAAATATGGCATACACTAATCCCAGTAATTAGTTATATGTCGATTGATTGATTGACAGGCTGTTGTAAGCGTTAGATATCTATATTTGATGCTTATACAGTGTAGTGCACTTTGGATGATGGTTGATTATTTATCATTGCTATTTATATACATGTGTTGTATGGAATCCATATAGTTAACGCTATATGGTGATTGATTGAGCCTCATTCCAATTAAGAAAATAAAGAATATTATAAAATAAAGGTTCATGTCTTGACCGTACTCATCCGTTGAGATTAGTCATGTGTTGAACGAAATATTTTAACAATAAAATTTACATCTTTATCATTATAAAATAATGGTTCATGTGTTGACCGTACTCATCCGTTGAGATTAGTCATGTGTTGAACGAAATATTTTAACAATAAAATTTACATCTTTATCATTATAAAATAAAGGTTCATGTGTTGACCGTACTCATCCGTTGAGATTAGTCATGTGTTGAACGAAATATTTTAACAATAAAATTTACATCTTTATCATTATAAAATATAGGTTCATGTGTTGACCGTACTCATCCGTTGAGATTAGTCATGTGTTGAACGAAATATTTTAACAATAAAATTTACATCTTTATCATATATAAAATTAGAAACTAACTAGAAAATAGATAAGATGAGTGGTCTCCTAGATGTTGATCTGATGTTGGTTTCGGCCTTCGGGGTTAATATTTAGGGAATTGTTCTCTTACTAATTTACGGTTGGAGTCTGATTTGAAATCAAATGATAGATACCATAATTTTTATAAAATATATTAAATAACAAAAATAATCACACGTGGACAGTACTCATTCGTTGAGATTAGTCATGTGTTGACAAAAATATAGATTCACGTATTGAATAGGATAAATATTCATTTGTTGAATAGAATAACAGAATTATTGAAATATATAAAGCCGTATTGATTAGAGATGCGCTATTTTGACCCGAACGATATTTATATCGATTATATTCGTTTTTATATTTGAATTGAATTGAATAGAAAATGAATTTGAATTGAATTGAATAGAAAATGAATTTGAATTGAATCGAATAGAAAATGAATTTGAATTGAATCCGATAGAAAATGAATTTGAATTGAATCGAATAGAAAATGAATTTGAATTGAATTGAATAGAAAACGAATTTGAATTCAATTGAACAGAAAATGAATTTGAATTGAATTGAATAGAAAATGAATTTGAATTGAATCGAATAGAAAATGAATTTGAATTGAATCGAATAGAAAACGAATTTGAATTGAATCGAATAGAAAACGAATTTGAATTGAATTGAATAGAAAACGAATTAGAAATAGAATTGAAATCAATTTGAATTTGAAATGAATGTGTAAATTGTTTTTGAAACAAATTTGAAACGATTTATAAAATTCGTTTAAAAAGGGAAATCGACGAAATATATATAATATATATATACTATATATATAATGGCCTGAATAGAACACGCCGCGCCGCGGCAGTTCGTAAATTTCGACCATTGACTTCGAACGGACATTACGGGAGATCCGACCGTCGTATTCTCCTAAAACTGGAACCGTTGGGTTCGTATCGAAAAGAGCTTTCTAACGAATATTAGAAATTTGAAATCTAACGGTTGGATTTGGAGATACGTCCAAATCAAATTTGGAAAAGGTCGCTGTAAGTGCAGTTCGATGGCCGTTGATGGAAATCGACTGTACGGGCCTTGATAAAATTATTAAAAATAGTAATAATTTGTGTAAAATCATAAGAAATGATTTGGGAAAAATTGAGATGAAAAACTCCATATTTGAAAAGATAAAAATAGATTTATATCGAAATGAACTAGTTTTGAATTGAAATTAAAACACATTTATTTTTAAATAAATAAATTGGATTTGAAATGGGTTTTAAATAGAATTGATTCATGGGTTTATCGTGAAGGGTGTTTTAAATAACACTTGTTCTTTAAGCCGATAATAAATAGAATGTGATTTGGGTTTATTGTGAACTGTGTTTTAAATGACACTAGTTCTTTAACCCAGTAAAAAGAGTTTTAATGAATTTGCAATTAGATTGAAATGTGAATTGATAATTTAAATTATCAAATTTGGAAAGCTCTGTATCCATGTATCACTTTCAGTTGTGTTTTGTATATTTTTCCGGTGCTATGTAATTTATTGTAATCTCTGATATTTATCGAATGTAATTTATTCATTTATACTCTGTATATTCTTGTATCTGATGGAATTGTTGTAATAACAATGAAATGTTCTACCGTCTGCGTTCATTTGTGTGTTGTTCTCAAAGTATCCGCTCTTTCCTTCACGGGGAAGTAACGGGTTCTCACAAACTTGTAAAGTAGGAATGGAATTGAAAATGGATAAAAAAAATTAATTATTGTAAAAGTAGAAAGAGACTGTAGAAGATTGGGAAAAAATGGAAAGATGGAAAGAAATAATGGAAAATTGGAAGATTTTTTTATTAGGCTTGTAAAACAAGAAAGAAATTTGTACAAAGGAGAAGAATGATTGAAAAAAAGGAAAGAGGTAAAGGAAAAAGAAATGCCAAAGACAGAAAATCAATGAAAAAGGCAAGTAATTTTTTGTCTTATTTGGAATATTACGGTATCATTGAACAACACCAAATCTAACCAATCATGATATTATTTAAATATATATACAAGAACACAAAAGGAAAATATGAACAAAAACTAAAACTAACACGAATAAAAAATTAAATAAATAATAAAATTTAATTGTTACCTCCCCGGCAACAGTGCCAAAAACTTGATCGACGCTTTATAATGAATTAGAAAAGCGCGAATTTTGAAATAAATACTGCAAGCGCATAGATCATGTAGTATGCAGGTCGAATCACAGGGAGGTAAATCAAATTAAATTATTATATAATTTCTTGGGCGAGTTAGAAAAATCTTCGAGGTTGGTTTTGAAAAAAACGAAATTGAAACTGCAATTAAACTTTTATTGAATTGAATCAGATCTGAATCTAATCAAATCTATATTCAATCCAATATGACCTAGGAAGCAGTAAAAAGGACAGAAATTAAAAATGCAGAAATTAAAAGTGCAGAATAGAAATATCAGCAGAAATAAAATTAGGATTATCGTTGAAACTAATCAAACGATTAATCACTAATGAAAATAAATGTAAAATACAACTAGTACTCTATCAAATATAATTGTGTAGATGGCACTAGTTGCTAAGAAGTAGAAAATGCAGAAAATGAAAAGAAGAAATTTTATTGATTCCAGGATCATCCTTTACAATGAGATTACATAGATATTTATAGGAGATAGATGCCAACCTAAAACCCTAATCCAGTCTATGCATATATGGGCCAATTAATTAGGTGTGGAGAAAATAATGTAAGAGTTGATGGCCAGAGAAGAAATTTGTAAAGAGAAGAAGGGAAGCAATGTACAGAGAAGGCAAGAACTTGTAAAGTAGGAATGGAATTGAAAATGGATAAAAAAAATTAATTATTGTAAAAGTAGAAAGAGAATGTAGAAGATTGGGAAAAAAATGGAAAGATGGAAAGAAATAATGGAAAATTGGAAGATTTTTTTATTAGGCTTGTAAAACAAGAAAGAAATTTGTACAAAGGAGGAGAATGATTGAAAAAAAAGGAAAGAGGTAAAAGAAAAAGAAATGGCAAAGACAGAAAATCAATGAAAAAGGCAAGTTATTGTTTTTTTTCTTATTTGGAATATTATGGTATCATTGAACAACACCAAATCTAACCAATCAAGATTTTTTTTAATATATATACAAGAACACAAAAGGAAAATATGGAAAAAAACTAAAACTAACACGAACAAAAAATTAAATAAAAAATAAAATTTAATTGTTACCTCCCCGGCAACGGTGCCAAAAACTTGATCGACGCTTTATAATGAATTAGAAAAGCGCGAATTTTGAAATAAATACTGCAAGCGCACAGATCATGTAGTATGCAGGTCGAATCACAGGGAGGTAAATCAAATTAAATTATTATATAATTTCTTGGGCGAGTTAGAAAAATCTTCGAGGTTGGTTTTGAAAACAAACGAAATTTGAAACTGCAATTAAACTTTTATTGAATTGAATCAGATCTGAATCTAATCAAATCTGTATTCAACCCAATATGACCTAGGGAAGTAGTAAAAAGGACAGAAATTAAAAATGCAGAAATTAAAAGTGCAGAATAGAAATATCCGCAGAAATAAAATTAGGATTATCGTTGAAACTAATCAAACGATTAATCACTAATGAAAATAAATGTAAAATACAACTAGTACTCTATCAAATATAATTGTGTAGATGATACTAGTTTCTAAGAAATAGGAAATGCAGAAAATGAAAAGAAGAAATTTTATTGATTCCAGGATCGTCCTTTACAATGAGATTACATGGATATTTATAGGAGATAGATAGCCAACCTAAAACCCTAATCTAGTCTATGCATATTTAGGCCAATTAATTAGCAATTATTCCTCCCATCTTAATTAGCAATTTATTCCTCTCATCTCTTCCTTGTTTGGCATGTGACTAATTGAAGGAAGGTAAGATTTCAGGAGATTTCTTCTACCAAAGACAAGCATATATTAAATTCCAAAAGAAACACAATGCGAAGTTTTCATCTACAGACCTTCATATGTATATACACAGCATTTTGATCTTTATTTTCTATTTTTACAGCTGCATGTGGCTTAGTTGGCATATCTATAAAAGTGACAAAATAAAACCCAAGTATTATTTATTTATATACAAAAAAAAGATATAGGAGCATAAAATAAACACATTTCTATGTTAATCATCCATGATGGTGACATAATTCCTTAATGTAGCTTTTAACATAACGACCATGATTGAAGAATAGACATATAAAAATTCCCTTTCTTTCGTTTTGAACTCATAAAGCTTTTTCCATGTTATTTTAATCAGTTGTTCTGCATTACCCCCAAACTACTCGGGTATTATAACAGAAGTAGAGAAAAACAAGTAGGACCTAGTTTCGGATTTCAGGCCGAAATTCACAGAGGGCTCATTTCTTTCTCTAGCGTTCGGATTTGTAGTTTGGTAAATAAAATTTTACCATTTCTTAGAGTACTTGAATATAGCATTGTTTTGCAAAAGAAATTATATTTAGGGTGCGTTCTTATGTAGAAACTTTATTAACAGTATTGCTATTGGACTTGTAACAATCTTGAACTTAATTTTCTATTGGAGCTGTAATACCTTAAATATCATAGCACAAGAGACAGCGGGCAAATATTGCTATTGGAGCTGCCAAAGGTTAGTCATACAAAATCGTTAGTCGTTGAACTAAATTTTTAAAGTTTAAAATAAATAAGTCAAAAGTTAGTACTGCTAATGGAGCAGGCTTATGAATTAATTAATGGTGCAGGCATGGATCATTTCTGTGAGAGTGCAGAACCCAGCACAATCCATAGAGATATTAAACAAAGTAACATTCTAATTAGGGAAGGGTTTGAAACAAATGTATTCATTTTTGATTGCTGAGTCTACCATTCATTCTACTATTCGGTAAAGATTATTAAAGATGAGGTCAATGATTTGATTGATGGTGCTATTTACGGTTGAGTAAGAGTTGTGGTTTTTAGTAGTCTAAGAAGGTTTCATTTTTTGGTTCTACCATTCTTAGCACTTCATATCCTTGTTCAAATAGTTTTAAGGGTAGATTGTTTGTTTTGTCATCTTGTATGTCACCATATATTTTACTTTTTAATATGGATAGCTGAAGTAGCATAGTCAGAGCAAATAGTCATATAGTGTGAGTTTTAGAGCGCACCTGAAATGCAGGTTTAAAATAGTGAGTCAAAAATAAAACTAGCACCATTAGATTTTGAGTAGCACAAAAGAGAGTGTTAATATAATTTACAAGAATTTGGGGAAATATTCGTATACCCGTGTATAAGTCATATAAAGTTTTATTGAGATATAATAAAAACATTCCAACAGCAGCATTGGATTCTGGTATTTTTCAAGTCATTTTTGTGCAGATATGGATTTCAAAAGACAGTATGATGAATAAGGGTGCATAGAAAGTACTTACGAGCAAGTTTGGTTATCTTTGTTTATTATTTCAATATATTGTCAACTTTATATATGTGTAACGTGAGTTGATTGTGTTATATTTGTATTTTTTTATTCTTCAAAAATATAGTTTATCTTTGTTATATACTAATTTGTTTATAGTAAACTTGCTTGTTGAATTTCTTTTCATATTTTTTAGCTTTTAATTTGAAGAATTGTTGAATCTATTTATGTTACTCATTTGTATGTTTTAAAAAAATTCTTATTTCGAACCCACAACACATCAGTGATGTCATAAATTATCAGTTTGAAGCAAGCATTCTGAGTGTTTCAAGTTATGAACTTGAAACCCCAGTGAGTGTTGCAGACTATCAATTTGAAACACTCATTGAGTGTTATAGACTATCAATTTGAAACACCCATTGAGTGTTGCAGGCTATCAATTTGAAACACCCATTGAGTGTTGCAGACTATCAATTTGAAACACTTACCGAGTGTTGCAGACTCTGAACACGAAACACTCATTGAGTGTTGTGGATTATAAACTTGAAACACTCAGCGAGTGTTGTAGATTATCAAATTGAAACACCTGCTATGTGTTTCTATTCGTCAATCTGAAACACTTATTAAGTGTTTCAATTCATCAATTTGAAACATAATATAGGTGTTTCAAAAATTTGCAATATACTAATATGCAATACCTAAAAAATGTTTCTAAAATCTTTAGCAACATTTTATTATTGCTTCAGATTGGCCATTTTGGTGTTGTGTTAGGTCGCTTCTCACTAGGTCGGTCCTCATAAAGCTTCGTAGATCGCTAGCTATTAGATTGTTGAAGCTAGGTTGTCCAAAGACCTAACGAAACATGAAAGTGATTCGCTAGATCGTTCGAAGGCGACTTCCTAGATTGCATGCGATTCTCAACGATCTGACTAGATCTTTTTCTAGAAACAAAAGCATGATTTAGGTCACTCGCTAATGGGTCGCTGGAGGTAGATCGTTCGAACCTGTGTAAATGCCATGCCGTTCTACGACCTAAGGCTACAAGCAGGTCATTTAGCTCCTGGATCGTTTCTTGTGACAAAGGACAATGCTAGGTTGTAAACGACCTAAGATTCAGGTCGTTCTAATGACTTAACCCCCTGTACACTCATTTTTTGACCTCTCCACCTCACAACCACTCCTATAAATACCACAACATTTCCACCATTGAAGGGACTGATTTTTCCCTCCATGAAGTGCTGCCAAACTCATCTCTCTACAACTCCAAATCATTCAAACCTCCATTAAAACTCTCTTTACTTCAATTCAACATCTCAATCACCATGGATTCGCCAAAGATCATCTAAGTGCTCAAATTGTTGAAGATTTACTCCAACAATCATCGCAATAATAGAGATCTAGCGATTACCATAGCGAAATCAAGAGAATCAAGATATTAAAGAGAAGAAAGTAGATAAAATCATTATAGAGAGAAAATGAGTACAATTAGAGAAATCATGTAACTTGTAACATTGAAAGCGATAATGAAATCACTCTTCAAAGTGGACGCAGACCAAATCTAGGTCGAACACCTATAAATTCCTGTCTTGTTACTCCTTTTTGTGTTTGTGGCTACCACTTTTCTAGATCTTAACCATTTGTAAAGTGTAGAATTACATCTTGGGGTATTAGTGCCATTTTTAGCATTAACATAATTAAAATGAAATGACATTGGGGTTTGTCCAAAACAAAAGATGCGCAGGAATGAATTTGGACTTACATGGTAAATTTGAAAAATAAGCTTCAAACCAGTCCCATTAAATTATTTATTTTAACAAGTGTGAACATGTGCTACGCACACGAGAGTTCAAGAATACTTTGATTTATCATTTTTACTGTTATGTTTTTACATGATGGTGGAACATATAATTTGGCATGTAAGTTCTTCGTACCGACTTTACTCAAAAAACTACCATCAAACTTTTTATTTTATTGAAAATTACCACCAATAAATGTTAACAAAAAATGTGCCTAAATGATTATAAAGGAAAAAACTATATAACTAAAACTTACAATGATATTATACAACAAATGCTAAATTCAACTATAGGTCATTATTACCCTCGAATCATTACACTGCTAATGATACCAACTTCCTAAATTGAATGATTAGTAATTAAATCCATTTTGTCAAGTATATCGTAGTATTGTTTAGTATTACTCTAGTTTAATGCAGAATTAACTTAAACGTGTTAAAAATGATAATTAATTGGAATAAATTGTATTGTGCTCTAGTAAAAATTTAAGCAGTGAATATTTATATCATTATTTAAAATGTGTTTTAAACAACATTAAATTCGCATTAATTTGCATATGGCTATTGATATGCATAAAAAGTTCCAATGCTAGTCAACATAAAATGGGTATCATACAAAAATAAATATATTTTTATTTTTATATGTAATGTGAGAGTAAATTATTGAATAGATTTTTTTATTTTAAACAAAAAAGAGAATGTAGTACAATTAACAACTATGAATTTCCACTTGTTATTATTAATATGTCTCTTGCTTGATTCTTAATGGGCGTACTCAGTTAAGTAACAATTAGTAAAGTTAATATTGAAGTCAGAACAATACAATGATATATATTTATAATATCATCAATACCAAACCAAGAAATAAATATGTTATTAAAAATTTGGTAGTATCATTTGAGTAATAGTTTTTTGTTCAACAATAACATATGATAGATGTAATATTATGATGTGCTCGCTTAAAAATTATCATTGGCTATTATGTCGATGGTGAACATTCATAATGACATAACTATAATTTCTAGCTGTAGTCATAGCCACTTAATAGCAAAGACATCTATATACCTATATGAATCAAATTTTGGGTACGGTGTTGCAATACAAGTTTAGTGGTGCTTCTATGTTAAAAGCGATGGTTGATAGACAAATAAAATAAATGCAAGACAAGCTGCTGATAGAAGGGCAATAGGTTGGAAAAAATATATGAGAAAAATACGGTAAATAGAGCTGCCATCATTGGAAAAAGCAAGCGGTCACTCCAAATTTTGAAGCTGCTCTTCTGCGTAGAATAGAAATTAACAATCTATTTGGCGCTTACCCGTAAAAATAGTAATGTAAATCCATCATTAAAGTTCACTTTACCAATATTCAAAACGAAGTTCGTTAGGAACTAAAAAAAAATCCATAAACAGTCACACAAAACGAATAAGCAAGTAAAATCATTAAGTAAGTTGATACAAATGATACGTCAGTTATATCAAAATAGCTAATATAGATCTCAACTGTAGTCAAATGAATATAAATACAATTAGAATACACTACCTTAGAGGAATAATATATTCATTTTGTAATTGATATTGAGAACACGGGCGGATGCAGCTCAGTAGCAGTGGGGGGCCAAGACCCCACAGGAATTAAAAAATAAATGCTGTACTGAGTACCCACTACCTAAATATAGTTCTCTTCCTTCCTGTACAACATACAGCCAACCCATTCCACTTTTTCAATTACAGATTAAAAAATGACGAAACCTAAACCTTCCTCCCTCAGTCGCTTTAAATTTCAGATCAGCTGCATTAGCTCCTCCTTGTTCTGCCAGCGCTGCAGTGTCGCTGCGTCGTCCAGTGAACTCCTCAGACCTCAGCTCCTTTAGGCCCTAGCCTCCGCCTGGTAGTTCGATGGACATGGCGATGCCTTACATTAATCCAAAAAAGCGACGATAAAAAACAGGAATCACATATGAGTATTATTACTCTTTTGATTGTTTCAATGTTGTCGTGGATATGCAAAATGCAGAGTTTAATGATCGTTTTAATAAGGTGGACTCGGAGTTGATCATTTGTATGACTCCTCTGGAACCATGTGACTCATTTGGTGTATTTGATTCATCAAAACTGAAGAGGTTAGTTGAATTTTATCTCGATGATTTTAGTTCTATGAAGAGGATTGCTATTGAATATGAACTTATCATTTATTTTGATAATGTGAAAGAAAATGAAAGATTTGCCCATTTGAATGGTATTGGTGATCTTACTCGAGTGATGGTGCAATCGAGAAAACATCTTTTTATCCTTTAGTGTATAGGTTACTAAAGCTTGCATTGGTTTTACCGGTTGCAACTGAATCGGTTGAGAGATGCTTTTCTAAAATGAAACTTATGAAGTCGGATTTGTGCAACCGAATCGGTGATGAATTTTTAAGTGATTGTCTTATTTCGACTACAGAAAAACAAGCACTCGCCAATGTTACTAATGAAGTCGTAATAGATCATTTTCAAAAAGATATTGTAGGGAACAAATTTAGAATGTAAAACGTTTCTAATCCGTATTGAAGTAATATTTTTTTGAATTATCATCGTATTTTATTTTATCTTTATGTTGCATAAGGACCCCAGTAAAATATTTTTCTAGATCCGCCACTGATTGAGAAGCTACAAAGATTTGCATAAATTTGCTTCTACCAATTCGACAAGGCAGGTCAAGTACAGTAAGTCATGACTTAGCAGTATATATTATAAAAAGGTATCTTTTGCACATAATAGACATCTATAACGATGTTTAAAGCACAATATAACATATAACCAATACATTGATGTATCAGCCAAAGATTGGACATTCAACAATGCTATGGCCTTCTTTTCTTCTTCGAAGCTTTGACAAACATTATGAACATATTCAGCCTACAAACAAAGAAATTAAATGAAGAAACGAAATTGTCAGTCTTGAGCAGAGCAAATCAAAACATGAATCATTTGCTAATGAAAAATGATATTTAAGGCTGCATAAACATTACGTGTACAAATCTAAAATCGATTCAAAGTCAAAATTTAAAAAAAGGCGTATGATACGAATATTATGTAATATAGCTTGGGTAATTATAGGATTTTAAGCGAGAATCTTGTAAAAAAAGTTGATGATCTATGCAAATAATTTACAAAGAAAATGATATTGTTTTCCCATCTTTTTTAATTGGAGTGGATGATAAGTTGGATTAACACATGTTATATAAGTTATAATAGATGTATGCTTTTGATGTTGAAGTAGGAAATTCATATCGTAATTGAACAATAAATTGTCCATGGATATCACGGTTAATGTTAAGGAAAAGGGTAAAATATATCAATAGTTTTACCAATTATTATAAAATTTTGTTTCTATCATTGATTCAGTATGTAAGTGCATCCAAGAATCTAGTTTCAATTGGTGCTAAAGAAGACTCCGAGTTAATGTCAAATAGATATAATAGACATGCTTTGTCATGACACAATGAAAAATTAATTTTGAAGCATAACTCCTTTACGTTTAAAATAGTTCGCAAACAATAAAGGGTTACTTAATTACAAATTTGTCATAGTAGGGACCAAATGTTCAAACTATAATGAATAGACAAATCATGAACGAAGCCTGCGGGTAAGTAGTATTTTATGTGGAAGTATTATTACCAATATTTACATTATAAAATAAATAACATGTTGGTAAGATAGTGTTGCAAATAATGTATAAAACACACAAAGAAAAACTCAGTGTCTTAAACAATATCAATATAGTTATGATGCTTCTAACACATGCCACTTAAATAAGCAACCTGAAGAAACCAATATATATGAACATACCTATGCCAGGTAAATTAATTGGTGCAGGCTTGGATAGTAAGATCATATAACTTATATGAGCCAAGCACAGTGAGAAAACATCCACTGCCAAATGTTGGGTAATTGTCCTACTTTGGTGTAAGAGCCCGATGGTCTGAAATAGTATCAAACCTTCAATATGAAACCAGCGGGTTCAAACATCCTTGTTAGAAAAAGAACAATTTGACATGGCTTGTAAAAAGATGCACAAATGCCAACTTAAGCTTTCTTACCAATGCTTTTCTTGCAATGATAAGGAGCATAAAACTTGTTTCTTTTTTTTCTTGGGTTCAAGTCACACTCTTACATTAATGATTATTCTAAAACTTCCTAACCTATTCATGAATTTTATTGTAAGAAGCACATAACATATTGTGATAAATGTTCATGGAATTATTAAAGTTAAAATAAGATATCATAAATCAAGCTGAACTTTGAATATGAAGTGGAACTGCTCTTGGAATACTGCCATTTTTGCAGCTACTGGATATGGAACTTCTCTTGGAGTTATTTGTGCAATCCATTTTGAAGTTGCATTGATGAAAGCTAGACGTGTCGATGCTTTGATTGATAGAGCGGATCGTGTTGCAGCTAATGGTGAAAAAAAATACGTGCACTAATTAATTTTCCAACTGTTAAATACATTTGGTGGACATAATTAAGCTAACGATGAAATAAACAATGGAACATCGACACGTCCAGCTGGTAAATGCGTGGATTGCACAATTAAGCTAACAATGAAATAAACAATGGAGAAGTACTCTCGTGGTCCTAATTAAGCTAGTAAATACAGTTGTTGTTGACATGGATAGACGTGATGTTCTGGAAAATTTTGTTGTCATTGTGGACGCTAGCATTGGATTTGTTAATTCAGACAACTACACGTATATTGAACTATTTAAATTTGGACATTTTATGTAAGAAGTTAAAGGTTTTATATTTTAAAAGGATTATGGAAATACATTATACACAATTATATTTGTAACTATAGGGCTTTCTCATTGTGGTAGGAGTTGTTTCACACTGACATACGCGTTGATATGAAACACATGTAAGTATGTCTAATAAGACTTGGTCCTTATTGTTTATATTTGTAACTATTGGGCTTTCTCATTATGGCAGGAAGATCATTCTTACACTTATTTCTCTGTAATTATCTCAAGGATTTTGTTAACTATCTAAAATCCCATTCAGGCATATTACCAAACAATACGAGTGCACTTGATCAAATTTAGTTCAAAATAGACAATACAAGGTTTCAGCACCACCTACAAGCCCTGGTCAAACAGACATGGTCATTCGAGCACCACCGATCGCGCAGCCTTCAAGTTGGTCGGTCGCACAATCTGCTTCGCAATCCTCCGATCGAGCAAGCACCATGAAACAGGTTGTTCAAGCACTCCTTGCATCATGGTCGAGCAGCTTCACTAGTAGTCGAGCACTGTTCATATCATAGGGTCGAGCGGCGCTTGCATGTGAGGTCGAGCAGCTCCTGAGATCATGGTCGAGCGCAGTTTCTATGCATCAATATACATGGAACAAATATAAAAAGGAACGGCAGTCTTGTAATTTTTGTACCCCAAATGGTACAGTAGAACACATGCTGACATAGAGGTCGTTCATGCAATAATCGAAAGACCCGCTCGTTCATACTGAGACAGCTCGCTCGCACAGATAGAGGTCGCATACGCGTTCCTGAACGCGCAAGCTGGTGCTTGCTGTAAAGTGTTGTACACCAGCTATCAAGTGGCAAGCCCGTAAATACACCGACGTGCGACCTAAAACCTGAACACCATAATTACAGAATTGCCACCTGGTCAAAACTTCTCCTATAAATACCCCATTTCACTACACTTCAAGGGACCGATTCTTCCAGCCCGAAGGGTTGCCCAAATCACTTCTCCACCATTCTTAAGCACTCTAAGCGGTCTTCAAACTCCATTAATGACTTCCTAAACTCACTCCTTCCTCCAACATCAAGTGGATCTCATCTTCTCCAAACACCATTAATTCTCACTTTAATTCAAACCAAGTGATCTCCAACCGCCACTACTCCTCTTTAAAGCATGGATCTAAAACTAATTTCATGATGTAATCAAGGAAGATTATCTAATCACGATATCTAATCCGTTACTTATCAAATTATAGTGAGATCTAAAACGAAAAGAGAGTAAAAAGTGCGAAATCATCATAAAGAGAGTGAACAAGTGTAATAAGAGAGATGTATGAGGTGATGCTCTATGTAAATTTCTCCATGATAATGAAAATCATTTCGAAAGTGGACGTAGATCTTTCCTAGATCAAACCACTATAAAAATCCTTGTGTTTTTACTTATATTTTCCCGTTTATGTTGTATTTATGGCCCCATTTTTTATTTTGCATACCGGTTGGTGAAGTGTGATTTCACACCTTTGGCGTTTGAACCATTTTTGATTCAAACATTTGGCACCCACCGTGGGGCCGTGTTCACATCTTCTTCCTTCACACTTCTCTTAATCTTAAGAGTCTACCATTGAAGTTCTAAGCCTACTTCTACCATAGATTCTCCAAATCTACTATGATCTAGGCCATTTGGCGATTCCTCACCCACAAGATTGAGACCCTTGTCCGAAATAATGGCTAAATCTAACAAAGATACAAGCAAAATCGTTGGAGGAAGCTACCACCTAAGTCCGTAGACCGATTCTCTGAATTAACCAAAAAGTTCAAGGAATAGTTCCGCTTGTATGCTACCAAAGCCATGGATGCTATAACGCTTTCAGCGATGAAGTAGAATCCAGGTGAATACGTTAAAGCTTTTCTCAGTTGATTCAACGTTGCTTTGTCCAAAGTGAGAAATCCATAACCTCGCATAATCCTCATGTCTCTAATCGGCGCCATAGAAGAAAAGAGCGAATTCGGTAGATGGATTAAAATGAAAGAACCGAACACGCTTGAGAAATTCTGTAAAAAAGAAGTCGACACTAATCTTGTACCTCTTCAGATTATTGATGCTAACCTGCTTCTTGAAGCTCCCAAAAATATTGCTTCCCAATATAGTCAGAAGAATACTCAAGGGCAGAAGCGCGCCAATGACGGGAAGGACAACAAGGCTAATAAGAAGTCTCGCCTTTTCAACTCATCAGAGCTGATGCATTTGAATGGAACTCCTTAAAATATCTATCTTGCAACAAAGAATTCTTAAGAGTATGCGGAGCCAAATCCGATGAGGATAAGCGACAAAGCAGCAAATTCAGAAAATTCTGCAGATTTCACAACTAGTCTGTTCATAACACCAATGAGTGTCGACACCTGAAGAACCTCATCGAGGAGGTAATCAGGAAGAGTAGGCTGCAACAGTATGTAAAGAATCTGCAAGCCATGAGTCCTTCTGTAACTCCGCTAGGGCAGGGGCATCAAATGACCAGTCCGGTCCAAACAACAGAGCTCCTGCTTAAACCGATCGAAGGCCGATAATCAACTAAGGATCAATGATTGGTGCTCCAATTTCAATGGCTCAGAATAAGAAATCAACAACTCTACTGCTTTACTTCATGCTCAATTTCCTGCTTCGGTTCATGCTTTACTTTCTTTTATATTCAAAACTTGTTGTAAATAGTCTGCAATATTCTGCGAGTGATGCACCGAACATTAGCTCTACGACTAAGAGCATATCTGTCTGAATGAATTTCTTGCTTGCAAAATTATATGTCAAATCAAAAATTGCTTAAAATTTAATTTCATATTGCAGGCCATCTGTCGAGCGCTTGTTCCCATAACATCATGACACCAACAACGCTAGTTCAAGTGCCAAATTCTATAAATATCAACATGCATAAATGCAAAGATAGAAAAGCAACGCCTTGAAAAGTGAATGGGAAAAGTCGCAAAGATCCAAACAACAAACAAGCGTCACGACAAATGGGCCAGAGAGCTGTAGCCTTTATCAAAGGGGCACTTCTCCAAGGTAGAGGTTCAAAGCACTAGTTTCTAAACGGAGATAGCCCGCCAAAACAAGAATCTGGTAAAGAAACTGAGGAATGTCCCGTGAAACGATATAACAGCCGCTTAATTCATTTGTGTAGCATCCGAAAAATCTCAGATGTGAAGAATCATGAAACCATTTGCGTAGCATCTGAAATATCAAATGTGAAGAATGAAAAACATTTGCGTAGCATATGAAATATCAGATGTAAAGAATAAATCCATTTACGTAGCATCTGAAATATAAGATGTAAAGAATGAAAACCATTTGCGTAGCATCTGAAATATCAGATGTATAGAATGAAAACCATTTGCGTAGCATCTAAAATATTAGATGTGAAGAATGAAATCCATTTGCATAGCATCTGAAATATTAGTTGTGAAGAACAAAACCATTTGCGTAGCATCTGAAATATAGGATGTGAAGAATGAAATCCATTTGCATAGCAACTGAAATATCATATGTGAACAATAAAAACCATTCATGTAGCATCTGAAACATCAGATGTGAAGTATAAAAATCCAAACACCACCCCAAGCAAGGGAACTAAATCCCAAGTCCTCCCCAAGGGAGGGCACTAAATCTCAAGTCCTCCCTAGGCGGGGGCACTAAATCCCAAAGTCCTCCCCCGGCAGAGGAACATTATATAAATCATTCCCTAAAGGGGACATGAACATATAGGAACTTCTCCAAGTAGAAGCACCAAACTATTTAGTAAAGTCGGAATTCCTATTGGATTGACAAGCTCAGAAGTTTTTAAGTATGATTGGCAAGTTTAAATAACTTCGGACAACAAAATAGAAACTACTAGCGCATCAACCACAATTAAGGAAACTCAACAAACTGATCACATCGAGCTCTTGAGGTTCGCGACGACCCACAGTACTGAGGCAGCATAGCACAAAAGAGTTGAATAATGTCCGGAAAAATACCACGGGTCCATAGCAACATTGCAATGAGCCAAAAACCAATATATTCCCATCAAAGGAGCCAGTGCACTTGGCTTAATCTTTCTTTCAAAATAGGGCATTTGAAAAGACCGACAAAGCCAATATGCTCGATATGTCGATAAAAATCACTCCACCGATAAGATTCGACTTCGGAAACCCAATTAGAATCTCTTAGCACAAAGGCTCCCTCGTCTACAAAGCTCCGATTGAGCAATAATTATGCATATGGACAAGTCGTCAAGAAACGGGGATCCAAAATCTTCTATGTGTATCTCAGGACATTCCATGGTGTCGAAGCAAATCCAAAATTCTGAATCCGTCCAAAGGCTGCAACCGCTCTGGCCTTAGAAACTCAAATCGAAATTCCGATCTAAATAGGTACACGTTTCATAAAACGTAAACCATCATGCGAGGTCATATAAGCCATTAGAGAGGCGAAACTTGAAATCTACAGTCAATATACATATCGACTAGCAGAATTCAAGTACTACTGCGAATTTGAATTCGAGTACCATATCTATGCAAAGAACGCTTAACAAATTCTAAACAGTTAAACAAAATAGTTCTGCATAGGCACGTCACTCAATTCGTCATAAGTCATTCTCTAATGATTAACTAATTTGTTATTTATGTGGATGATCAATAACAAAGTATGAGTCCAAAATCATGCAAGTGCTTGTTTTAATTACAAAACAGGTGTCATGAAACTTATAAATTCAACCAATAAATTCTATGCATGGATCATTTGGAATCAATGAGTCGAAGCGTCACAACATGATTTTCCATAGTAAACTAGAAGCTACTCAACGCAAATTATATTAACAATGTTCATTTCGAAGCCCACATCTCTTGCAAGCAAGAAATACAGGCTTCGAAGGGAAAATGTTAACTAGCCAAAAACCCATTCAAGCATATTATCAAACAAAACAAGTGCACATGATCAGATTTAGTTCAAAACAGCAAATACAAGGGTTGAGCGCCACCTACAAGCCCTGGTCAAACAGACATGGTTGTTCGAGCACCACCGATCACACAGCCTTCAAACTGGTCGATCGTACAATCTGCTCTGCAATCCTCCGGTCGAGCAAGCACCATGAAACAGGTCGTTGAGCACTCCTTGTACCATGGTCGAGCGGCTTCACTAGTGGTCGAGCAGGCCCAGATCGAGCACTGTTCATCTAATAGGGTCGAGCGTCGCTTCCATGTGAGGTCGAGCAGCTCCTGAGATCATGGTCGAGCGTGTTTTCTATGCATCAATATATGGAACTGGTGTATAAACAGAAATGGAAGTCCTGTAATTTTTGTAACCCATATGGTATAGTAGAACACGTGCTGACATAGAGGTAGTTCATGCAATAATCTAAAGACCCGCTGGTTCATACTGAGACAGCTCGCTCGCATAGATGAGGTCCCACACACATTCCTGAACGCGCAAGCTGGTGCCATCTGTAAAGTTTTGTACACCAGCTGTCTAATGGCAGAGCCGTAAATACACTGGCATGCGACCTAAAACCTGAACACCATAATTACAGAATTGCTACCTGGCCCTAAGAGAGATGTATGAGATGATGTAAAAGTGGGAAATCATCGTAGACAGTGAACAACTGTAATAAGAGAGATGTGAACAACTGTAATAAGAGAGATGTATGAGATGATGCTCTATGTAAATTTCTCCATGATAATGAAAATCATTTCAAAAGTGGATGTAGATCTTTCCTAGATCGAACCACTATAAATATCCTTGTGTTTTTACTTATATTTTCCCATTTATTTTGTATTTGTGGCCCCATTTTTTATTTTGCAAATCGTTTGGTGAAGTGTGATTTCATACCTTTGGTGCTTGAACCATTTTTGATTCATACAGATTTGGACTCATATTATAGAGGATTGAAAAAAATGAAAGGAAAATATTATATCCAAGGAAAACCAAAGCATATATCATATTTTTTTGAATGGATTATCACTACTAAAAGTTAGGTCTTTTACTTAGCATTTGTGAAGCCAAAGAGTGAAAAAATTGTGCACGTATGTAAATGTGAATTCACTAAAAACAATTTATTCAAAAGGAATGTATATTAACTAAACCATAAGAAATGGTGTCTTAACAAAAGTTATGCTATGTGAATAATATGTAAACCATTCCCCAAATTACTTTTAGTGGCCAATACGTGATTTTTTTTGGATGCTACCTAAAAAGCAACTGTATATATATACACACACACATACACACACCAAAAAAACTCAAATAAAAATCAACTCTACGATTAAAGGAAAGTACATCGAGTAGGGATGTATATAAGCTCATATTAAGAAATTCGACCAATTTTTTTATCCTTTAATTCACTCTTTAAATCTTAGAAGCATGGATAACTTATAAGCGCAGCCAACCAAATAAAAAGAGAACAATGAAAAGTAGAGCAGGCAGAGCCATACCAAATAGCAATGTTGTCCCCATGTTAATTTGCCATTTTGCCTTCATGATTGTGTTTTTTGCTTATCAATGTATTTTATGTGAGCTTGTAAAAATTTGAATTTAAATACAACGCCACTACTACAAATTACGATGTGTTTATTGTTCTCCCTTTCAACATGAAGTTGACTTTAAATTCCAGGCTTTCAAAAGTCCCCTGCCTCCATGTCTCATGTATAAATTAAATTGCATTCATTACACGTATGTGGTTAAAAATAAAATTAATATGCAATTCTTTCATAATAAATTCACGCATGGTCTATATTTATATTTATTTATCTAATTACATATAATCATTCGTTTAATTTAAATTATTATTATTATTATGAAAATTAAAAAGACTATTCCTTTAATAGTGTTTAGAAAGCTATTTTTAATTTTAATTATTATAAGACCCCAATATTTAACATGGTAAAAATTTATTTTAAAATTAATTTGTTTCCATATCCCAAATGTTTATTTACCACCAAGTTGTGCTAGCTTAGATTATTTCATAATTGCACCTAAACAAACATAACATCCAAGTTGTACTTATCTTATAGATTAAGTGCATTCTCCATGCTCAATTCTATATTTTTTTCTAATAGATATGATCATGTTGAACAAAAAAGAAATTGGGTGGAACAATCAAAAATCCATGAAACTCTTACAACTATGGCAAAATAACATTCTCTATGAATTGGAATACTGGAAAATGATAACAAAAATAGAAATTACATGTTTAATCACTAAATAGAATGAAAAAAAAACATTGACCGAATTAAATGGATTAAAAGTAGTTGGTCCATTGCATGTAGTACTCACTACTTAATGAATTATTCTAAAGAGCACCCTTGAATAATGTACATTTTATATGCATGGCATATAAAGAGAATCTAAAATATGTAAAACAACAAAAAATTATTCATCCAAAAAAAAAAAAAAATCAAATTACAATAAATGCAGGAAGCTAATAGATGGAATTTACATCCACATAGCGCATATTTACATGCATAAATGGAAGAATAAAGAGTTCCTATATAGTTGATATCCTCCATATTATAAGTATGTGGAGTCATCTGTTATCTTCTTGAATCTCTCCACTTAAAAAATTCCTACTTTTAATTTAGCCATGTTTCTTGTAAGATAAGTTTCAATAACCATAATGAATAATAGCTCTTTATAAGTATCATCTCTTTTTGTTAATTACACACAAGTTACCCATCTTTTTTAAAGGTATATTTTATGAATATATTACTATAGAGAAATGTAACCTTAGTTTATATTATTATTTATTGTTGATGTTACTGAATTTCTATTTCATATTTGAAACTGCATATGCCATAGCCATCGTTCATGCTAGATGGACATAATTATTAAGGGAAAGCAGAAGTACTTTATCCAGTTGATGCCCTTTAAATGAGATCGAACTCCAGCACATCAGCTCTACCGAAATATGAAGGCGGCTTGCACGTTCGTGGGAACAAATTGAAAAATAATAACTCTTGTAAACTGGGAAAGACACGGGAAATTGATACCGAAGGGTCAATGTGAGAATCAAGGAGAGAGCAACATTTCTAACTCATTTTTATAGTATAGTATAAATTTAAGCTCTAATTTCGATTTGAAACAAGATTTCGAATATCCAAAGAAGTAATTAATATCATAATTTATATTGAAAAGTAGTCCTTTTTTTGTCATATGTATATATTTATATAGAAATATATTATAAAAATAGTGAATTTAAAATTAGAAATAAACCAAAATTCCTTTATACCTGAACGCTTTAACCAGATTACCTCTTGCATGTTGTCCAACGCTTTATTTAGATGGGATATTTTGTTAAAATTTCTTTCTTAAACAACAATGTAAGTCTTTTTCCAATTTTTGTTCACCAAAAGCAAGTCATAAGTTTAATTCCATTAACAAAGGACAAAAATCAAATAAAAATACATAAAGTTGATTGTCACAACACCAAAGGTATCTCTTGGATACTTCACTAAATGGTTAGATTTGAGTTTACGGAGCCACAAATACAAAATAAAGAGCAAAAATTAAAGAACAAGACATTTTTAAAGTGGCCCGGCTTAGCAACAACCTACATCTACTATGGAATCACTTCTCATTATCATACTTGAGTTTACAAAGTACATTGATTCATGTATTTCACTCATTTTATGGTATTTCTCTCCTTGATTTAAATCTCACTTTAATCTACCAAAAGAATGGTTTGATCTCTCTAAGTGTAACGGAGATTGATTAATATCTTCAACACTTAAACAATTGAGTGATTTTCCTTGATCTCATGATGAATTTGTTGTAGATCTAGGCTTTAAAGATAATTCATGAAGGTTAGAGAAGCATGAATTGAATTTGGGAAGTCTCTAATGGAGTTTGGAGAAGATTTGATCTATTTGTTGTTAAAGAGAGGTTGATTGATCTTTGGAAGCCATTAATGAAGTTAGGAGAGAACTTGGAGTTTTGCGGCACTTCGTCGAAAATGAAATCCGATCCCCTTTCAAGTGTGGAGTATGGGGTATTTATAAATGGTATTTGAGGGTAGTGGCAAGGTCGTAAATAAGTATGCACAGCTGGTATTCACACTTTACAAATGTCATTAGCTAGTATACAGTTCGGTCTCATATGTGATAGGCAGCTTGACTGAACTTGTGCGGCATGACTGCGGCATGAAGTGGAAGGATTTAAGTTGTTCTTTACAGCTGTCCATATATAGCATATAATGAGTTGCTTGCATTTTCCTAGTGGGATATTGAACTGCATACATGGCTTTATACTTACAGCCTACTCCAGAATGTACATCCTCTTACACCGTCCCATACTTCTGGCTATATAAATCACAACTTTTTTTACTCTTGTGATGACAGCTAGCCATTCCCTATTTATGGTTGGCAATAACCTGGTGACGACTTGAATATGAAGGAACCAACAGCCAATGACATGATGCCACATCGTGATTCCCTAATGGCTTGGTTCAAGGCATTTAAACAACTTGCTTCATCGTTCATACATAAACATGATCCACGTGTCAGTCCGGCTAATATTGAGTTGGTTACATGTTCACACCATTCCTTCAATGCATACAACCTTTATTTTATATTATACATGCGATGTGATTCAGTTTTGGCGCTCCATGATTTTGCTACATGATCCTTGCTTTGGTACCATCTCATTATTATTTGCTTAGAGACCTATACATAGCTCACACAACATGAATAGTCCAATGACCTGAGTGACGAACAACCTAAAGCTTACCACTTCTTACGGCATAAGTTATTGTAACACCCCAAGTCCGTTAGTGTCACTCACAAAGGGAATGCACTAAGTTCTGTGGAGCATTTAGGGTAAAAGATGCAGATAAATTACAAGACAGACAGAAATTAAACAGCGGAAAATAAAACTTTGCTTTACTGATAAAATAGTTTGTACACCGATTTGTTTACAATATCAGAGTATCATCTATCTTTCAAAATAAAGAAGCATATAAATACATTTATTATTCCCCAATTTAAGCAAGAGCCAGCCATAGCATCTGAAAAGAGAATCCAAGCAAAACGTCGGCTAATCTTCAAGCTGGGAAAAAGTGACAGTCCAACTTGACCTGAGCTATACTATTCCCTCCTTTACTACTTGGGGGGGGGGGGGGGGGAGGGACGGAAGAAAAGAAGACGAAAGGAAAACAGAGTCAGACTAAAGCCTGAGTAAGTTCAGTAACTTCTAGCATGTGAACATGGAAAAACAAAACGACATGAATTAACTGAATACAAGATAACACCAAGATGATAGGGTCCGCAAGATTAGACATGGTAGTCACAAGATATGCTAAGATAAGATAAACTGGATACGCTCTAATACTTTCGCTGCTTCGCTATTTCCTTGTTATACTGGTTTCTATATCTCTGCACCAGCTATCTAATGTCCCAACTAGTAATGCTAACGTGATCCCAATCCCTGTATTTTCCATCGCCTTCAGGCATCCATTTATTTATTTGTTACCTAGATTTAATCTAGGGTTTTCTACCAAGTGCCTTCTAGACTCAACTAGAGTTTACGTTATCTGCTGAACGCTTCTCGGATTCAGGATTTATGCCACCTAGTTCAACTAGGAATTATGCTACCTGTCGAACGATGCCCCCAAGTCTAGGACACACCACCTAGAGTGGTATATGTTCCGATACTTCCCCACGCATGTATCGCGAATCGTTATCGCTTGTCTAGATGCATATGTCCCATAATGTGCAACCCGAGTCCCGTGTCAGGGCAAATCAAGGAATACAGAACTCGGTCGGGAGCTTTCAGATATCTGCCGATGCAGATGCTAAGGTCTGTTTTTATTTCAGTGGCTATGGTCCCACTTGACCCCTCCCTCAACTAATGAAAGGCACACCTTGTAAAATGAGAACTATACGCCGGCCCCCGGTGCTCCACTATCCTATGGCCATCCTCACCCATAACTAGATAGCAAGTATATGGTCTTTTGGAGTTCTTCGCCTTTCCGCTTCACGTATCTCGATTGACTGAAGATGGATGGTAGACGACGAGTCGCTATCACAGGGCTACCGTTTGCTCGTCAAATCACGCCGGTCCATTCTAGTCTTTAGGTTGCCATGTATTGCAACCAAGGCATGCTCCTGGTTCTTCTACGCAGACCTTAACCTCTGTGGGCCCAGGCGGATCATCTGCAGCCTCACAGAGGGATACCAAGAGTACCCTTACGTCCCCTCGAAGCCTCGGGCTTCGTACCCCAATTCATTGGAACCTTCTTTCTAATCAGACGGACGTTCGCTCCTCCTCGTGTTATACTAAGAATTACTACTTAGTTTTGTCAACTAAGGTTTACCACTTAGTTTCCAGAATCGTTGTTTTCTTAACTAAGGTTTACTACTTAGTTCTCTTTCCCGTCAATTTGGATTGATTAAGTGTCATTAGTCAATTCGAGCCAACTTAACCCTCTTCATTTACCCTGTTAAACTAGTTAAGTGTTGTCAGTAACTCATGTTGACTAAACCCTACCACAAACCAAGTTATATTGGTTAAGTATTTATTTCTTAACCCTACCCATTCACCCTGTGTTGGTTAAGTGTTCCTTTTTAACTTAACCTTGCCCGTCTATTTTAACTAGCATGTTATTATTAATGGTTAAGTATTATCCCTTCATGTTTTAGACTTAACCCCATTCCTTTATCACAACCTGACGGTTAAGTGTTCAAGTTTACTTAACCCTACGGTCTAGCCCAGCTAACATATCAAATTGGCTAAGTGTATTAGATTTTACTTAACCCCAACCTTTGGTCTAGTTAACATGTTAATTTGGCTAAGTGTATTAAACTTTACTTAACCCCTACAAATCTTATCTTGTTACCATGTGAAGTTGGTTAAGTGTCCCTATGGAATTAGCCCTCCCATCCTAGCTTAACTGTGTTAAATTGGTTAAGTGTTCCAATGGACTTAACCCTCCTATTCTAGCTTAACTGTATGGCCCTAACCCCACCCACCAGTCTGGTTATCATGTTGAATTGGTTAAGTGTCTTAGTGAACTCAACCCTACCATTCTTGTTCTAGCTTTAATTATATAGATTAAAGCCACGACCACTCACATTAGACAGATATTGTTGCGATTACTGGATGTGCCGGTTGGTTCCGGGCAGATTTACATCGCAACTCAGTTTAACCTCGGGTTAGGCCTATTCGTGTTTTCTAAGTTCAAAGGGTTTCAATTTATTTTCAAATCAAGTTTTGAAAGTACCCATCCCTTTCGTCGGATCAGTTAGGGATAGCCAGGGAGAGCAGGAAACTTGTATTTTCCAAACCCAAGCCTAGACACTATCCTCTCTGTCACCCTAGAACTTTCTGGTGTGTCATTAAAAGAGATGTTGTTAATAAACCTTTAATTTGTCTAAATTTATATTTCCTCATTCAGGCCAAATTCTATAAGTAAATTATTCCTAATTTACTTATTTCCCAATTACTCTTTTGATGTAAATTGTCTACATTCATACTTATGGCCCATTTCCCCTTCTAAATCGTATTTATGCTTTTTGGTATGTAAACTATACCAAATTTAGTGTGATTAACCAAGCTTTTGCTAAACCTGCCAATTATTCCTAATTATGGCCAATTTCAAATTTATGCTAATATATTTACCGTGCCAAATTAGCTAATCCAATTCCGATTCAACAATTCTAATTCATGTCAAACTAGACTTATTACTCTAGTTCACTATTCATGTAAATGCTAGATTTACACGTCGATACTAGATTCAGGTTACACAATCTATATATCAAATTTACCCAATTTGTATTCTTACGAACATGCCAAAATACATGTTCCCAATTTATGCCAATTTCCTAGTTTATAACTATGTTTTTAGAAAATTTCATATTTTGCCCAAATCGTATTCCCACCGTTCGTATAATCGTAATTCAATCTAGATTATAGATAAATCTAGGTTTGTAGAAAATAGGGAATGAACCAAAGATGCTAGGCAAAAGATAGACATAATAACTAGCGTAAAAAGGGTTGCATAACGACGTTGGTTCAAGAACATGGGTAGACCTAACTTAATAGGTAAATTCCTAAGGTCTAAAACCAAGGATAGACAGAATAGAGATGCAGGTTCAAGAACATGGGTAGACCTAACTTAATAGGTAAATTCCCAAGGTCTAAAACCAAATAAAGGCAAGGACAGGCAGAATAAATAATCGGGTTTAATCTCATAATCACAGAACTTAAGCAACACTTTCCTAGTCATGAATCATAGGTGTTTAATCACATATGTCCTTGTTATGTCATAGGCAAATAGTTTAAGCTTTTCCTAATCAAAGGCATAGGTTGGTGTTCACAGTCAAGAAAATAATTCTCATAGTCACAGTCATAGGCAATATTCATAGTCATAGGCAATGTACATAGTCATAGGCAACGTTCATAGTCATAGGCATATGGTTCTAAGGTCCATAGTTTCATAGTCACTGTCTTATTTGTCCTCGAATCATAATAGTTCTTAATCAGGTTCAAGAGTATAGGCACTGATTCGAATAGAGAGAGAGAGATTCGGCATATTCTTTTATTTCTTTAATTTCATGTCACGAACAGAGAAAAACGTTCAAATCTAGAAATAACTGACTTACAGAGATTAGATTAGAACAGAAAGATGGCGTTGCTATGATTCGTAGAAAAACAGTCGTTGAAGACGTTTGAATCTCCTCTTGAATCCTAGCTTGAATCTCCTCTTTGAAAGTCTTTGAGCAGCACCTCCTCGCCTTGATTTATTTTATATATTATTCTATTTATTATTTAATTAAGAGGAGGAGAAGAAGCCATGTTTGCCAAGAATCTTTGCAGCATAAGGGTAGATAAGAACTGTGAATAAAGAAGGAGTCTAGGGCTGTTTATATAGTGTAGAAGTCAACGAATCTGGTCAGGATGGCATCCGAATACAGAAGAAAGAACCAGATGCAGAAAACAGGAAAGAGCAGGGGGGGTCGACCCCCAGGTCGACTACCCAGTCGACCTGGGTGCCTTGGGCGGGAAAATTCCCGCCCACCCCAGCCTGGGTCTGTTTTCGAATTTGAATTCCTTTTTCTGCCCTGTTTTGAACTTTGCTGAATCTTCCGGAGGCCATATCTTCCTCATACGGACTCCGATTTACGCAAACTCGGACTCGTTTTCATGCATGATTCCGAGACGAACGCAATGGCGGAGCCCGTTTCCCTAGATTTTGATTTTAACCTTTAATTCTGCCTTGATATGTGAATCCTAGTGTAATAGAATTATGGGGTGTTACATTCTCCCCCACTTAAAAGGATTTCGTCCCCGAAATCTTCAAGTTAGGAAGAATGTGTCCTACCATCCAATCACCCATCTATTCAACCATTCACTCACAGGCATCCATTGTCCTTAAAAGATATCTAATGCTTTCATGTTCATATGCATAGTGTGTGTATATGTCTTTATCTACTGTAAAATCAGGCGGTCTGCTGATTCAGTTGACCTCCTTAATGTGAATCATGTCAGTTCCATGTGTCCAATCATGTATGCAAGCATCCCTAGTTATGTAAATACTACATGCATGCACAGCCATTCATCCGTATGCAACGTCCATTTGCTAACATATCAAGTTCAATTTACAAACAAATACATATCTGTAAATGCAATATGAAAGCATCTGAACTGATCTAGTGCCTAATACGTATGCATATGCATTCACAAGCAACCATTAGCAACCACTTGCAACCATCAACCATAACATGTTTCAAATACATGTTTACATCCATTGGCTTCTACCTAAGGATCGAAGATACGACCTAGGTGATATACTTTGGAAAGAGAGAAACAATTATGCGTAAAGCTCCTACAAATAAAAGAAATCAAGGATGCACCCTTAAGGAAAAGGGTATGATGCTAGTATCTAGCCTTCTTGAGCTTTACCCCACTGTATCTTAACTAACTGAACTTCACGATTGTGAAGTTTCTGACCTCCATTTCCAAAATAAACAGATGTCAATCACGGTACTAGGTATACGTACTAAGATGATTAGAGGTTTCCCTCTTATCCGCCATGCCATAACTATAAGAATCGAAAGGTCACTACGTGCTCTTTGGAGTGCCTGCCACAACTATTCATCTCTTCCGCAAACCATCCAAACCGAACTCGACATTCCTTAAGTGCAAGCCCCAAAGGCCTAAACCAATATCAGACAAGCACCCAAGGAATATCTCCGCCGAATTTAGACGATCTACGTGAGATGATATAAGCAAACTCGATAGCTATTCTCAAATCCCTACTAACCAAAAATAAACTGGTCGGACCACCAATTGGATTTGAGACTCTAGTGGGATCTTTCTACTATACAAGTACTATGGTGCAGAGATCCAACTATGGAAGTGGATATGAACAAATGAGAAGCGCTAGAACCTAAGGAAATAGTACGAACAGAAAACTAGACTCTTCCAACCGGACTACCTTTCCCCTAGGTATGCTTGGTGGCGAAAGCATGTACTTGTCCTTCTGAAAATCTCGTCCTCGTTCTTGCCTTTGTCCTTAAGTATATGCCCTATCATATCCTAGTAAAGATACTTCCTCTTGTCTTAGGTTTTATAATTTCTTCTTCCTTCGTGTGCTAAGTCTACATCCATGAATTCCTCATCCTAGGGTTATGCTCCTTAGCCAAACTCCTCATCCCCTTCCGTGTGTAGTCATGTTGACAAATCTCTCGAAAACTGCCTCCATCGTCCGGAAAACCCTATAAGCTTTGAAAGAAAACTGTCCGTAGATGAAACAACTACGGCTATGGATGGAAGCCGAGCACTACTTTGCCCTTCGATGAGGTTACCTCCCAGAAAGCGAGGAGCCCCAGGGACTCAAGAAAGAAGGAGACAAGAATTTAAACAGAGGAAGAGAAGATAGTGCGTATGGCTTTGGGGAATATGTCTTTAAAACAAATCTTTTCTCTTGAAAATGCTTCTTTAAAAACCGTTTTGAAAATAAATTTTCAAATCCTTTATCTGATCAGGTAACCTTCAGCTCTGATACCACGTGTAATGTAACACCCCACACCCGCTAAGGTCACTCACTAAGGGAATGCCTTAACTTCGGTGGAGTATTTTAAGTGAATATAGAACAGAAAAATTACAACAAGACAGATATAAGTAATACTTGAAATTTAAAACATCATTTCATTGCAGCAGAAGGTAAACATGTTTGGTACATACCAAAAACCAACAAGAGTCAAGTACAAAATATCCATCTTGATAAAATATAAGTACATAATCCCACTACATAACTAATAGCCATAATAGAAAAGATAAGCTGAGGTTTACATCAACGGTCCAAGATCCAAAAGATAGATAAAGCAATCTGATCAAAGCCCACTAGTGCTAGGCCCACTCTGAGAACCTGAGGGTTGGGAAAAATATAAAAACAACGGGGTCAGACATAAGTCTGAGCGAGTCCTATGACTTTAACAAGACAATCATTAAAGTAATTAGGGTATGATATAAACTTGGTACGGTAACGACTGGTGATAAATGACTACACTAAGCAGCCAACTAGACATAGGAAGAACTAAGATATCGGTAAAGACGCATCTACCCACCCAAGGTTAATTACTACACTGCACCACACCAGCCATTTCTACTTAAAGGTTGATCCCACCCATGGACTTAGAAAATATAACTAGTAGTTTCGTGTACCCCTAGCTGACCACATAGGTGCCGTCTGCCCCTATCTCCACTACGTGTACCCACTACTTCCCAAGCGATCGGCTCCCTAACGTAGATACACGTGCTGGCCCCACAGTGGGGTGTATCACTCCCCAAAGTGGCAACCCGATACAACCAACGGTGCACGGCTTATACCTACACGATGCAACAACGTCTTACCTACCAGACCGGGTCCACACACGCATATGAAACCCGTTGGACTAGCGTTGCCACCGCTAACCCGTTTTTGGCCTCTTATAGTCAAGCCCAGAATGCGTGTCCCGTCCTCGATTTGGGTCGAGCCCACAAAGATACGTTTTGGGTTACTGCTTGAAATGGGCCCCCACAAGCTACCCACCTAAGCTTGTCCCTTTTCTAGTGCATCCTACTTAACCCTTTAATCATGTTTAATTACATGTTTCCACTTGGTTAAGTATTATAATCGTATTTTCTATTGCCACCCAAGGCAACCCACTAGATTTCCACATGCCACCCAAGGCACTTACTTGATTTCCACATGCCACCCAAGGCACCCACTTAACCCGTCATGCCCCAATACATGCTTATCTGGTTTAGTGTTTCTTAATTGATTAAGACCGTAACCTTTGCAAAGACCTCTCACATTAGACTATCTTTTATGGCAGCTGGATTTGCTGGTCGGGTCCGGGCAGCCTTACGCCATAACCGAGCCTAACCTCGTGTCTTTACACTTGTCACGTATTTAGTTTATGCCTAAGACCTCTCACATTGGGCCAATCATTTGTAGCCACTGGATTTGCCGGCCGGGTCCGGGTAGTCTTATGCTACAAAAGGGTCCAACCTCGTGTCTTAGTCGATTAATTACACCTAATTAATCACCCCCATATTTTGAATTAATTTTCCCTAATTATTTCCAATTTAATGACGTACATAATTGACTCAATTATGTCCATCCACTTATGGTATGGAACATCATACCAATTTCACCACAATTTTGTTAACATGAATATTAACCCCATCGTTCCCCACGTAATACGCTAACATGACATACTTAAAAGGGAAGATTCATCACAAATGCAATGGGTTCTACTTAGCATAACATTAGCATCATCATGGGTTTTAAAGGTGTCAACTTGCATATATGACCATAACATCAAACCCAACTAGCATAAATAACCAACCCAAACTTGCATGAATCACATATGTCATAAAAAGGGTAACTTGCATAGATGTTCATGTCATAGACCTATCATAAAGGGATAAACTTGCATACATGTCATAGGTCTAAAAAGGGATGAACTTGCATATGTTACTCATATCATAAAAAGGGGTAAACATGCATATATATGCATGACATACAAAGGGGTAAACTTGCATATGTATGCATATCATACAAAGGTGTAAACTTGCACATGTTACTTGCATATAATCAAACACCAAACTTGCATAACATGTCATATATGAACTTGCATATAATCAAATACCAAACTTGCATAACATGTCATATATGAACTTGCATATAATCAAACACCAAACTTGCATAACATGTCATATATGAACTTGCATATAATCAAACACCAAACTTGCATAACATGGTGTCATAATGGATCAATGTTTATCATAGTGATTTGCATAACTAGCATCATGAACATATAGCATAAAACTTGCATAACTAGCATCATAAACATATAGCATAAAACTTGCATAACTAGCATCATGAACATATAGCACAAAACTTGCATAACTAGCATCATGAACACATAGCATATGATAACATAACTTGCATTGATCCACATTCATAATCATAACCTCATTATATCCTATCATAATTAGTTTAGCAATTGCTTGCTAAAGGCATAGAAACTCACAACTTGTTGATTAGCACTTCTATGAAGAAGATTAAGTTGCTAGAGTTGATTAGAAGTTGATTTGAGAAGCTTTCTTCCTCTTTAATTTGTTGGTGGCTCCTTCTAGTTGCAATTTGACGGCATGATGACGTTGTATCCAATTTTAGTATGAATTAGGGTAGTCTTAGGGTGTATTTATAGATTAGTTAAGTGTTTTAAGCCCTTAGATTAACCCTTAATAAGATTAGAGTCGTCAGATTTCGTCACTAGCCACCAAAACACAGCCCAGATCCCAAATCAGTGCACCCAGGTCACCTGGGCTCGACCAGTGAGGTCGACCCCCAGGTCGACACTAGGGTCGACACCCATGTCGACCTGGTGGGTAGGTCGACCCCCAGGTCGACTCCCAGGTCGACCTGGTCTGGGCAGGAATTTTCCCGCCTAGCCCATATTCTGCATTTTTGAAATCTGTTTCGCTTTCTGATTTTTCCTGAAACTTCTGAAGGCCATATCTCGGACATACGGACTCCGATTCACGAAATTTCGGACTCTATTTCGCGTATTTCTCCGAGACGAACGCAACCGCGAAACCCGTTTCCCTTAATTCTCATGTCTGAGATTAATTATTCTTTAATTTCCAAACATTAATATTAAGTGAAATTCAAGGTGTTACATTCTCCCCTACTTAAAGGATTTCGTCCCCGAAATCTCTAAGTCAAGAAGAACGTATCCTACCAACCAAACAACCATCTACTAAACCATCAAACACGGGCATCCATTGTCCTTAAAGTTTCTAATGCTGTATGAACATATGCAAGAAGTGTGTGTATATGTTCCCTAACCAATGCAAAATCAGGCGGTCTACTGATTCAGTTGACCTCCTTAATGCAAACCATGATAGTGCCATGCATCCAATATGTATGCGAAAGAACCCTATCGATGCATACTATTTCTACCTGTGTGCACAACCATACACCAAAATGCATCATCCATATGATAACACAACCATTATACATCCATTAATATAGCTACCTACACACAATTATATGCAATATGCAATATGAAGTGACTGAGCCGATCTAGTGTCTAAAGTGTGTGTATATGCATCCACGAGCAACCACTAGCAAACACTTGCATCCACACGCATCCATCAATCATAACATGTCTCAAACACATGTTTCAACCATAGGTTTACCCTATCTAAAGGTCAAAGGTACTAACGAGAGGACATACTAAAGATAAGATAAGTACTAGACAAACGATAAAGGAGAAGTTAAAAGACATACCCTTAAAAAGAAATGGGTACAGTGAACGCATCTTTGCTTTTGTCTCCCAAGTAGCGTTGCTTTCATCATCTCCCCATTGTACTTTGACTAGTTGAACCTCTCTGTTTCTCAACCTCCTAATCTCTGAACCAAGGATGCGAGTAGGAGCTCGTCGAATCGTCGCATCACGCTCTACCTCCACTTCTCTAAGCAAGCTCGGCTCTACCACCTCTGCGGTCTCATGTAGGCACTTCCTCAAATGTGACACATGGAATACGTCATGTACACCACTAAGTCTCTAGGGCAAATCCACTCTATATGCCATATGTCCAATCCTTTCCTTAATAGGAAACGGTCCTACAAACCTTGGTGCTAACTTCCCAATGGACCCAAAGCGAACAACATTCCGTATTGGAGACACTTTAACAAAGACCATGTCCCCAACATCAAACTCAAGATCCGTCCTCCTCTTATCCGCATAAGATTTCTGTCAGTCCTGCGCCGCTTTCAACCTTCTTCTAATCAAATCAATCTTTTCCGAAGTCTCTCTAACCATATCAGGCCCAAGCAAGATCTTATCCGTAGATTCCCACCAACATGTAGGTGACCGACAAGGCCTTCCATAAAGAGCTTCGAAAGGAGCCATACCAATACTAGACTGAAAGCTGTTATTATACGCGAACTCCACCAATGGAAGATGCTCTTCCCACGTACCTCCAAAATCTAAGATACATAGTCTCAAAAGGTCTTCTAGAACACGATTCACCCTCTCGGTCTGGCCGTCCGTCTGAGGATGATATGTGGTGCTCAAACACAACTGAGTCCCTACTGCCTCTTGCAAACTCTTCCAAAACTCGCTAGTGAAGATAGGATCTCGATCACTCACTATGCTAGAAGGTACTCCATGCAATCGAACTATCTCACGAAGGTAAACTGAAGCTAGCCATGGAGAAGTCCTCTTGCTCTTCACGGGTATGAAATGGGCGCTCTTAGTAAGTCTGTCTACCACAACCCAAATTCCCGTATTACCCTTCCTTGATCTTGGTAACCCATCGACAAAGTCCATCGAGATGCTATCCTACTTCCATTGCGGAACCTCCAATGGGTGAAGCAGCCCACCGGGTTTCTTTTGCTCCGCTTTCACTTGTTGGCACACCAAGCATCTAGCGACATACTCGGCCACATCTTTCTTCATACCGGCCCAAAAGAAAACTCGCTTCATGTCTTGGTACATCTTGTCCCCACCGAGATGAATGGTCATCTTCGAACGATGTGCATCTTCAAGTATAGCCTTCCTCAAACCCTCGTCTTGCGGTACACAAAGTCGACCGTCTCTACGCAACCACCCCTTATCATCTAGGGTGTACCTACTCAAATGGCTGGACGACTCCCCCCTTATGAGCTTCTCTACTAACTCAACCAACTGTGGGTCGTCCCATTGTGCTTCACCAATCCGTCCCAAAAGAGTAGGTCTGACTTCTAAAGATGCTAGCAAACCGGGTACAAAGTCAACGGAAGGTCTGAAGTCAAACATCGAGATAATTCCAAGCTTCGTCGTTCCATGAACAATGGACTCAAAGACAACCTTTTTCTGCTTAAGGCGTCCGCCACCATGTTACCCTTGCCAGGGGTGTACGCTATCTCGAAATCATAGGATGCTAAGAACTCCATCCACCTTTGCTGTCTTAAGTTCAAATCCTTCTGAGAAAACAAGTACTTCAATGATTTGTGGTCAGTGAACAATTCGAACCTCTCACCAAGAAGATAATGGCGCCAAGACTTAAGTGCAAAAACAATAGCGGCCAACTCTAGATCATGGGTAGGGTAATTTTTCTCATGCACTCACAACTGCCTTCCCCCATAGGTTATTACCCTTCCCTCTTGCATTAAGACTGCGCCTAGTCCTTTCCCACAAGCATCGGTATAAACAACAAATGGCTTACTCCCATCTGGCAACACTAAGACTGGAGCTGTGGTTAAAGCTCTCTTTAATCGCTCGAACGCATCATCACAATCTACGTCCCATGTGAAGACTAGGTTCTTCTTTGTCAAGCGAGTTAATGAGGCTGATATCTTCGCGAAGTCCTTGATAAACTTCCTATAGTAGCCAGCCAACCCCAAGAAACTCCTCACCTTGGTAGCATTCGTCGGAACCTTCCAATCTTGGATGGACACTACCTTCGCGGGATCCACAGCTATCCCTTCTTTGGAGACCACGTGCCCTAAGAACCGCACCTCCTTCCTCCAAAAGTGAAATTTAGAGAATTTATCCTTAAGGCTATGCGCTCGAAGAGTCTCCAACACTTCCCTAAGATGTAGGGCATGCTCTTCTTCACTCTTAGAAAAGACCAAGATATCATCCACAAAGACCACCACGAACTTATTAAGGTACTCCCTGAACACCCTACTCATCAAATCAACAAAGTATGCAGGGGCGTTCGTCAAACCAAAGGGCATCACCAGCCACTCATAAAAACCATCCGGAGTCCTAAAGGCAGTCTTGTCTATGCTATCCTCAGCCACTCTCAACTAATGAAACCCCGTGGCTAAGTCCAACTGCGAAAACACTGAGGCGCCAACCAACTGATCAAAGAGATCATCAATTCTCGGCAATGGGTGTCTATTCTTCTTTGTAAGCTTATTGAGTTCTCTATAGTCTACACAAAGTCTGAGGGACCCATCCTCCTTCGTGGAAAAAACCACTGGAGCACCCCACTCCGATATACTTCGTCTTATGAACCCCTTCTCAAGCAACTTCCCTACTTGCTTATGGAGTTCCCTCCTCTCACGAGGAGCCATCTGGCGCACTGGCAAAGATATTGGTTTAGCATTGTCTACCAGATATATTCGGAAGTCTATCTCCCGCTTCAGAGGTAAGCCCTTCACCTCCTCAAACACATCCGAGTATTCCCGTACTGCTCTCACAGATCGCAAACTCTCGACCGAAGCGTCAAGCGATTCGAGATAACTTAGCATAACAGAATTCATGGGATTACAAGAGATCTCGAGAGTGTTCCCCATGCGGGTCATGAGCCTAACAACTCTCCTTTCGCAATCAAGAACGACACCATTACTGGATAACCAGTCCATGCCCAAAATTAACCCATAGCCCGTGAAGCCCAAAACAAAAGCATCACATCTAAACTCAACGCTAAGTACAGAAATCCTCAAACCCAAACATATCATGGACAAATAAGTGGAGCCCCCAATTGGGTTTGAGACAATCAAGGGATCATCTACTAGACTGGTATCTAAGTGCAGTGACTCAACTAATGATGATGAGATAAACGAATGCGATGCGCCAGAGTCAAATAAAGTACGGACAGGATGATCAAACAGAAAAACCAGACTTTCAACGGAAATAGTTCTATCTCTTTCCTGAATCGGTGGAACTGCGAGAGCCTGAACTTGCCCCCTTGCCTGACCTGGTGCCATAAGAGCTTGCACCTGTCCTCCTGAGGTAGATCCCGTCCTCTGCCCCTTCTTTGGGCAGTCTTTCACTAGATGCCCTGCTTCGCCACAGTGGAAGCAGCCAGTCTTCTTCTTCTTCTTCCGACAATCTTTGCTTAGGTGGCCTGGTGTCCCACAGTTGAAGCACTTCTTCTTTCCCTTGCCACCGTTGCCTTTCCCACCCTTGTTTTGCTATTGCTGTTGAGGTCTCTTTTGATCTCCTTTCTTCTCGGGTGCCTTATTAGCATTGGGACCCTTCTCTTCCTCATGCATAAGTGCCATGTCTACTAGCTTCTCAAAGGTGCCCCCCATAGGGATGTGAGTCATGGCCAATCCATGCATCGGTTCATTCAAGCCTTTAACGAACCTCAAAGCCTTCTTCTCCGGTGTATTCACCATGTCTATGCCAAATCTTGCTAGCTGATTAAACTTGTTGACATATTCCTTCACTGATAAGTTTCCTTGCTTTAGAGTCAAGAACCTTTCCATATACAGATTTTCTTCCTCCCTTGAAAGAAACTTTGCTACAAACCTTTGTCTGAAATCCGCCCAAGAGTCAACTAGGCGTTCTCCATTAGTGACCTCCCACCAGAACGAGGCCTCTCCCTTCATTAGCCAAGCAGCTAACTTGACTTTCTTTCCTTCTTCCATCTCAAAGATATCTATCAATTCTTCCATCACCTTAAGCCAATCCCTAGCTTCCACAAAAGTTTCTGATCCTTGAAAAGGTTTCCCTCCCATAGCCTTAAATTCCTTGCAAGTCTTAGCAAAAGTATCTGCGCGAGGAGAAGGAGGAGGAGGAAGATCGGGTGCAACTGGTGGTGGAGGAACATCTGCTGGACCCACAGTGGCGGCCCTAGCCTCCATCAACCTCCTATACCATACTGGTATCGCTACACCCTCCGGAAAGTTAAGATCTTCAGCCATGCTGAAACGAAAAAGGAGAGATTCAAAACAGAGAATTCGAAAGATAAAGTTATGGCTATTGGGGATTATGCTTTTCTTTCAAAAACTTTTCTCTTAAAAGACATGTTTTTGAAAATACTCCTTCAAAAATGTTCTTAGAAAAATAGTTTTTCTAAAAGTTTTATCTGTTCTGGTAACCTTCAGCTCTGATACCACGTGTAACACCCCACACCCGCTAAGGTCACTCACTAAGGGAATGCCTTAACTTCGGTGGAGTATTTTAAGTGAATATAGAACAGAAAAATTACAACAAGACAGATATAAGTAATACTTGAAATTTAAAACATCATTTCATTGCAGCAGAAGGTAAACATGTTTGGTACATACCAAAAACCAACAAGAGTCAAGTACAAAATATCCATCTTGATAAAACATAAGTACATAATCCCACTACATAACTAATAGCCATAATAGAAAAGATAAGCTGAGCTTTACATCAACGGTCCAAGCTCCAAAAGATAGATAAAGAAATCTGATCAAAGCCCACTAGTGCTAGGCCCACTCTGAGAACCTGAGGGTTGGGAAAAAGATAAAAACAACGGGGTCAGACATAAGTCTGAGCGAGTCCTATGACTTTAACAAGACAATCATTAAAGTAATTAGGGTATGATATAAACTTGGTACGGTAACGACTGGGATAAATGACTACACTAAGCCGCCAACTAGACATAGGAAGAACTAAGATATCGGTAAAGACGCATCTGCCCACCCAAGGTTAATTACTACACTGCACCACACCAGTCATTTTTACTTAAAGGTTGATCCCACCCATGGACTTAGAAAATATAACTAGTAGTTTCGTGAACCCCTAGCTGACCACATAGGTTCCGTCTGGCCCTATCTCCACTAGGTGTACCCACTACTCCCCAAGCGATCGGCTCCCTAACGTAGATACCCGTGTTGGCCCCACAGTGTGGTGTATCACTCCCCAAAGTGGCAACCCGATACAACCAACGGTGCACGGCTTATACCTACACGATGCAAAACGTCTTACCTACCAGTCCGGGTCCACACACGCATATGAAACCCGTTGGACTTGTGTTGCCACCGCTAACCCGTTTTTGGCCTCTTATAGTCAAGCCCAGTATGCGTGTCCCGTCCTCGACTTGGGTCGAGCCCACAAAGATACGTTTTGGGTTACTGGTTGAAATGGGCCCCCACAAGCTACCCACCTAAGCTTGTCCCTTTTCTAGTGCATCCCACTTAACCCTTTAATCATGTTTAATTACATGTTTCCACTTGGTTAAGTATTCTTATCGTATTTTCTATTGCCACCCAAGGCAACCCACTAGATTTCCACATGCCACCCAAGGCACTTACTTGATTTCCACATGCCACCCAAGGCACCCACTTAACCCCTCATGCCCCACTACATGCTTATCTGGTTAAGTGTTTCTTAATTGATTAAGACCGTAACCTTTGCAAAGACCTCTTACATTAGACTATCTTTTATGGCAGCTGGATTTGCCGGTCGGGTCCGGGCAGCCTTACGCCATAACCGAGTCTAACCTCGGGTCTTTACACTTGTCACGTATTTAGTTTATGCCTAAGACCTCTCACATTGGACCAATCATTTGTAGCCACTGGATTTGCCGGTCGGGTCCGGGCAGTCTTATGCTACAAAAAGGTCCAACCTCGTGTCTTAGTCGATTAATTACACTTAATTAATCACCCCCATATTTTGAATTAATTTTCCCTAATTAATTCCAATTTAATGATGTACATAATTGACTCAATTATGTCCATCCACTTATGGTATGCAACATCATACCCATTTCACCACAATTTTGTTAACATGAATATTAACCCCATCGTTCCCCACGTAATACGCTAACTTGACATACTTAAAAGGGAAGATTCATCACAAATGCAATGGGTTCTACTTAGCATAACAATAGCATCATCATGGGTTTTAAAGGTGTCAACTTGCATATATGACCATAGCATCAAACCCAACTAGCATAAATAACCAACCCAAACTTGCATGAATCACATATGTCATAAAGAGGGTAACTTGCATAGATGTTCATGTCATAGACCTATCATAAAGGGATAAACTTGCATACATGTCATAGGTCTAAAAAGGGATGAACTTGCATATGTTACTCATATCATAAAAAGGGGTAAACATGCATATATATATATGCATGACATACAAAGGGGTAAACTTGCATATGTATGCATATCATACAAAGGTGTAAACTTGCACATGTTACTTGCATATAATCAAACACCAAACTTGCATAACATGTCATATATGAACTTGCATATAATCAAACACCAAACTTACATAACATGTCATATATGAACTTGCATATAATAAAATACCAAACTTGCATAACATGTCATATATGAACTTTCATATAATCAAACACCAAACTTGCATAACATGGTGTCATAATGGATCAATGTTTATCATAGTGATTTGCATAACTAGCATCATGAACATATAGCATAAAACTTGCATAACTATCATCATGAACATATAGCATAAAACTTGCATAACTAGCATCATGAACATATAGCATAAAACTTGCATAACTAGCATCATGAACACATAGCATATGATAACATAACTTGCGTTGATCCACGTTCATAACCATAACCTCATTATATCCTATCATAATTAGTTTAGCAATTGCTTGCTAAAGGCATAGAAACTCACAACTTGTTGATTAGCACTTCTATGAAGAAGATTAAGTTGCTAGAGTTGATTAGAAGTTGATTTGAGAAGCTATCTTCCTCTTTAATTTGTTGGTGGCTCCTTCTAGTTGCAATTTGACAGCATGATGACGTTGTATCCAATTTTAGTATGAATTAGGGTAGTCTTAGGGTGTACTTATAGATTAGTTAAGTGTTTTAGGCCCTTAGATTAACCCTTAATCAGATTAGAGTCGTCAGATTTCGTCACTAGCCACCAAAACACAGCCCAGATCCCAAATCAGTGCACCCAGGTCACCTGGGCTCGACCAGGGAGGTTGACCCCCAGGTCGACACTAGGGTCGACACCCATGTCGACCTGGCGGGAAGGTCGACTCCCAGGTCGACCCCCAGGTCGACTCCCAGGTCGACCCCCAGGTCGACCTAGTCTGGGCGGGAATTTTCCCGCCTAGCCCATATTCTGCATTTTTGAAATCTGTTTCGCTTTCTGATTTTTCGTGAAACTTCTGAAGGCCATATCTCGGACATACGGACTCCGATTCACAAATTTTCAGACTCTATTTCGCGTATTTTTCCGAGACGAACGCAACCGCGAAACCCGTTTCCCTTAATTCTCACGTCTGAGATTAATTATTCTTTAATTACCAATCATTAATATTAAGTGAAATTCGGGGTGTTACATGTAACACCCCAAGTCGGTTAGTGTCACTCACAAAGGGAATGCACTAAGTTCTGTGGAGCATTTAGGGTAAAAGATGCAAATAAATTACAAGACAGACAGAAATTAAACAGCGGAGAATAAAACTTTGCTTTACAGATAAAATAGTTTGTACAACGATTTCTTTACAATATCAGAGTATCATCTTTCTTTCAAAATAAAGAAGCATAAAAATACATTTATTATTCCCCAATTTAAGCAAGAGCCAGCCATGGCATCTGAAAAGAGAACCCAAGCAAAACGTCGGCTAATCTTTAAGCTGGGAAAGAGTGACAGTCCAACTTGACCTAAGCTATACTATTCCCTCCTTTACTACCTGGGGGGGGGGGGGGGGAACGGAAGAAAAGAAGACGAAAGGAAAACAGAGTCAGACATAAAGCCTGAGTAAGTTCAGTAACTTCTAGCATGTGAACATGGAAAAACAAAACGACATGAATTAACTGAATACAAGATAACACCAAGATGATAGCGTCAGCAAGATTAGACAATGTAGTCACAAGATATGCTAAGATAAGATAAACTGGATACGCTCTAATACTTTCGCTGCTTCGCTATTTCCTTGTTATACTGGTTTCTATATCTCTGCACCAGCTATCTAATGTCCCAACTAGTAATGCTAACGTGATCCCAATCCCTGTATTTTCCATCGCCTTCAGGCATCCATATATTTATTTGTTACCTAGATTTAATCTAGGGTTTTCTACCAAGTGCCTTCTAGACTCAACTAAAGCTTACGTTATCTGCTGAACGCTTCTCGGATTTAGGATTTATGCCACCTAGTTCAACTAGGAATTATGCTACCTGTCGAACGATGCCCCCAAGTCTAGGACACAACACCTAGAGTGGTATATGTTCCTATACTTCCCCACGCATGTATCGCGAATCGTTATCGCTTTTCTAGATGCACATGTCCCATAATGTGCGACCCGAGTCCTGTGTCAGGGAAAATCAAGGAATACAGAACTCGGTCGGGAGCTTTCAGATATCTGCCGATGCAGATGCTAAGGTCTGTTTTTATTTCAGTGGCTATGGTCCCACTTGACCCCTCCCTCAACTAATGAAGGGCACACCTTGTAAAATGAGAACTATACGCCGGCCCCCGGTGCCCCACTATCCTATGGCCATCCTCACCCATAACTAGATAGCAAGTATATGGTCTTTTGGAGTTCTCCACCTTTCCACTTCACGTATCTCGATTGACTGAAGATGGATGGTAGACGACGAGTCGCTATCACAGGGCTACCGTTTGCTCGTCGAATCACGCCGGTCCATCCTAGTCTTTAGGTTGCCATGTATTGCAACCAAGGCATACCCCTGGTTCTTCTACGCAGACCTTAACCTCTGTGGGCCCAGGCAGATCATCTGCAGCCTCACAGAGGGATACCAAGAGTACCCTTACGTCCCCTCGAAGCCTCGGGCTTCGTACCCCAATTCGTTGGAGCCTTCTTTCTAATCAGACGGACGTTCGCTCCTCCTCGTGTTATACTAATAATTACTACTTAGTTTTGTCAACTAAGGTTTACCACTTAGTTTCCAGAATCGTTGTTTTCTTAACTAAGGTTTACTACTTAGTTCTCTTTCCCGTCAATTTGGATTGGTTAAGTGTCATTAGTCAATTCGAGCCGACTTAACCCTCTTCATTTACCCTGTTAAACTGGTTAAGTGTTGTCAGTAACCCATGTTGACTTAACCCTACCACAAACCAAGTTATATTGGTTAAGTATTTATTTCTTAACCCTACCCATTCACCCTGTGTTGGTTAAGTGTTCCTTTTTAACTTAACCTTGCCCGTCTGTTTTAACTAACATGTTATTATTAATGGTTAAGTATTATCCCTTCATGTTTTAGACTTAACCCCATTCCTTTATCATAACCTGATGGTTAAGTGTTCAAGTTTACTTAACCCTACGGTCTAGCCCAGCTAACATATCAAATTGGCTAAGTGTATTAGATTTTACTTAACCCCAACCTCTGGTCTAGTTAACATGTTAATTTGGCTAAGTTTATTAAACTTTACTTAACCCCTACAAATCTTGTCTTGTTACCATGTGAAGTTGGTTAAGTGTCCCTATGGACTTAGCCCTCCCATCCTAGCTTAACTGTGTTAAATTAAGTGTTCCTATGGACTTAACCCTCCCATTCTAGCTTAACTGTATGGCCCTAACCCCACCCACCAGTCTGGTTATCATGTTGAATTGGTTAAGTGTCTTAGTGAACTCAACCCTACCATTCTTGTTCTAGCTTTAATTATATAGATTAAAGCCACGACCACTCACATTAGACAGATATTGTTGCGATTACTGGATGTGCCGGTTGGTTCCGGGCAGATTTACATCGCAACTCAGTCTAACCTCGGGTTAGGCCTATTCGTTTTTTCTAAGTTCAAAGGGTTTCAATTTATTTTCAAATCAAGTTTTGAAAGTACCCATCCCATTCGTCGGATCAGTTAGGGATAGCCAGAGAGAGCAGGAAACTTGTATTTTCCAAACCCAAGCCTAGACACTATCCTCTCTGTCACCCTAGAACTTTCTGGTGTGTCATTAAAAGAGATGTTGTTAATAAACCTTTAATTTGTCTAAATTTATATTTCCTCATTCAGGCCAAATTCTATAAGTAAATTATTCCTAATTTACTTATTTCCCAATTACTCTTTTGACGTAAATTGTCTACATTCATACTTATGGCCTATTTCCCCTTCTAAATCGTATTTATGCTTTTTGGTATGTAAGCTATACCAAATTTAGTGTCACTAACCATGCTTTTTCTAAACATGCCAATTATTCCCAATTATGGCCAATTTCAAATTTATGCTAATATACTTACCGTGCCAAATTAGCTAATCCAATTCCGATTCAACAATTCTAATTCATGTCAAACTAGACTTATTACTCTAGTTCACTATTCATGTAAATGCTAGATTTACACGTCGATACTAGATTCAGGTTACACAATCTATATATCAGATTTACCCAATTTGCATTCTTATGAACATGCCATTATACATGTTCCCAATTTATGCCAATTTCCTAGTTTATAACTATGTTTTTAGTAAATTTCATATTTTGCCCAAATCGTATTCCCACCGTTCGTATAATCGTAATTCAACCTAGATTATAGATAAATCTAGATTCGTAGAAAATAGGGAATGAACCAAAGATGCTAGGCAAAAGATAGACATAATAACTGGCATAAAAAGGGTTGCATAACGACGTTGGTTCAAGAACATGGGTAGACCTAACTTAATAGGTAAATTCCCAAGGTCTAAAACCAAGGATAGACAGAATAGAGACGCAGGTTCAAGAACATGGGTAGAGCTAACTTAATGGGTAAATTCCCAAGGTCTAAAACCAAAGAAAGCCAAGGACAGGCAGAATAAATAATCGAGTTTAATCTCATAATCACAGAACTTAAGAAACACTTTCCTAGTCATGAATCATAGGTGTTTAATCATAGATGTCCTTGTTATGTCATAGGCAATAGTTTATGCTTTTCCTAATCAAAGGCATAGGTTGGTGTTCACAGTCAAGAAAATAATTCTCATAGTCACAGTTACAGTCATTGGCAATATTCATAGTCATACGCAATGTACATAGTCATAGGCAACGTTCATAGTCATAGGCATATTGTTCTAATGTCCATAGTTTCATAGTCACGGTCTTATTTGTCCTCGAATCATAATAGTTCTTAATCAGGTTCAAGAGTATAGGCACTGATTCGAATAAAGAGAGAGAGATTCAGCATATTCTTTTATTCCTTTAATTTCATGTCACGAACAGAGAAAAACTTTCAAATCTAGAAATAACTGACTTACAGAGATTAGATTAGAACAGAAAGATGGCGTTGCTATGATTCGTAGAAAAATAGTTGTTGAAGTCGTTTGAATCTCCTCTTGAATCTTAGCTTGAATCTCCTCTTTGAAAGTCTTTGAGCAGCACCTCCTCGTCTTGATTTATTTTATATATTATTCTATTTATTATTTAATTAAGAGGAGGAGAAGAAGCCATGTTTGCCAAGAATCTTTGTAGCATAAGGGTAGATAAGAATTGCGAATAGAGAAGGAGTCTTGGGCTGTTTATATAGTGTAGAAGTCAAAGAATCTGGTCAGGATGGCGTCCGAATACAGAAGAAAGAACCAGATGCAGAAAACAGGAAAAAGCAGGGGGGTCAACCCCCAGGTCGACTACCCAGTCGCCCCAGGTCGACTGCCCAGTCGACCTGGGTGCCCCAGGTCGACTTCCCAGTCGACCTGGGTGCCTTGGGCGGGAAAATTCCCGCCCACCCCAGCCTGGGTCTGTTTTCGAATTTGAATTCCTTTTTCTGCCCTGTTTTGAACTTTACTGAATCTTCCGGAGGCCATATCTTCCTCATACGGACTCCGATTTACGCAAACTCGGACTCGTTTTCATGCAGAATTCCAAGACGAACGCAATGGCGCAGCCCGTTTCCCTTGATTTTGATTTTAAATTTTAATTCTGCCTTGATTTGTGAATCCTAGTGTAACAGAATTATGGGGTGTTACATTTATGGTTTTAACGGCATGAGGTTTGCGCCATGAAGACTTTCATGACTTGGTCTATGATAGTTGGCGACTCATGGTTATTTATGGTGTCTATTTTAATTTACGACTTGACCATGTAGCCTACAACATGAATGAAAGTGGCGACTTGGTATAGAAAGAAGGAATGACCTGCCTTAGTAGACATGCAGATATGTGTGCTTTGTAAATGCAAATCCATACATTTTACTATATGTTTACATCATCGCCACGTGTTGCCTTGAGGCAATTATACCAACTTGTATGTAATAATATGAAGTGACGATCCATTTTGTTAGCAATCCGAGATGCTTTCATGAAACGACTTGTGACTATACAATACTTTTCACGTTTCATGCTTGCGGTTTGATTATACATAGACATGTCTTGGAGAATGTGCTTTATCTCACTCCATGCTACATGAACTCACATATGCTTTCCATGCAGACAATTAACGTTCTAAATGGTCTTGCATCATGTCTTTCCGACAACTTAGTTTGAGCGGGTTGACTTGCCGGACATGGTTTCATGTCGTGTTATGACTCGGTGGCATGTCGCATTACTAATTCGATAATATGAACGGTTTATTGCTTATTGCTTAGACCGTAACTAATCTGTAGTCCTTTGAAATCAACTCTTTGAAAGTGTTTTAACGGGGTTAACATTTGCCCCTCGGAGTTCATGATTTTTGCTTATAAAAAATGCGAGCTACGAAATTTTGTCGGTTATGAATCTTTATTTGTGTACCAATGAAATCAGTGTTTTGATGGCCTATTAACACTTGTATTGGATGGATGTTCTATCGTTGATAACGGAATGCTAGTGTGTGAATGCCCCAATTTTATTTCGGACTTGAGTGTGTGAAACAGGTGGGATTCATAATGGATTGGTCACGCTTGATTTTTATTGAAATGTTCGCGGCCAAATCACAGTGAAGTACTCGTTTTACGAACTTGTCTAGCCTTTGTATTTTTACCAAAGCAATACACACACTATGGAGTGAACAATGATCATGTCTTCTTGACTGCTACAGCCTATTCTGTAACAATAAAAACATTGCACGTTTGTACACGAATATTTTATTATTGACTGCCCCTATTATCACAATGGATTAGTTAGTTAAAACTTTTAACTATGACAATTTTTTTATTTCGAATTGAATGATGTGTTTATACATAACTATTTTATTCAATGGTTCATAACTAGTAGAATATTATCTGCACAAACACGTTATTCTAACTTGAATTCGTATTAACGCTTAAGATCAACTAATCGACAAAGCCAACTACATATTTCAAGCATCGTTATTTTAACGACTTATATAGTAGTGTACGATATATCACATTTGGGAAATACATATCTATAATTTATTCTTTGTTTCTTCTTGAAGAAGCTCTTGATATTTGTGCTCCTGCCATAGGTTCGTCATTAGTCTTTACTGTGGAAAGGAATCTTGGTGCTCAAATGTTCGTCCTCTTTGTCGATCAGTTCTGACATCTGAGGCTCCATTGGATCCCCCTACTATGGAGAGGTCGTTTATAATCCAACGTTCGTCTTCTCCTACTGACCGAATCGAAATGATAGACCTCATCTAGTATTATTGATCCTTCCTATGGAGAAGTTGCCCTTTCAAAGAAAAGGACTTTGAATTTTGTGCCCCTGCTTGGGTTAAAATCTAAGACTTGTCGCGTCTGGGGTATTCAGACACTACGTAAGTGAACTGGTTAATGTCTAACACCGGTCACATCTGAGATGTTCAAACACCATGCGAGTTAATTGATTACTATCCAACACCTTTCGCATCTGATATATTCAGACACTATGCCAGTTAATTGGTTAATGTCCATCATTGGTCGTATCTGAGATATTCAGACACTACGCAAGTTGATTAATGTCCAACACTTGTTGCATCTGAGATATTCAGGCACTACGCAAGTTGGTTGGTTAATGTCCAACACTTATCACATCTAAAATATTCAGACACTGCGCAAGTTGATTGGTTAATGTCCAAAACTTGTCGCATCTGAGATATTCAAACACTTCGCAAGTTGATTGGTTAATGTCCAACACTTGTCGCATTTGAGATATTCAGACACTACGCAAGTTGATTGATTAAGGTCCAACACTTGTCACATCTGAGATATTCAAACACTACGCAAGTAAATTGATAAGGTATAATACCTGTCGCATCTGTTAATGTCCAACACTTATCACATCTGAGATACTCATACACTATGCAAGTTGATTGATTAATGTCCAACACTTGTCGCATCTGAGATATTCAGACACTTCGCAAATTGATTGGTTAATGTCCAACACTTGTGTCATCAGAAACTACACAAGTTGGTTGGTTAAGGTCCAACACTTGTTGCATCTGAGATATTCAGACACTACGCAAGTTAATTGGTTAAGGTTTGACACTTGTCGCATATGAGATATTCAGACACTACTCAGGTTGATTGGTTAAGGTCCAACACTTATCGCATCTGAGATACTCAAAAACTACGCAAGTTAATTGTTTAAGGTCCAACATTTTTCGCATTTGAGAAATTCAGACACTACGTAAGTTGATTGGTTAAGGTCCAACACTTGTCGCATCTACGATATTCAGGCACTATGCAAGTTGTTTGGTTAATGTCCAACACTTGTTGCATCTGAGATATTCAGACACTACGCAAGTTAATTCGACGGCCGTTGTATCATTTTACGGGGATGGCACCAATTCCTTTGTCGGACACACTACTTGGTGAGTTATCTCGGTTTGGAAACTGGGGTTTGAACCTCTCACTTGGGGAAGTGCCCCCTTAACGAAAGTTACAACCTTCACGTTTGTTTGTCATGGCGCTTGTTTGTTGTTTGAATCTTTGCGACTCTTCCCATTCACTTTCCAAGGCGTTGTTTTTCTATTTTTGCATTTGTGCATGTTGATGTTTACAGCCTTTGGCGCTTGTACTAATGTTGTTGGGGTCGCTATGTTTCATCAGATTTTAGAAGAACAAACGATCGACAGATGACCTGCAATATAAATCATCCTTGAGCAAATTTTGGTTTGACAAAATATTTTTGCAAATAGGAGATTTATACAGGCAGATATTCTCTTAGTCACAGAGTTTAATGTTTAGTACAGTGTTTGTAAAATATTACAGATTGTTTATATGAAGTTCAAATACAACATGAAGTAAAGTGTAAAGTAAAGAAGTGGCAATGATGATCGCTTATTACGGGCCATTAAAGTTGGGATGCCAATCGATGGTCGTCAGTTGATCAAGGGCCTTGCTGCAGTCCTTGCTGAAGCTTGATTACCTGGACCGAATTGATTTGTAGGTTCGCTATCCCTTGAAGAGACGGATCAGAGTTTGAGACTTACAAATTCTTCACATATTGCTGGAGTCTGTTTTTTCGAATCAAACCCTCAATCAAGCTCTTCAAACGTCTACGTTTATTTGTATTGTGACTGGGTTGATTGTGGAAGCGACAGATCTTTCCAGAGTTCGCTTGATCGTCACCTACTTTCTGAGGTTTTGGTGTTAAATAATTTTCAGTGTCTTTAGTCGTAGTAAAGATGTTCTCTGTAGTTTCTATCAAAGGGGTTAAATTGGAATTTTTGAATAAGCGGGGCTTCTTATTGTTTTGGTCAACCCTTCCATCACTTCCCTTTTTTTGACCACCCTCGGGATTTTTCTGATTGTATTGAGTAGCAACAACTTTGGGAGCTTCAAGAAGTTGGTTACCATCAATATTCTAAAGAGGCATGGGATGACTGTCCACTCTCATATACTCCTTTTCTTTTTTATAGAACTTTTCAAGCGTGTTTGGTTCTTTCATTTTAATCCATCTAACGAATTCGCTCTTCTCATCTATATCGCTGATTAGAGACATAAGAATTATGAGAGGCTCTGGATTCCTCACTTTGGATAAGGCAACATAGAATCAACTGAGAAAAGCTTTAATGGATTCCCATAGTTTATACTTCATTGTTTAAAGTGTTACAGTATATTTGGCTTTGGTAGCATACATGTGGAACTGCTCCTTGAACTTTTTGGTCAAGTCAGACAACCGGTCTACGGACTTAGGTGGCAGCTTTGTGAACCATAGTGATGTAGCACCTTCTAATAGAGAGGAAAGTATAGGCATCTCATCTCGTCTGTCGCCTTTGCTGCACTCATATGCCACTCATACTTAACAGAAAGTAGTTAGGATCAACAAGGCCATTGTACGGAGGCGAAGTTGGAGGAGTGAACTTCTTCGGACACTGTTTCTCAGATTATATCGGTAAACGAAGACCTATCGGGAGAGAAATCCCATTCTCTTTCATCGTCTTTACCAGCTTGATTCTTCTTCATTATTTGTTTTATCATGTCCGAAATGTATTCTTTAGTGTTATGCCACTTTGCGAGGTTGATTTCGATCACTTTGCCAAATGTCGTCTAGGCAAGCGATCTTGATTAGAAAACTTAGGTCCTTTACCTTCCCGGCGAGGAGGTGCCCCGTAGCGGGAATAATAACTGCAATGACCCGAGGGTTTTCGACTCCAAAAATCAACACAAACACAATGTCGAATGTTCAAGAATCGGAAATACCAGATCATTAATAGAAATAAATTATAGGGTGATAAATAGAAAGGAAGAAAACTAGAATAGAAGAAGAAGAATATCACAACCGAATAGAATCAGAGTAAACACAAATCAAACAACGGAATGGATAAATATATTATATAACAACTTTTGAAATACAAAACTATAATTGTATATACATACCAGTATAACACATAACTCCACAGCGGAAATATACACACTCTCTCTCTCTATATATATATAGTTTTGAAGCCTCCTACTCCAAGTATATCTTTAAAATCCCGACTACTTGATTGCCCGTACAAATTTGGGCATCCAAGAGTTTATGGAAAACAAAACAAAATAAACTCTGGGTCAGTCATATGATTGGTGTGACTAACCACTTGGTTTAACTTTTAAAATCCTTTCGAAAGAAATGATAATCATAAGACCAATCCACACATAAACACGGATGGTTTTTACCTTACGATAACCCAAAACACTTTCCAAAAATCAATACTATTCTGATATTATAATGGTGTCTAATACAAGTAAACAATAATCTAGCAGAATGCTTTCATCTTACGCTCTACATATATAATATACAATAAAAAACCGTGGGCTCTTATTGGCTAATGGATTTCCAACTATGACAAGGTATGAAACAACCTTACGATCAGTGTACTCGAGAAGCGATACACTGGAGTTCAACAAGAACATCTTGTAACTTGGCCACACATGACCAATCATTCATTTCGCTTGAATGTTCCGAATATATTATCACCTTACAGTTGGTATACCAATATAACTATTCCCGAAAGATACAAAAACGAAAGAAGTAATAAGTATGTATATTCCCTAAATGATGACAATATACCCTAATTGGGTGCGACCCACTTAGCCATGCCGCCAGCCCGATTTTCGTCATTTCCCGATTGGTGAGGTTTGAGGTCATAACGTATCTCGATAGATCACACCTTCATTTACTTTGAATGCCACATCGTCATACCCACCAAATCACAAATTGATTACCTCAAAAATAGCATGGGTATAAGCTAAGAGAAACGAATTCCTCTGCCATCAACGTAAATATGTTTGAAGCGATCAACTTACGCGATCTATTAGATATACTTGGTCAGACATTCGTCCATACACATTGTCCTGGGACTGGACAAACCGAAGGCATCATTCCGTAAATCCATCTTGGACAATTTTTACCTAGGATCGCCAAAATAACCGTTGCATAAACTTTGTCTACATTGTCTTCAATATATTTGATTCGAAACGATAATGCCTATAAGGAGTGGTTTTCAAATAATAAATCTAATCCCGGTCTCTCCGTATTGACAACGAAAATGGTCAAAAAACTTTGATAGTCGGTTATTTAACTATCAAATGAAAACATGTGTACAAACAACGACCATATTTCTAAATGAAAATCTTACCAATCAATCATCATTTCATTTCCCGATTCCCTATTTATTTCTTAAAACGTGTTTTACTTCTCATGGTTTTCTTGGAAAACGTTTCCATATATTCACAACTTTTTATATTCCCCTATTTCAAAAATACACGTTATTAACACTGGAAAACATTTCCATACCTTATTCACGCATCAATATCCATCAGTCCTTAACCGTAAATCAGTAAGAGAACAACTCCCTAAGTATCAATCCTGAAGGCCGAAACCAACTTCAGATCGACACCGAGAAAGGCGTTCAACTTAACTAATCCCCAGACAATTCTTAATTTCTTTAACTCCATTTCTTAATTCTAAAATCTTTTCATTTTCTATTCATACAAAATGTTACTAATTATATTTGGAAAACATTTCCAAGTTCCATTTGTATAGATTTAAATGAACGTTGTATAAAACTTTGATTTTAATGATAACGTTATAATACCTGCTTCCAAAATATTAAAAGTATAACTTTGATTCTTTATTTCGAATAAATAATTAATATTTAATTAATAAATTAAATAAATAATATTAATTAAAAATGGAAGGTAAAGGGTACCTTCCTGAATTCGATATAATCGAATTTCACGGTATAACTCTCTTTCGAATAATTTGTATTCGATCAATGTTCCAAATGTCGGAATAAACTCACTATTTCATGTTAACTCGATTTCTAAATTCATTCTTGAATTTATTACTTCCACACTTACTATTTTCCTTTTTTCACCATTTCAATTAGCAAAACATTTGCTTTTAAATCATTATTCACTTTTAAAATGTGAATGTTATTTCTCTATAAAGATTTGGGCTCGTTATATCAATATATTCTTGATTTTTATAGTAAATACCATTTCAGTTTAAAATTCCACCTATCGAGTTATTTTATAAATCTATTGTAATAACCCGGAAAATGTGAACCAGTTTAAAATTTTTAAAATTAGGTTATTACCAAAGAATTTGAATAGTTGAAATAGTATATTTCAATAAAATATAGAATTTGGTATGGTATGGCAGTTTGAAATTTTGAATACAAACTTTGTCTGACTGTACCGGGTGGAAAATATAACGGATTTTGACGAAACTGAAAATATTTAAATCTGTTTATCAATACCTTTCTAATGAATCTGAAAAATCGAAATTTCATAACGGAAATCAAAAGTTATGGCCAAATGAATTTTCAGAAAGGTCGCTATATAGTATATATAGCCCTTGAAAATTGAGATTTTGCATATGACCTCGGAATTCGACGAAAACACTTTTGTTGGGTCCGGGATGTCAAATTGTTGCTAAGTTTCAAATTTCATAATTTTTGAAGCTAGTATGTGAGCGGGGCAAAAGATAATGTGTTTGGTCAAATTCTGTTAAAATGGGTCGACCTAAAAATGGCCGTTTTTCAAACGAGCTCAGAATTCGACGAAACTGGTTTTGTTAGGACCGTATCGTCAAAACAAAGCTAGATTTATGTTTCTGGAATTTTTCAATTCAGTTAATGGCCCTGGCAAATTGAAATGTACGTTTAAAATAAATATCGAATGTTTTATATTTTAATTTGAAAAATAACTAACTGTAACAGTCGAAATGGCCAACGAAACATATCCCATTGTTTCCGGAATGGGGGTATTTAGCTAAGGGCGACAGTCGTTGGGTTTTAAAAGGAGTCCGTTTGCAAAAACACTATTTAAAAATTTCTATAAAGCTCTGGCCAATTGGAAATTTTCTTTAAAAAAAAAAACCCAAAAAAACCCTAGCCGCCAGGACGAAACCGACGATCCCCGTTGCTCCACGCTTCTCCTCCCTTTTCCGATCGCCACAGGCGACGCTAGGCTGCGCCACCACCACCAGTCGACAGCCCTACGCCTCCTCTCCACATCCGACCAAACGCCGCCCCCTATCGTCAGCTCCTTCGCCTGAACGACGTCGAGGAAGTCGTCGTCTTCCCAGAGCCGCCGCCGCCTCGATTCGCCATCGCACCACCTCAAACTACCAGCGCCGGAAAGCTCTTCCCTCCCTCGACGACGTCCAACAGTCTGATCATCCCATAGAGCAACGAATCAAGAGAAAAATTCAAACCTAGATTTGAGCACGTTTGAAAACTAACGGCTTATATAATTTTAAACTGTTTTTACACTATAAAGCGTTGCAAAACTTTGAAAAATAATATCTTTTTCGTTCTTTAACGAAATTCGATGAAACTGGAGACACCGTGACTGCAAGGAGGCTCTCTACATTCTAGAAGAAGCCGCGGATTTTTCTGATCTTCCTACGATTTTTAGCACCGCAATAACCAATGTGAGGAATCTAAACTATTTGTGTGAATGGAATCATGTTGTATAAATTATATAAGCGAAGTGTAAATTATATACGCATTGTATACCTCATGTACATGTGTTGTATAAGTTATATTAGCGATGTATAAATTATATATGCGTTGTTGAAACATATATGCTTTGAATTGTGATGAAATGCAAGTGAATTATTATATTATATATATATACTCCCCTCGTCCACAGACCATGGACGATATTTATTGCAAAGGATTGACGTGATATTATATGGTATGATGAATTGTTGGAAATAATTGTTTGTGGTTGATATTATGGTTGAAAAATACCTTTATGGTTGAAAAATACCCTCTTGTGGTTGAAACAAAATAGAATAGGATTGTGAATTGAAAATAAAACATGCCGCCTGCGTGCGAACTAGATGCATGATCCCCATTGTCAAAAACCGCGAGGTTTTAAGGTAGAGCGAGGAGCCGTACTAGGGACGGTCCCGGTTTTAACTACCCTGCCGTTATGCTGCCGAATTTTTTTGAAATATTCATGTGTTAGAATAATTTTCATTCATTGAAATAAATTGCATAAACTATATCGAATATTCATGTGTTGAGTTGCAATTCATTCGTTGAGTTGAAATTCATGTGTTGAATATTATTTGAATTAAAACAAATGGCTTTAGCGGTAAAAATCACATTTTTATATATATACAAACTATATCGAATATTCATGTGTTGAGTTGCAATTCATTCGTTGAGTTGAAATTCATGTGTTGAATATTATTTGAATTTAAACAAATGGCTTTAGCAATAAAAATCACATTTTTATATATATACAAACTATATCGAATATTCATGTGTTGAGTTGCAATTCATTCGTTGAGTTGAAATTCATGTGTTGAATATTATTTGAATTTAAACAAATGGCTTTAGCGATAAAAATCACATTTATATATGTATACAAACTATATCGAATATTCATGTGTGGAGTTGCAATTCATTCGTTGAGTTGAAATTCATGTGTTGAATATTATTTTAATTTAAACAAATGGCTTTAGCAATAAAAATCACATTTTTATATATATACAAACTATATCGAATATTCATGTGTTGAGTTGCAATTCATGTGTTGAATATTATTTGAATTTAAACAAATGGCTTTAGCGATAAAAATCACATTTATATATATATACAAACTATATCGAATATTCATGTGTTGAGTTGCAATTCATTCGTTGAGTTGAAATTCATGTGTTGAATATTATTTGAATTTAAACAAATGGCTTTAGCAATAAAAATCACATTTTTATATATATACAAACTATATCGAATATTCATGTGTTGAGTTGCAATTCATTCGTTGAGTTGAAATTCATGTGTTGAATATTATTTGAATTTAAACAAATGACTTTAGCGATAAAAATCACATTTATATATATATACAAACTATATCGAATATTCATGTGTTTAGTTGCAATTCATTCGTTGAGTTGAAATTCATGTGTTGAATATTATTTGAATTTAAACAAATGGCTTTAGCGATAAAAATCACATTTTTATAATTATACAAACGATATAGAATATTCATGTGTTGAATTGCAATTTGTTCATCGAATTGAAATTCATGTGTTGAATGTTATCGTCTTTTAAGAATAAAATGAATCGACAATGAAAACTATATTTTTTAGTGAATATGAAGTGTTAAAAATACACATGTGTCGAATAAATATTTTTGATAATAAAAATATTCCTTTAATCATGCATACGCTTAGTTAAAAATACACATGTGTTGAATAAATATTTTTGATAATAAAAATATTCCTTTTATCATGCATACGCTTAGTTAAAAATACACATGTGTCGAATAAATATTTTTGATAATAAAAATATTCCTTTTATCATGTATACGCTTAGTTAAAAATACACACGTGTTGAAATAAAATAATAGTTTGCTAGAAATATTATTATTAGCTTTGTTCTGCATATATATACATGTGTTGAACAGGAAAAATGGATTAGCTGTAGAGTAAAGAAATTATTTGCGTGCCCGACAAATAGGTAAACCTTGATGAGTTGGCTGCGCAATTTTATTTATATATCAACTCCTGTGAATGCCATTGGATGCGGAGTGCTGGTTATTCTATGTGAAATAATAAATAACGCCAAAGGATAGTAACAATTAATTTTGAACTACACTACATGGCATACTTCTTGATGATAGGCATACTTCATCATATTCCACATAAGCAATTGGGGCTTGTGTGACGAGGTGGAAGATTTACCATACGAGCAAGAGGCTTGTATGGCGATGACTATATACTACAGGTTGAACTAATGACTGATATGGACAATATAAATTATAACGATAAATTGCCAGATTAATAAAAACCCCACACGGGTCTGGAGTTGACAATAAACACGTCGCTCTAGTTATTAGATAAGGCACATGGACTATTTATTTCCACACGGAAACAGGGTGACGGGAATTTATTCTCTGGAGTGATTATCAGTACATGCTCCCCCGTAAACACCAAAATATATCACTAAAAATATGTGAATGCTTTTTAGGATTTATTGGGTACCTAATACGGCCCAATAAATTTCCAAACCCCTCCCCGTACAAAGGAGGTTATGGCGAAATTTTTCGAAATATTAAGGCATTAGTGAAATATTTGAAGTGAAAACGAAGTTGAAAGTATAAAATGAGCTATAGTTGAAATTATAGAATGAACTATATTTATATATATAAATATAATTAAAAGGAATAGAGGCCGTGCAGTTCGTGTTTCGGAATCATAATTTGAAATGATTAGTACGAGAAATCCGACCATCGGATTTTCCCGAAACCGCAACCGCCGGGTTCGCCTTGGAAATATCTTTCTAACGGCACCAACCTTGTAAAAATCCAACGGTTGGATTGTCCAGAATGTTTAATTCAAATCTAAAGAAAAACAGCGCCAGAATCGTTTATATTTATATATAAATATAAATATAATTAAATTTAATCGAATAACGACGCTGCAGTTCGAATTTTGAAACCGTAACTTCAAACGACTAGTGTGGGAGATCCGACCGTCGGATTTTCACGAAACTGGAACCGTTGGGTTCGCTTTGGGAATATCTTCCCACTGATATAGACTTTGTAGAAATCCAACGGTTAGATTTTCCGAGATGTGTGAAACAAATCTAAAGAAAAACAGCGCCAGCGCCACGACACGACCTGAAACGTCGTTAAATTAAATATGGCCATTTTTAAATGAATAAAAATGGTGAAAAATCGTTATAAAATATTATAAGCAATATTGATTGAAAATAAACCAATTGGGCTTGAATTGTTTGATATTTGATGGTTGTATGTGTATGACATGAAAATAACATTAAAGAACCGAAAGATGGATGTCGAATAATATAACCATAAAATGAATCGATTTAAATTCTAATGACGTGAATTATTTGAAAAGGCCGAGCTAACCCTCATTTCAAATAATTTATCGAGCGATTCGAATTGGAAAATGCAAAGACGATTCAAGACCGACGATCTTCGTATCGGTTGGATGGGCGCTACTGAGGTTCCTAACCGGAGTAGCTACCGGAAAGGGACGGAAGTAGTAGCCGTCTGAACGTATGTGTTGATTGGACGGATATACGAGGAATTTGACGCCTCCGGTTTCGTCCAGACCCAGGACGGACTTGTAAATGGACTGTGTGTCTGACATTGGATTTTGTTCTGTACTGATTGATCTCTGTTAAATATATATCTGTTTGGCGGCGGAGAATTTATTCTTTTGCTTAACGCCCTTCTCTGAGACGTACGAGCTCAGAGGTTATATATCGATGGAAATCAATCGTGTGGAGTGGACTGCCTATGTGGCATGCCAAGATGCTGTGATCAAGGCTTCTGTTGCAAAGCAAAGTCTTGTGGATGATGATCAAAGCAAGGTCTACATGACCTAGCTTTGTGTATTTCGCGAGCCTCACACCCCGGTATGAGTTAAAAACGGGATACGGACTGCAGGGAGAGCACGACGTTTCTTTCTAGCTATGGTGGTGTCAGTGACTTACCAGCCCTGACATATATATCTATTTTTCACCTTTGTGGTTGTTGGAATGCGAGGCGCCTCGACTATAGGTCTGTAAGGACCGGGAAACGTGTGTTCAGGAATTGCCAATCCTCTAACGTAAGTGAGGACCGGCCCTGAAGCATCCAGGGGTTACCCAGAGTGTGTAGTCCCGAGGCATTTGCTAGAGTGTCTCGAAGCGGAGAGGAGCTTGCCCCTTGCCTCGACTCATGACGGAAATCCAATTTCCAATACGAAATAACGGACTTGATTGTAGAACTAGTATGGCGACATAGTGGTATGGGGCACTCATGCCGTCTATGATTGATATTTATGATGCTATTCGCTTTTGAAACATATATGCACTAGTAATAATATCGAATGATTTCGCTTTATACGTATCAAGCATATTTGGCTATTATAAGGTAAAACTCTATCCTCCGGCTTGCGTTGCATTGTGTGATGGGACCTGAGTCTTATAATGGCTTCATTCTTTCTAAAAGCATTGCGTTGTTTTAAAAGAATTTACTTTGTTTTAAATGCACCAGCAATCACTGGAGTAAACCCGTTCCGCGAAAGTGGCGTGGTCCTATGATTTGCTATTACTGTTGTTTAACTGTTAAATAGATTCCTCAGACCAGTCCCCATGACTGACTCGTTGTTTGTTCACTTTGCAAACGCGGGTGCCCTTATTTTCACACGGGCAGCCTAGTACACAGGTGACAGGTGGTTTTTGGTTCTGCACTGCTGCATAGAGTGCAATTTTGGCTCATGGCGAGGCTGACTTCATAGAGATGACTTTGATATTTTCCGCCATTACTGTATACATATTATGATTCCGCCACTGGCGATGCAGACTGATTTACTTTCCGTATTTCTCACTATATGTATATGTATTCCGCCTTCGGCGATGTAGACTGATACCCTTATTATGTCTCACTGCATGTATGTATTCCGCCTCTGGCGATGATGACTGGTCACTTTCCTTTTATTTACTAAGTATATCCCACGTTATGCTATTCTGATATTCCTACATGTTGTGATTCCGCTGTCATATCCATGTAAAATTGTTTTATTTATTGTTTCTGCTATTATCTGTACTCTGCTATGATGATTAATGTGTTATTTCCTAATGATTATCCTTAATACCGCCCCTCGGATTTTGGGATCGTCACAGTTGGTATCAGAGCTTTGGTTAACCTTAGTTCCGGGATCTAACACATTAAACACCTCGTCAGAATAGAATCAGTAGTGTTCTAATGCGAGTAGCTCGTTAGAGATAGGATTAGCAATGTCCTAGAATGAGCTAAGCAGATTAGCAAAACAATTTGATCAGTACATCATCATTATCTTTCCTTGTATTCCCTTGCTTTATCATTTATGAAAATTATCAAATCTGTGAGCTTGATTCTTTTCTTGCTTATACAGTTCTCTTAGATGGCTACGCGATGAGCAGCAGCTAGAGGAGGCCGTGGAGGCCGAGGAGATGCAGCAGGAGGACGGGGGAATATCCCCGTAGTAGTGGAAGGCCCTATTATTCCGCCACCAGCACCCGAAGACTTTGAGCTTGACAAAGTAGCAAAGAGGTACAGAAATCTTGGGGGAAAACCTTTTACTGGCACTGGCACAGTGACCGAGGCAATAGCTTGGCTGAAAACCTGTGAGAAAATCTTCGAAGGCATGGGTATGGGAACTAACAACAAAGCCCGACTTGGCATTTGGCTCCTTCAGGAAGAAGCAGAGCTGTGGTGGGATGCCATTACCTCTGAGGATGCAGTTGGTACTATCCGGACTTGGGAGCAGTTCAAGACTTTGTTCAATGAGAAGTTTGTTCCGGAACAGGCTCTAGAGAGGATGAGAGAGCAGTTTGCTAATCTCCAACAAGGAGACCTCTCTATTCAGGATTATCTAAATAAGTTCACCCAGTTATCGCGCTATGCTCCAGAACTGATTTTGACCAACAAAGCAAAGAACAAGAGGTTCATATTTGGGATGAAGCGCAAGTACCACGATAGAGCTATGAGCAACATCAAACTCTCCTTTACAGAACTAGTAGAGATGGCTTGCAATTACGAAGACATGGATGAGAGGCATGCTAGCCAAGACCGCGCTAAAAGCCAAGCTGGAAATAAGCGCAAGGCTTCTTCAGATCAACCTGAATCTAGCATTACCGCGGCCGCTGCTCAGAAACCTGCAAAGATCCCGGAAGGAAATTGTTACAACTGCGGGAAGCCAGGTCACTTTTCTAATGTATGCAAAGCCCCAAAGAAGCCAAAGGCAAATAACTCAGCTGAGTGCTACAACTGCCATAAGAAGGGACACTATAGTAGGAATTGTCCTCTGAAGCAGAATGCTCAAGTGGCTCATGTCTATGACGGGAAGACCCCGCCAGCTATCATCGATGGATCAGGTAAACCCGACGTCTTGGGAGATACCCTTACCATTAAAAATATTCCTGTTTCTGTACTTTTTGATACTGGTGCATCACGTAGCTTCATTTCTGGTAACATTGTTCATAAATTAAAATTGAAACGAAGAAAGCTTAAAGAATCAATTAAAGTTCGAAACCCTATAGGAAGTTCTGTTAGTCTCAGTTCATACAGTAGAGTGCCTATCTCTTATTCTTGCTACAAGTTCTCTTTTGATTCGATTGTCATGGACCTTTCCGAATTCGATATTATACTAGGGTAGACTGGTTGACAAAGTATAAGGCCGAAGTTAGATGTGCCGAAAGAATCGTTAAAGTCGAAACGAAACTTGGACCTATATATATACCATGTCATGGCTCAGAAATTAATAGAACAAAATTTTGGTCGTCTTTAGAAGTTACTCCCCCTTCATTAGAAAAGATACCGGTCGTTAAAAACTATGCGGATGTGTTTGAAGAAGTAGAAAACTTGCCGCCGCAAAGAGAAATTGAATTTAGAATAGATTTAATTCCCAACGCCCGACCAGTAGTACATCCAATTAGAAGAATGGCCCCGAAAGAAAAAGAAGAGCTAAGTAGTCAAACCCGAGAATTGCTTTGGAAAGGTCTAATCAGACTGAGCTTTTCAGCATGGGGAGCAGCAGTAGTGTTTGTCCCGAAATCAGACGGTACTCTAAGACTTTGTGTTGATTACCGAGATCTCAATAAACAGACAATGAAGAACAAATATCCTTTGCCCCGAATAGGCGATCTGTTAGATCAATTAAATGGAGCAACTGTATTCTCCAGAATGGACCTAGCTACAGGTTTCCACCAATTACGTATAACAGAAGATTGTGTTCCTTTGACAGCCTTCAGGGGTCCCGATTTATTCTACGAATGGTTAGTAATGCCGTTCGGCTTGTGTAACGCTCCGGCATACTTCGTTGATCTAATGAACAGAGTGTTACGTGGTGTATTGAATAAATTTGTTCTAGTCTTCATCGATGACATTTTAATCTACTCTAAGTCGGAAGACGAACATGCAAAACATTTAGATCAAGTGTTGAAAATTCTAAGGAGAAATGTCTTGAAAGCTAAATTTTCTAAGTGTGTCTTCTGGCAGAATGAAGTTAAATTCCTAGGCCATGTAGTATCAAAAGAGGGAATTGCTGTAGACCCAAGCAAAATTACAGCGATTCAGAACTGGAAACAACCTACTACTCCCACAGAAGTTCGAAGTTTCCTTGGATTGGCTAGTTACTATCGGAAATTCATTCAGGATTTTTCAAAGATATCAGGAGTTTTGACAAAGCTTACAAAGAAGCATGAGAAATTCAAATGGATTCCCGAATGTGAAGAAGCTTTCCAGGAGCTAAAACTGAAGTTGACAACTGCTCCAGTATTGACCATTATAGAAGGCAACCAAAACTTGACTGTATGGACAGATGCTTCTATTAGAGGGCTTGGAGCAGTACGAATGCAAAAAGGCCAAGTGATCGCTTATGCCAGTCGTCAACTAAAGCCGCATGAAAGAAACTATGCTACTCATGATCTTGAGTTATTAGCTATCGTGTTCGCTTTAAGAATCTGGAGGCATTATTTACTGGGCGAGAAGTTCGAACTATTTACCGATCATCAATCCTTGAAATATCTGTTCACTCAGAAAGATTTAAACCTGAGGCAACAGCGTTGGTTAGAATTCCTTGCAGCATATGATTTTGAAATTCTATACACTCCAGGGAAAGCCAATGTTGTAGCGGATGCGCTCAGCAGAAAGAATGAAATCATCGCCAGTTTTGTCATCACGTCTTCATTAATCGACAGGATCTCGACCCTTCAAAAGGAGGATAATTTTGTAAAGGTAATGATCAAAAGAATCAATGAAGGCCTAGACTCCAGCTTCCAAGTGGATAGTGAGGGGGTTTTGAGATTAAAAGGAAGAATTTGTGTTCCCGACATCTCCGAGCTAAAAAGAGAAATAGTTGATGAGTGCCATAAGTCCAAATTAAGTATCCATCCCGGTGTGAGCAAAATGTATAACGATATCAAACGCACCTTCTGGTGGAAGGCGATGAAAAGGGATATCTCATTATATGTTAGCAGATGCCCCACTAGTCAGCTAATTAAGAGTGATCAACAGAAATTGGCTGGATTATTACAACCATTAGAAATTCCAGGTTGGAAGTGGGAACAAATCTCGATGGACTTTATCGATGGTTTGCCTCGAACTAGAAAAGGAAACGACAGTATATGGGTAATCGTAGATCGCTTCACGACATACCAGTCCGATCCAACAGAACGGCTCAAAGTCTAGCATAGATTTACTTCAAAGAAATAGTTAAACTACATGGAGTGCCGCTCAATATAGTTAGTGATAGAGATCCCCTGTTCACTAGCAAATTCTGGGAAGCATTCCAGGAAGAATTGGGAACCAAATTGAATCTAAGCACCGCTTATCACCCTCAGACAGATGGCCAAACTGAGCGGGTGAATAGAATTCTAGAAGATTTGCTGCGGGCTTGCATCATTGATTTCGGAGGCTCATGGGAAGATCATTTACATCTAGCCGAATTCTCTTACAACAATAGCTATCAAGCAAGTTTGGGAATGTCTCCATTTGAAGCATTATACGGTAGACCATGCAGATCTCCCGTATGTTGGGTAGAACCTGGCAACAGACTTGTGTTAGGGCCCGATATGATTCAAGAAGCATCGGATAAAGTCGATTTCATTAGGAAGCGATTAAAAACCGCGCAGAGCCGACAGAAAAGTTATGCTGATGCGAGAAGAAGGGATATATCATTTGTCGTGGGCGAGTATGTTTATTTAAGAGTTTCTCCAATGCGAGGAGTAATCAGATTTGGCAAGACTGGGAAGTTGGCACCGAGATTTATTGGTCCCTTTCCTATACTTGAACGAATTGGAACTCTTGCATATAGGGTTTCATTACCTAATTGGTTACCTGGTATACATAATATATTCCACGTATCCCAACTCAGAAAACATGTTCATGATCCCGACCTTATTGTAGAAGAAGCAGCGCAACAGGATATTGACATAACTCCAGAATTAGCACTTAGTAGAGAGCCATTAAAGATAGTTGGCAAAGAAACCAGAGAGCTAAGGAGGAAAAAGATTCATTTAGTCAAAGTGCAGTGGAGTAGTGATCCTAGAGACTGTACTTGGGAGACTGAGGAAAGCATTAAACAAGCCTATCCCAAATGCAGAGTGGACATCTCTGACAAACTCCGGTGCAAGGTACCTTTACAATACTTTGCATTTACATTTTATTTCCTGCTTAACTATTATTTCCTTTTCGAGGACGAAAAGTTTTAAGTAGGGGAGATTGTAATAACCCGGAAAATGTGAACCAGTTTAAAATTTTTAAATTAGGTTATTACCAAAGAATTTGAATAGTTGAAACAGTATATTTCAATAAAATATAGAATTTGGTATGGTATGGCAGTTTGAAATTTTGAATACAAACTTTGTCTGACTGTACCGGGTGGAAAATATAATGGATTTTGACGAAACTGAAAATATTTAAATCTATTTATCAATACCTTTCTAACGAATCTGAAAAATCGAAATTTCATAACGGAAATCAAAAGTTATGGCCAAATGAATTTTCAGAAAGGTCGCTATGTAGTATATATAGCCCTTGAAAATTGAGATTTTGCATACGACCTCGGAATTCGACGAAACCACTTTTGTTGGGTCCGGGATGTCAAATTATTGCTAAGTTTCAAATTTCATAATTTTTGAAGCTAGTATGAGAGCGGGGAAAAAGATAATGTGTTTGGTAAAATTCTGTTAAAATGGGTCGACCTAAAAATGGCCGTTTTTCAAACGAGCTCAGAATTCGACGAAACTGGTTTTGTTAGGACCGTATCATCAAAACAAAGCTAGATTTATGTTTCTGGAATTTTTCGATTCAGTTTGTGTCCCTGGCAAATTGAAATGTACGTTTAAAATAAATATCGAATGTTTTATATTTTAATTTGAAAAATAACTGACTGTACCAGTCGAAATGGCCAACGAAACATATCCCAGTGTGTCCGGAATGGGGGTATTTAGCTAGGGGCGACAGTCGTTGGGTTTAAAAAGGAGTCCGTTTGCAAAAACACTATTTAAAAATTTCTATAAAGCTCTGGCCAATAGGAAATTTTCTTTAAAAAAAAAACCCAAAAAAAACCCTAGCCGCCAGGACGAAACCGACGATCCCCTTTGCTCCACGCTTCTCCTCCCTTTTCCGATCGCCACAGGCGACGCTAGGCCGTGCCACCACCACCAGTCGACAGCCCTACGCCTCCTCTCCACATCCGACCAAACGCCGCCCCCTATCGTCAGCTCCTTCGCCTGAACGACGTCGAGGAAGTCGTCGTCTTCCCAGAGCCGCCGCCGCCTCGATTCGCCATCGCACCACCTCAAACTACCAGCGCCGGAAAGCTCTTCCCTCCCTCGACGACGTCCAACGGTCTGATCATCCTATAGAGCAACGAATCAAGAGAAAAATTCAAACCTAGATTTGAGCAGGTTTGAAAACTAACGGCTTATATAAATTTAAACTGTTTTTACACTATAAAGCGTTGCAAAACTATGAAAAATAATATCTTTTTCGTTCTTTAACGAAATTCGATGAAACAGGAGACACCGTGACCGCAAGGAGGCTCTCTACATTCTAGAAGAAGCCGCGGATTTTTCTGATCTTCCTACGATTTTTAGCACCGCAATAACCAATGTGAGGAATCTAAACTATTTGTGTGAATGGAATCATGTTGTATAAATTATATAAGTGAAGTGTAAATTATATACGCATTGTATACCTCATGTACATGTGTTGTATAAGTTATATTAGCGATGTATAAATTATACAGCGTTGTTGAAACATATATGCTTTGAATTGTGATGAAATGCAAGTGAATTATTATATTATATTATATATATATATATATATATATATATATATATATATACTCCCCTCGTCCACAGACCATGGACGATATTTATTGCTTGGGATTGACGTGATATTATATGGTATGACGAATTGTTGGGAATAATTGTTTGTGGTTGATATTATGGTTGAAAAATACCTTTATGGTTGAAAAATACCCTCTTGTGGTTGAAACAAAATAGAATAGGATTGTGAATTGAAAATAAAACATGCCGCCTGCGTGCGAACTAGATGCATGATCCCCATTGTCAAAAACCGCGAGGTTTTAAGGTAGAGCGAGGAGCCGTACTAGGGACGGTCCCGGTTTTAACTACCCTGCCGTTATGCTGCCGAAATTTTCTGAAATATTCATGAGTTAGAATAATTTTCATTCGTTGAAATAAATTGCATAAACTATATCGAATATTCATGTGTTGAGTTGCAATTCATTCGTTGAGTTGAAATTCATGTGTTGAATATTATTTGAATTTAAACAAATGACTTTAGCGGTAAAAATCACATTTTTATATATATACAAACTATATCGAATATTCATGTGTTGAGTTGCAATTCATTCGTTGAGTTGAAATTCATGTGTTGAATATTATTTGAATTTAAACAAATGGCTTTAGCAATAAAAATCACATTTTTATATATATACAAACTATATCGAATATTCATGTGTTGAGTTGCAATTCATTCGTTGAGTTGAAATTCATGTGTTGAATATTATTTGAATTTAAACAAATGGCTTTAGCGATAAAAATCACATTTATATATATATACAAACTATATCGAATATTCATGTGTTGAGTTGCAATTCATTCGTTGAGTTGAAATTCATGTGTTGAATATTATTTGAATTTAAACAAATGGCTTTAGCAATAAAAATCACATTTTTATATATATACAAACTATATCGAATATTCATGTGTTGAGTTGCAATTCATTCGTTGAGTTGAAATTCATGTGTTGAATATTATTTGAATTTAAAAAAATGGCTTTAGCGATAAAAATCACATATATATATATATATATATATACAAACTATATCGAATATTCATGTGTTGAGTTGCAATTCATTCGTTGAGTTGAAATTCATGTGTTGAATATTATTTGAATTTAAACAAATGGCTTTAGCGATAAAAATCACATTTTTATAATTATACAAACGATATAGAATATTCATGTGTTGAATTGCAATTTGTTCATCGAATTGAAATTCATGTGTTGAATGTTATCGTCTTTTAAGAATAAAATGAATCGACAATGAAAACTATATTTTTTAGTGAATATGAAGTGTTAAAAATACTCATGTGTCGAATAAATATTTTTGATAATAAAAATATTCCTTTTATCATGCATACGCTTAGTTAAAAATACACATGTGTCGAATAAATATTTTTGATAATAAAAATATTCCTTTTATCATGCATACGCTTAGTTAAAAATACACATGTGTCGAATAAATATTTTTGATAATGAAAATATTCCTTTTATCATGTATACGCTTAGTTAAAAATACACACGTGTTGAAATAAAATAATAGTTTGCTAGAAATATTATTATTAGCTTTGTTCTGCATATATATACATGTGTTGAACAGGAAAAATGGATTAGCTGTAGAGTAAAGAAATTATTTGCGTGCCCGACAAATAGGTAAACCTTGATGAGTTGGCTGCGCAATTTTATTTATATATCAACTCCTGTGAATGCCATTGGATGCGGAGTGCTGGTTATTCTGTGTGAAATAATAAATAACGCCATAGGATAGTAACAATTAATTTTGAACTACACTACATGGCATACTTCTTGACGATAGGCATACTTCATCATATTCCACATAAGCAATTGGGGCTTGTGTGACGAGGTGGAAGATTTACCATACGAGCAAGAGGCTTGTATGGCGATGACTATATACTACAGGTTGAACTAATGACTGATATGGACTATATAAATTATAACGATAAATTGCCAGATTAATAAAAACCCCACACGGGTCTGGAGTTGACAATAAACACGTCGCTCTAGTTATTAGATACGGCACATGGACTATTTATTTCCACACGGAAACGGGGTGACGGAAATTTATTCTCTGGAGTGATTATCAGTACATGCTCCCCCGTAAACACCAAAATATATCACTAAAAATATGTGAATGCTTTTTAGGATTTATTGGGTACCTAATACGGCCCAATAAATTTCCAAACCCCTCCCCATACAAAGGAGGTTATGGCGAAATTTTTCGAAATATTAAGGCGTTAGTGAAATATTTGAAGTGAAAACGAAGTTGAAAGTATAAAATGAGCTATAGTTGAAATTATAGAATGAACTATATTTATATATATAAATAAAATTAAAAGGAATAGAGGCCGTGCAGTTCGTGTTTCGGAATCATAATTTGAAATGATTAGTACGAGAAATCCGACCATCGGATTTTCCCGAAACCGCAACCGCCGGGTTCGCCTCGGAAATATCTTTCTAACGGCACCAACCTTGTAAAAATCCAACGGTTGGATTGTCCGGAATGTTTAATTCAAATCTGAAGAAAAACAACGCCAGAATCGTTTATATTTATATATAAATATAAACATAATTAAATTTAATCGAATAACGACGCTGCAGCTCGAATTTTGAAACCGTAACTTCAAACGACTAGTGTGGGAGATCCGACCGTCGGATTTTCACGAAACTGGAACCGTTGGGTTCGCTTTGGGAATATCTTCCCACTGATATAGACTTTGTAGAAATCCAACGGTTAGATTTTCCGAGATGTGTGAAACAAATCTAAAGAAAAACAGCGCCAGTGCCACGACACGACCTGAAACGTCGTTAAATTAAATATGGCCATTTTTAAATGAATAAAAATGGTGAAAAATCGTTATAAAATATTATAAGCAATATTGATTGAAAATAAACCAATTGGGCTTGAATTGTTTGATATTTGATGGTTGTATGTGTATGACATGAAAATAACATTAAAGAACCGAAAGATGGATGTCGAATAATATAACCATAAAATGAATCGATTTAAATTCTAATGACGTGAATTATTTGAAAAGGCCGAGCTAACCCTCATTTCAAATAATTTATCGAGCGATTCGAATTGGAAAATGCAAAGACGATTCAAGACCGACGATCTTCGTATCGGTTGGATGAGCGCTACTGAGGTTCCTAACCGGAGTAGCTACCGGAAAGGGACGGAAGTAGTAGCCGTCTGAACGAATGTGTTGATTGGACGGATATACGAGGAATTTGACGCCTCCGGTTTCGTCCAGACCCAGGACGGACTTGTAAATGGACTGTGTGTCTGACATTGGATTTTGTTCTGTACTGATTGATCTCTGTTAAATATATATCTGTTTGGCGGTGGAGAATTTATTCTTTTGCTTAACGACCTTCTCTGAGACGTACGAGCTCAGAGGTTATATATCGATGGAAATCAATCGTGTGGAGTGGACTGCCTATGTGGCATGCCAAGATGCTGTGATCAAGGCTTCTGTTGCAAAGCAAAGTCTTGTGGATGATGATCAAAGCAAGGTCTACATGACCTAGCTTTGTGTATTTCGCGAGCCTCACACCCCGGTATGAGTTAAAAACGGGATATGGACTGCAGGGAGAGCACGACGTTTCTTTCTAGCTATGGTGGTGTCAGTGACTTACCAGCCCTGACATATATATCTATTTTTCACCTTTGTGGTTGTTGGAATGCGAGGCGCCTCGATTATAGGTCTGTAAGGACCGGGAAACGTGTGTTCAGGAATTGCCAATCCTCTAACGTAAGTGAGGACCGGCCCTGAAGCATCCAGGGGTTACCCAGAGTGTGTAGTCCCGAGGCATTTGCTAGAGTGTCTCGAAGCGGAGAGGAGCTTGCCCCTTGCCTCGACTCATGACGGAAATCCAATTTCCAATACGAAATAACGGACTTGATTGTAGAACTAGTATGGCGACATAGTGGTATGGGGCACTCATGCCGTCTATGATTGATATTTATGATGCTATTCGCTTTTGAAACATATATGCACTAGTAATAATATCGAATGATTTCGCTTTATACGTATCAAACATATTTGGCTATTATAAGGTAAAACTCTATCCTCCGGCTTGCGTTGCATTGTGTGATGGGACCTGAGTCTTATAATGGCTTCATTCTTTCTAAAAGCATTGCGTTGTTTTAAAAGAATTTACTTTGTTTTAAATGCACTAGCAATCACTGAAGTAAACCCGTTCCGCGAAAGTGGCGTGGTCCTATGATTTGCTATTACTGTTGTTTAACTGTTAAATAGATTCCTCATACCAGTCCCCATGACTGACTCGTTGTTTGTTCACTTTGCAAACGCGGGTGCCCTTATTTTCACACGGGCAGCTTAGTACATAGGTGACAGGTGGTTTTTGGTTCTGCACTGCTGCATAGAGTGCAATTTTGGCTCATGGCGAGGCTGACTTCATAGAGATGACTTTGATATTTTCCGCCATTACTGTATACATATTATGATTCCGCCACTGGCGATGCAGACTGATTTACTTTCCGTATTTCTCACTATATGTATATGTATTCCGCCTTCGGCGATGTAGACCGATACCCTTATTATGTCTCACTGCATGTATGTATTCCGCCTCTGGCGTTGATGACTGATCACTTTCCTTTTATTTACTAAGTATATCCCACGTTATGCTATTCTGATATTCCTACATGTTGTGATTCCGCTGTCATATCCATGTAAAATTGTTTTATTTATTGTTTCTGCTATTATCTGTACTCTGCTATGATGATTAATGTGTTATTTCCTAATGATTATCCTTAATACCGCCCCTCGGATTTTGGGATCGTCACATCTATACTTCGCATTTCATTTCATATACTCCGTTTATAATTTATGACTTAATTTCAAATATATATTCAATTGTAAATTATTGGTTTCAAAATCAATATTTACTACCTTGTCAAATCCGAAATTTTTATAATTTAAAAACTAAATTATTTTATTAATATTCGACATAGTCTAATAGTTATAAATCCTCATGGATTTATTTCCATTCTATCCGCATTTCGAATATCGAAATAAATTTCACCATTTCTCCTTTTGAAACGATTCCCGTTTCCCTTGTCCGAATTTCATTCTTGAATCCATATTCTTTAAATTGTTTAATAATAATTATTTAACAATAATAATTTTATTCCATTTATAAATATCATTAATAAATCAATTACTTGTTTTATTATGATTAAAACAAGTCGTTGAAAATCCCGAATTCTTTTCCAATATATTTGAATATAATTTACGGTATTAAAATACCTTTCATTTTAGGTTAATGCTGTTCCAACATCCCAAATCAAACAATAATCAACATCAGATTATTTATCTCATCATATAAAGCAATGTATGAAAATCAACAATAAAATTGCTGAGGAATCCAGTTGGATCCCTCCAACCTGTTTCCCTGCATCCACAGATGTTAATCAATATAACTAACACTAATTTCATATTAATATGAAATATTAAAATAAATAAAATCAGTGTTTAACCAATGACTTCATATATATAACTACCAACCAATTTATCGGTAAATCATCCAAACTATCATTGCACATAGCATTAAATCATTTTTTTATCAATATTAAATAATATTAATAAAATTATAAAACTGGATAGAGTTAGTGAGATTGCTCACATTTGTCATTTTATCGTTGAATAACGATAAACGTTCAACAATTCCGTTCAGGCTTTTTATTTCGCCATAAATCCAAACGATTTCAAAATGGTTCCAAACCAGCTTCATAATGTAGCCTGCGTCCATATGATTCCAACATGACAGATGGTTTGAAAATCTGACGAAGTGTGTACATGATATTATAATTATAATTCGTATACATTATTGAATTAAAACAAAACTTATTTATATGTATATTGGGCCTTACCCTTAATAACCTTTGGCCCACATACCCACATTCAAAATAGAGCCTTCCCTGCCAATCCTCATTTTTGCTGCAATATATATCACGAAGGGTAAATGTCCATTTAGAAACCGTGAACCTTTCTTTCCATTTCGTTATGTAAAATCTCCTTTCTCTATATTTTTTTTTTTTTTTGGGAATATTGGGCTTGCACTTTGACCTCGACCCACGCAAAACCTTCAAGGCTCCAACTACTTCTCACGTATCATATTCTGTTTTTCATTACTCAAATTACATTTTTCTACGTGGACTTTCTCAACAGCTTCCCTGGTGCTAGGCAAAGAATCAACATGAAGCTTCTTCTTTCCTCCAAGTACAATCACATTAGCGCCAGTATGAGTAATTTCCTACTTCACGAACACCCCTACAGTGGCACCTCCAACAGCTCGTGTGCCGCCCCATTTATTTTGCCTCTTCTTCAAACTCCACTATTTCGAACTTGCCTGTAGGAATTAAAAACCCAACGCTTTCTTCTGTATTTCATCTCCATTGTAGTGCCATTGAACCCCGCAGCACTTCCATTTCATTTCCATAGCACATTTATTTCTTCACCAATATCAAAACCATCTGTACCGTCTATCACCTAATCCCTTATGCTTCCAGTCCATCCCGACTTCTAGGTGGCCCCTTCTATAGTACACTGTGCGAACAACAATGATGACTAGGGAACCCCAAACTTCATCACATTTCTTCCTACGAAACTCGCATGCCCTCAACCGTTCTCCTTCTCCTCTCACTGAAATAGCAACCGCCTTCACCACTCCTCGCATAAGCTTTTACTCCGCTGCTCCTGCGTCGCTACTCTGTTCACAAAACATAAACCATCGTGCCATTCCTCTCACCTTCCTCTACACTACTTTCACACCACAAAGCCGAGCCGGTAACACGCTGTGCCCGACTCCCGAGGACAGCGATTTTTATGGCAATGTAATGCACCCTATCTTTATGACATCACCATCCGACGCTCCCCCAGTTCCCCTCTTGCCTCCCTTTTTCTTTGGAGCATACATATTTATTACTCTCATTTTCGTTTTAATGGTGGAGCCAAGATCCGTTTGTTTAGTTTCCATGAAACCACTTCTATATATTTTTATATGTATATTTGTATATAGTAGAGAGGAGAATGGGTAAAGTGATTGATCCCTATTTTGTTTTGAATAAAACGTAAAAGGTTTTCTGTGGCCATCGTGTTTTGAAAGGATACGCAGCCATTATTTTTTGCAAGAAGTAGATGTAAAAGAGCTCTCTTGTACTCGTGATATATATATATATATATATATATATATATATATATATATATATATATATATATATATATATATATATATATATATATATATATATATATCCTGTGTACACAGAGAACGTGGGAATGAAAGCAATACTTTGCTATGAAGTAAAAGGGGACCTGTGTATTAAACTTGTAGGGTACTATAACTTTAAAGTGAAAGGTGAGTGGGCTTAAGCATTAAGATAGGATGGTGATAGCCATGAAATTGTAGTCGTGTAATAATATATAAATAATAGATTAGAAAATAGGCATAAGGACAAACTTTGGAAAAAATTTAATCTAAAAGACGTCAAGTTTTATTGTTAGATTGAAGGACAAACTTTGAAAAAAATTAGACTGAAGGATAATGCTAAATATAATTAACATTTTCTACAGTGTAAAACTGAATAATGCTAATTACATTTAGCATTTTCGTGTAGTGTAAAAAACTGAATATAATGCTAATTAGATTTAGCATTTTCCTTCAGCTTAATTTCGGTTCAAAGTTTGCCCTTCAGACTAAAAATAAAACTTGGTGTCCTTCAGCCTAAATTTTCGACAAAGTTTGTCCTTCTCCCTAATTTCCTCTTTAATTTGTTATAAGTTACAAAGTTAGGCGTACCCCGCTATGGAAAAATTCAATTCACGCATGGACAATTACGGAAAAAATAAAAATACAATCGTGTCGAGTGATGTGCCACAATCTCAAAAATATAATAATATAGACTGGTTAACTTATTCTGTGAAATTCCAAAAACACTGATATAAGGTGTAAAATACTTCAAAATAAAAAGTTCTTATTTTCCAAAATAAAAATTTCCAAAAAATTCTATGAATAAAATTAAGTATATGTCTCAAATATCTTGTCTAAATTCGAAAACAATATTTTATTAAAATTAAATAAGCGTTATGGTCTATAAACGAATCCATAGAGACTATCTGAAAATTTGATTTGGACATAACTTACAATCTATAATACGAAATCTCAATTTTTCAGTTCCATTAGAAATATACAGTTAATTAGATTTCTACGTTTCTTGTTTCATAGAATTCCGACTTAAAACGAGTTCGTTATACTTAGTTGAAGTTCAAACCATAATATTACGAACTACCTCGATGTTACGAGCTCGACTGTAATTATATTATAATTTTTACGTTCGACTATCGTTAAAAATAATATATTCGTTATCAAAATTCGAATCTAAACGAAATTAAATATATGAATTTATCCAATTCACTTAGTATTGCCAATTCAGCTATTTCCGACCATCTCGGAAATAAATATTATTATTCCATAATTTATATTACTTAAATATTTAAAATATTTGAATTCAAACCATTTAAATTATCAAACCAATAGATTAAAATAATTAAATTAATTAATTATTAAATCTCTAAAATTCTGGAATGTTACAGTAACCCTTCGAGCGTTCACCTCGGAATGATTCCTAGCTTTAAGCTTTAAGTCTCCGACATTAGCTTCATCTTTGTCGCTCAACTAGTCATTATCATCTTCCATGTTGTCGTTGCGGTTCTGATCGGTAGTAGATGAATTGGCATTATCGTCAAGATCAAAATGGAACTTTTGAGGTGCTGGATTTGGTCGAACATTGAGAACCGCATCTAACTTGTCCATCAAAGCCTTGGCAGAATTATCCATTTTCTGGTTTAAATTGGCGATAGTGCGGCGTCCAACTCATTCCTTGTCACATCGGCTCCACCTACTGAGTTTTCGCCAACTTCAAAGCGGTTAGTTAGTGGTGTTGCTTTGTCATTAGCAACATTGTCGGTTTCATCAATGGTTCTACTTGCAATCTTCTTAGATTTAGCCATTATTTCAGACAAGGCATTAAATATTGATGAGAGTTCGTCAATTGGCCTTGATCTTAGATTTAGAGAATCTACAGTAGAACTAGGCTTAGAACTTCGACGGATGGCTCTTAAATTTGAGAGAAGTGCGAACGTGGCCCCATGGTGGGCGCCAAATGTTGAAACCAAAAAATGGTCAAAACACCAAGATATCTCTTGGATACTTCAACAAATGGTTAGATCTGAGTTTACAGAGCCACAAACACAAAATAAAGAGCAAAAATTAAAGAACAAGGAAATTTTAAAGTTATTCGGCTTTGCAGTAGCCTACATACACTATGGAATCACTTCTCATCATCAAACTTGAGTTTACAAAGTACATTGCTTCATATATTTCACTCATTTTATGATTTCTCTCTTTTTTCACTTTGATTTAGATCTCACTTAATCTACCAAAGGAATAGTTTGATTTCTCTAAGTGTGACGGAGATTGATTAATATCTTCAACACTTGAATAGTTGAGTGATTTTCCTTGATCTCATGATGAATTTGTGTTAGATCAAGGCTTTAGAGAGAATTCGCGAAGGTTAGAGGAGCTTGAATTGAATTTGTCAAGTCTCTAATGGAGTTTGGAGAAGATTTGATCCATTTGTTATTGGAGAGAGGTTGATTGGGATCTTTGAAAGCCATTAATGACGTTAGGAGAGAGCCTAGAGTTTGGCGGCACTTCGTGGAAAATGAAATACGATCCTCTTTCAAGTGTGGAGTATGGGGTATTTGTAGTGGGAAAGTCGTAAATAAGTATGCACAACTGGTATTTGCACTTTACAGTTGTCATTAGCCTGTCATTAGCTGGTATACGGTTTGGTTTCATATGTGATAGGCGGCTTGACTGAGCTTGTGTGGCATGACTGCAGCAAGAAGTGGAAATATTTAAATTGTTCTTTACAGTTATCCTTATATTGCATATAACAAGCTGCTTGCATTTTCCTGGTGGGATATTGAATTGAATACATAGCTTCATATTCACAGCCTACTCCAGAATGTACGTCCTTTTACACTGTCCCATATCGACATGCTTTTTTATTCACGTGATGACGGCTAGCCATCCCCCCTTTACAGTTGCGAACAACCTGGTCATGACTTGAATATGAAGGAACCAACAGCCAACAACATGACCACATCGTGATGCCCGAACAGAATGACATGACGCCATATCGTGATGCCCGAACGGCTTGGTTTAAGGTGTTTAAGCAACGTGCTTCATCGTTCATACATAAACAAGATCCATATGGTAGTCCAGCTAGTATTGAGTTGGCAACATGTTCACACCATTCCTTCAATGCATACAACCTTTTTTTTAAATTGATACATGCAATGTGATTCAATTTTGGTGCTATATGATTTTGCCACCTCATCCTTGCTTTGGTACCATCTCATTATTATTTGCCCAAAGACCTATACATAGCTCACACAACATGAATGGTTCAATGACCTGGGTGATGAACAGCCCAAAGCATACCACTTCTTGCGGCATGAGTTATTTTTTTAACGGCATCAGGTTTGCGCCATGAGAACTTTTACGACTTGGTCTTTGACGGCTGGCGACCCATGGTTATTTGCGGCTTCTATTTTAACGTACGACTTGGCCATGTAGCCAACGACATGAATGAAAGTGGCGACTTGGTATAGAAATAAGGAATGACCTGCCTTAGCAGACACGTAGGTATGTGTGTTTTGTACATGCAAATGCATACATTTTACTATATGTTTACATCATAGCCACGTGTCGCTTTGAGGCAATTTTACCAACTTGTATGTAATAATATGAAGTGACGATCCATTTTGTTAGCATCCTAAGATGCTTTCATGAAAAGACTTGCGACTATATAATACATTTTCACGTTTCATGCTTGTGGTTTGATTATACAACGACATGTCTTGGAGAATGTGCTTTTTCATGCCATGCTACATGAAGTCACATATGCTTGCTATGTAGACAATTAACGGTCTGAATGTTCGTGCATCATGTCGTTCTGACGACTCAGTTTGAGCGGCTTGACTTGCCCGACATGGTTTCATGTTGTGTTACAACTCAGTGGCATGTCGCATTACCGATTCGATAATATAAACAGTATATTGCTTATTGTTTAGACCGTAACCAATCTATAGTCCTTCGACATCGACTCTTTGAGCCGCGTTTTAATGGGGTTAACATTTTCCATTCGGAGTTCATGTTTTTTGTTTACAAAAAATGTGAGCTCCGAAATTTTGTCGGTTATGATTCTTTTTTTGTTGACCAATAAACTCAGTGTTTTGATGGCCTATGGACACTTGTATTAGATGGGTATTCTATCATTGATAACGCCATGCTAGTGTGTGAATGCCCCAGTTTTAATTCGGACTTGAGTGTGTGAAACAAGTGAGATTCGTAATGGATTGGTCACGCTTGATTTTTATTGAAGTGGTCGCGTCCAATTCACGCTGAATTACTCGTCTTACGTACTTTTCTAGCCTTTATATTTTTACCGAAGCAATAGACACAATCTGGAGCGAACAATGATCGTGCCTTTTTAACATCAACAACCTGTTCTAATACAATAAAACATAGCACGTTTGTGGGCGAATATTTTATTATTGAATGCCTATATCGACAATGGATTAGATAGTTAAAACTTTTGACTATGATGAATTCTCATTTTGAATTGAATGATGTGTTTATATGGAACTGTTTTATTCAACGGTTTACAACTCGTCGAATATTATCTGCGCAAACACGTTATTCTAATTCGAATTCGTACTATTGCTTAAGATCAACTAATGACAAAAGCCAACTGTAGATTTCAAGCGTCGTTATTTTAATGTCTTATATGAGAGTGTACGATATCTCACATTTGGGAAATACATATCTGTAATTTATTCCCTATTCCTTCTTGGAGAAGCTCTTAATATTTGTGCCCCTTCCCAAGGGGTCGTCATTAGTCTTTACTATGGAAAGGAATCTTAGTGCTCAATGTTCGTCCTCTTGTCGATCAGTTCTGACATCGGAGGCTCCATTGGATGCCCCTACTATGGAGTGGCGGTTTATAATCCAACGTTCGTCTTCTCCTGCCGACTGAATCAAAATGATAGACCTCACATAGTATCGTTGATCCCTGCTATGGACAAGTTTCCATTTATATGAAAAGGACATTGAATTTCGTGCCTCTGCTTGGGATAAAATCTAAAACTTGTCACGTCTAGGGTATTCAGACACTATGCAAGTGAACTACTTAATGTCCAACACTCGTCGCGCCTGAGATGTTCAGACACTACGCGAGTTAATTGGTTAACGTCCAACACCCATCGCATCTGAGATATTCAAACACTATGCGAGTAAATTTATTAATGTCCAACGCTTGTTGCATCTGACATATTAAAACACTATGCAAGTTGATTGGTTAATGTCCCACACTTATCGCATCTGGGATATTCAGACACTACGCAAGTTGATTGGTTAATATCCCACACTTATCGCATCTGAGATATTCAGACACAACGCAAGTTGGTTGGTTAATGTCCAACACTTGTCGCATCTGAGATATTCAGACACTACACAAGTTGATTGGTTAATGTTCAACACTTGTCACATCTGCGATATTCAAACCCAACGCAAGTTGATTGGTTAAGGTCCAACACTTGTTGCATCTGAGATATTCAAACACTATGCAAGTTGACTGGTTAAGATCCAACACTTGTCGCATCTAAGATATTCAAACACTACGCAAGTTTATTGGTTAATGTCCAACACTTATCGCATCTGAGATATTCAGACACTACGGAAGTTAATTGGATGGCTATTATATCGTCTCATGGGGCTAGCACCAATTCCTTTGTCGGACGCTTGACTTGGCGAGCTATCTCAATTTAAGAACTGGGGCTTTGAACCTCTCGCTTGGGGAAATGCCCCCCCGATGAAAGTTACAACCCACTCGTTTGTTTGTCGTGGCTCTGCTTCGTTATTTGGATCTTTGCGACTCTTCCCATTCACTATCCAAGGTAGTGCTTTTCTATTTTTTCATTTGTGCATGTTGTTTGGTGCTTGAACTAGTGTTGTTGGGGTCACTATGCTTCGTCAAATTTTAGAGGAACAAGCGCTCGATAAATAACCTGCAATATAAATCATCCTTGAGCAATTTTTTTTAACAAAAATATTTTTGCAAATAGGAGATTTATATAGGCAGACTTGCTCTTAGTCACAGAGCTTAATGATCAGTACAATGTTTGTAAAATATTACAAATTGTTTATATGAAGTTCAAATACAATATGAAGTAAAACATGAAGTAAAGTGCAAAGTACAGCAGTGGCAATGATGATCGCTCATCCTGGGCCACTAGAGTTGGGATGCCAATCGATGGTTGTTAGTTGATCACGGGCCTTGCAGCAGTCCTTGTTGAAGCTCGGTTACCTGGACCGAATTGACTTGTAGGATCAGTTTGCCCTTGAAGAGATGGAGCAGAGTCTGAGACATGCGAATTCTTCACATATTTCTGGAGTTTGTTTTTCCAAATCAAATTGTCAATCAATCTCTTCAAATGTCTACATTCATTTGTACTGCGACAGGGTTGATTGTGGGAGCGACAGAACTTTCTAGAGTTCTCTTGATCGTCACCTACTTGCTGAGGTTTTGGTGCTGGGTAATTTTCGGTGTCTTTAGTTGTAGTAAAGCTGTTCTCTGGAGTTTCTGTCAAAAGGGTTAATTTAGAATTTTTGAATAAGCGGGGCTTCTTATTGTTCTGGTCATCCCTTCCGTCATTTCCCTTTTTTACCACCCCGAGGATTTTTCTGATTGTATTGAGAAGCAGCAACTTTGGGAGCTTCAAGAAGTTGGTTACCATCAATAATCTAAAGAGGCACGAGATTATTGTCCACTCTCATATACTCCTCTGCTTTTTTATAGAAATTTTCAAGCTTGTTTTGTTCTTTCATTTTAATCCATCTACCGAATTCGCTCTTCTCATCTATGTCGTCGTTTAGAGACATAAGGATTATGCGAGGCACAGGATTCCTCACTTCGGGAAAGGCAATGTTGAATCGACTAAGAAAAGCTTTAAAGGATTCACCTGGATTCTGCTTCATTGCTGAAAGTGTTATAGCATCCTTGGCTTTGGTAGCATATACGCGGAACCGCTTCTTGAACTTTTTGGTCAAGTCAGAGAACCAGACTACGAAATTATGTGGTAGCTTTGTGAAGAACAGTGATGCAGCACCTTCTAAGTAGAGAGGAAAGTATAGGCATCTCAACTCGTCTGTCATCTTTGCTGCACTCATATGTCATTCATACTTAAATAGAAAGTAGTTAGGATCAACAAAGCCATTGTACGAAAGAAAAGTTGGAGGAATGAACTTCTTCGGACACTCTGTTTCTCGGATTCTACCAGTAAACGGAGTCCTATCTGGGGAGAAATCCCATTCTCTTTCATCATCATTTCCAGCTTTATTCTTCTACATGATTTGTTCTATCATATCTGAGATGTATTCTTTAGTGTTATGATGCTTTGCTGGGTTGATTCATTCACTTTGCCAAATGCTTGTCTAGGCAAGCGATCTTGATTAGAAAACTTCAGTCCTTTACGTCCCAGGAGAGGAGGTGCCCCCGTGGCGGGAATGGTTACTGTTCAAGCGTTCACCTCGGAATGATTCTTTGATTTTGGCTTCAAGTCTTCGATGTAAGCTTCATCTTTATCACTCAACTAGTCATTATCATCTTCCATGTTCTCATTGCGGTTCCAATCGGAAGCGGATGAATCGACATTATCGTCAAGACCAACATGGACCTTTTGTGGGCTGGATTTGGTAAAGCATTGAGAACCGCATCTAACTTGTCCATCAAAGCCTTGGTAGAACTACCCATTCTCTGGTATAAATTGGTGATAGCGGCGTCCAACTCATTCTTGTCACACCGAATCCACCTACGGAGTTTTCGCCAACTTCTAAGCGATTAATTAGTGGTACAGCTTCGTCGTTAGCAACGTTTTCGGTTTTTTCAATGGTTTTAATTGCAATCTTCTTAGATTTAGCAATAATTTCAGACAAGGCTTTGAATTTTGATGAGAGTTTGTCGATTGGCCTAGATCTTAGATTTAGAGCATATATAGTAGAAGCAGGCTTAGAACTTCAATGCAAGGCTCTTAAATTTGAGAGAAGTGCGAACATGGCCCTATGGTGGGCGCCAAATGTTGAAACCAAAATATGGTCACAACACCGAGATATCTCTTAGATACTTCACCAAATGGTTAGATTTGAGTTTATGGAGCCAAAAACACATAATAAGAGCAAAAATTAATGAATAAGGAATTTTTAAAGTGGTTCAGCTTGGCAATATCCTACATCCACTATGGAATCACTTCTCATTATCATACTTTAGTTTACAAAGTACACTACTTCATATATTTCACTCATTTTATGATATTTCTCTCCTTTCTCTCTCTTTGATTTGGATCCCACTTTAATCTACCAAAAGAATGGTTTGATATCTCTAAGTCTGATGGAGATTGATTAATATCTTCAACACTTGAACACTTGAGTGATTTTCTTTGATCTCATGCTGAATTTGAGTTAGGTATCGGCTTTAGAGAGAATTCATGAAGGTCAGAGAAGCTTGAATTGAATTTGGGAAGTCTCTAATAGAGATTTGAGAAGATTTGATCCATTAGTTATAGGAGAGAGGTTGAATGATATTTGGAAGCCATTAATGAAGTTAGGAGAGAGAGCTTGGAGTTCGGCTGGGAATCCGGTCCCCTTTCAAGTGTGGAGTATGGTGTATTTATAGATGGTATTTGAGTGTAGTGGCAGGGTCATAAATAAGTATGCACAACCGGTGTTTACACTTTACAGCTGTCATTAGCTGGTATAAGTTTGGTTTCAAATGTGATAGGCGGCTTGACTGAATTTGTGCGACATGACTGCAGCATGAATTGGAAAGATTTAAATCGTTCTTTACAGCTGTACTTATATTGCATATAACGAGCTGCTTGTATTTTCTTGGTGGGATATTGAATTGAATACGTGGCTTCATACATACAGCCTCCTCCAGAATGTACATCCTTTTACACTGTCTCATACTTCTGGCTATATAAACCACATGCTTTTTTACTCACGTGATGACAACTAGCCATTCCCCCTTTACATTTGGCAACAAGCTGGTCATGACTTGAATATGAAGGAACCAACAGCCAACAACATGACGCCACAACGTGATGTCCGAATGGAACGATATGACGCCATATCGTGATGCCCGAACGGATTGGTTTAAGGCATTTAAACAACTTGCTTCATCTTTCGTACATAAATAAGATCCATGTGGCAGTCCAACTAATATTGAGTTGGCAACATGTTCCACCCATTCCTTCAATGCATACAACCTTTATTTTATATTAATTCCTGCGACGGGATTCAGTTTTGGTGCTCCAAGATTTTGCCACATCATCGTTGTTTTGGTACCATCTCATTATTATTTTCCCAAAGACCTATACATTGCTCACGCAACATGAAGGTCCAATAAACTGGGTTATGAACAGCTTAAAGCTTACCACTTCTTCTGGCATGAGTTATGGTTTTAACGTCATTAGGTTTGCGCCACGAAGAATTTCACGACTTGGTCTTTGACAACTAGAGACTCATGGTTATTTGCAGCTTCTATTTTAATATACGACTTGACCATGTAGCCTACGACATGAATGAAAGTAGCGGCTTGGTATATAAAGAAGGAATGACCTGCCTTAGTAGACATGCGGATATATGTGCTTTGTAAATGCAAATCCATACATTTTACTATATGTTTACATCATTGCCACGTGTTGCCTTGAGGAAATTATACCAATTTGTATAATGATATGAAGTGACGATCCATTTTGTTAGCAACCTGGGATGCTTTCATGAAATGACTTGCGACTATACAATACATTTTCACGTTTCATGCTTGTTGTTTGATTATACATCGACTTGTCATAGAGAATTTGCTTTCTCTCACGCCATGCTACATGAACACACATATGCTTGCCACGCAGATAATTAATAGTTTAAATGGTATTGCATCATGTCTTTTTGAAGACTTAGTTTGAGCGGCTTGACTTGCTCGACATGGTTTCACATCGTTTTACGACTCGGTGGCATGTTGCATTACCGATTCGATAATATGAATGGTTTATTGCTTATTGCTTAGACACTAGCCAATCTATAGTCCTTTGATGTCGACTCTTTGAACCGCGTTTTAATGGGGTTAACATTTGCCCGTCGGAGTTCATGTTTTTTGCTTACAAAAAATGTAAGCTCCAATTTTTTTTCTGTTATGAATCTTTATTTATTGACCAATGAACTCAGTGTTTTGATGGCCTATTGAAGCGACCCGAACTTCCCCGGTCTCCGAAGAGAAGAGAAAGAACGAATTACTTTGAGGACAAGACAGATCAGAACGTAGACGGAAGAACATTTCATTGCTAATTACAACAATTCCATCAGAATACAAGAATATACAGAGTATAAATCAATATTACACATTATAAAATATCAGAGATTATAATACATTACATAGCAGTGGAAAATAATACAATACACAACTAGAAGTAATAAACGGATACAGAGCTTTCCGAGTATCGTTCCAGCTATAAATCAAGATCCTGTGAATACAAATCTATAAAATCAAAACTACTAGCTGCCCGTGTCAAAATAAGGGCACCCAAAGTTTAGGTTAAAACAATAAACTCCAGGTCAGTCATGGGACTGGTGTGAGAACTAAAACAGTTATTAATCTTTATTTTAAAGTTAGGTAAATCAAGGGACCACGTCGTATAACACGGAACGGGTTTCCTCCCAAGAATACCAATGCATAAAACAAACAACGCAATGCTAAATAAAGAAAAATGAAGCTATTATAAGACCCAGGTCCTATCACATAATGCAACGCAAGCCCGGGGATAGGGTTTTACCTTATAATAGCCAAAGAATGCTTGATACGCTAAATTTCATGTTTTAAACTTTTAATCAGACTCCAACTGTAAATTAGTAAGAGAATGATTCCCTAAGTATTAACCCCGAAGGCCGAAACCAACATCAGACTAATACCCAGGAAACCAGCCATCTTATCTCGTTTTCAGTTAGTTTCTGATTTTATATATAATCATAAATATCAATCATAGGCGGCATGAATGTCCCATACCACCATGTCGCCATATATAGGTATACAATCAAAACCGCAAAATGTCGTATTGGAAGTTGGGTTATCATTTATGGTATGAACTGAGGCTAGGGATCGTCCTCACCGATTCGAGAATGTCTAGTCCGAGTCTCAGGATCAGAGCTCGAGTGACCCTTGGATCGTCAGGGCCGGTCCACATGGAGTGGATTAAAATGCCTAAACATGCGTTTCCCCGCCCTAAGGGGCATAAATGAGCCAACGAATGACTCCATCGGCTTCGCATAGTCACCGATATATCCAAGGCGCCTCTAATTCCAACAACCACATAAGTCAAACTCGTCAAAGCGTGTAAAACCACTGACGCCACTTCAAACTAGAAGGAAACGCGTGCCCTCCCTGATGTCCTCTCCCGTTTCTGGTTCATACTGGGTGTGAAACTCGCGAAGTAAACGTTACACAAAGCTATGCCCCAAAGGCCTTGCTTTGATCATCAACCACAAGACTTTGCTTTTCAACAGAAGCCTTGATCATTTGCCACTTAGGCATGCCACACAGGCAATTCACTCTATGCGTTTGATATTCATCAATATATAACCCCTGAGCTCGTATGTCTCAGAGAAGGGCGTTAAGCAAGAGAATAAATTCTCCGTCGCCAAACAGATATATATTTAATAGAAATCAATCACACTAACTGAAATCCAATGTCATACACACAGTCCATTTACAAGTTCGTTCTGGGTCTGAACGAACCCGGAGGCACCTAGTACCCCGCAAATCCATCGATCTCCAAGTACGTCTGGACGATCACCAACTGATTCCATCCTCTTGGGTGTACGACCCAATCAAGATCATCAGTAATTATCCAAACGACGTGAAGACCTCCGGTCTTCAACCATCATCTTCATCTTCGACTAATCGTCGAATCCGTTATTCAGAATGGGATAAACTCGGCCTTTCAGAATAACTCGTGTATATAGTAAATAAGCGTTACACAAACACAACATGCGCCTTCACGAAAACCATGTCTCCCACTTCGAATTCCAAATCTGCCCTCCGCCTGTCAGCATAGGATTTCTGTCTATCTTGGGCCGCTTTCATCCTTCTTCTCACTAATTCAACTTTCTCGGATGTGTCCCGTATCATATCGGGCCCAAGCATAAGCCTATCTGTTGTCTCCCACCAACAAGATGGTGACTTACACAGCCTCCCATACAAAGCTTCAAATGGTGCCATCCCTATGCTGGCTTGATAGCTATTATTATAAGCAAACTCTACAAGAGGAAGGTGGTCTTCCCAAGTACCACCGAAGTCAAGAACACAGAGCCTCAAAAGATCTTCTAGCACTCTATTCACCCTTTCGGTTTGGCCATCCGTCTGGGGGTGATAGGCTGTACTCAGATTCAATCGCGTACCCATCGCTTCTTGCAAACTATTCCAGAACTGGCTAGTGAAAATTGGGTCACGATCGCTAACTATGCTGGAAGGAACTCCATGCAACCGCACTATCTCTCGGAGATAAATAGATGCCAGCCATGATGCGGTCCTCTTGCTTTTTACTGGAATGAAGCGAGCACTCTTCGTAAGTCTATCAACTATGACCCATATGCTCGTGTTCCCTTTTCTTAACCTAGGCAATCCATCCACAAAATACATAGAAATACTCTCCCACTTCCATTGCGGGACCTCCAATGGATGTAATAGCCCACCTGGTTTCTTTGACTCGGCTTTCACTTGTTGGCACACCATGCACTTTGAAACATACTCTGCCACATCCTTCTTCATTCCATCCCAAAAGAAAATGCGCTTCATATCCCTATACATCTTGTCCCCTCCAGGATGTATAGTCATCTTCGAGTGATGCGCTTCTTCAAGAACTCTATGGACTAAATCTCCCACTCGAGGAACACATAGTCTGCCATCACGCCTTAGCCACCCCTTGTCATCTATAACATATCTGGCCAGGTGACTAGACGTCTCGCCACGAATCAACTTTTCTATGATCTCGACTATCTGCGGGTCTTCCTTCTGCGAAGTCCCAACTTGATCAAGAAGTGTAGGTCTAAGCTCGAGAGATGCTAACGTGCCAGTCACCGACTCAACAGCAAGTGCGAAATCAAAGGTTTCCAAGAACTCTAGATTCTTCATCTCAACAAACAAAGGGCTCAAAATCAACCTTTTCCTACTTAGCGCATCTGCCACAACATTACCCTTTCCAGGGGTATAAGCTATATCAAAGTCATAAGATGCCAAGAATTCCATCCATCTCTGTTGCCTTAGATTCAAATCCTTTTGCGAAAAGAGATACTTCAGAGACTTATGATCAGTATACAACTCGAACCTCTCGCCGAAGATAATGGCGCCACGACTTAAGTGCAAAGATAATCGCCGCCAACTCCAAATCATGAGTGGGATAGTTCTTCTCATGAACTTTAAGTTGCCTACCCCCATAGCATATCACTCTTCCTTCTTGCATCAGAACTGCGCCTAAACCCATGCCACACGCATCGGTGTACACGGTAAACATCTTACCACCATCGGGTAAAGCCAAAACTGGAGCTGTGGTGAGGGTTCTCTTGAGCCTTTGAAAAGCAAGCTCACACTCTAAGTCCCATGCAAAGACTAAGTTCTTCTTCGTCAACTTAGTAAGAGGGGCTGATATCTTAGTGAAGTCCTTAATGAACTTCCTATAGTAGCCTGCCAGACCGAGAAAGCTTCTAACTTCGGTCGCATTCTTAGGAGTCTTCCAGTCTTGAACTGCAACCACTTTCACGGGATCCACCGCTATGCCTTGCTTAGAAACTATATGTCCAAGAAACCGAACTTCCCTTCTCCAAAAATGACATTTGGAGAACTTAGCTTTCAATTGATGCGCCCTAAGCGTATCCATCACTTCCTTGAGATGTCTGGCATGTTCTTCCTCGTCCTTTGAGAAGATTAGAATATCTTCCACGAAGACAACCACGAACTTGTTAAGGAACTCCCTGAACACCCTACTCATCAAGTCTACGAAGTAGGCGGGTGCATTAGTCAAACCGAATGGCATGACAAGCCATTCAAAGAATCCGTCTGGAGTCTTAAACGCAGCTTATCAATACTATCCTCGGCCACTCTAAGCTGATGGAATCTGGTGGCTAGATCGAGCTTAGAGAAAACAGAAGCACCTACAAGCTGGTCAAAGAGATCATCGATCCTTGGTAATGGGTGCCTATTCTTCTTTGTTAGCTTGTTCAACTCTCGATAATCAACACATAGACGAAGCGAACCATCCGCCTTAGTAGCGAATACCACCGGAGCACCCCATTCAGAAATGCTTCGCCTAATAAAATTTTTCTCAAGCAGCTCCTTGATTTGCTTACTGAGCTCTCTTCTTTCTCGTGGGGCCATGTGCCTAACGGGCAATGATACTGGCTTGGCATTATCGACTAGATAAATGCGGAAATCTATCTCTCGTTTAGGGGGTAACCCCTTAACTTCTTCAAAGACATCAGGATAGTCTCGGACCACCCTTACAGATTGCAGATCATCGATGGACGAGTCAAGAGATTCAAGATAACATAACATGACGGGACCTCTAGGGTTGCAAGAAATTTCTAGGGTATTACCGAGACGAGTCATGAGCCTCACCACCCTATGCTCACAATCGAGAATGGCTCCATAACTGGACAACCAATCCATGCCCAAGATCAACCCGTATCCCGTGAATCCGAGAACATAAGCATTACACGTGAATTCTACAGTCAAGATAGAAATCTTCAAATCCACACAAATCATAGATAGATGGGCGGAACCCCTAATTGGATTTGAAATACAAACGGCATCCTCAACTAGACTAGTACTTTGGTGCAAACTTTCAGCAATGTTAGAAGAAATAAAACTATGCGATGCACCAGAATCAAATAAGGTGCGAACAGGGTAATCAGAAATATAAACAAGACTCTCTACAGAAATACTACCTCGGTCCTGAACTGGAGCAGCGTTGAGAGCATGCACTTGCCCTCCAGAAGGTCCTGCACGCTGATTCTTCCCTTGCTTCTTGGGGCAATCCTTGCTAAAATGTCCGGTCTCTCCACAATGAAAGCATTCTCCCAACTTCCTCTTCTTCTTCCTACAGTCTCTAGCTATGTGCCCAACAATCCCACAGTAGTTGCATTTCCTTGGGTCCTTTGCCTTGGCCTTGTTGCCCTTGTTGTTCTTGTTGTTCTGATTTCTCTGATTTCCTCCCCACTTGGCGTCTGTCTTCTTGGCTTGAGTCTCATTAGCCTTGACTTCCTTCTTGCCATTCTTATCGTCTCCTTGAAGCAATGCCATGTCTACTAGGCCTTCGAAAGTGGCCCCCATGGGTATATGAGATAGGGCTAAACCTTGTAATGGCTCGTTCAACCCTCGTGCAAAGCGTAAAGCCTTCTTCTGAGGAGTATTAACCATGTCCAAACCGAATCGGGCGAGCTTGTTAAACTCATTCACATACTCCCTCACTGTCATGTCCCCTTGCTTCAAAGATATAAACTTCTCCAATTGCAGATTTGCCTCAGTTGATGATAGAAACTTAAGCCCAAACCTCGTCCTAAAGTCGGCCCAAGTCTCTATAGGTCTAGTAGCATTGGTGACCTCCCACCAATAAGTAGCTTCTTCTTTTAATAGCCATGCTGCTAATAAAACCTTTCTATGGTCTTCCACATCAAAGATAGCGAAAAGATCTTCGGTTTTTTTCAACCAATTTCGTGCCTCCACAAAAGTCTCCATCCCTATGAAATTCTTGCCACCCATCGCCTTAAAGTCCTTGCAAACTTTTGCGAAATTCGCTTGTGGATTCTGAGGAGGAGGAGGAACCTCAGTTACGGTGGGGGTAGTTGCTGGGCCCACATTGTTGGCCCTAGCTTCCAAGTACCTCCGGAACCATCCGAGAATGGTCACTCCCTCGGGAAGGTTAAGATCGGCCATACTGAAAAAGGAAAAGATAGGTTTAGAACGAGGAAACGAAGGATAGTGCTAATGGCTTTTGGGGAATAGCCTTTTAAAATAACTAGACTTTTCTTGGAAAATACTTAATTGGTTTTGAAAATAGTTTTTCAAAAGGTAAGTTTTAAAAACTCTTTTGCTCAAATCTTGTAAACCTTATGCTCTGATACCAAATGTAACACCCCACCTCCGCCAGGGTAACTCTTGTAAGCACACTAGCTTTGGAGGTGCGTTAAACAAGGTAAACATGCATGCAGATATCACAAGACAGAACATATAAGTAAAATAGAGTAGTAAAGAAGCAGATAAAACTAGCATTTCAAAACCATAGTCATGTTACAACAAAGTACTGGTCATTATTTTCCAACAAACAAAGTCTAGAGAAAAGCATAAACTGAAAAACTGAAATACATAAAGTACTATCCCCAAAGTGAAGTGATAAACCATAGCTAGCTCAATGTCCAAAACCGTACATGAGCAAATCCAGTAAGCAAGCTATAAGGATCCAAGCTAAGCTCCAATGTTCCCACCCTGAGGACCCTAGGGGGGAGGGGGGAAACGGAAGAAAAGAGGCGAAAGAAAACAAGTCAGTCAAAAAGACTGGTAAGCCCTAACTACTATCAGTCCATGAACTAGTAAAGTTAACTGGCATGAGAAGCTGAGATGAACATAAGGATAACAACATACTGGCATGATGATTAATTAACAAGATAGATAAAGGTGTCATCGCATAATCAAGGTTAAGTTTTGCACCATGGGTGTACTAGCATTCTAACATGTCAAGTAAAACAAGAGTTGATCCCTTGGCCCAAGCTTGGCCCAATATCATGAGGTGACCTAAATCAAGGTCCAACTACACAGTCTAGTTGATCGGCTCCCTATAAGCCTAGCTCGTCAAGTGTCGGTGTCATACGGCCCAAACATGAAATGTAGTTAAACTGCGCTAGGTCCACCCTAGAGTGTATCAAGTCCTAGGGTGTCAACCTCGGACACAAATCAAGCATGCACAGTCTAGATCTACGGGTACCCATGCCTGATTTTCCAACTCCGGACTATGTGCACGACCATAGTCCGCCTGGACCCACACCGGCGTACCTACTCAGCCGTCGTTTTGGTCGCTTACATGTCAGCCCAGTAATCGTGCCCCACCCTAGCCTAGTCCCTATGGTATCATGATACTATCAAGAGGGTTACTGCTGAAAAGGACCATGCAACTAGGGTTTCTTAACGGGTTAAATGTGGTTAACCCGATCCAAACGTAGGTTAAATTGGTTAAGTGTACCCAAGGTTCATGACTTAACCCCGTTTAACCCATCAAGCCCAAATTGGTTAAGTATTAAGTGGACCATGACTTAACCCTAATCAGGAGGCATTAATTAACTTAATGTGCTTTAACCTCTCACATTAGACCTTGTTGTGGTTACTAGTTAAGCCGGGCGGGTCCGGGTAGCTTTACACCACAACTTGGTCTAACCTCGGGTTCGAGCACAACATGACCAACTTCTCACAGTGGGTCCTATTGTTTGTAGCCACTAGTTAAGCCGGGCGGGTCCGGGTAGATTTATGCTACAAACTCAACCCAACCTCGAGTTGGCCACACTCATATTTTCTAAGTGTCATGTCCATTATGTTTCCAAAACATAATTACAAGCTAACATATCACGTCATGTTATAAAAACCATGTCCATGTCATAATGTTACCCAACCCCAACGTAATCCCATCGTTTACTTAATCGCAACAACGCATAAAGGATAAAATAGGGAACTTGGCATAATCATGACAAAAAGGTGTTGGAGCCACAAGTTTAACATGGTGGCATATGAAATGTACATATGTTCATATACTTGCATATTTCATTTTAGGCTTCAAAAGTATGCATAAAACCAAACTTAGCATATAAGTGATGCATGGTGATAAATGACATGTAGAAGTTGCTAGAAGTTCGCATTTAGCCTCACACGCAAGTTACCATAAGGGATATGATAACTTCCATGTTGCCAAAATGCAACCTTTAATATAAAGCTTGAAGCTTTAAGCTCACAAACTCAAGTTTAACTTGCATAACATGATAACATGTGTATAATGATCAACCCAAACTTGCATAACATAGCAACATGTGTCATACATAATGATTAAACCAACTTGCATAACATAATGATCAACTAAACTTGCATATCATAATGATCAACCCAAACTTGCATCATTCATTTAACTTTATATTTCAAAAAGAAAGTAGAAAAGGGCTTACAATGCTATGAAGACACAAATGAATATTTATCATAAAGATTGAGACGAAGCCCTTATGCAATCACCAAAAAACCCAAATATGAAAGCTCCAAATGAAAAACCCTTGAGCCAAATCAATAAAAACCCTTGCTTTGTAATAGAAATGTTGCAACTTGACTTGAATGCAAACTAAGAACACTTATACAAGCTTGAAAACACTTGTATGACTTCAAAATCTCTCATATAAATAAACTTAGAAATTTTAGCATGAGAGTGGAGGCCATGAGAGGAACAAATTTGGCATAGTTTAGTTGTAGGGTTGAATAATGGTGATTTAGGCTAGGCTTAGAGGTCTTTTTTATAGAAGATTAGGATAGTATTAGCCATAGGATTAACCCTAGACCCAATCCGAGCCATCCAATCCCGTCATTAGCCACCAGACCCGACCCAAACTCAAAGTAGGCGCACCAGGCCACTTGGCCACCCGGGGGAAGGGGTCGACCCCTGGGTCGACATGTGTGTCGACCCATTGGGGGGGGGGGGTCGACACAGTGTCGACCCTTCCTGGGCGGGAAAAATCCCGCCTATCTGTTTTGGTTTGAATTCGAATCTGAATCCGAATTTGAACTGCTTTCGGGCCTTGAAATTCTGAAAACTTCGTCGGGCTTTTTCTTGGTCATACGGACTCTGATTTACAAAATTTTGGACTCTATTTCGCGTATTTTTCCGAGACGAACGCAATGGCACAGCCCATTTCCCTTGATACAGATTTTATCATTTAATTCTGCCTCGATTTATGTTATAACATGTTATTCAGAATACGGGTTGTTACACAATTCTTTTCAATTTAATTCGAATTTCAATTCTTTTCAATATAATTCAAATTTCGAAATCACTTTCAATATAATTCGAATTTCGAAATCACTTTCAATATAATTTGAAAAATGAATAAAATCGATATAAATATCGTTCGCGTCAAAATGGCGTCAATCTAATCAACACGGCTTCATATATTTCTATTTTCAAATATTCTATTCAAATATTTCTTTTTCAAAACCGGAATGAGGCCCAATCAATTACCATATAATGTCAATTATACGGATTTTCTACAACACATGTATAAAATAACAACAATAAATAATCAAGCACCATCCAGAGTGCATTCTACACTATATAAGCATCAAATATAAATATTTAACGCTTATGACAGTTTGTCAATCCATCGATCAACATACAACTAATTATTGGGATTAGTGTATGTCGAATATCATCCTAATACCTGTGTGGGGTTTCGAACAATCAAACACAGATTTTATTTGTGCAGTTGGGCGATGTGTAAAATTTATCGTCCCAATCAATATCAGTCAAATGTGTGTATATAAACAAATCGTTCGATTTGTTTATATTAATTTATTTCAAACAAACGTTAGAAAATTCTCTTTTCAACTATAAAATATTTTTAACTATATAAATATTTTATTTCATTTCACATCACATCACACAACCAACTACACATCAAAATCAAACAAACAAGCATATAAGCCGTCCATGGTCTGTGGACGACGGGTGTCGGGTGCTAGTCAACACCGTCTACATCCTAGTATATATTTTAACTAGAAAAATTAAATTAAAGGTGAGAAGTTCTCACCAAGAGCTAAACCAAACACCACGACTCTTCATATGTAGAACATCTCGCCGTGCTCGCCATTTGTCACTTTCGTCGTCTGTGTTCACTACTTACATAAAAATACGATTTTTAAACTTCTTTCACATATATAAAAATTCAATTTTTATTATCCTTTCACATATATAAAAATTCAATTTTTATTCTTCTTTCACATATATAAAAGTTTGATTTTTATTCTTCTTTCACATATATAAAAATTCGATTTTTATTCTTCTTAAAATCGGCTTTCTATACTTCTAAAAAATCAAACCTTTCCTTTGTTTTGAAAATCAAACATTTACTTTGTTTTATAAATCAACTCTTTTCGTAACATAGAAATCATAACTTCGTGTTAAAAATTCTAACTTCACATGTAAATAAATCCTAACATTATATATTAAAAATTAGATCTTTATTTAAACAAAATCCCTTTTTTTATATAAAACCACAATGCTATTTTAAAAAAAAAACTGATTTTTTACTTTGCTTTTTATATATAAATAATTATATTTTTAACCGTTATATAATATAAAAATTATATTTTTAACTTGCTAACCAACAAGTAAAAATCACATTTTTAGCGTTATTTCAAACAAATCAAAATCACATCTTTATATGTTAATTTAAAACTCTAACCTTTATGTAAATAAAATCTATAACTTTATATAAATAAAAATCTCGACTTCCATGTATATAGATGTCAGTAAAAATCTCACCTTGATACGATCAAAAATCATGCCTTCATACAATTAAAAATCATGTTTTTATATTAATAAAAATCATATTTTTATTATTAAAAAACGTATTTTTAAAACCATAATTATATATAAATTTCAGTTCTTTTTATAAACAATGATATTTTAATATAAAAACTGATTTTCCCTAAAATAATAACATAAAAAAATATAAAATAAAAAGGAAGAAATTTAAACACTCACGGTTTTCAGTCCTTTTACAGAGGAGGGGGGTCGTGGCATGATCGGAGATGGTGGCTGGCGACTCGGCGTCACGGTGGTGGTTGCTGGCGACAAGGAGGTGCTGGTTGGTCCTCGCACGATGATGTGACAATGGCGAGCGAGGAGGCGATCGAGGTGAACGGCGCGCGCTTCGATGGAGTTGGCCGGAGTGGAGGAGAAAGCGGTGGAGGCGGTCTGGGGGTGGCGATCGGGTGTAGTAGGTTGAGCGACGAGATCGAGGGTTCCCCTTTTTTTATTTTTTATATATTTTAATTTCTCCTGTTGAATGATTTGAACGTGGAGGTTAGGGGAAAGGAAATATAAGAGGGGGTTTGACTTTAAAGGTAGAGAGGGGGGAGAATGATTATATAATATAATATACATATATTTAATTATGTTAAATTCTAAAGCAACTTTTTATTTTCAACTCGAAATCGAACCCACCGACTATCGTCCTTAGCTAATTACCCCAATTCCGAACACAATGGGATATGTTTCGTAAGCCAAATCGGCCGTTACGACCAGTTTCTGCTAAATTAAAATATAAATATTTATATATTCAATTCAAACGTACATTTCTATTTACCGGGGCCATACACGGACTCTAAAAATTCCAAAAAAATAGTTTCTTGATTCGTATTGACGATACGGTCCTAACAAAACTAATGTCGTCGAATTCTGAGACCGTCTGAAAAATGTCCATTTTCCAGTCGATTGAAATAAACTAAAACTGGTCAAACGCTTTTTCCTCTTCCACGCTCACATATTCATTTGAAAAATTATGAAATTCGAAACCTAGCAATCATTTGACATCGCGGATCCAACAGAAATGGTTTCGTCGAAAACCCAGGTCGTTTGCAAAATTCCCATTTTTAAGGGCCAAAATTCTATAGCGACTATTCTGAATTTTCAACTGGACATATTTTTTTATCCCCACTATGAAATTTCAATTTTTTGGTTTCATTGGAAAGATATTCTCTATTAGATTCAAATATTTTTGGTTTCGTTAAAATCTGGTTAATTTTGAATCCTGTACATTCATTTGAAATTTGAAATCGAATTATCGAACTACCGCACCATTTTCAATTCCTTTTATAATTTAAAATAAATATTTATATTCTAACGACGATCTACATAATATATACATTCGAATTCTGTTCAAAATAACTTTCTCGTCAATATTATTTAAAATAATTCATTTTAAATAATCAAAATTCGCTAAATTCGCCAAAATAAAAATTTTAAATTGGCTCGCATTTCCAGGTTGTTACAATCTCCCCCACTTAAAACTTTTCTTCCCCGAAAGGGAACGAGGCCGAAAGTTGTTTAACTAATCAACTCAACTTTCAGTGTTTTCATCACGGCTTAAGTTCTTCAACTTTTCAGTTTCTAAGAACTTTTCAAATTTTTCAAAAATTTGGCTAACACCCTAAATTTTCGAAAAATTTCGCCATAACCCCCTCTGCACTTGGAGCACCGGGAAAATCCCGAAATTGCCATACATGCCCTCTGATCTCAAAAAGAAAACGAAAAAGCCAAGCGGCTAGCCAATCAGCTCATAAAATCATCATCACCCAAACAAAACAGTAAATTATGGTAAACATGTACCTATTTGTCGGGCAAACAATTTTATTTCTCTGCTCTAGCCTCCTTGCTATGACCTGTTCAATGTAAGTACATGTATATGCAAGCAAATGCGACTAATTTTCAAACAATTCAATATTTGATTCTATTAGGCGTAATGGTTCAAAATTTCAAACAAATAGACAAACAACACAACCATCAATCAATTAGTTGGTTATCTTTTCAAATTCATTACTTAAATACATAGTCCAAAAATCAGATTTTTGATGCCAAATCACAACATTAGGCCCTATATAATTTTGGTTCTCACACCAGTCAATTGGAAATATATAGAAATCCCACCTTCGAAACACGAAAATAAATTTTGATGATGTTCAAATGATCATCAGAATCATCTTCGAGCGACTAGAGTGTGATTCTATATCTACCCAATATATTAAAACTTCGAATACACGCGGATCAGACGTATGCACAAAATCTATATATACTGGATTGTCCACATCAATATAAATAATCAAATACGAATAATTGATTTAAATTTTCAAAACATAACTTGTTTTCAATTTTATTTCAAAAACGCTACTCTTCACACTCGTTCTAGGATACTACTGATCCTATCTCTAACGAGTCATTCTAATTGGATATTACTAATCCAATATCTGATTAATTCTTTTGTATGGTTCTAACGTGCCTTGTTCTCGAGCTCTGTAAACCAGAGCTCTGATACCAACTGAAGCGACCCAAACTTCCCCGGTCTCCGAAGAGAAGAGAAAGAATGAATTACTTTGAGGATAAGACAGATCAGAACGCAGACGAAAGAACTTTTCATTGCTAATTACAATAATTCCATCATAATACAAGAATATACAGAGTATAAATCAATATTACACATTATAAAATATCAGAGATTACAATACATTACATAGCAGCGGAAAATAATACAATACACAACTAGAAGTAATACACGGATACAGAGCTTTCCGGGTATCGTTCCATGTAACACCCCGCCTCCGCTAGGGTCACTCGCAAAGGAATGCACTAGCTTTAGAGGGGCATTATTGGTAAACATGCACAGAAATATCACAAGACAGAACATATAAAATAACGGAAGTAAAATCGAACTTTCATAAACATGAATACATAAGGTCTAAAGCCTTTTACATCAGAGTACATCAAAACCTGTCTTGCAATAGTAAAGAAGCATAAAGACTTTTTCATAAATTATTCCCCAAATAAAAACAGTAAAGTAGCCATAGCCAGGAAAAGTCCAAGCCATCCATGATGACCTTCAAGCAGAAGAAGTCCGAACTAAACAACAGTATTTCCTCCCTGTAACCTGGGGGGGGGGGGGGGAAACGGAAGAAAAGAGGCGAAACAAAACGGGTCAGTCAAAAAGACTGAGTAAGCCCTATCTACTATTAGTATAAAAACTAGTAAAGTTAACTGACATGAGAAACTGAGATGAACATAAGCATGATAACAAGATAGATAGGCTAAATCAAAATAACAGGATGAACTACTGAACTCAGGTAAACTAAGGTGTCATGATAAATTACGATGTCAAGATAAAACAAGGTATCACATCGTCAGGTTTCTATCAAGTATAATATCCCCAAGATATCTATCACGTATAACGTCCCATGGCATCTATCCTGTATATCTGCTCTGCACCTACCGTACTAGTATCCCAACTGTATTACGTGTTATCCGTGAATGACCCTTACTCAAAAGTCGTGTAATGGTCCATGTCAACCTAATATGCCGCATATATAGGTTACTTAACTTATATGTTTCTTTCCATGTATAAGTTCAGTCCTTTGCCGTAGGCTGTACGGGTTTTCCCATGTAAACGGTTTATCCTTGAAGTTGTTTTGGACTGCACCCCTTGATCTAGTTGTGTTTTCTTACCATGAACTATCGCGCGTCCACTTAGGATTTATGCCACCTAGGACCGCTAGGGATTATGCTACCTAATGAACGTTTCCGTGTCTCGGTTTGGGTTTTGGCCACCTAGGACCACTAGGGATTACGCCACCCGTCAACCGCGCCCTTGATCCCACGTATGTATCGTGAATCGTTTTCCATGTCTAGATGCACATGTTCCCCAATGTGCCATCCGAGTTCCGTGCCAGGGCAAATCAAGAAATACGGAACTCGGTCGGGAGCTTTAAATCGTCTGCCGATGCAGATATCAAGGTCTGTTTTTGTACCCGTGGCTATGGTCCCACGTGACCCCTCCCTCAACTACTGAAAGGCAATCCAAGAAAAATCATGTATAAGAACCACTCCACGGCCCCACTATAGCCCACTTCCCTACGGGCCAACCTCACCCATGACTCGATAGCAAGCACATGGTCTGTTGGGGGTTCTCTGCCTTTCCGTACGTACACGATTGACTAAAGATGGTAGGTAGTCGGCGATGTGCTATCCAGGGCAAAAACAAGAATCGTCGACTCCACGCTAATCCATCCCGGTCTTTAGGTTGCTCGCATAGCAACCAAGGCATACTCTTGGTCCTTCTAACGCAGACCTTAACCTCTCATGGGCCTAGTATAATTACCTGGCAGCCCACAGAGGGATCCCAAGAATATCCTCACGTCCCCCGAAGCTTCCACTTCGGCACCTAGTGCGCTGGAGCTTTTATCCAAGTCAGATAACTTGCTCCCCCTCGTATACTAAGCGATGACCTACCGTATCAGGTTACTCATCGTTTTGAGAATTAGTCCTATGTCCTTAGCTAAGAATTATTACTTAGTTACCCTTAACTAAGGTTTACCACTTAGCTTCCTTTCCCGTTATCCTTGATTAACCACGGTTTTCTACCTAGTTCTTCTAGCTAGGGTTTGTCTATTGGGTTAAGTGTTATCATTCAAGTCCATGACTTAACCCGCCCACGAATCACGTCAAAGATTGGCTAAGTATTTAAGTTCAAGACTTAGTCCCACAAGTTGGTTAAGTGTACCCAGAGGCTCATGACTTAACCCTATCAAGTCAAATTGGTCAAGTACTAGCTTACCTTAATCCTATCGGATTATCTTGCTAGATCGATTAAGCATAGATTATCTTAATCCCATCAAATTATCGAGTCGGATTGGTTAAGTATAGGTTGGCTTAACCCCATCCTCTAATCGTACTACAATGGTTAAGTATATTCTTAAAAGATCTTGTGACTTAACCTTATCAGGTCCGCGTATTAGATTGGTTAAGTGTAAGTTACTTAACCCCATCAAATCATCATGTATAATTGGTTAAGTATAAGTTGCTTAACCCCATTAAATTATCACGTTAAGTTGGTTAAGTATTGGTTACTTAACCTCATTGAATTACCGAGTTTAAATTGGTTAAGTGTTTAACTTAACCCCATCGAATTACCGTGTTTAGATTAGTTAAGTGTGGATTACTTAACCCCATCTAATTACCGTGTCGGATTAGTTTGGTGTAAATTACTTAACCCCATCCCCTAATCATCTTGTATGGTTAAGTGTCATTAAGAAAACTTACTTAACCTTGCCAAATTATCATGTTGGATTGATTAAGTGTTGGTTAACTTAATCCCCGTCCACTAGTCGTATAAAAATGGTTAAGCGTCTTTAGGCAAATCAAATCACTTAACCTACCCAACCTTGTCATGTTTTGTTAAGTATCATTAGCCTAACCAATTTACTTAACCCATTTACCCATGTCATATTTGGTTAAGAGTCATTAATCAAATTAACTTAACCCTATCATGTGGCATTAATTACTTAATGCACCCCAACCTCTCACATTAGACTTTGTTGTGGTTACTAGTTAAGCCGGTCGGTTCCGGGTAGCTTTACACCACAACTTGGTCTAACCTCGGGTTCAAGCACAACATGACCAACTTCTCACATTGGGTCCTATTGTTTGCAACTACTAGTTAGGCCGGTCGGTTCCGGGTAGTTTTACGTTGCAAACTCAACCCAACCTCGAGTTGGCCACTTTCATGTTTAGTCTAGTGTCATGTTCATAGTCAAGTTTTCAAGCAATTGGGTAGACCTAACTTAATAGGTAAATTCCCAATGGGTAGACCTAACTTAATAGGTAAATTCCCAAGCTTATGTTTTTATGCATACTTACATGTCAACTTCCATGTTATACTTCAAGTCATGTTTTCAAGTATAAACACATGTCATATTTAACGTTACATGTTGTCATGTTTATACCCATTTACCCAAGTCATATTCATGTCATTATGTTTCCCCATAATGTGACCCCAACGCTTTTTAAACTAGCATATACGTTCGCAACAACGTGATGGATTAAAAGAAGAGACTTGGCAAAGGAATGACAAAAATGGGTATTAAGCCACAAGTTAATCATGGTGGCAAATGAGGCACAAATGTGTTCATTAGCTTGCATGTTACATTCTTAAGCCTCTAAAACATGCATCAACCCAAACTTGGTACATAAGCGAATCATGGTGACAAAAGACATGGAATGATGGCTAGAAACTCGCATATATCATCATATAAGGATTATGACTTCATATGCAAGTTGACATAATGATTATGAAGATTCTCATGTTGCATAATGCAACATTTCAACATAAAGGTTGTGGCTTTTAACTCATAAGATCAAGATAATGACTTCATAAACTTGCATAACATGATAGCATGCATCATTCTAATTAATCAAACCCAAACTTTCAACATGAACATTTAGCTTCATAGTTAATATCTAAGAGTAGGGAAGGGCTTACATTGCTATGAAGGCCTAAATCGATTAAACTAAAGCTTATGATGAAGCCTATGCATGCCATCACCCAAAAACCCAAAGATGGATGCTCCAAATCACTAAAAACACCGTCTTTATGAACAAAGATCAAAGCTTTTGTCTTGAAATCAACTTGAGGGGCTCTCATACTAACATAGGGACTCTCTAATACTCTCATGTTCATGAAACCTCTCATAGAAATGAAGTGGAGGCTAGGATAGTTGAGTGGAGGCCATGAGAGTAGAAATTTTGCCATAGTTTAGTTACATGAGTGAATAATGAGGGTTTAGGGGTGGGTTAGGGGCTTATTTATAGAAGATTAGGCTAGTTAGGACCCTTAGATTAACCCTAGGATAGATCCCTGCCCTCAAAAATCGTCACAAGCCTCCAAAACAAGACCAAGGGCCAAAACAGGTGCACCAGGCCAGCCAGGGTCAAGCCAGAAGGCTGTGCAGGTTTTTGGCTCGACACGGGCGCACTTCCCAAGTGCGCCAGTGTATTTTTGTGCTGGCGCACTTCACAAGTGCGCCAGTGCATTCTGGCTTGTTTTCGGTTTTTCTGCCTAACTTCGTTCGTCCATATCTTCTTCATACGGACTCCGATTTACGAAATTTCGGACTCTATTTCGCGTATTTTTCCGAGACGAACGCAATGGCGCAACCCGTTTATCCTGATTCAGATTTTATAATTTAATTCTGCCTTGATTCTTGTCTTAACACGTTGCTAAAAATTCAGGTTGTTACATCCTCCCCAACTTAAAGGATTTCGTCCCCGAAATCTCCAAGTTAGGAATAACGTATCCTACCATCCATCATTCATCTACTCACAACATCATCCACAAGCAACCATTGTCCTTAGATGATTTCTAATGCTGTATGAATATATGCAAAACGTGTGTGTACGTGTTCCTTAGCTAATGCTAATGATCAGGCCTGAATAATCTTTCTAATGCAAAATATGTATAGTGCCATGAATCCAACATGTATGCAAATAGTCCTAGCCATATAGGTACTATATGCGTGCACAATCATTCATTCATATGCAACAACCGCATGATAATACATTCGATTTCATCCATAAACAAGTATAAATACTCGTGCATATGCAATATGAAATGTGACCGAGTCGAGCTAGTATCTAATGTGTATTCGCGCATCCACGAGCAACCACTTGCAACCACTTGCAACCATATCAATCATAACATGTTTCAAATACATGTTTACATCCATAGGGTTCTACCTAGGATTCCCTGGAACAGGGTCGAGAAGAAAAACAAGACAAACTCCTTACGGGGTTTGTAACAGAAAATAGGACCGAGAGGATGTCCACAAAAGATAGCCTACAAGTAAGCTCTACAGAAAATAGGGATCAAGGAGATACTCCCAAAAAGAGATATCATGCGCGTATCTAGTCTTTGACCATCAAAGTCGTACTTCCTTGAGCTCAATTCCATTGTGCCTCGACCGTCTTTTAACTTCGCGATTTCGTAGCTTCTTATTTCCTGTTTCCATAACATGAGCTGGAACTCATTTCCTCGTCGCCTCTCGTTCCACTTGCACTTATCCTCTTTCTAGAATACTTGACGCAAACATGACTGCGTACTCATGATCTCATGCAAGCCTCCCAAAATTCACTAGTGAACCTTGGATCTCGTACCATAAGGTATTCCACGTAGAAAAAACTTTCTCTTGAAAGTAAACAGATGCCAACCAGGTTATCAAGCGCACTTACTAGGGTGACTTCTATAACCCATGCATAAGTGAAATAGACCATCCGTCTCATCGGCGAACGCCACTCGATCGGGCTTCAAATTTCCAATAAAGGTATCCAGGGATTCTAAGTAACTAGTCATGACAGAACCTCAAAAAGGTTACACGATACTTCGAGGGTATTACCAAGGCTAGTCAAAAGTCTAACTACCCTCCTATCAAAACCGGGAGTGGCACCCCTTACTGGATAACCACTTCATCCCTAGAATCCATCCATAACTTATAAACATAAGCATTATTTCCAAACTCAACACTTGGCATAGACATTCTCAAATTCGGGTTATTACATTCCAGCTGTAAATCAAGATCCTATGAATACAAATTGCAAAACCAAAACTACTTGCTGCCCGTGTCAAAATAAGGGCACCCAGAGTTTAGGTTAAAACAATAAACTCCAGGTCAGTCATGGGACTGTTGTGAGAACAAAAATAGTTATTAATCTTTATTTTAAAGTTAGGTAAATCAAGGGACCACGCCGTATAACACGGAATGGGTTTCCTCCCAAGAATACCAATGCATAAAACAAACAGCGCAATGTTAAATAAAGAAAAAAGAAGCTATTATAAGACCCAGGTCCTATCACACAATGCAACGCAAGCCGGGGGATAGGGTTTTACCTTATAATAGCCAAAGAATGCTTGATACGCTAAATTTCATGTTTTAAATTTTTAATCAAACTCCAACTGTAAATTAGTAAGAGAACGATTCCCTAAGTATTAACCCCGAAGGCCGAAACCAACATCAGACTAATACCCTGGAAACCACCCATCTTAGCTCGTTTTCAGTTAGTTTCTGATTTTATATACAATAAAAAATATCAATCATAGGCGACATGAATGTCCCATACCACTATGTCGCCATATATAGGTATACAATCAAAACCGCAAAATGTCGTATTGGAAGTTGGGTTATCATTTATGGTATGAACCTAGGCTAGGGATCGTCCTCACCGATTCGAGACAGTCAAGTCCGAGTATCAGAGCTCGAGTGACCCATGGATCGTCAGGGCCGGTCCACACGGAGTGGATTAAAATGCCTGAACATGCGTTTCCCAGCCCTATGGGGCGTAAACGAGCCAACGAATGACTCCATCGGCTTCACATAGTCACCGATATATCCGAGGCGCCTCCAATTCCAACAACCACATAAGCCAAACTCGTCAGGGCGTGTAAAACCACTGACACCACTTCTAACTAGAAGGAAACGCATGCCCTCCCTGATGTTCTCTCCCGTTTCTGGTTCATACCGAGTGTGAAACTCGCCAAGTAAACGTTACACAAAGCTATGCCACAAAGGCCTTGCTTTGATCATCAACCACAAGACTTTGCTTTTCAATAGAAGCCTTGATCATTTTCCACTTAAGCATGCCACACAGGCAATTCACTTTATGCGTTTGATATCCATCAATATATAACCCTTGAGCTCGTACGTCTCAGAGAAGGGCGTTGAGCAAGAGAATAAATTCTCCGCTGCCAAACAAATATATATTTAATAGAAATCAATCACACCGACTGAAATCCATTGTCATACACACAGTCCATTTACAAGTTCGTTCTGGGTCTGAACAAAACCGAAGGCACCTAGTACCCCACAAATTCATCGATCTCCAAGTACGTCTGGACGATCACCAACTGATTCCCTCCTCTTGGGTGTACGGCCCAATCAAGATCATCAATAATTATCCAAACGACGTGAAGACCTCCGGTCTTTAACCATCGTCTTCATCTTCGACTAATCGTCGAATCAGTTATTCAGAATGGGATAAACCCGGTCTTTCAGAATAACTCGCGTATATAATAAATAAGTGTTACACAAACACAACATACACCTCATTCTAATTTATCAGTCACTACCCGTAAATTAACCAGAGAATAATTCCCCAAATATTAAACCCGAAGGCCGAAACCACCATCAGATCAATACCCAGGAAACCATTCATCTTAGCCAACCTACAGTTAGTTTCTAAACTTCACATTCTTAGAGAAAAGTTCCCATTAATTTTATCAAAGATAAATTCTTTTAAATTTATTCTTTAATCTTCCTTTGAATATCACTTCAAACTAGTCGGGATTAGCGAACCACACCGAAGTAATTATTTATTTTATTTCCCAATCCCAACCTATTTATCCCATGAAGTAAAACTGGTCATACTTCGTATCTAACACCACGGTGTTATCGGTAAATTCAATTACCATTTCACATTCAAATCTAATTAAAGATTTAACCACCGCCTGGAGTAAAACTGGTGATACTCCATTCTCGATCTTTTCAATCTAATTAAAGATTCATTAAAACTCAACTTAGTTTTAATCTTTAACTGGGTTAAAGAATCAGTGTCATTTAAAACACGGTTCACAATAAACCCAAAATACATCATATTTTAATCAGTCCCTAACCGTAAATTAGCAAGTGAGCAATTCCCTAAGTATTAACCCCGAAGGCCGAAACCAACATCAGATTGATACCCCAGAAACCATTCAACCTAACTAATCTCCAGTTAGTTTCTGATTTTCTTAACTCCTTTGGGTTAAGAACAGTATTCTTGAAGATACCGTTCACGACAACCCAAAATCCCATTCCATTAATTATCGGGTTAAGGAACAAGTGTTATTTAAAACACTGTTCATGATAAACCCAAAAATCAATACTAGTTCAATTCCAATTAAATATTATTTAATTGGTACACTTCATTAAATCTAAATAAAAAGATTTACTCTTTTTCTCAACTGGGCTTACGAATAGTGTTAATGAAGACACCATTCACGACAAACCCAAATCACATTTGATATTAAATACAAGGCTCCGGATAGAAAATATATCGGCTTATATTCAATATCAAATTCTACGACCAACAAATATCGTACTGGAAATAACGATATATATATATATCTTTCAAATTTCCATAACAATATCTGTATAATCACGAAATCCAATATCGAAATATTTCGAAGACAATTTCGATTCAAATTCATTCCAATGCAATTATTGGAAATTCTGGTTATTTTCAAAACCATTTCGAATCCAATTTATTTATTTAAAAATAAATAGAATTATAATTCTAGTTCAAAACTAGTTCATTTCGATAAAAATCTATTTTTATCCTTTCAAATATGGAGTTTTTCATCCCAATTCTTCCCAAATCATTTCTTATGATTTTACACTAATTATTACTATTTTTAATAATTTCATCAAGGCCCGTATAGTCGATTTCCATCAACGACCATCGAACTGCACTTACAGGGACCATTTTCAAATTTGATTTGGACATAATTCCAAATCCATCCGTTAGATTTCAAATTTCTAATATTCGTTAGAAATCTCTTTTCGATACGAACCCAACGATTCCAGTTTTTGGAGAATCTGACGGTCGGATCTCCCGTAATATCCATTCGAAGTCAATGGTCGAAATTTACGAACTGCCGCAGCGCGGCGCGTTCTATTCAGGCCATTATATTATATATATAATATATATTTCGTCGATTTCCTTTCAAAACGTATTTTATAAATCGTTTAAAATTCGTTTTCAAAACGATTTCAACTTTATTTTCAAATTCAAATCAAAATTAAAATTTTCAATACAAATTCGTTTTAATTTCATTTCAAATTGATTTCAATTCAAATCGATTTTCAGTTCAATTTCAACACGTTTTAAATCTATTCAAAACGATTTCAATTCTATTTCAATCTAATTCGAATTTCAATTCTATTCAGTTTAATTCGAATTTCAATTCTTTTCAATTTAATTCGAATTTCGATTCTTTTCAATATAATTCAAATTTCGAAATCACTTTCAATATAATTCGAATTTCGAAATCACTTTCAATATAATTCGAATTTCAAAATCACTTTCAATATAATTTGAAAGATGAATAAAATCGATATAAATATCGTTCGCGTCAAAATGGCGTCAATCTAATCAACACGGCTTCATATATTTCTATTTTCAAATATTCTATTCAAATATTCCTTTTTCAAAACTGGAATGAGGCCCAATCAATTACCATATAATGTTAATTATATGGATTTTCTACAACACATGTATAAAATAACAACGATAAATAATCAACCATCATCCAGAGTGCATTCTACACTGTATAAGCATCAAATATAAATATTTAACGCTTATGACAGTTTGTCAATCCATCGATCGACATACAACTAATTATTGGGATTAGTGTATGTCGTATATCATCCCAATACCCGTGTGGGGTTTCAAACAATCAAACACAGATTTTATTTGTGCAGTTGGGCGATGTGTAAAATTTATCGTCCCAACCAATATCAGTCAAATGTGTGTATATAAACAAATCGTTCGATTTGTTTATGTTAATTTATTTCAAACACACGTTAGAAAATTATCTTTTCAACTATAAAATATTTTTAACTATATAAATATTTTATTTCATTTCACATCACATAATCAACTACACATCAAAATCAAACAAACAAGCATACAAGCCGTCCATGGTCCATGGACGACGGGTGCTACTAAACACCGTCTGCATCCTAGTATATATTTTAACTAGAAAAATTAAATTAAAGGTGAGAAGTTCTCACCAAGAGCTAAACCAAACGCCACGAGTCTTCATATGTAGAACATCTCGCCGTGCTCGCCTTTTGTCACTTTCGTCGTATGTGTTCACTACATATATAAAAATCCGATTTTTCAACTTCTTTCTCATATATAAAAATTTGATTTTTATTCTCCTTTCACATATATAAAAATTCGATTTTTATTCTTCTTTCACATATATAAAAATTCTATTTTTATTCTTCTTTCACATATATAAAAATTCGATTTTTATTCTTCTTAAAATCGACTTTCTATACTTCTAAAAAATCAAACCTTTCCTTTGTTTTAAAAATCAAACGTTTACTTTGTTTTAAAAATCAACTCTTTTCGTAACATAGAAATCATAACTTCATGTTAAAAATTCTAACTTCACATGTAAATAAATCCTTACATTATATATTAAAAATTAGATCTTTATTTAAACAAAATCCCTTTTTTATATAAAACCACAATGCTATTTTTAAAACAAAACTGATTTTTACTTTGCTTTTTATATATAAATAATTATATTTTTTAACCTTTCTATAATATAATAATTATATTTTTAACTTGCTAACCAACAAGTAAAAATCACATTTTTAGCGTTATTTCATACAAATCAAAATCACATCTTTATATGTTAATTTAAAACTCTAACCTTTATGTAAATAAAATCTATAACTTTATATAAATAAAAATCTTGTCTTCCATGTATATAGATGTCAGTAAAAACCTCACCTTGATACGATCAAAAATCATGCCTTCATACAATTAAAAATCATGTTTTTCTATTCATAAAAATCATATTTTTATTATTAAAGATCGTATTTTTAAAACCATACTTATATATAAATTTCAGTTCTTTTTTATAAACAATGATATTTTAATATAAAAGCTGATTTTCCCTAAAATAATAACATAAAAAAAATATAAAATAAAAAGGAAGAAATTTAAACACTCACGGTTTTTAGTCCATTTACAGAGGATGGGGGTCGTGGCATGATCGGAGATGGTGGCTGGCGACTCGGCATCGCGGTGGTGGTTGCTGGTGACAAGGAGGTGCTGGTGGGTCCTCGCGCGATGGTGTGACGATGGCGAGCAAGGAGGCGATCGAGGTAAACGGCGCACGCGTCGATGGAGTTGGCCAGAGTGGAGGAGAAAGCGGTGGAGGCGGTCTGGGGGTGGCGATCGGGTGTAGTGGGTTGAGCGACGAGATCGAGGGTTCCCCTTTTTTATTTTATTTTTTTTATTTAATTTCTTCTGTTGAATGATTTGAACGGGGACGTTAGGGGAAAGGAAATATAAGAGGGGGGTTTGACTTTAAAGGTAGAGAGAGGGGAGAATGATTATATAATATAATATAAATATATTTAATTATTTTAAATTCTAAAGCAACTTTTTATTTACAACTCAAAATCAAACCCACCGACTGTTGTCCTTAGCTAATTACCCCAATTCCGAACACAATGGGATATGTTTCGTAAGCCAATTCTGCCGTTACAATCAGTTTCTGCTAAATTAAAATATAAATCTTTATATATTCAATTCAAATGTACACTTCTATTTACCGGGGCCATACACGGACTCTAAAAATTCCAGAAAAATAGTTTCTAGATTCGTATTGATGATACGGTCCTAACAAAACTGATTTGGTCAAATTCTGAGACCGTTTGAAAAATGGCCATTTTCCAGTTGATTGAAATCAACCGAAACTGGTCAAACGCGTTTTCCTTTGCCACGCTCAAATATCGATTCGAAAAATTATGAAATTTGAAACCTAGCAATCATTTTACATCGCGGATCCAACAAAAGTGGTTTCATCAAAAACCGAAGTCGTTTGCAAAATTCCCATTTTTAAGGGCCAAAATTCCATAGCGACTATTCTGAATTTTCAACTGGACATATCTTTTTATCCCCGCTATGAAATTTCAATTTTTCGGATTCATTTGAAAGATATTCTCTATTAGTTTCAAATATTTTTGGTTTCGTTAAAATCCGGTTTATTTTGAAACTTTTACATTTATTTGAAATTTGAAATCGAATTATCGAACTACCGCGCCATTTTCAATTCCTTTTATAATTTAAAATAAATATTTACATTCTAACGACGATCTATATAATATATACCTTCAAATTCTGTTCAAAATAAATTTCTCGTCAATATTATTTAAAATAATTCATTTAAAATAATCAAAATTCGCTAAATTCGCCAAAATAAAAATTTTAAATTGGCTCGCATTTCCAGGTTGTTACACCTATGAACGCTTGTATTGGATGGATATTCTGTCGTTTATAATGCCATTCTAGTGTGTGAATGCCGTAGTTTTAATTCAGACTTGAGTGTGTGAGATAAGTGAGATTCATAATGGATTGGCCGTGCTTGATTTTTATTGAAGTGGTCGTGGCCAATTCACGCCGAATTACTCGTTTTACGAGCTTGTCTAGCCTTTATATTTTTACCGAAGCAATACACACTCTGGAGCAAACAATGATTGTGCCTTTTTTATTACTACAACATGTTCAGTAACAATAAAAACATTGCATGTTTATGGTCGAATATTTTGTTATCGACTGCCCATATCGACAACGGATTAGTCAGTTAAAACTTTTAACTATGACGAATTTCTATTTTGAATTGAATGATGTGTTTATATAGAACTGTTTTATTCAACAGTTTATAACTCGTCGAATATTATCTATGTAAACACGTTATTCTAATTCAAATTCGTAATAATGCTTAAGATCAACTAATCGACAAAAGCCAACTACAGACTTCAAGCGTCGTTATTTTGACGACTTATATGATAGTGTACGATATTTCACATTTGGGAAATACGTATCTGTAATTTATTCACTGTTTCTTCTTGGAGAATCTCTTGATATTTGTCCCCCTGCCTGGGGGGTCATCATTAGTCTTTATTCTGGAAAGAAATCTTGGTACTCAATGTTCATCCTCTTTGTCGATCAGTTCTGACATCAGAGGCTCCACTGGATGCCCCATATGCAGTTAAAGCCCCGCAATATCCCCGCTATAGCCCATACCGCTCTTTAACTGCTACGCTATTTTAATTTAGCGCCGATGAATCATAGATCCGCTTCTAGCCCCACTATTTTCATCTACATCCGCTAATTCAAGGAATTTTTGCGTCCTCTTTAGCAATATTAATATATAGAGCTTGATTTGACTAGTTCCTTTTTTAAAAAACTAGTAAGGTTAGCGTAAAGGGATAAATTTAAGGTACAAGTTCCTAATATATGGTAATAATCAATTACACTCATCAAATTTAGCATGCAAAACTATGATATTCCGTGATATTCTTATATAACATTAATTAGTATTAGTTTCTTATATATGTATAATATGAGAAAGATGGTTAATTAATTTTCAAATATCTGGTTTTACATTTAATGAACCTTTTTGCACCTCCGCTAAATCCCCCTATTTCCCTGCTTTATCCCCACTACACATTTTTGCACATCTGCCGCTATAGAACCGCTAAGCGCTTTAACTGCATAGGTGACCCTACTATGAAGAGGTCGTTTATAATCCAACGTTCGTCTTCTCCTGCCAACTGAATCGACATGATAGACCTAACTTAGTTTCATTAATCCTTGCTATGGAGAAGTTGCCCTTTTTATGAAAAGGAATTTGAATTTCGTTCCCCTGCTTGGGTTAAAATCTAACACTAGTCGCCTCTGAGGTATTCAGACACTACGCTAGAGAACTGTTTAATGTCCAACACCCGACGAATCTGAGATGTTCAAAAACTACACGGGTTAAAACTTTTAATGTCCAACACCCATTGCATCTGAGATATTCAGACACTACACGGGTTAATTGGTTAATGTCCAACACTTGTTGCATCTGAGACGTTCAGATACTACGCAAGTTGATTGGTTAATGTCCAACACTTAACGCATCTGAGATATTCAGACACTACGCAAGTTGATTGGTTAATGTCCAACACTTGTCGCATCTGAGATAATCAAACACTACGCAAGTTGATTAGTTAGTGTCCAACACTTTTCGCATCTGAGATATTCAGACACTATGCAAGTTGATTGGTTAATGTACAACACTTGTCGTATCTGAGATACTCAAATACTACACAAGTTAATTGGTTAATGTCCAAACTTGTCACATTTGAGATATTTAAACACTACGCAAGTTGATTTGCTAAGGTCTAACACCTGTCGCATCTGAGATATTCAGACACTACTCAAGTTGATTGGTTAATGTCCAACACCTGTCGCATCTGAGATATTCAGATGCTACTCAAGTTGATTGGTTAATGTCCAACACTTGTCGCATCTGAGATATTCAGACGCTACTCAAGTTGATTGGTTAAGGTCCAACACTTGTCGCATCTGAGATATTCAGACACTACGCAAGTTGATTTGTTAAGATCCAACACTTGTCGCATCTGAGATATTCAAACACTACGCAAGTTGATTGGTTAATGTCCAAAACTTGTGACATCTGAGATATTCAGACACTATGCAAGTTAATTGGACGACTGTTGTATAGTTTCACGGGGCTGGAGCCAATTCCTTTGTCAGACGCTTGACCTAGCAAGCTATCTCAGTTTAGGAATTGGTGCTTTGAACCTCTCACTTGGTGAAGTGCCCCCTCGATAAAAGTTACAACCCTCTCGTTTGTTTGTCGTGGCGCTTGTTCATTGTTTGAATCTTTGCGACTCTTCCCGTTCACTTTCCACGGCGGTGCTTTTCTATTTTTGCATTGTGCATGTTGATATTTACAACATTTGACGCTTGAACTAGTGTTGTTGGGGTTGCTATGTTTCGTCATATTTTAGAGGAATAACCGCTCGACAAATGACTTGCAATACAAATCATCCTTGAGCAAATTTTGGTTTGACAAATTATTTTTCCAAATAGGAGATTTATACAGGTAGATATGCTCTTAGTCACAGAGCTTAATGTTCAGTACATTGTTTGTAAAATATTACAGACTGTTTATATGAAGTTCAAGTGCAACATGAATTAAAACATGAAGTAAAGCATAAAGTAACGAAGTGGCGATGATCGCTGAATATGGGCCATTATAGTTGGGATGCTAATCGATGGTCATTGGTTGATCACGGGCCTTGCAGCAGTCCTTGCTGAAGCTCGGTTACCTGGACCGAATTGGTTTGTAGGTACACTTTTTCCTTGAAGAGATGGAGCAGAGTCTCAGACTTGCAAATTCTTCACATATTGCTAGAGTCTGTTTTTCTGAATCAAATCGTCAATCAAGCTCTTCAAATTTCAACATTCATTTGTATTGTGGCTGGGTTGATTATGGAAGCGGCAGAAATTTCCATAGTACTGTTGATCGTCACCTACTTTTTCAGGTTTTGGTGTTGGATAATTTTCAGTGTCTTTAATCGCAGTAAAGATGTTCTCTGGAGTTTCTGTCAAAGGGGTTAATTCAATTTTTTTGAATAAGCGGGGTTCTTATTATTCCGGTCATCCCTTCCGTCATTTCCGTTTTTGACATCCCCCAGGATTTTTCTTATTGTATTGAGTAGCAGCAACTTTGGGAGCTTTAAGAAGTTGTTCACCATCAATAATCCGAAGAGGCACAGGATTATTGTCCACTCTCATATACTCCTCTGCCTTTTTGTAGAACTTTTTGAGTGTGCTTGGTTCTTTCATTTTAATCCATCTACCGATTCACTCTTCTCATCTATGGCACCGATTAGAGACATGAGGATTATGTGAGGCTCTGGATTCCTCACTTCGGACAAGGCAACATTGAATCAACTGAGAAAAGCTTTAACGGATTCCCCTGAATTCCGCTTCATTGCTGAAAGTGTTATAGCATCCTTGGCTTTGGTAGCATACAGGCGGAACTGCTCCTTGAACTTTTTGGTCAAGTCAGAGAACCAGACTATGGACTTATGTGGTAGCTTTGTGAAGCATAATGACGCATCACCTTCTAAGTAGAGAGGAAAGTATAGGCATCTCAACTCGTCTATTGTCTTTGCTGCACTCATATGTCATTCGTACTTAAATTGAAAGTAGTTAGGATCAATAAGGCCATTGTACGAAAGAAAAGTTGGAGGAGTGAACTTCTCCGGACACTCTGTTTCCCGGATTCTATCGATAAACAGAGTCCTATCGAGGGAGAAATCCCGTTCTCTTTCATCGTCATTGCCAGCTTGTTTCTTCTTTATGATTTGTTGTATCATATCTGAGATGTATTCTTCAGTGTTATGCTGCTTCGCGGGGTTGATTTCGATCACTTTGCCAAATGTTCATCTAAGAAAGCGATCTTGATTTGAAAACTTTGGTCCTTTACCTTCCCGACGAGGAGGTGCCCCCGTGGCGGGAGTGGTAAGCCTTCGAGCGTTCACCTCGGAACGATTCTTATCTTTTAGCTTCAAGTCCTCGACATTAGCTTCGTCTTTGTCGCTCAACCAACCATTATCATCTTCCATGTTGTCGTTGCAGTTCCGATCGGAAGAGGATGAATCGACATTATCGTCAAGACCAACATGAACCTTTTGAGGGGATGGATTTGGTTGAGCATTGGGAACCGCATCTAACTTATCCATCAAAGCCATGGTAGAACTAACCATTCTCTGGGTTAAATTGGCGATAGCGGCGTCCAACTCATTCCTTGTCACACTGGCTCCACCTACTTTGTTTTCGCCAACTTTAATGCTGTTAGCTAGTAGTGTAGCTTCATCGTTAGCCACATTGTCGGTTTCTCCACCAGTTTTACTTGCAATCTTTTTATATTTACACATTATTTCGAACAAGGCCTTGAATTTTGATGAGAGTTAGTCAATTGGCCTGGATCTTAGATTTAGAGAATCTATAGTAGAGCATGCTTAGATCTTCAATGGAAGACTCTTAAATTTGAGAGAAGTGCGAATATGGTCCCACAGTGGGCGCCAAATGTTGAAACCAAAAAATGGTCAAAACACCAATGTTTCTCTTGGATATTTCACCATATGGTTAGATTTGAGTTTACGGATCCACAAACAAAAAATATAGAGCAAAAATTAAAGAAAAAGGAATTTTAAAGTGATTTGGCTTAGCAATAGCCTACGTCCACTATGAAATCACTTCTCATTATCATACTTGAGTTTACAATGTACATTGCTTCATATATTCACTCATTTTATGATATTTCTTTCTTTTCTCTCTCTTTGATTTAGATCTCACTTTAATCTACCAAAGGAATGGTTTGATCTCTCTAAGTGTGACGGAGATTGATTAATGTCATCAACACATGGAACACTTGAGTGATTTTCCTTGATCTCATGATGTATTTTTGTTAGATCTAGGCTTTAGAGACAATTCATGAAGATTAGAGAAGCTTAAATTGAATTTGGGATGTCTCTAATGAGTTTGGAGAAGATTTGATCCATTTGTTGTTGGAGAGAGGTTGCTTGATCTTTGGAAGCCATTAATTAAGAGAGAGTTTAGAGTTTGATGGCACTTCGTGGAAAATGAAATCCGGTCCGCTTTCCAGTGTGGAGTATGGAGTATTTATAGATGGTATTTGAGGGTAGTGGCAAGGTCGTAAATAAGGATGCACAGCTGGTATTTGCATTTTACAGCTGTCATTTGCCTGTTATTAGCTGGTATATGGTTTGGTTTCACATGTGATAGGCGGCTTGATTGAACTTGTGCGGCCTGGCTGCGACATGAATTGGAAAGATTTAAATTGTTCTTTACAGGTGTCCTTATAATGCATATAACGGGCTACTTGGATTTTCCCGGTGGGATATTGAACTGAATATGTGGCTTCATACTTACAACCTACTCCATAATGTACTTCCTCTTACACCGTTCTAAATTTATGGCTATATAAATCACGACATGCTTTTTTACTCACGTGATGACAGCTAGCCATTCCACCTTTACAGTTGGCAACAACCTGATCACGACTTGAATATGAAGGAACCACAACCAATGACTTGACGCCACATCGTGATGCTCGAATGGAAGGACATGACGCCATATCGTGATGCCCGAATGGCTTAGGGTGCGTTCTTAACGAACGTGAACGGGGTATTTGAGCAAGGCATTTGAGCGGAGAATGTGAGCGTGGTACTGTAGCGAACGGGGAATGCGTTTTTAGCTACGAACGGGGTATTTGAGCGCGGTATTTTATTGTTAAATTAATTGTTTTGAATTAATTAAATACTAATTGCATAAAACAAAACGGCTACATTTTTCATTACACGATCAAAAATACAAACATAAAGAACACAATAAGACTGAAATTAAAACAAATACATGAAAATCTAAAATAAACGACGATGAGGTAAAGCGCTCAACTCTGCTAAAATAAACCCACGTATGCCCTCATCGGTAAGCTCCTGAACAATCTCCACATTTCGCGCATCATTGCGGAAAATCGTCAGAATCTCCCAAAGCTCCACACGCGTACCCGGTCCCTGAACAATATCCAAGCAACGAGCAGCAAGCTGTCTCACATGGTCGGTCATAAACGAGCTGGCATGCTTTACCTGTCTGCGCCTAGAGGGCTGACCAGAAGGGGGATCGTCCGAAGTCATCCAACCAGTATAGAAACCCGCGTCGGTAGGGGAGAAAGAAGCAGCTGGCATAGGCGCTGGTGGAGGTGCAGGTGCAGTAGGAGGCGCAACATCAGGAATCGGGTACGCACAAGAATATTTACGCAAACAACCCTTGAACATAATGTCATACTCTGGGAACTTCAACGACAAGTTTTTCCTGAATCGTCTGTATGGTCTGCCACCGCCGGTACTCCAAAATCATCAGAACCGTCAAGATAACCGAACTCTGCATTCCATACACCGCCAGGTGTTCTTAGCAGTCTGTCCCAATCGCGAAAAGAGGGCTTCCTGTTGTCCCATGTATTTTTAATCTGGGTTTCTGTGAACTCCGGATTAAAACGGTCGTTCGTTGCTATCACGACTGTTGAGTAGAAGTGGCTGACGCCTGTATCGCGCTCGGCTTAAAACACAATGCAAATATCTATGAAAGCGGACTCCCAGTCGTCCGTCCAATTCACAAATGGCTGCGAGGTAGCAGAGGTGGAAGATTTAGACATCTGTTTAACAAAAAAAAATCAGAAAAATTTGAAAAAAACATATGTTATAGAAAATTGAAAAATAAACACAAATGTATAAGAAGTACCTTTTTTGCAGCTTCAAATTGCTCGAAAAATTCAATTTTTGAAGGTAAAGAGTGGTGGTTTCGGGTTTAGATGGAGGAGAATGAAGGGTGAAGGTGGATTTATAGTGGCTGAAAGGGGACGTTGGAAAAGTAGCCGTTGGCGTCCGACGCGTCGGACGCAAACGGTTACATTTCCAATGTTCACGAATCGTCTCATGTGAAAGGGGTAAAATTTGTTGGCGTCGGACGCGTCGGACGCCACCAAAAAGTTGAGCGTGCCAATTTTTGTCTGCGAACGCACCCTTGGTTTAAGGCGTTTAAACAACTTGCTTCATTGTTCATACATAAACAAGATCCACGTGGCAGTCCGACTAATACTGAGTTGGCAACATGTTCACACCATTTGTTCAACGCATACAACCATTATTTTATATTAATACATGCCACATGATTTAGTTTTGGTGCTTCATGATTTTGCCACATCATCCTTGCTTTGGTACCATCCCATTATTATTTTCCCTGAGACCTATACATATCCCACACAACATGAATGGTCTAATGACCCAGGTGATGAACAGCCTAAAGCTTACCACTTCTTGCAGCATGAGTTATGGTTTTAATGGCAGGAATGCCTATGACATGAGGTTTGCGCCATGAAGACTTTCACGACTTGATCTTTGACCACTGGCGACTCATGGTTATTTGCGGCATCTATTTTAATGTACCACTTGACAATGTAGCCTATGACATGAATGAAAGTGGCGATTTGGTATAGAAAGAAGGAATGGCCTGCCCTGGTGCCATAAGAGCCTGCACCTGTCCTCCCGAGGTAGTCCCTGCCCTCTGCCCCTTCTTTGGGCAGTCCTTCACTAGATGTCCCGCATCGCCACAATGAAAACAGCCAGTCTTCTTTTTCTTTCGGCAATCCTTGCTGAGATGGCCTGGTGTCCCACAGTTAAAGCATTTCTTCTTTCCCTTGCCATTATTATCTTTACCACGCTTCTTGTTTTGCTGCTGTGGTTTCTTCTGATCCCCTTTCTTCTCGGGTGCCTTATTAGCATTAGCGCTTTTATCCTCGTGCATGAGCGCCATTTCTACTAGCTTCTCAAAGGTGGCCCCCATAGGGATGTGGGTCATAGCCAACCCTTGCAATGGTTCATTCAAGCCATTAACGAACCTCAGCGCCTTCTTCTACAGCGTGTTCACTAAGTCCAAGCCAAACCTTGCTAACTAATTAAATTTGTTAACATATTCTTTCACTGATGAGCTTCCTTGCTTCAATGTCAAGAACCTTTCCATATATAGATTTTCTTCCACCCTCGAGAGAAACTTCGCCTCGAACCTACGTCTGAAATCTGCCCAAGAATCAACAGGACGCTCCCCATTAGTGACCTCCCACCAAAACGAGGCCTCTCCCTTCATCAACCAAGCTGCTAATCGAACTTTCCTCCCTTCTTCTACATCAAAGATTTCTAGCAATTCTTCCACCTCCTTAATCCAATCTCTAGCTTCCATAAACGTTTCTGACCCTAGAAAAGGTTTTCCACCCATAGCCTTGAATTCCTTGCATGCCTTTGCAAAAGTATCTACGCAAGGAGGAGGAGGAGGAGGAATGGGTGCAACTGGTGGTGGAGGAACATTAGCTGGACCTGCAGCGGCCCTAGCCTCTAATAAACTCCTATACCATCCTGGTATCGTTACACCGTCAGGTAGGTTATGATCTTCAGCCATGCTGAAACGAAAAAGGAATGATTCAAAATGGAGAATTCGAAAGGTAAAGATATATGGCTATTGGGGATTATGTTTTGCGAAAAAACTTTCCTCTTTAAATTTCTCATTAAGACATGTTTTGAAAGCACTTCTTCCAAAAATAACTATTTTTCTAAAGTATTTTTATCTGTTCTGGTAACCTTAAGCTCTGATACCACGTGTAACACCCCACGTCCATTAATGTCACTCACAAAGGGAATACATTAACTTCCATGGAGGTTATAAGTGAATATAGAACAGAAAAATTACAACAAGACAGATAATAAGTAGTACTTGGAAATCTAAAACCTCATTTTATTGCAGTGGAAATTAAACATGTTTGTTACATCATCAAACCATAAATCATAGTCAAGTACATTATCCATCTTGCTAAAACAAAATTACATAATCCCATTACACAAATAGCCATTAAAGAAGATAACAAGCTGGACTTTACTTCAACGGTCCAAGCTTTCCAAAGAGAGATGAAGCAATCCAATCAAACTCCACTAGAGCTAGGTCCAACCTGAGGACCTGGAGGGGGAAAAGGATAGAAATGGAGGGGGTCAGACATAAAGTCTGGCGAGTATGATAATTCTAACAATACGATTATCAAAATTACTAGACTAAGGCATAAGCTGGAAGACAAGTAAATGTCTATGAACTATTAGGAAGATAAAGATAGCGTTTAAGATAACGTTAAAAATAACGGTAAAGGCACACCTAATTACTAACGAATAATTACTACACTGCACCGCACCAGTCACCCTAAAGGTTGATCCCGCTTGCTTCACACAAAAACTATATAAATAGCCTTGCGTACCCCTAGCTGACTACATAGGTGCCGTCTGCCCCTATCTCCACTAGGTGTACCCCACTACCCACTTTCAATCGGCTCCCTACTCGTAGATACCCGTGCTGGCCCCACAGTGGGGTGTATCACTCCACTAAAGTGGAAACCTGATACAACTTGAGAATGCACGACTTATACCTACACGATGCAACAACGTCTTACCTACCAACCCGGGTCCACACACGCCTATGAAACCCGTTGGACTTGCGTTGCCATCGCTCCCCGTTTTGGCCTCTTATAGTCAAACCCAGTATGCGTGTCCCGTCCTCGACTTGGGTCGAGCCCACAAAGATACGTTTGGGATACTGGTTGAAATGGGCCCCCACAAGCTACCCACCTAAGCTTGTCACCACTAGTATATCCCACTTAACCGTCTTAGTCATATTCATTTACATGTGTGTTTGGTTAAGTCTTACTAATCGTATTTCACATGCCACTAAGGGCACCAACTAGATTCCTCATGCCACCCAAGGCACCTACTTAACCACCATGTCCCACTTTACATGTTTATCTGGTTAAGTATTTCTTAATTCATTCAGGCCATAAGCTCATAAAGACCTCTCACATTAGACTGGCATTTATGGCAGCTGGATTTGCCGGGCAGGTCCGGGCAGTCTTACACCATAAAAGAGTCTAACCTCGTGTCTTTACAACTGTTATGCTTTAGTTTAGGCCTAGGACCTCTCACATTGGGCTGACATTTGTGACCACTGGATTTGCCGAGCGGGTCCGGGCAGGTTTACGTCACAAACGAGTCCAACCTCTTGTCGTAAGCATTGATTAACACTTATATTCTTTTACCCCAGTTTTGATAATGTGAATATTAGGCTCACGTCCCTATTTTGAAACTTAATTAGGCTCACATCCGGTCATAAACTTATTGTAAATTAGGTCCCTGTTTTCAAAACTTATAAAATAATAATTAAAAAAAAATAAAAAAAATTCGTAAATTAGTAATAAAATATATTACGCATTATAAAAAAAATTCAGTTCAAAAAACAACAAAAATAATGTCAGAAAGAAGAAAACAGCAAAAAAACAGAAAAAACTGCAGTTAAATGCATAATATTATGCACCTTTTTGATTTTATTGCATGCATATATGCAATTATTGCAGTTCTTCCAGCGGATAGATTTAACATAATTTTTCAGTTCATTTTTATTTGCATCCAAATGTGCAAATTTCTCAAAAAAATGCACACATGTGTGCAACATTTTTATAGGATAAAAAGTAGGGACCTAATTTATAAAAAAAACAAAGTTCTGAAAATTTTTAAACCCGCCCCCTATTTTATTTTTTCCGCCTTTTTGTATTTTTTTAAAAAAAATGTGCGTACGTTCATAATTTTTTTTCTCTAAAATATGGAAATAATGTTAGGAATCTACGGAAATCGAAAAAAAAATAGTTGCATACATTTATGCAATTATTACTGATAATTGCATATATGTATGCAACTTTTCTGTAAGCTGTTTTCAGATTAAAATCTGAAAATAAACCTGCACAAATGTATGTAAGTATTTGAAATTTTTGCGCACATGTATGCATTTATTTGCATGAATAAAAATCAACGAAGATGTATGTAGTGAAAAATATGCACGGATGTATGCAGGAAAGTGATATATGTGCATACTATTATGCATTTAACTGGAAATTTCATTTTTTTTGATTTTTGACGCCTTCGTTGATGGTTTTTTGTTCTGAATTTTTTAGTGTTTACATGTTTTATTTAAATACAAATTTATGTGATTTTTTTATATTTTTTTATGACTTTTCAAAAAATAGGGACCTAATTTACAAAAATTTATGACCGGGTTTTTTTTATATTTTGAAACTTAATAGGGACCTCTAAAAAACGCACCCTTTAATAATTCCCTATTCAAATTATTAATTACTTCCAATTTTAATGATGTCCATAATTGACTCAATTATGGCCATCCATTCATAGCATGCAAAATCATATCAATTGCACCCTAACATCTTAGTATTAAATCCTTAATATTACCCCTACCCCACGTTTATACGTTCGCTTATTCAACGCATAATATAGGCTAGACTTGAATAGTCTAACACATAGTACAAAGATAAATTATCACAACATATAGACAATTAAAATAAATCTAATCATAATAGGGGTGAAACTTGCATAAACTACGCATGTTAAGGATCAAAAGGTGTCAACTTGTTAAATGTCACAATTTACATGATATGATCATTGCCCAAATCTATACATAAACTTGCATATGGGGTTTTTAGGCAACATAATGATGGTGTGAACTAGCATAGGGTATCACATATGTAATAGCATAATCCTAGATGTCATAATAGATGTCATGGCATATGTTCATAACTTTTCTAATCAATCTAACTTGCATATGTAACTTGTCATATAGATCAACATAGCCCAAACATGATGATTTAATTAATATGAACTAACTAGCATAGATGGCTTTTTAACATGTATGATTCATCACAACTTAGCCTAGAAACTTTCAACATACATTTCATCATCATAGCATGATTTACAACATATAGGATATCATCACCACATAGCATAGGATTAATAACATACATGATAACATATACGACAATTCACATCATCTACTCATAATCCATTCATGACTTAACCTAATTAAAATGATAATAATCTTGTTAAGACTATCATACTCACAATTGGAGAAGAAAAGAGAGTCTTGATTTGCTTTAGAATTGAGTAGAGTTAGGATTTGATTAAGCTTTTCTTCCTTCTTAGTTGGCGGCGGCTCCACTGATTTCCATGGCGACGGTATGACGGTAACTATTCTATTTTTCTTGTGAATTTGGGTGAGAGACTACCTAGGTATTTATAGAGTTAGGATTTATTTTAGACTGTCAGATCAACACAGAACTAATCCCAGCCAACCAGATTAGGTCAAAAACCCTAATGGGTCATCACTCAGTCAAAACAGGATCAGTCAGAAACCCTAGCCGCCAGACCCAGGGCGACACCAAGGTTGACACTATAGTCGACCTGGGGGGGGGGGGGGGGAGGGAGGACGACACTAGTGTCGACTCCCTAGTCGACTTGCCTGGGCGGGAAAATTCCCGCCCAGCCCGCTTCTACACTTTCTGTTTGAATTTTAAATTTCCTGCGAGCTGTTTTAAATTTTCTGAAACTTCCGATGGCCATAACTTCTTCATATGAAGTCCAAATCACGCAAACTCGGACTCTATTTCAACCAGAATTCCGAGACGAACACAATGGCGCAACCCGTTTCCCACAATTCTCACGTCTGAGATTAGTTATTCTTCAATTTGTGAATATTAATATTAATAGAATTATGGGGTGTTACACTGCCCGGGTGCCATAAGAGCTTGCACCTGTCCTCCCGAGGTAGACCCTGCCCTCTGCCCTTTCTTTGGGCAGTCCTTAATAAGATGTCCCGCTTCGCCATAGTGGAAACAACCAGTCTTCTTTTTCTTCCTACAATCTTTGCTTAGATGGCCGGGTGTCTCACAGTTAAAGCATTTCTTCTTCCCCTTAGCATTGTTGCCTTTTCCACCTTTCTTGTTCTGTTGTTGCTGTTGCGGCTTCTTTTGATCCCCTTTCTTCTCGGGTGCCTTATTAGTATTGGCGCCCTTCTCCTCTTCATGCATGAGTGTCATGTCAACTAGCCTCTCAAAGTTAGCCCCCATGGGAATGCGGGTCATAGCTAACCCATGAAGTGGCTCGTTTTAGCCCTTAACAAATCTTAGGGCCTTCTTTTCTGGAGTATTCACCAAGTCTAAGCCAAACCTTGCCAATTGGTTGAATTTATTAACGTACTCTTTCACCGATAGATTCCCTTGCTTCAGTGACAAAAACCTTTCCATGTATAGATTCTCTTCAACCCGTGAGAGAAACTTCGCCTCAAATCTCTGCCTAAAATCTGGCCATGTATCGACTGGACTTTCCCCATTAGTGACCTCCCACCAAAATGAGGCCTAATCCTTCATTAGCCACGCAGCCAGATGGACTTTACTTCCATCATCCACTTCAAAGATTCTAAACAATTCTTCCACCTCCTTTAGCCAGTTACGAGCTTCAACAAATGTCTCCGTCCCGTGAAAAGGTTTTCCACCCATTACTCTAAAGTCCTTACATATCTTTGCGAAATTATCAACACGAGGAGGAGGAGGAGGATTTGCTGGACCTGCGGCTGCGGCCCTAGCCTCAAGATATTGACGAAATCAACTGGGCACATGAACGCCCTCTGGTATCTCAGATGCTTCAGACATGCTGAAACGAAAAAGGAAAGATTCAATACAAAAAGGACTGAAGGAAAGATATATGGCTCTTGGGGTTATGCTTTCCAAAATATACTTTTCTCTTGAAAATACTTTCCTTAAATCATACTTTTGGAAGTACTTCTTTATAAAAATTGCTTTGAAAAATAGCTTTTCAAAAATTCATATCTGTTCTGGTAACCTTCAGCTCTGATACCACGTGTAACACCCCACGTCCATTAATGTCACTCACAAATGGAATGCATTAACTTCCATGGAGCATTTTAAGTAAGTATAGAACAGAAAATCACAACAAGACAGATATAAACAGTACTTGAAAATTAAAATTTATTTCACTACAGCGGATAAACCCATATGTTTAATTACATCATCAAAACCATAAAACCAAAGTCAAGTACATCATATCCATCTTGATAAAACAAAGTACATAAACTAAAAGTCATAATCCCCAACATCAAAATAGCCATAAATAAATAGAAGTTGAACTTTACTTCAGCGGTCCAAGGAATCTTCTAAAAGCAGTCCAAAATCAAGCTCCACTGGTGCTAGTTCCAACCTGAGCACCTTGGGGGGGGGGGGGAGGAAAGAGATGGAAAAAGGGGGGGGGGGGGGTCAGACATAAAGTCTGGCGAGTGCGATAATTCTAACAATATAATTAAAAAAGTAACTAGGCTAAGGCATAAGTTGGAAAATAAGGAAATGGTCATGAACCATTGAGTATGACAGAGTAAACAAGGAAACAAGATGAACAACGATATCGTTAAAGCGCACCTAACCCACAAGGATAAATTTACTAAACTACACCAACACTATATGATAATTGCTATACTGCACCGTCACTAGTATACTGCACCACCACTAGTCACCCTAAGGTTAATCCCGCCTACAGACTTAATAATGATATTGGTAGTTTCGTGCACCCCTAGCTGCCTTCATAGGTGCCGTCTGCCCCTATCTCCACTAGGTGTACCCACTACCCTAAGAGATCGGCTCCCTAACTCGTAGACACCCGTGCTGGCCCCACAGTGGGGTGTATCACTCCCCAAAGTGGCAACCCGATACCACCAAGAATGCACGGCTTATACCTACACGATGCAACAACGTCTTCCCTACCAGCCCGGGTCCACACACGCATATGAACCCGTTGGACTTGCGTTGCCACCGCTAACCCGGTTTGGCCTCTTACAGTCAAGCCCAGTATGCGTGTCCCGTCCTCGATTTGGGTCGAGCCCACAAAGATATGTATGGGTTACTGGTTGAAATGGGCCCCCGTTACTTGACACAAGCTATCCACCTATGCTTGGTCCCCTCTAGTACATCCCACTTAATCCACTTCTTATTCATGTTTCAATTACATGTTTCAATTTTGGGTAAGTGTTTCTAATCGTATTTCCAAATGCCACCCAAGGCACCCACTAGATCCCACATGCCACCTAAGGCACCCACTTGACCCCCTCATGTCCCACTACATGCTTATCTGGTTATGTGTTTATTAATTCATTAAGACCGTAACCTCATAAAGACCTCTCACATTAGACTGGCATTTGTGGCAGCTGGATTTGCCTTGCGGGTCTGGGAAGTCTTACACCACAAAAGAGCCTAACCTCGTGTCTTTACAATTGTTACGTATTTAGTTTGTGCCTAAGACCTCTCACATTAGACTGACATTTGTGGCAGCTGGATTTGCCGGGCAGGTCCGGGCAGTCTTTCACCACAAAAGAGCCTAACCTCGTGTCTTAGACGATTAATTACTCCTAATTAATCATTCCCCAAATTTGAATTACTATCCCTATTCAAATTATCAATCAATTAACGATGTCCATAATTGACTCAATTATGTCCATCCATTTATGGTATGTAAAATCATACCAATTTTCACCACTATTATATTTTATGCCTTTTTAAGGCATTTATGCCAATTAAATATTTTTAATATTATCCCCTTTTTCCCCATGTAGTACGTTTGTTCGTTTAACATAAAAATATACGTTAGACTCGAATAGTCTAACTCATAAAATAAAAGAAAACATCACAAATCTAACATAGGGGTAAACTTGTATATGTGAATGCTGTTCTACATCTAAATTTACATAGGCCAAAATTACAACTTGCATAAATAACATATGTCATGGATCCAAATCTAAAGGTGTGAACTTGATGAGCTAATGGCCACAAACTTGCATAAACATCATATGTCATGGATCCAAATCTAAGGTGTGAACTTGATGAAATAATGGCCACAAACTAGCATAAATAACATATGTCATAGTTCTATATTTGCATAGATAATAATCCTAAACTTGCATAACATGATTCATATCCAACTCATAAACTTACATATGTGATTCATAAATCGCAACAATGGTGTAGACATGTGAAGTAGCATATGACATAGCCTAACTTTTAATTAAATTCTCACATAAACTTGGTGTCATAATCATGTAAGTTCACATATAATTCTACCCAACTTGTATATGCTTCATGTTTGAATCAACATCTAACTTTCCTACATATAATTTATCATATGAATCAATATAACAAACTAGCATAAGAAACCTGATGACTTGATGGTATATAAAATTACAACATGGATGATAACAATATAACTTTACATCGTAAATGGTAGCATCATAACATAACATCATAGATATTTCAATCACAATCCTACAACATAATTACAACAAGCAATCAATACTTCATGTCACATCCATACAATCCGCATTATAACTTAATCTAATTAAATTACTAATTATCTTGTTAAAACTATCGAACTCATAACTCAAAAGCAGTCTTGAGTTCTGAATTCTGATTTCTGGAGTTGAATTAGCGCTCCTTTGATGAAGATTCGTTGTTAGAGTTGAAAAGGATTGAATTTGATTTATTTTCTTCCTCTCTAATTGGTGGTGGCTATGCTGAGTTGCTAGGTGACGACATGGAGGCCATGAATCCAATTTTATTTTGATTTTAGGGTTTGGGTCTATAGGTGTTTTTATAGAGTTTAGGATTAGTTTAAGCCGTCCGATCAACCCAGAATTAATCCCAGCCAATCAGAGCAGTTCAGAAACCCTAATGAGTCAGCATCTAGTCACAAACGGGTCATCATTCAAATCTGCCGGGGGGGGGGGGGGCAGGTCGACACTATGGTCGACCTGGTGTCGACCTGGTCAGGGTAGGTCGACCCCCAGGTCGACCTGGCCCTGGCGGGAATTTTCCCGCCTAGCCTGTTTGACTCTGAATTTTTGAAATTTGAAATCTGTTTTGAATTTTCTGAAACTTCCGATCGCCTTAACTTCTTCATATGAAGTCAAATTCACGCAAACTCGGACTCTTTCTCAACCAGAATTCCGAGACGAACGCAATGGCGCAACCCATTTCCCTTAATTCTCACGTATGAGATTAATTATTCTTTAATTTAGTTAATTCGGTTATTCAAAAATCCGGGGTGTTACAGGTTAATAACTTCCCCATCTTATTCAATGCCAAGAATTGCCCTGAACCTTATTCCGGTGGTAAGTATTGCAAATATCACAAAACCAACGGGCATAAGACCTACGAGTGTAAGGTATTGGACGGGATCATTTAAAAGCCAATTCGAGAAGGGCATCTGAAAGTGTTTGTTCTGAACAAGACAATATCCGCTCAGCATACAAATGGACAACAAAAGATTTCCGCGAATGCAATAGAAGCTACTATGGAAGAAGGCCACCTGGACTTGGGTCCTCCCATAAATCGAATCAATGTGATCCATGGGGGACCACACCCTGCTGGAAATTACCCAAGGGCCAGGAGTCAATATCTGAAGGAACCTATGGAAGGGATATTCTCTATTCGGGAGGAACCATCGTTGAAGAATGCACGTTATGACCTCAAAATGCATAACCTGGTGGTTTCTCCAGATGAGATAAAGAAAGGGGTCCATCACCCACTTAATGATCCCCTTATGACAACAGCTTAAATGGGACTCTCTGTCGTTTCCAAGATCCTTATGGACACTGGGAGTGCCGTCAACATCACCTTCAAGCATGCTTTCTATCAAATGGGGATTTTTGAGAAGAAGTTGGAGCCAAGCAACGAACCGATCTTCAGCTTCAATAACGAGGGATCAACTCCCATGGGATAGATCAATCTTCTGGTTCAAGTTGGGCTGTCTCCGCCCCGTAGGACCTTAGAAACTCTCTTTGTTGTGATCGAACAACCATCCTATTACAACGCCTTCTTTGGGTGACCAGCTTTGGAGGAGATGGACGCTTTTGTCTCTTCCAAGTATCTTAAGCGAAAGTTCTTGACCAAGCAGGGATGGGATACCATCAGAGTAGAACAATTTAGTTCTCGCGAATTGTATTTCATAACAGTTGACAAATAAAAAAAAGGGAATGTTCTTCATACTTTGATTCTTATATTGTTTTTATACCTTCGGATAAGGGATTCTTACATCCCACATTCGAAGCTAAAGTAAACATTAGTAAAGCTTACAAGCATGCAAATGGTAGGTACATTTCTTTGGAAAGAAAAAGGAAGAGAGCTGATTACGTAAACTTGAATGAGGAAGGAGAAATTGTCACGGATTTGGATTCTAGAGGGAATATTAAAAGAATGAAGCCAATAGAAGATGTGGAAGAGGTAAACATTGATTCAAAGGATAAGACAAAGGTTGTCAACATAGGGAAAAGGCTGACAGAGCCCATTAAGAGCGAGCTAATTCGGTTCCTGTAACTCAACGAAGATGTTTTCGCTTGGACCCATTCGGACATGATGGGGATCAATCCTTCTATTATGATTCCTGCCTTAAACAATGATCCTTCAATAATCCCGGTTCGACCAAAGAAAAGACAATATAATAGAGACCAATTAGAAGCCTTAAAGGAGGAAGTCAAAAGGTTAGAAACAAACGGGTTTATCCGAGAAGTCCTTTACCCAAAATGGTTGGCCAACCTTGTGCTAGTTAAGAAGTCCAATGGGAGGTGGAGAACATGTGTTGACTACACGGATTTAAACAAGGCATGCCCAAAGGATTGTTATCTCCTTCTGCGGATTGACCAGTTGGTCGATGCAATAAGTTGTCACAAGATACTATCTGTTATGGATGCTTACTCGGGGTATAATCAAATTTCAATGCATAAACCCGACGAAGAGCATACAAGCTTTATCACTGATTGGGGAACATTTTGCTATAAAGTAATGCCCTTTAGGATGAAAAATGTGGAAGCAACATACCAAAGACTAGTAAATAGAATGTTCCAAGAACAGATAGAGCGCAACATGGAAGTATATGTGGATGACATGCTAGTAAAGTCAACCAAAGAAGAAAGCAATCTAAAGGACTTGGAAGAAATGTTCAATGCCTTAAAAAATTACCAAATGAAGTTAAGCCCTCAAAAGTGTTATTTTGGAGTTCAATCTGGAAAGTTCCTAGGATATGTGGTAAGTGAGCAAGGGATTGAAGCTAGTCGTGACCAAATCCAGGCCATAAAATCATGGAAGAACCTAGAACGAGTAAAGAAGTCATGAGCTTGAATGGAAAAGTAGCAGCTCTTAGTAGGTTCATTTCCAAAGCCACTGACAAGTGCGTTCACTTCTTTGATGTTATAAAGAAAATGAAGAACTTTGAATGAAACGAAGAGTGTAGAAAGGCTTTCCAAGAATTGAAAGTTTATGTGGGAACGCCTCCGATTCTATCCTGTCCCAAGAAAGGAAGAGATTTATACCTATATATAGCCGTTTCAGAATATGCGGTAAGCTCGGTCCTTATAAGAGAAAGTAACGGAACCCAGCATCCAATTTATAGCGTTAGCCAAAGGCTAAAAGATGCAGAAATCCGATACCCTGTAATGGAAAAACTAGCACATTTCCTAGTACTTACCGCATGAAAGCTCAGAGGATCCTTCCAAGCTCACCACGTTAAGGTTTTAACTAGTTTTCTGCTCAAGCAAGTTTTTAGTAAGCCAGAAACCTCTGGAAGGTTAGTCAAATGAGGAATTGAACTTAGCTAATACGATATTGTGTTTCATCCTTGAGCGGAAATTAAGGGACAAGCTCTCGCAGATTTTATGAACGAGTGCACAAGCTTCGTTACAGAACAACCACCTAAAGAAAATGAATTAAACACCAAGTGGCAACTTTTTGTAGATGGAGCCTCAAACGAACAAGGAGTAGGTGCAGGATATGTTATAATTACCCCTGATGGACACCACTTGCACTACGCTATGAAGTTAGGATTCCCAGCAACTAACAACGTGGCGGAATATGAATCAATGATGGCTGGTTTGAATCTTGCACTACAGTTGAAGATACCTCGAATAAAAATCTTTAGTGATTCGCAACTAATGGTAAACCAAATAAAGCAAGCCTAACAAACCAAGGATGCATGGATAAACCTATATTTGAAAAGGATATTGAAGATGCTTTCCCAATTCAAGGATTTTTCAATTCATTAAATACCCTGAGGAGAGAATACCCAAGCGGATTCATTAGCCAAATTAGCCAGTTCCCGAGGGCCCCCCGAAACTCGAGTAATTCGTGTGGGGTATCAAGAAAGGCCTAGTATCGAGCATGAATAGCCAAAAATAGAAAAAGAATTGTTAGTCCTAACTCGATCCAGAGCCTTGTAAAAAGGAGATGAAGTGGGCAAAGAGAAAGACCCTAACATAGAACCTCCTTTAACAGAGACAAGCTGTCATCACGAAAATACCTGGATGACTCCCATGGTAGACTACCTGCTAAGTGGAACTTTACCCCTATTAAGCAAGATGCAAGAAGGATAAAACACCAAGCTCCTACATTTGGGATCGTAGATAATATATTCTATAGGAAAGGACATTCGCTTCCTTACTTAAGATGTGTAAGTTTCAAAAATGGGCTTAACCTGTTAAAAGAGGCTCATAAAGGATTGTGTGGAGACCATTCTAATGGAATTAAGCTAGCCAAAAGGGTCATGCGACAAGGCTATTATTAGCCTCAGATGGTCAATCAAGTAATTGAACATGTCAAAAAGTGTGAAAAGTGCCAAAGGTACTCTAAGGTGCCCCAACTTTAGAAAAAAATGCGAACGTATGTGCTAGTATAGTACACAAGGATTGTGTAATATGAAGTATGACACACAAGTATGCAATAATAGCAAATCTCAGAAAATGCAGTAAAAGGAAAAATTACACCAGGGATTTTATACTGGTTCGGAGCACCGTCCTACGTCCAGTCCCAGACTTCTATCTGGATTTTCACTGATCAATCACCTCACTTCACCCGAAGGAACAGGTATACAACACCCGAGCAGCCGAACGGGATTTCACGCCTCTAACAACATGAGGACCTCAACACGTGCCTTTTACAACACTGAGGACTTCAACTAAGATGAGTAAACTTTTGTTGTTGACAATATGTGTTCTTGAAAACACGATTTTGTCTCTTTTAGCACAGAACTTCCTATTATCTTATCCTCAAATAATATATTTGTGTATGTGAAGATTGGAAGTGAATATCGTATTGAATCAAAATAATATTATATAAATTCCAGAATTCAAAAGATATTGAATAGAATATGAGCGACTGAGTGCTTGAGAGTATGAAAACTGAGATCAAAAGAATAGAGGTTAGTATGATAGAAATTGGTCATTTGGAGTGATGATTTTGTGATGTTTATACAGAGTTTAAACAATTATAACCCATTGTGAAGAGCTATAATCAAAGGCCAAGACCATTCATGAAGAGGAAGAGAAGCAACTCTTGAAGAAATAGAAGTGTCTATACGAAAGGTTGCTTCTGTTTGAAAACGGTCGACAGGTCAATAAGGACCAGTAGATAGGAATTTTAAAATATATACGTTATATATATCTGTGTGCACGTTATTTGTACATTCTGGGCAGAAACGGTCGACCGTTTATGTTTAACCGATCGACCGGTTTAGCCCAGAATGCACAGTTAATGTGCATTCATATACATATGTATATATATTCAAATATTAGAGGTGTGAGATTATTTGAGGATAGATTTTAACATAAAATAACAATACTAATCATACCAAATAATCAACCTCTAATGTATGTAGCTCTTGTGTCTTGTTAAACCAATGAATAACTTCTTTTTGTCGATCATGGCATATCTCTTTGTCAGAAATCAAAACTCTGTGAATTTCTCAACTCAACATTCTCCCATTTTTTGATTGATGACAACATACTTCTGAATCCCCCCTTGTATATAACCTCCCCCTGTATATGTGCCTGTATTTCCTGCATATACACTGTTAGCATAACTTTTCATATGTCTAAATCTCCCCCTGTATATGATCCCCCCCTGCATATGTGCCTGTATTTCCTGCATATACACTGTTAGCATAATTTTCTCCCCCTTTGTCATCGACAAAAAGGAGTTGATAGTGAAAGGTAAATGATATTAGAAAGGGTTATAAGCAACATAACAACTACCATAGAACAAGAGTCATCAAGAGTCACAAAATAAAAGCATACACAAGTCAAGTATGAATTAAACTAAGGCACTATTTACATACAATTGCCGGATCATGTTTTTAACGCAAAGCAAAGTCATAAATACGTAGAGAAAGATAAAGAAATATACTAAGAAGACTTAATCGGACTCCGTCTCATCAACCTCTTCTTCTTCTTCTTCTTCAATCTGATTTTTCCCACGATCATGCCTATGACTAGTACTGGAGCTCGTATCCTCCTCTGAAGATGTCCAAGTAAAGGATGGAGTAGCTGGACATTTGCCAGGGTCCTGTGCTTGCGTAGACGAAGAAGCACCACAAGATATTGCTTCCTAAAGAGTTTCGAAGAAGGACTTAAGCTTGTTAAAGCATTTTTTGTTTTGTGTATCCATTCTCTTAAGTTGAGTTTCGAGGAGGAATTGATTTCGACCAATAGTTTCAAGTGATTCTTTTGTTGAGGAAGATGATAGTAGAAGTTTAACTTCTTCAGGTTTTGGACGTGTCGATCACGATGAAACTACTTCATGTCCTTGTTCTTTCTAGTGTTCAAATGGCATAATTATATTGATCGGGAAGCTTCATTCGATTAATCGATGCTTTGTTAATGCATTACGGCTTTGAAACAGTCGACTTAGGAGGATTGATGCCACAATCAAGTAATAGACGCATAATATATTCGTTATAAAACAAATGCGGTCTAGAAATCTCATTCACTTGTGAAATTTCATTGAAAATCATGCCAATCCTGTTGATACGAACATTACTGTATATTGCATACAAAGCCTTGAAATTTTCTTTGTAAACAACATTGAAATTTCCTAGTCTCGGGAAAAGAGAACGCATAAGGGTATGATGAAGAACTCTTGCAGTTGGTCATAAGCCAATGGACTTAGTGCTATCCTTGTCATCCTCAATGAATTGATGGATCACATTATTACGGGTATGAACATTGCAAAAATTTCCCGAGAGTTTTTCACCCAAAAAGGAAGAACCAAGAACATTCGCCATTCTTGCACATGAGATAAAAACTTCTTTGCCACATACCACGGACCAAAGGCATTATGTGGGGTTTTCGGGTTTGAATTTCTCTAAATTTATGTTAGCATAGAATAGCTTGATCATCACATGGTTAATCTCCCCATTATTTCGATCAAAGTCGATTAAATTTTCAATATCAGCACTCTTTGTTAAACTACGAACACGATAACTAGAGAAATCATCGAATTTAATATACGAACCCGGGTGAATTGTTAAATCCTTCATCTCATTCCATCTTTTGACTGCAATCGGATCCACCAACCACTTCTTTATAGAGATATCGATAGGTTGAGTTTCGGAAGAGGAAGCTTGCTTTAACTTCTTTTGTGGAGGAGCCATTTTGATTGGAAGTGGAATAGGAAATTGATTTCTAGGGTTATGAGGGTTTTTGAAAGAGATAACATTTAAGGAAAAAGTGAATAGATGGGTTGAAAAACTGAACATATATGGACAGTGGAAAAACAATTTTCCTTGTGACTAGTCGACCGCCTGAAAATCACCGGTCGACCGTTTTCAACCAGATGACAAAACGGTCGACAGGTGTATATTGGCCGGTCGACTGGTTAGGCTGGGAGCTGTTTTCCTGCATTTTTACTCTTGTTTTAGATGATTAACAGTCCATATATAATTGAAATTATTCAAACATGAAATATACGAAATAGTACATGGAAAACATATACGAAAATACAATCATAAAATTAATATTGAAATTTAATGAGAGGTAGAAGAACTATGCTAGGTAGACTCTTCTTTGGCTTCGTTAATTAGTAGTGTCCATGGAGACCACTTTTCTTTTGATCCTTCGTTACGATTATAGCTTCGTTCCCAAGAGTTTGGACTCCTAGAAGATGAAGGAATGTGCGGCATCGGCTCGTATATGCCATGTTCGTTAGTACCACAAAATAATGATGCCATTCTTTCTAAAAGAGATAGGCGTTCCGAAGTCAGTTGTTGTTCATAATGTAGTTTCCTATGAAGATCGATTTGATGCTTTTAATAATGATGAATCTCTTTGATCTTCTCTCCAGTGCGGGGAGAACAAAACAACGCTTTCTTTGCGCGTTTCGAAGTTGGTGTATTACCAAGAGTATGAGTGCATTTGTGATGACACTTTGATTTGTTTTTCAGAGTTTAAGGAGAGTAATACTCTTTTGGTTAAGAACTCGTGATCGAAATGTGAGATTTTTGTGCACACTCATCACAAATATGAGCCATAATGAAGTACATAAACTTTAGGCTTATATATAAGTTAGATAAACTTGAGGCTCAGATAGGAAGAGATGGAAAAAAGGAAAAAAATTACAAGCTTATATAGAATTCTTATATATAAACTTGTGGATGTGAATTGTCAAGCAAAATATGTCGTAGAGATAATGGGAAGCTCATATTCGTTTTCTAAAAATGGTAAAGGCTAAACAAATAACTTAAAAAATTTGAGAATGAATAAACGAAAAGAAGAAAGAACTTTAATATGTAACATCAGTGATTACTAATCAAGTTCTTTTCTAGAAATTAAGCCAAGCTCTCTACGTAATGTAATAAAACTAGATTCAAGTAGATGCTTAGTGAAGATGAGTTGATTATCACTCTGGACATATTCAAGACATATATTTCCCTTTTCGATATTATCTCAAAGGAAATGATGACGGATATCAATATGTTTTGTCCGAGAGTGATTTACTGGATTCTTAGATAGATTTATAGCACTTGTGTTATCACAGTATATAATCGAATTTGATAAATGAATATCAAAGTCTTGAAGTGTTTGTTGCACGTATATAACTTGTGCACAAGCAAGAGCCGTTGATATATATTCAGCTTCACATGTTGACAGTGAAACCCAATTCTGTTTCTTACTAAACTAAAAGACAAGTGATTTTACAATAAATGGCACGTACCACTTATGCTCTTTCTATCCGTTTGTGATCCTCCGAAGTCAACATCACTGTATGATACTAATTCGAATGGACATTCTTTCGGGTAGAAAAGACCAAAATTTTTGGTATTATTAAGATAACGAATTATTCGTTTCACTGCTCGTAAGTGTGAATCTTTTGGATTTGCTTGAAAGCGCGCACATAAACAAACACTCATCATTATATCTGGATGACTAGGTGTAAGGTGGAGAAGAGAACCAATCATGCTTCGATATAACTTCTGGTCGACACTCCTGCCGTTTTCATATTTTTCAAGATGTGTATATGTACTCATAGGAGTGGGTTTACCTGATGTGTTTTCTAAACCGAAGCGTTCGACAAGATTTTCGCAATATTTTTCTTGATTGATAAAAATACCAGTCGGAAGTTATTTGATTTGAAGTCCAAGAAAATATGATAGTTCTCCCATATGAGACATTTCAAATTCTTTGGTCATAATATTTGCAAACTCTTTGCATAGTTTATCGTTTGTTGAACCAAAGATAATATCGTCTACATATATCTGGATAACTAGAATATCTTTTCGAGAATGTTTGATAAATAAGGTTTGATCAACTTTTCCTATTTGAAATCCTGAATCAATAAGATAGCTTCGTAGTGGTTCATACCAAGCACGAAGTGCTTTTTTTAAACCATACAGAGCTTTCTTAAGTTTATACACATGGTCAGGATATTTTTCATGTACGAATAAAGAGGTTGTTCGACATAAACATTCTCTTTGATGAATCCATTGAGAAATGCACTCTTGACATCCATATGATAAAGTTTGAAGTTATGATGACAAGCAAAGGATAATAAGATTCTAATAGCTTCTAGTCGAGCGACTGGTGAAAATGTTTCTTCTTAATCGATTCCTTCTTCCAGTTTATACCCTTGTGCTACTAACCTTACTTTATTTCTAGTGATATTACCTTGTTCGTCAGCTTTCTTTTTATAGACCCACTTAGTACAAATAACAGATTGATCAGTTGGTCTTGGAACAAGTTCCCAAACATCATTGCACTCAAACTGATTTAGTTCTTCTTGCATAGCAATGATCTAGTAATCATCGGTAGAAACTTCTTTCAGATTCTTAGGTTTGATATTGGAAAGAAACGCAACATGACCCATTTGATTTAGTTGACTCATTGTTCTGACTTGTTATGTTACCTCCCTGATTATATTTTGAGTAGGATGATCTCTTAATATCCTTGGTGGAGATTGTATCCTTGATGGGGATTGTTTCCTTGGTGGAGATTATAAATCAAATGGTTGATGAAAATTTTCAGTAACTATTTCAGAGTCAGAGTCAACATTTGTGATGATTGGACTATCGGTGGCTATTGTTTCGTCATCATCTGATATATTATGGGGATTCTAATAGAACTCATCAAAAGATACAAGAAGAGATTCTTCAATAGTTTTGGTTCGTTTATTAAATATACGATAGGCCTTGCTTCATTCCGAATAACCTACAAATATACCTTCATCGGCCTTTGGATCGAATTTGCCGAGATGGTCTTTCATATTTAAGATAATGCATTTAGATCCAAATACTTTGAAGTATAAAATATTAGGCTTTCTATTGTTTAATAATTCATAATATGTATACTTAGTGAGAGGTCGAATGGATACACGATTCAAAACATAACAGGCAGTTGCAATGGCTTCTGCCCATAAATGTTTTGGTAAGGTAGTTCCATTTGATAAAGTTCTTCCACATTCTTATAAGGTTCGATTTTTCCATTCTACAACTTCGTTTTGGTGTGGAGTTCTAGGAAACAAAAAATTATGATATATACCTTCCTTTGTACAAAAATTTTCAAACTAATTATTTTCGAACTCTCCTCCATGATCACTTCTTATATTTTTAACCTTAAGCCCTTTCGATTTTTGAATTCACTTGACGAAAGATTTGAAATGTTCGAAGGTGTCACTTTTGTTTTTCAAAAAAATTGTCCAATTGTAACGGGAAAAGTCATCAACAATTACAAACACATATCGACTATGGTTTATTGACTGAACCAGAGTTGGTCCGAATAAATCCATATGTAATAACTCAAGTGGTTGTATTATTGATATGACTTTCTTGGATTTAAAGGAGGATTTAGTCAATTTTCCTAATTGACATGCATCACAAATGTTGTCAACTTTAAAGCTTAGTTTGGGTAGTCCTCTAATTAGATCGTTTTTGGCTACCTTGTCGATGGTTCTGAAGTTTATATGACAGAAGCGTTTGTGCCATAGCCATGGATCATTATCGTTAGCTATAAGACATATATCTGAATTATGATTAATATTCATATTCAGAATATATATGTTTCTGTCTCTATATCCTTCAAAAACTAAATTATGATCTTTATATAGAATACTACATTTATTATCTGAAAAGGAAATTGTAAATCCCTTGTCGCATAACTGACTAATACTAAGTAAATTATGTTTCGAATTCCTAACTAGCATGACATTTTTAATAAGAGGTAAGTTAGATGTACCGCAATTGCTCACATCGCCTTTGCCGATGATATATCCTTTTGAATTGTCTCCAAAACCGACAAAGCCACCATCTGAGTATATAATATTTGTCAATATGCTCTTATCTCCAGTCATGTGTTTTGAGCAACCACCGTCCAAAATCCACTTTCTCTCTTCTTAAGTGGGACCTGCAAAAAATAAGATTAAGTCCTTGGTACCCACTTTTTATGCGGTCCTAAGAGTTAGGTCTTAGGAGTCCAAACCCATACGTGTCCGGTATCCCCTTTATATATATAATTAGAATTATGATGCACAGTATTCATGAACTGCTGAATATATTTGTTCCTAATCAAATTGTTATTTGATTTAGGAACCCATATCTTGATGGTCTTGAAAATTTTCTTTTGAAAATTCACAACTGGTTTTGGCTTGGAATATAATAAACTAGAATTTTTCTTTGTTTTATTTTGTTTTACATTCTTCCTTTTGTAAGCAAGATGTTTTTGAGTTTCTTGTTTCTTATATCCCAGACCTTGTTTGTTTGAAGCAGATTGTGAACTTTCAATAATCTTTGTCAAATTTTCTCGATCTTTATTGAAGTTAGAAACATTTTGATTAATATTATCTAACTTAGTTTGTAAATTTGACTTTTCTAGATCCAGAATTTTGACTTTTGGCTTAAGTTCATGATTTTCAGTAGTAAGAGCATCGTTTTTCTCTTTTTGAGTTTCAATTTCTTGACTCAAAAGAGATAATTGAGAATCAATATTAGATGATCATTCTTGAAGTTTTTCAAGTTCTTCTTCTAATGTTTTCTTCTCGTCTTTTAACATATCTCGTTCAAACTCTACTCTACTCAAATCAACTTTGGCTTCATTGAGTTTTATTTTTATGTTTTTATATTTGACTATCAATTCAGCGTTAATATCAAGTACTTCATCAAAAGTATGAATTTGTACCTCATCTTTTGTTGCCATGAAATAGACATTTGCTTGTTCATTCTCTGAATAACTTTCACTTTCTGATGAAGATGAGTCTGAATCATCCTATGTTACTGAGAATGCACGTTTCTTTGAACTTTCCTTCTTGTATTTGAATTTATCACGTTCTGACTTCTTCTTTTCTAGACAATCATTGTTTATGTGCCCTTTTTTGTTGCAGCTGAAACATTCTACCGCTGATGATGATGGTTTATTTGATCCAGATTTTTTTTTGCTATAACGACTAGCTTTTCGTTGCTTTAGGAATTTTTTGAAACCTTTTGCTATACCGTCTTCATCTTCAGAATCTGATTCATCTTTTTTAGCATGAAATGCTACATTTTTCTTTTCTTCTTTCTGTTCCTTTCTAGCCTGCAAGTTTGCTTCATAGGACATTAGATTTCCTATCAATTCATCTGGCTTCATGACGGAAAGGTCCTTAGCTTCTTCAGTTGCTAATACTTTTGCTTCCCATTCACTTGTCAGAGAATGTAGGACTGTTGAAACAACATCAAAATCAGAATATTTTTGTCCAAATTCAATAAGTGCATGATGGGTAGTTTGAAACCGTGAATACATATCGTTGGTTGTCTCATTTGGCTTCATTTTGAAATTTTGAAATTGACTTTTCAGCATGGCTATTTTGGCTTGTTTAACCTTGTTAGTACCTTCATGAGTGGTTTTCAGCGTTCGCCAAATTTTGATATGCGGTGGTACGGGTACTAACACGGTTATATTCATTTTGGTCTAATGCACAAAACAACATGTTTAGTGCTTTTGAATTTATGGTTGCTGTCGTGTTCTCAGTCGGTGTCCATTCTGAATAATCAGTTGTAGGATTCACTATTTCCTTTTGGGTAGCATTTCAGGCATCATAGCTATTTGATTGCATAAAAATTAACATACGTGTTGCCCAATAGCTATAGTTGAGACCATTGAAGAATGGAGGTCTTTGTGTCGATAGACCATCCGTGTAAGTGTTAGTGCTAGTGCTTGCGTTATTTGCCATATTACTAGAATATATCAAATAACTGTGTTACGTTTATATGATGACCGTGCTCTAATACCAAATGAAAAAAAATGCGAACATATGTGCTAGTATAATACACAAGGATCGTGTAAAATGGATTATGACACACAAGTATGCAATAATAGAAAATCTCAGAAAATGCAGTAAAAGGAAAAATCACACCAGGGATTTTATACTGGTTCGGAGCACCGCCTACGTCCAGTCCCAGACTTCTATCTGGATTTTCACTAATCAATAGCCTCAATTCACCCGGAGGAACAGGCATACAACACCCGAGTAGCCGAACGGGATTTCACACCTCTAACAACACGAGGACTTCAACACGTGCCTCTTACAACACTGAGGACTTCAACTAAGACTAGTAAACTTTTGTTGTTGACAATATGTGTTCTTGAAAACACGATTTTGTCTCTTGTAGTACAGGACTTCCTATAATCTTGTCCTCAAATAATTTATTTGTGTATGTGAAGATTGGAAGTGAATATCATATTGAATCAAAAGAATATTATATAAATTCTAAGATTCAAATGATATAGAATAGAATATGGGCGAGTGAGTGCTTGAGAGTATGAAAATTGAGATCAAAAGAATAGAGATTAGTATGATAGAAATTGGTCATTTGGAGTGATAATTTTGTGATGTTTATATAGATTATAAACAACTATAACCCTTTGTGAAGAGTTATAATCAAAGGCCAAGACCATTCATGAAGAGGAAGAGAAGCAACTCTTGAAGAAATGGAAGTGTCTATACGAAAGGTTGCTTCTGTTTGAAAACGGTCGACAGGTCAAAAAGGACCAGTAGACAGGAATTTGAAAATATATACATTATATATATCTGTGTGCATGTTATCTGTACATTCTGGGCAGAAACGGTCAACCGCTTGGTTTTAACCGGTCGACCGGTTTAGCCTAGAATGCACAGTTAATGTGCATTCATATACATATGTGTATATATATTCAAATATTAGAGGTGTGAGATTATTTGAGGATAGATTTTAACATAAAATAACACTACTAATCATACCAAATAATCAACCTCTAATGTATGTAGCTCTTGTGTCTTGTTAAACAAATGAATAACTTCTTTTTGTCGATCATGGCATATCTCTTTGTCAAAAATTAAAACTCTGTGAATTTCTCGACTCAACAACTTCCCCCTAGTGAGCTAACCATTATCTCAAGCCCCTGGCCATTCGATGTGTAGGGGATAGATCTAATCAGACCCTTACCAATCTCTAAAGGTGGAGCCAATTACGCCGTAGTAGCCATCGATTACTTCACCAAATGGGTGGAAGCAGAATCCCATCCAATAATCACGTCTAAAAAGGTGTTGAGATTCGTAATAAGGAATATTGTTTCTCGCTTTGGAATCCCTTACAAGATCATATCAGATAAGGGAACACAATTCGAGAGTGAAGAATTCACTCGGTTTTGTGAGCAAAATGGAATTATCAAAATCTTTTCCTCGGTAGACCATCCAAAGGCTAACGGAGTTACCAAAGCTGCCAACAAAACCATAATGACAATTCTTGATAAGCGCCAAACCAAGCCAAAGGAAATTGGGCCGAAGAGTTACCTTTAGTGCTTTGGGCATATAGAACTTCTGCCAAACAATAATGGGATACACCCATTTTTCCTTGACATATGGATGTGAAGCCATGCTTCCGGTTAAGGTTGAAATGGCATCACATAGAAGGATAGCATGTGTTTAATCCCAATCAGGAGATAAGAAAGGAATCCCTGGACCTAATACAGGGACTGAGCGATGAAGCTGCAATCAGAACAGCTGAATATCAAAGGAAAATCACCAAATACAACAACACGAAGCTCAAGACTAGAACCTTCGCAAAAGGAAAACTAGTCTTATGAAGAGTAATGGCTAACACAAAGAACCCAGCAGATGGCTTGCTTGGCCCAAATTGGGAAGGTCCCTTGGTCGTCCATTAAGAAGTTATGCCCAAAACATATCAATTATGCAGACCCAATGGGGATCTCGTTCCGAGAACATGGAACTCCGAACACTTAAGACCTTACTTCTCAATAATAAAAGAGTAAGAAGAAAGAAGCATTCCTTCAATGATGATCACATAACTAAGGGCACAGAAACCCTTTCAAAGTTTAAACCCAAAATGGGTCAAACCATAAAAAGGGTCAAATCCCTTGTCATCACCAATATTGGTCAGGGCAAGGCATCCCCCGGAGCGGGGTGGTGTGTTTGTCGTTTTCTCACCCAAATCAGAGGGGGTTAGGTTAAAGCATCAAAAGCGTACTCCTCTGTTTCACACCAGAAATGGTCGTGGCGGAGCATCTAAAATTAGCACGCCCTGCCTCTGCTAGAACTAAGCATGTCCTACCTTTACTCGTAAGAGAGCATGTCCTACCCCTGCTTATGTTCCGCCTTACCCGCAGAAGGGAACGCAAACCCCTATCATTGCCTACAATGGTCAGGATTCGACACCATTTGGAGGGGGTGGTGTGTAAGCCTCTATTAGTACCTACGATAGTCGTTATAGAGCATCAAAAGAGTAAACCTTAATTTCGTGTCTACAATGGCCGGGTTTAAGTTTCTAAGAACTTATCTTCACCTACGATGGTCAGGATAAGGCGCCTCCTGGAGGGAATTCGAGTAAGTCCTTAGGCCCTACTTGTGGATAAGCTAGCCAAGCGCACCGGACGCACATGCCTAGAGAGTGGCCAACAAAGCACGTACATCCTCTGGTTCGATTACAGAATCCCAGAGAGTGGCTCAAGAAGCACGTACAACCTCTACTTTACAAATCAAATCCAAAGGGGGCACTAAAACAATAATACCGGAAGGAGATTTCTGGTCTTCAATCTTTAATTACCCAAACAAGGGTTGGTTTGGGACTTCTATTAATACCATAAGGGGATTTCTGGTCTTCAATCTTTAAATTACCGAATGAGGCTTGGTTCGGGACTTCTATTAATACCGAAAGGGGATTTTTGGTCTTCAGTCTTTAATTACCTGAACAAGGGTTGGTTCGGGCTTCTGTTAATACCGGAAGGGGAGTTCTGGTCTACAATCTTAAATTACCCGAACAAGGTTTGGTTCAGGACTTCTATTAATATCGGAAGTGGATTTCTGGTCTTTAATCTTTAAATTACCCGAATGAGGGTTGGTTTAAAGCTACTACCAAAACATTAATATGGGAAGGGGATTTATGGTCTTCAATCTTTAATTACCCACACAAGGGTTGGTTCGGACTTCTAATAATACCTGAATGGGATTTTTGGTCTTCAATCGTTAAATTACCCGAATGAGGGTTAGTTCGGGGTTTCTATTAATACTAGAAGGGGATTTATGGTCTTCAATCTTTAAATACCTGAACAAGGTTTGGTTCAGGACTTCTATTAATACCGGAAGGGGATTTCTGGTCTTCAATCTTTAATTACCCGAACAAGAGTCGGTTCGGGACTTCTATTAATACCGGAAGTGGATTTATGGTCTTCAATCTTTAAATTACCCGAATGAGGGTTGGTTTAAAGCTACTATCAAAAAAAGAAATCGGTTACCAACTTCCAATCTTTAATGGTCAACTAAAGACAAGCGCAAAAAAAGTACCTTGGAGGTTTCGTTATGCAATCCCATGTTAAAAACAACTCACAAATGGAATGGAAAAGAATTTAGAAATAATGGTTTGACATGGAAAGTCAAAAACACCCCTTCACTTGGGGGCAAATGTTAGTACCAAAATCAAACCCTAAAAATAGGCTGACAGTGAAGGTGTTTCAGAGGAACAACAACACAGAAGAATCCTCCAAAAGCAAAAAGAAAAATAATATAAAACCGAAAGCATGAAGGAATAATCTGAGAGCCACATAAACCGACACCTTCTTGGGAGAAAGGAGCTCAAAATCAATAAAATACCGGCAGAGTATATCCGGCAAGATATATCCGGCAGGGTATGTCCGGTAGGGGGCCCCATAACAAATGGTCATCGAAGTCAGAAGATAAGAAATAAGGAGGCAAGAGTACCGATAATCGAAACCAAGAAATACGGTATGGTTGTCGGTATTAACCTACTTAATACTGATACATCTGGAGGCGAAGGCATCAAGAATATCAAGCCAAAAGTAAATAGAGATTATCCGAAACCAGCCGCCGAAACATCAACTACATAAACATATAAAGGTCCACATTGATAGACAACAGACAAACCACTGGGAGCTACCTTCCATAAGACCAGGCTGTACCCGAAGTCTCCACCGAAAGGCAAACTGGAACCTTAGAAGGGATACAAGCTATCCATAATAATCTTCTTAGTACAGACACCGACGGTTGTTCCGAACAAGCAGCCATCTACATACATTACGAAGGCAAGCTCCTCAAATTATTCATGAGAAAACCGGAAGCATACATCCGGAAGCTTATGACCAAGTGCCTACAACCGGGAGCTCAAATGCCTTTCGAAAGCCATTACACCGAAGAAATCATATCAATCTCAAAGAAGCCACAACTAACCAAAACCTTCACTCCGGAGGCTATAATCAGCACCACAAAGGCGGCCGGAAGCTGAATATCCGAGACCAAGGAAAAAAGCGGTCGACAAAGGCTTTTGCAAACCCAATGGTCCAACAACAGAATGGGTCCCGAATTCTCTATAAATAAGACCCCACGGGTCACATTTTGAAGGACGAATTCTTCATTTCGCAATCTTGTTCTTTCTTCTATAAGGAGCTAACCCTAATTTCCAAATCAGATTGGGGATTTCTTCAATTCTTGTAATACATCTACAATTTATGAATGGAAAATCCCAAGACTTAAACATTTTGTGATTTGATTATCATGTTGTGCCATTTATAATAAAACAAGGAGTTAACACTAACCTTTCATATGAAAGAGTTGTTCATAATACTCTTATAAAGAGGAAGGGCTTCGTGGGAATCCGAAGCCTCCCCCCTTTACCTCAAGGGCTGGCAACGTGAATCAACCCTCTCATAACGAGAATTATGATACTCATCTCCAAAAAAGAGGTTGACCACAGGCTTATGGCTTAATCATTGACGCAACCAAGACCCTTCTGGCGGGCTCGATGCGGAAGGATCGTTTGAGTTAATAAGCGTTGCAGTACCCTTACCATTCGAATATCGGTAAGCGTTAGCTTGTTTTCCTCTTATCACAATGTATATCTTCTTACCTATGATTTAATAGGTAACTGATTATGCAAGGCATGGTTGTGCCAAACTAAATAAACCGTTCTTCAACGTACTTCAGAACTCCAAAATCATGTAAGCGTGATATTCACCCCTTGAGTGAAGAATAACTAATCTTTAGAATGAAGATTCTGATACTTAAGAAACCGTGGATTTATTTAAGGAACACTAATCCTAGATTGTCCTTCAGTAACCTTAGATCGTGGATGCACCAATTTTCCTAAATATATGCTCTGTATAACTCATTTTGGGTGTTGACGGAAAATATCTTTAACAGTTAACTTGGGATAAGTGTTCCCTAAGCGCAACACAAGATAGAAAGCTAAATGGCTGATAGGAAGGGGGTTTGCAAAGAACTTGAGGAAGGGTTTAAATTTGCGAAAGAAACCTTCATCATGTAGAAAACATAAGGTACTTCGTAAAGGAAACAACTAAGTGTTGATCCACTCTTTATTGCTCATTGATTGGAATTACCTAAAGGTCTACAAAGGAAATCCACATATTGATTTAGAAATTAGGGTTTACTCTAGAAGAAAAGAGTGCAAGATTGGGAAATGAAGATTCGGCCCTGAAAATGAGACCCCTAGGGTCATATATATAGACACATCGGGACCTCTTTTGTCATTGGGCCAACAGAAGTCTCTATCGGCCGCTTTTCCTTCTGGTTCCAGTTGCTTTGGCTCTCAGCCATTCTTTTGGCCTTGCTCATTGCTTCTAGGTTGCCGGTCTTGGCTCCCCGGAGAATGGTCTCGATATTTGGAGCTTCTCTTCGATGTTGTTTCTCCCTTTAGTATCGATACCAAGCCCATTGGTACAGATAGTTTTGGGATAGTTTTTCGGCTTTCGGTCATAAGCTTTCGGTCTTGCCTTTATGTCTTTATGATATTTGCCTTCATGTTTCAGGTACTAATGGTTCGGAATAGGTTACGCCTTTCAGTATCGACACCAACCAAATTAGTGTGGATAATCCTTCTTCCTAGAAGATCTGATTTGCTTCCGGTAGATTCCTGAAATAGGCCTTGGCTTTCTGGTAGTATGCTTCCAGTATATTATTTATTGGTTGCCTGAACTGCCTCTCAATGATCACGAGCTTGGGTTTCGGCAACTGGCTTTCGGAAGGAACCCCTTAGAAGTTTTCGTCTCCTTCTATATCGACATTAAGCAAGCTTACACTGATAACCCTTACACCTTCCTTAGTTTCAGGTTATAGGCTTTTATCTTCATCTACTTCCGATTTTGGTTGGTTCCCTTTCCTATTTGTTCTTATGTTGACTGCACTTCATGCCAGAATTAATTTTAGGTTTTCTTTCTTTTCATCAAATTCATGCCATATTCTTTGACGTAGGTATCAGTTGCTCATTGTTCCGAAGGCTTCCTTTATGCTTTCGTCGGATTACTTTTATATGCTTCTGAAGGTTCGATACCCCTTCACTGTCAGTCTGTCTCGGTGTTAATTTTAGTAGTAAAAATAATGCAAAAACAAAATAGACAAGTCGGGACAAACATTTATTTATATAAGTGAAATGTTTAATGAAATTCATCAGTAACTTAAAGGACGTCTGGAACCACCATCCTTTAAGGATTTGTGGAATTAGGTACGTATAATACAATATGTTATTGTACCAGTGTCTAGGTTAATATACTATTGTAAATAGCATAAGCAGGATTACCATATTACCCTTATAATATTTATAATACAGTAGTCTAAATATATACTGTAAAATCCATTGTAAACTATTATTTTTCAAAGGGCACTCCTTTGGTACGGTACAAATAAAAATCATTGTGGACTCGATTAGGATAACAAGACAAGGCAACTAGGTGATACCCAACAGTAGGATTCTACTGGATTGCGGACTTATGCAGGTGGTAACATATAGCCGCAACTACCACCTACCTCGTGCGACACTCCTATATTCAAAGGGCACCCATTCAATCGTAAAGTAAGGTATGGTATCAAAGAAGCATGTTCGATAGAAAGAGCAACCTCACTTGGCCTCGATATGGCTCCGTTTAGTCATTTTAATTATGGTCTGAAGGTCAATGCTATCCAAGATCGCTATCTTACTTTATTATGGTAGTGTTCACTAAACCAACCAACTTCGTTTTGGATTCTCCACAATGTGTACAATTATTAAAGTGACATCTGCAACGACCCAGTTTTTGGCTAATTCTATTAAACAATAATTTATTGATTTTATTAAGAAATTAATATAATTGAATAAATTGGATTTAATTATTAAGGAATATTAAATGATCTTTTTCATAAAATCTTATATGTACATATCTATCTTGTTTTTCTTAACAATATGAATATATGTGTCTTGTATATTTTGGTTTATAATGGTTTTAAAACATATGTAAATTAGAAATAGACATCGCTTAATAAAAATTAATGGTAAATAACATATGTAAAATATAAATTACTTCATATGCAAAAAAATATTTTACTCATGAGGATATAAATTTTTATCTAAAACAATAAATGAAGGCATTGAATCATGAATTGATGTATAAAATATTAAAGGACATGTGCATTTAAATAGCAAAACATACTCAGCAACCAAGCATTTTTTTAGTATTTAACATAGGTTGTGCACATGCGATTGTACATCATTTCTGCACAAAGTGGCCGTGCATTTTTCTTTTCTAGTGAAGCAAGAGTAGCTAAAGAACATGGCAATATATGTAATGTAGTTCATATATATATTTCATGCATTATTCTGTGAATAAATATGTGACAACCGCCCATAACCTCTGCACTAAAGAAGAAGAATAATGCGCTGAAAGACGTGCCAAGCAGCTACGGACGATCATCAGAATAGGTTAACACCAGCGGAACATTTCGTATAACTCACATCCCAAGGATAGTGTATAATAGAACATATACAACAGACAGAAATAGTGAAGCATCATATATCAAAATTTTAAACTTTCACAACATCCTGAAAGATTATCCATACATCAACTATATATAACATAAAAGTTTGTACAGGATGCCTCACAACAAACAATCTCAAATAGTGGAAGCAGAGATACTATATAGTATTGTTGATGGAAAAAAATGTCATAAACACCAAAGATTCCCAATTAATAGGAACTATAAATATGGTCGCATAGACAAGAGCATTAAATAGAACATAAGAAGTAAATAACACGAGCTTTATAATGGTTCAGCCTCAATGAGGGCCTACGTCCACTTTGAAGAGTCGGTTGGAATATTATTAATCACTTGGAAGAATTACGAGGTTGAGACTATCTCATGACATCACATTACATTCACTTTTCATGATATATGATTTCATAATTATCATATATTGAATAATAAGGAAAAAGACGATTTTGTCCTTCTTCTTCCTCAAAGAAGAGATGCCATTAATGAAGCTTTATGGAGGTCTCAAAGCACAAGAATCCAACCCTTTTGAAGTGTGAGGCCATAGGGTATTTATAGGAAGTGGTTAGGTAGAGGTTAGGTAGGACTAGGTAGAAATGAGGACCATCTTCCAGAAATTCGCACCTCTTGCTGTCGGGCCTCGAAAATTCGCACCTGGGGTGAGGTGTGAAATTTCGCACCAGACAGGTGCGAAATTTCATATGTGCCAGGTGCGAAATCTCGCACCTGCTGCCAGGTACGAAATTTCACACCTGGTAGGTGCGAAATTTCGCACCTACCAGGTAAGAAATTTTGCTTCTAGTAGGTGCGAAATTTCGCACCTGCCAAGTACGAAATTGCCCACCTGGTAGGTGCAAAATTTCACACCCGGCTAGGTGCGAAGTGGATTTCGGCGAGAGGCGTTGTCGAGGCTGGTTGGTTCTTTTGAGGCATGGAAGCTACTCAACACTAAATGAAGGAATCCATCGTTTTGCTGGTACGAAGTGAAGGAATCTGAGCTTCCGACATAGAGAAAATCGGATGAATTGCCACCAGGACTGTGGGGCTCCGGACCCCCACCGGCACTGTGCCCGGACCCGCTTGACGGCTCGCCTTCGGCTCCGAGCACGGCTCGCCATTGGCTCATATGCGGACGGATACTGATGGGGGTTGCGTCTGAGGGATGCGACGTCCTGCTAGTGGCCAAACTCGAGTCTTCTGATACTGGCCCGCCAGAAGATATTGGCGACACCTCCGGGGTATAATATCACGTGGTATGTTGAGTTGAGCGTGTCTTGAGTACTTTTGGTGACCGGACCAAAAGGTCGCCTAATATTTGCCCCCCAAAGTACATCTTGTCTTGACATGATGTGCTTTGGAATGAAAGTTGAGATGATAGTTGGGTTGCGGATTTATCCTGTAAGTTATAGGAAAAAATGTTAGTTAGCGGGCACGCTCGTTGGGGAATCGTGAGCGAGCCGCTGTTGGTTTGGTGTCGCACTCGCATTGCTTAGTATCTGCATAGTGTCATCATCGCGCGTTTTAGGCGATTTGACACTTGCGGGGGATGTGCATACGCGGGCGCTTTGATGATTGAGCATTTGGTGAGTACGCAAGTGGTCGTTGAGTAGTGATTGACTTGGTAGCTAGGGCTTCGAATATAAGTAGATGTAGTTGTATTTCGGTGTACGATCTCGAATTCCGATCTTGGAGCGTTTGTTTGGCGCATACCGATCCCCCGATTGTAGTTACGTCCTTTCTCCTCTTCTCCGGATAGAAAATCATCGTAAGGCATGAAGGATGCCAAACTACTTCTTTTGTATTTTGGATGTTCGAGGTGTTGTTAGGTTTTCGGGAGAAGGGAAGAGAGAGGCGGAAAGTAAGAGGGCTTTCAGATTTGGTACCCAAGAACGTGGAGCGGCGGATCTTGGGAAACGGGATTAGGAATTTGGATAAAGTTTGCCAAGCATGTGTGAATACGGGATTGGGCTTTGTGTCCCAAATGCTTATTAAATCTTTCACGCTCTTCGGGAGTTCGAATCTTTGTTGAGGAGATGACAACTAAGCCGACGCACGGGAGCACGAGACATAACTTAGCACTCCAATGACTTTGTCGAGCCTTGTCTTCGATCATAAGTTTGTAAACTTGATCCTTGTCATGGCACCATATGAGCGGGCAGTGATTAGTGATTTTTGTTCTCGCGATGCGGTCCTTAAGAAATGGACTTGCTTGGACTGTCGGCTTGAAGGGTTATATAAGATATCGACACGTAGTCGAGCTGTTAGTCTTGGGATCTAATCAGTAACCTAACCACGATGCGGCTGCATCTTGACTTAGGTATTGCACTTGCAGTTGGTGATGGCCGTGGCGTTAGTTATTGAAGCTAAAGGTTGCCACCATGTTCCGGAGTATCAGTTTTTTGTGGAGTCTGGGTACTGATGGAAGACAAGAAGCCTCCATGGCCTGAACTCTGGCTCTGGATTTCTTCTGTTGCGAGGTGAAGGTGCTCTAAACACGGCAGCTCCGTAGGATGCTGTGAAGATGATGCCAGTGCAGAGATTTAAGGGGATATGATTGGGTCTTGAGATTGCCAGGCCGGTGCGACAATCCGTAGAGGGTTTCCCCTGGCCTAGGTACCTGCTAAATTTTTCTCAACGTCAAGGATGAGCTAGCAAACTCGGACCGTTGCTCAATGTTTCATGTTTGGTAGGTGATTGGAGTTGAACGTAACACAATTGGTTGGCGAATGATTCTGGAAATGAACTTGTGCGGACTGATCGCTCGGATATGTGCGCAAGATGCGGGCGTATGGTCGAGTTGTTAGTCTCTAACCCAATTATGTCAGGGTCATTATCCGGTTCGAAAAACGGCGCTGACGTTTGCCGGTAACTACTGCCATAGTTATCCGAACTAGGTGTCGTCGCCGCGTTTCGATGCGCTTGTAGGTACGCATCGAGGGGCGTGAGTTAGCTTCATGTTGCGTTTAAGTATGAGTTTGCTAGCAGGACGCTGAGACTTTGTGAACCCAATGAACCAGCGATGGGAACTCGGGAACTTGTCTAAATTCTCCAGCTCCTCGAGGAACTGATGATTGTATCGGTCCCTCTGTCCTTTGGTTCTGGCTTATATGCCCGGCGTACCTAGTATTGGCGGGAGGTTAGAAGTTTCCAAGAACCGAGATTTTGGGTCTAGATCATCCTCGTGGCGAGGTGTATTTTCCTCTTTAGAATGGTTACCCCGAAGGTTAAGGCGATGGAAACGCCAGCGCGGGGGCTAGTAGGGATCCTCCCCAGGTCCTGCGATGAGTAAGCTGACGCAGAGATAGGTGGGGGACCTCCCCCGAGCTCGAGTACTTGTCAACTGAAGAGGTTACGAGCGATGAACCCTTAACAGTCAAATAGATGCTACTTTTGCTGGACTGCCCCACTTTGGAGAGGAGGTGACACCGGGCTTTGTCCCCACACCTCCTTAAGCGTCCGGGTCCTGGTTAGAGTTACAACGGGAACACTCTGGAGAAATAGGAGGAACCGTGGACTTCGGGATACCACATTCATGTGAGCCTCTTTGGAGGAGGAGAAGTTGTGGTTGACCGGGCGTAGCTGATGTAAGCAGGCAAGCAATGCAAGCCGGGGTGGAGAATCAGGAAGCCCGACTGGTGGCAAAGTCGGAGGGGAAGACGGACATGATGAGGCTGCCATACAAGATGCCCGGGCAAAGTCTAGTCAGGATGCCCAGGAGAAATCTGCTGCCGTGGTGGCGAGGAGGTAGGCCGATGCAGAGGCGGAGAAGGAGAGGGCCTCTGAGTAGGCTAGGAATAAGGAGAGCCGCCGGTGACGCCCGTTAGAAGAGGGCGAGAGGACACTTAGCACACTTGTAGCAGATGCCATTATGTGGCTCCGGGCCAAGCACTTAGCTGATCAGAAGACTACCGAAGATGCTGAGATAAGAGCGGAGTTTGGCACCAAGAAGGATTGGGGAGACACCTATGATGGATTGGTCCTTGCTTCTTACATCGTACCTAAGCCGTTGCCATGTGTTGCTCTCGAGGAGGCTACGACGATTGCAAGCGGCGAGGATGATGGCGGAAGGCGCGCATCGATGCCTCATGAATCCATTACTCTTGTGTAGAGTAGAGGAGGAGGAAGCAGTTCTGGAAGGAAAGGGCCCTTCATTGGTGGTGACCTACCTGTATCGAACTTGTATAGACAAAAGAAAAGAAAAGAAAAGGATGAGTAACATCAGTAGTTGTTAAAGGAATTAAAGATACTTTGGGTTAGGTGAACCAATAGTATATGCGAGTGCGGTCCTCGCTTTCGGTCCTTAAAGACATGGTGTGGTATTCATGAATACCCTATCATTAGAGAGAAGAGATGTTAGACATGTAGTTTGTCTTACGTGTGTGTGAAATGGAATATGAATTAGTAAAGATCGCATTTCGTGTTAAGTGTTCGAACGTTCTTCTCACGTTTTCCGGCGCCCGTACTTGCATAAGCATACTTGTTGTTACACCAATAGGAATGCGATCGGAGACCGCGCTCTGGGTTGATTGTTCCAGAGGGGTGTGATTGTGTGCCGTGCCCTGGGTCATTGTTCCAGAGGGGTGAGACAGAGTACCGCGCTTTGGGTTGTTGTTCTAGAGGGGTGAGATAGAGCGCAGGCTTATAGTAAGTTCCCTCGGTTCAGGAAACCCGTAGTTTGCGAAGCCACGCTTGAGCGCCAGCCGTTTTTTCTTGGGTTGCCCGGGGAAATCCCAAGTGTAGCGAAGGCATATGATGTCGCGTTATGTGGTCCATCCGGTGTGTGGCTCTCCCATCGATCATCGGGTTGGAGCGAGGGACGGCGTCGTTTATTCGTCGGAGAAAAGCTCCGATCATTAGCTCGTAGGGTCCGATCACTGCCATGAGTTGCACCTAAGCCTTTAGGGCTTCGGGGAAACGATTTAATGTCGGTCTCGGAGCTGCGCCGAGATTCGACAAGTACCCGTAGCTAGGGGGGAATGTACATCACTCCCGGCTGTATGTTGGGCGGCCCCAAGTCGCGTGGGACTTGGGCGAACGATTTATCCTCGGCCTCGGCCTTGGGTCGAGATTTAAGTTAGAGGTTATTTATACTCGGTCGCGCCGCAGGCCGGCGACTCGAGTGGCATGTCTAGCTCTCGTGCTCGGGGAGCCGGTCGTTGCCAATGTTGTTTGGCCTCGATGTTGGATCGAGGTTCAGATGGCGGCACCGGCTCCCGTAGCCAAGGAACCGATGCGGCGATCGAATGTTTGAACGCAAGATGCTTGTCAGGATTAATCGGACACATCATGCATGGAGCAAACATGGAAGGGATACAAAAAACTGAACATCACTCCTACGGATATCTCTGGTAATAGTAGCCTTTGCAATGTCTCAATTTGTAGGAAAGCAAGACATTGTTGGAAGGCCTGAATTGATTGTTCACTAGGTTATGTAGAGTAGAGGCGAAGATGTTCGTTGTTCCATGCCCTTGGGAGTTCGGCTCCGTCCACGGTTGAGGGTTTGAAAGTTCCATCGCCGAGCTTCCGTTGTATGAGTGTGGGCCTTCCTAATGAGGGGCGAGGCCTGTTGGTGGAGGAAAGATCCATTGTAAGATGAGGTTGCCGATGTTGAGGTCCTTGGGGCGGACTCTGGAGTTGAAGTATCGGGCTACTCGTTGCTGATTAAAGCTGGATCCAGTGGACCGGTTCCCGGGTCGGAGATGTTGATCCAGTGTAGTGCGCTCGTGATTACGAATTAGCCATAATGGTTGACTATAGGTTGGAGAGAAGCCATTTGGAAGGCTTACAACACTTGAGGCCTGATAACAACTAGATCAGTGCAAAAGGAGACTCGCACGAGATGAGTTATGAGGCATGGATGCTCATTGTTGCCACAGTCCTGACGAGCCGGGGGGATGATCTTGAGGGATTAATTTTCGGTCGAGTTTTTGTTTAGTGGGAATCTCTTATGAGCGTTGAGTGGCTCGGAGACCCTATGTATTGTCGTCTCCGATGAGCGTCGAGTGGCTCGAAGGTCCCGCGTAGTGGGAACCCCTGATGAGCGTCGAGTGGCTCGGAGATCCTGTGCAATGGGAATCTTTGATGAGCGTTGAGTGGCTCAGAGTTTCCAAGCGGATGAGTTCCTCAATGTTGTTCTGCAAGTGGTGAAACATGTTCGTGTTGTATCTGCGGACGGTGTAGAACCGACAATACCTTGTAGAGTCCCTTGGTGCGTTCGTCGGACATTTACATTTGGGCCTTTTGCATGGTTTGGAGTTGTAGGTTGCGTGATAGATTTTCTAGGGGGTGTTGTTGAGAGTAGTATAGATATGGAAGGATGGTGGTCAAAGACGCTTCCTCTTTCTATTGCGACTACCTTTGACGTTGCCTGCGTGAGCAAGATTGTGCAGAGCGGTGGAATCAGAGTTATTGGAGCTCTGGGCGTTATCAAGAGGCAGGACGTTGAGGGTAGGAACTTGATTCCTTTACACTAGATTTCGGCATAGGAAGTAGTCAGTGCTTATGTGAAAGATCTTCTGAGTCCTTGATTGTCTTTGACCGGTCCATGCTCTAAGTTTTAAATCAGGTGGCATGCCCTTTGTAAGCTGGACGAGCGTGACTCGAAGAGTGGGTTCCTTGACTTTGGCAAAGGCGATGTTGGATTTTGCAAGATGGCCTTTGAGAGTTCACAGGTGCCTTGGTAACCGTTCGTGACTAAGAGGATGTCTCAGGGTATCACGACGTGCATCTTGGATTGCGTGACTAGTCTTTGGGCGAGTTAGGAAGTTTGGAGAACCCGGATAGAACCATCTTGGATAAGGACGGGGAAGCACTTGCACTTTATGGCATTGGCGATGTGTAATGAGCCCACGTGCTATTTGTGGCAGCAATCAAAGCTTCGAGAATCATGGCATCTTTAAGTATGGGGTGAGCTTTAGCATGTCGGAGTGTTGGCGTCACTAGCGCCATTTGGTATTACGGCTAGCCAAAGTGAATGGGTTATGCCTCGTGCCGCTTTCGCAGACGTCGAGGGCATGCCCCCGCGATTCCCTTACGATCCATGGATCGTGTAGGCGACAATCGGAGGTTGGGCTCCCGCCGCATTATAAAGGCCGTGATCTAGTCCTGGACTTTGGAGCCTAGCGCACCTTCTTGGCGGAAGGCCTTTGGCAATCCAGGAGTCTCCAACTTCGGTTACATGATGTTTTGGGAGTCAGTTGAATTGAACTTGGGCCCAGTTGGATGCTAGAAGCGTAGGTGATAAGTACGGACTCATAGCAGTTTGAGTCCGCCCAGCGGAGGCTTGAGCGTCAAAGCCGGGGACGACCGAGATGAAGCGTTCCGCTTCTGGTGGTAACCTGGATATTGCAGAGATTAGAGGTCAGTCGTGCCTTCATGGAATGCCACATGTGGTGTGTTGGAGTGTCAGGGCCACTCAGATTTGCGTGTGATCCTAGTGAATGGATAATTCCTGGAGCGATGGATGACACCTGCGATCTCTGATCAATTTTCAAAAGCAAGCAGTTGATTTCGATTTCCCATAGTGGCACTGGTGCCCCTAGTGCTAACGTCCAAGTTGGGAGTCGGATGATTGAGAGGAAGTCCCTGTTGGATTCCAACTGGAGGGGCCACATCGAGCGTAATTCTGACTCATGAAACAATTGGAGGAGTACCATCCAAAGCTGCGCGCGTTGGTGCTTTAGCAACATTTCCAACTGCAAATCCTGACCAATCGAAGCACATCGAGATGAAGCGATGTCGGGATTAGGGGTGCCCAAGAGTGTAGCGGGACCGACACCATTCCGAGGAGTGGCGTCGGCTAGTCGGTTAGTTCGCGGAGTTCCCCCCAAATCCCGGGTCGATGGTGGGGGAGCATCGGTACTTGCCTCCGTAATGCATGCTTAGCCAGTCGAATCTGAAGTGCTTCTTATCATGTCTTCAATTCTGGCGAGGAAGGTATTGAAAGCTTCTTCCTACCGCTCGAGTCAAGCTTTCAAATCGGTGGTAGGATTATTGATTGTTCTTTTGACGCCGCCCCCCTCGAGTGACGTAATTCGATGGAGGTCTGGTTTTGGTGTAGCCATCGAGTTTGGGCGAGCTGGTGTGCACCCAGATTCGGAAGCACTTTGGTCCGACGAGCAGCTGGAAGAGCGGGACTCTGGTTGCGAGTGGCGATAGTTGGGCTCTTCTAAGTTGATGGTTGGTTACACGATCCCGGTTTGTTACCGTGTTCCTTGGCCGTAAGTGATGATGGTTCGATCATCATCTCTTTTCTGTCGTTGTTGTTGTCGCCATACGAATGTTGGAGTGGATGGCGATGTTTTTAATGACACCGAACTTTCTTCCTTGACGTGGGCTCTTAGCTTCGAAAGGAGAAATTTCCAATGCGGTGCGCCGTGAGCGGGCGCGGTTCTGGGCAAGCTGAAGTAGAATGACGATGTGTTGACACTTCTTTTTTTTTTTTTGAAGTTGGCGCATAAGGTTGATATTGAGCTTCAATGCCTAGCATGAGAGTTGCATTCTCATATTTCTTATCAAGCATGTGAATCTGTGCTTCAGCCGCAGGAGCTTCGGGGTCCACAAGTGAAATAAGATCCGTTTCGAAGCGGGTCCTCTGCCGCTCGGGGCGGGTGAGAGGTACCAGTGTCAATTGCGGCCAATAGGGATGAGCCTTAGGTTTGCCGGAATTCTTCTCAATGGTGGAGAGAGCCAGGATGCTCTTTAGACGTACTTCTCAAGGCGCTTCTCGCGGATAAGCTTTTCGATTACGTCTTTGAATTGACGGCAATTATTGGTATTGTACCCGTACATGTCCTGGTATCGACAGTACTTGCCGGTCTTCCTCTCATGATTAGTTGATTCCCTACTGTACGGCTTCTTGTATTGGAGCACATTGCACATTTCCCGGTAGATTGTTTCCAAGTCTTCATTCAGTAGGGTGTAGATCTCGTACGTCCTGTGGGAGCCAGATGTAGCGACCCGAACTTCCCCGATCTCCGAAGAGATGAGAAAGAACGAATTACTGTGAGGACAGGACAAATCAGAACGCAGACGGAAGGACATTTCATTGTATATTACAACAATCCCATCAGATACAAGAATATACAGAGTATAAACGAATAAATTACATTCGAAAAATATCAGAGATTACAATAAATTACATAGCAGCGGAAAATAATACAAAGCACAACTGAAGGTGATATACGGATACAGAGCTTTCCGGATACCATTCCAGCTGTAAACCAGGATCCTGTGAATATAAATCTGCAAAACCAAAACTACTAGCTGCCCGTGCGGAAATAAGGGCACCCAGAGTTTAGGTTAAAATAATAAACTCCAGGTCAGTCATGTGACTGGTGTGAGAACTAAAACAGTTATTAATATTGGTTTTAAAGTTAGGTAAATCAAGGGACCACGCCGTATAACACGGAACGGGTTTCCTCCCAAGAATACCAGTGCATATCAATAAACAACGCAATGCTTTTTCGAAAAATGAAGCTATTATAAGACCCAGGTCCCATCACACAATGCAACGCAAGCCGGAGGATAGGGTTTTCCCTTATAATAGCCAAACATGCTTGGTACGTTTAAAACAAATCATTTGATACTATAATAAGTGTATAGTGTCAAAACATTTCAATCATAAATATCAATCATAGGCGGCATGGGTACCATCTATCATGTCGCCATACTAGTTCTACAATTAAAACCGCAATACACGTATTGGAAATTGGATTTCTGTCATGAGTCGAGGCAAGGGGCAAGCTCCTCTCCGCGTTCGAGACACTCTAGCAAATGCTCAGGACTACACACTCTGGGCAGCCACTTGGATCGGTTGGGCCGGTCCTCGCTTACGTTAGAGGATTAGTTATTCCTGAACACACGTTTCCCGGTCCTTACAGACCCGTAATCGAGGCGCCTCATTCCAACAACCACAAAGGTGAAACGTATATAAATGTCAGGGCTGGTAAGTCACTGATACCACCAAAGCTAGAAAGAAACGTCGTGTTCTCCCAACGGTCCGTATCCCGTTTTTAACTCATACCGAGGTGTGAGGCTCGCGAATTCACGTTATACACAAAGCTGCCACGTAGGCGTGCTTTGATCATCAACCACAAGACTTTGCTTTTCAACAGAAGCCTTGATCAATGCATCTTAGCATGCCACACAAGCAATTCATGTCATGCGATTGATGTCCATCGATATACAACCTCTGAGCTCGTACGTCTCAGAGAAGGGCGTTAAGCAAAAGAATAAATTCTCCGCCGCCAAACAGATGTATATTTAACAGAAATCAATCAACACAGAATAAAATCCAATGTCAGACAGACAATCCATTTACAAGTTCGTTCTGGGTCTGAACGAAACCGGAGGCACTTTCCTCGCATATCCATCCATCTCCAAGTACGTCTGGACAACCACCAACTATTTCCGTCCTCTCGGGTGTACAGCCCAATCAGGATCGTCAGTAATTATCCAAACGATGTGAAGACTTCCGGTCTTCGACCACCATCTTCATCCTCGACATATCGTCGAATCGGTTATTCAGAATGGGTATAAACCCGGACTTTCAGAATAACCCACGTATATTATAAACAAATGTTACACAAACACAACATACGCCTCATTCCAATTTAGAATATTCTTTCATTCATAAAATCACATTTTTAGGGAAAGGTTCCCATTAATTTTATCCAAGATAAATTTTTTTAAAATTTATCCTTTAATCTTCCTTTGGATGTCGTCTCAAACCAAATTATGGTTTTCTAAACTAGTCGAGATTAGCGAACCACACCGAAGTAGTTATCTATTTTATTTCCCAATCCCAACCTATTCATCCCATGAAGCAAAACTGGTAATACTCCATATCTAACACCATTATGTTATCGGTAAAATTTATTACCATTTCACGCTCAAATCTAATTAAAGATTTAACTATCGCTTTGGAGCAAAACTGGTGATACTCCATTCTCGCTCATTTCTAAATTTGATAATCTAGATTATAGATTCATATTTCAACCTAATTGCAGATTCGTCAAAACTCCTTTTACTGGGTTAAAGAACTAGGTGTTATTTAAAACACAGTTCACGACAAACCCAAATCACATTCTACTTATCATCGGGTTAAAGAACTAGTGTTATTTAAAACACAGTTCACGATAAACCCATTTCAAATCCAATCAAATATATTAGGAATTCCGATTATTTAAAACCCTTTCTAAATCTAATTTATTTATTTAAAAATAATTGGGTTTTAAATTTAGTTCAAAACTAGTTCATTTTGATAAAAATCTATTTTTATCTTTTCAAATATGGAGTTTTCCCCCCAATTTTTCCCAAATCATTTCTTATGATTTTACACAAATTATTGATATTTTTAATAATTTTATCAAGGCCCGTACAGTCGATTTCCAACAACGGCCATCGAACTGCACTTACAACGACCTTTTCCAAATTTGATTTGGACGTATCTCCAAATCCAACCGTTAGATTTTGAATTTCAAATATTCGTTAGAAAGCTCTTTTCGATACGAACCCAACGGTTCCGGTTTTAGGAGAATCCGACGGTCGGATCTCCCGTAATGTCCGTTTGAAATAAATGGTCGAAATTCACGAACTGCCGCGGCGCGGTGCGTTCTATTCAGGCCATTATATTATATATATATAATATATATAATATATATTTCGTCGATTTCTATTTAAAATGAATTTTATAAATAGTTTTGAATTCGTTTCAAAAACAATTTCAACTTTTATTTCAAATTCAAATCAAAATTGAATCTTTCCTTATAAATTCATTTTAAAATTCATTTCTATTCAATTCAAATTTCAATTCAATTTGAATTCATTTGAATTCGTTTCCAATTCAATTCGAATTCGTCTTCAATTCAATTCAAATTCGTTATTTATTCAATTCAATTCGAATTCGTTATCTATTAAATTCAATTCGAATTCGTTATCTATTAAATTCAATTCGAATTCTTTATCTATTAAATTCAATTCGAATTCGTTATCTATTAGATTCAATTTGAATTCATTTCGTTTTCTACTTGAATCCAATTCATTTCGTTTTCTATTCAATTCGAATTCAAATTAGCTTTCTATTCAATTCAATTTCGTTTTCTATTTGAATCAAATTCATTTCGTTCGTTTTATATTCAATTCAATTCGTTCCTTTTATATTCAATTCAATTCGTTCTTTTTATATTCAATTCAATTCGGTTTCTTTTCAATATTCATTTCAAAACGAATAAAATCGATATAAATATCGTTCACATCAAAATGGCGTCAATCTAATCAACACGGCTTCATATATTTCTATTTTCAAATATTCTATTATTAAAATATTTCTTTTTCAAATATTTCTTTCCAAATATTTCGTTTTCAAATATTTCTATTTTCAAATATTCTATTCAACAAATGAATATTTATATTTGTCAACACACGACTAATCTCAACGAATGAGTACTGTCCCCGTGTGACTATTTTTGTTATTTAATATATTTTATAAAAATTAAGGTATCTATCGTTTGATATTGAATCAGACTCCAACCGTAATTTAGCGAGAGAACGATTTCCTGAATATTAACCCCGAAGGCCGAAACCAACATCAGATTAATATCCAGGAGACCACTCATCTCATCTATTTTCCAGTTGATTTCTAATTCTATATATGATAAAGATGTAAATTTTATTATTAAAATATTTCATTCAACACATGACTAATCTCAACGGATGAGTACAGTCAACACATGAACCTTTATTTTATAGTGATAAAGATATAAATTTTATTGTTAAAATATTTCGTTCAACACATGACTAATCTCACGAATGAGTACAGTCAACACATGAACCTTTATTTTATAGTGATAAAGATATAAATTTTATTGTTAAAATATTTCGTTCAACACATGACTAATCTCACGAATGAGTACAGTCAACACATGAACCTTTATTTTATAGTGATAAAGATATAAATTTTATTGTTAAAATATTTCGTTCAACACGTGACTAATCTCACGAATGAGTACAGTCAACACATGAACCTTTATTTTATATTGATAAAGATGTAAATTTTATTATTAAAATATTTCGTTCAACACATGACTAATCTCAACGGATGAGTACAGTCAACACATGAACCTTTATTTTATATTGATAAAGATGTAAATTTTATTATTAAAATATTTCGTTCAACACATGACTAATCTCAACGGATGAGTACAGTCAACACATGAACCTTTATTTTATATTGATAAATGTTAGATCAAAATTTGGACCTAACACCCAAATTGTTCTGAACCTGGTAGAATTTTAACTGAAGAACGAAGAAAAAGAAAATAACACACAGAATTTATAGTGGTTCGGCGTTAATGAGCCTACGTCCACTTTATATGTTATTGATTATATCTCGAATGTGGGTACAATCAATGATTTCTCTCTGGCTCACTTTTACAATTGTGATTTCTCTCAGTAATCTAGTAATAAAACTGATAAGAAATGGTAGTATGACAATAATGGCGGAATCAGTCCTCAATATTGCCAAAAAGCTTCCAAAAAGTGCCAAGCTCTGGGCTATTTATAGCTGATTTTGTCAGGCGAGTCGTGGTAACACGTGGCACGAATCCCGAGTACATCGGATCACATCGCCACCATTGAAGAAATAGTCAAATTAGTCGTTGTGGACAGGTGTCGCGATCCCCTTGAATATCGGATCGTGCAAATGGGGAGAATCGGTCAATACGACGGTTTGGGACACGTGTCGCTGGATCCGTACGTCTCGAATCGCTGAAGACTAGCTCGCGCTTGAACGGGTCAGAGGCTCCGCCATGCATCAGGGGATCGGATCGTTCTATTCTGGGCAATAATACATGTACGGATCGAATCACATAGAGGTGTCGTTTCGCTGATGAAGTTGGAGCGATCCGATCGTGTGATCCAATGAGGGGCGATCTGATCGTGCGATCCAATGAGGGGCGATCTGATAGTGCGATTCAATGAAGGGCGATCCGATCCTTCATGCTCTTAAGGAACGCAGTTTCGTACTTTCTTCTTATGAATGAACCTGGATGGCTTGGTCAAAAAGCTAGCCAACATTTTGCCCCCTCGAAGTATGTTTTATTGATGATGGAACATGCTTCGAAGCTATAGAACCGTCTTTTCACCTCGAGTCGCAAAACAGTGAACGATTCCTTTTCTGGGACTTTTCAGAGTTTTCATCACTGAATCTGTTGGTGGTTTATCGATTCGTATCGCATACTCGAGTCGCGGTCCTTTAGCAAGCCATTCGAGTCATTCGTCTCGTTCTTTGGTGAGCGCTTGAGCTTCTTTACGGAACGGAACGAAATGGGCTTCTCTCCGAGACATGATGGGCTTTTGGTTCGCGGCCCGCCTATTTTCGCGGATCGAATAAAACAAAAAAGGGGAGACAAACGGTCGCTCTTTTGCCTATATAAGTCGACCCTCCTCTACACTTTCTTCCTTCTTTCGTATCGTTTCGCCTTCGTCACTGAGGAAACACCCGAGTTTTTCAAACCTCCAAAAATCTGACTGTTCTCCCAACTTTTATAAAGGTAATCCATCGAAAGCATCCTTATGCGATATCGCTCTCCATTTTATGAGTTTTTTCGACTGGTTTGAGGGAGGAAGCGATGGGAAATTGTGATTCTTGGGGGAACCAGCGAAGCGCCACGGATGATAGGTTCAGAGGTTTGGAGTTCGGAAATGAGAAGGAAAGGAGGAAAACGGAGGAGGAAGGAGAAGAAAGAAGACCGGTTCGGATTGTGGGCAAGGAGAGGAGAGGAAGAAGATGAAGGTGAGTGGCGAGACGGAGGGTCGTGGTGACGGCAGAGGCGTGTATCGTGGGGGGGCCGTAACGATTCGGCAAAGGCCCCGATCACTCAATTTCACGATCCGTGAGGGGGCGATCCCTCTGCCCTGCGATTCGAAGGAGGGCGATCCCTCTACCCTGCGATCCGAAGGAGGGCGATCCCTCTATCCTGCGATCCACAGTAGGGCGAACTGTCACACACATCGTGATCCAACTCGTAGTTCACGATCCAAACAAACTTTGAACCTTAGACGATGCCTTGTCACCATAAAATTCTGAACAGTTAGGCTAGGGCCTTGATTTGGACTTTCTGGACTAAACGACCACATAATTTAACTGCATATGACGACTAATATTTTGATGATCTTGATAGCTTTTATGCTTTATTTTTAATGCATGCACAAGCACACACACCGGCACTTGCACACACGGGGGACGGGTAGTTTTAATCTCATTTTTCATGTTTTCTCGCCTAGCAGTAATGTCGGATAAGCAATCTTCTTCAAGATCCGCTACAGAAACGGAGTCCGAGGCTCCTGAACATTACAACCCTGAGGTCCCTCCGATTAACCCAGGAGGTGAAGATTCTGGCTCTGAGTACGAGGCAACAGAATCAAATTCATCTGAAAGTGCTTCATCTAACGAAGAATCTGAGATAGACAGGCGAGCTCCCGACGAGATTCCTGGTGTTCTTGGAATAGATAAATTTTTTGACTCTTTAGCATCTAAACTTGATGATATAAAGCTTAAAAGAATCTGCCTGAGGCATGGGATTCCTTGGGATGATGTCGTGACACCCGGTAGCGAAGATAGACCCCACTTAGCTCCGGAAGGGTATATGGCAATCAGTCGGACCATGTGCTTGGTAGGAGCTATTCCTCCGTTTCCTTCAATCGTCATCGAGACTTTAAAACGACTGGGTATCGCTCCGATGCAACTTCATCTTATTGCCTACGCATCTCTATACACCTTATATATTGCATATTCGGAGATCCTACACACCGGACTCACATTCAGAGATTTGACATTCTTCTTTCTTTTCAAGCATCGTTCCTCGGTAACCCCAAACTTCTCTTTCTTTGAATCGGTAGCGAATAGGAAAGTTCTGTATGATGGATATAGCATTATAGGGGATACTAAGTCTGATTTGTTCTACATAAAGAAATAGGTCGGATGCTCAAGAAGATGGCTTAAATCAAGTAAACTTCAAGCTTTTAACTGAATATCTTGCTCAAGAAGTCGAAGTATTAACATTCTTCCTCCTTTTCCTTTGTCTTAAACAGATCACGTCTTCCCGAAAACGGAGGGTCCGTTATACAACAATCGATTGTCTATCCTTCTTCAAAGCAGGTCTGACTTTCTAAGGATTAAAAAATGCATTACTGATGAGAATCTTCATAAGCATCATCTTCTGGATGTAAGATTCGGACTTGGCGCCGGCGGCAAACCCTATAAGTACGTGCCCCCAACGGAGGGAGAGGGAACATCGCAAGCAATAGAAACAACTAAGTTCCGCAAGAGTGCTTCCCCGATAGTCATCCAAGACGATGAGGATCTGAATATATACAAAGGGGATGAGGCCCAAGGTGACAAGTCTAAGGAAATTCCAGTTTCTACTCCAATCGAATCCATTGCTCCCGATGACTTGACAGACGAACAGCTATTCAAAGAGCTGAGCAAAATTCCTCTACCCGACGATGTATATACAGAGAGGGACTTTGAAGGGGAGTCATTCTTCCCTGGTTCTGAGGAGGCCATCGCTCCAATTAGAGAACAAGAAACTAGTCAGATGAGCCTGTCTTCAGGCCCGGGTCTGTTAGGGGGAATTATATGGGATGCACAAATCACATACACTATCTGATCCCGCACTCTTATATCGTCAGTATTCAAGGTTTTAATATACTCTTTTCTCTTTTGCAGGAAAGATGTCCCACAGGCGATCCTATTCTTATCGTTCCCTGCGTGAGGGCACACCCAGTCTTCATCCGGGTACTGAGCGTTCTCGTGGCCCTTCTTACAAGCCGACTTCCTCGCAACCCCGATCTCCACCAAAATCGACCTCTGCCAAGCCTTCCAGTTATCCAGTAGTTCCTGCAGGGGGGAAGAAACTTCCTAAAGAGTTGACTCCTCCAAAGAGTGCACCTTCCCACAGCAGGTCGTCAAAAAGGCATCACGAATCCAAAGATAAAAGCAAAGATCCAATCATAGAGTCTAAAAAAGCAAGGAGTGACATCGTCCCTTCCAGCCAGCCACAGTTGGGTGCCCCCGGGTCGCGGGACTACATCCACGGTCCCGAAATTCAAGGTAGGCTGGAAAAGCTGAGGGAACAATTCCCAGACATATTCTTTGACTGGATGACGTTTGTTCCAGCTTTGGAACCCGTCCCTAAGAACTGGGATTATGAAGTCGTCGGGCACATCCGTCACGTTGCCAGGCAGTACGAGATGATGAAAAAACATGCAGTTAACCTTTCAGAAGTCATCCGATCACTTGAAATAGAAGCACACAGATCTAAGGCGAAACTTGAAAACAACGAAAGGGCCAGGACAAAGATGGAGAAGGACCTGGAAGATGCTCAATCCCAGCTTGCTTTAGCGCGGAGAGACGTCGAGAATTATAAAACCGAGTTGGAGAATGCTAAAAAACGCTTTCATTCGGAACTTGACTCCAATAGCCAAGAGAAAATGGCCTTAAAGAAGGAGGTTGAAGATCTAAAAATGGCAAACATTGAATTGAAAACAGCACAAGGCCATTTCGAAGCTGAGAGAGCTGCTTGGGAAGCAGAAAGAGCAAGTTTGAAAGAAAGTTTGGCTTTGGCAAAAGCGGACACGCTGACTTTGAATGATCCAGTCGCAGATGCGGAGAGACGGGCAGCTCTTGCCGAACAGAATGTTGATAGTGCCATCGAGATGGCTACTGCCTCAAACAACAAGCTCCTCGAGAGAGAAAAGGATATCGAGGGGTTTGAAGAGATGATTTTCGCCTTCCTTGGCCAAGTCCTCAAAACCCGCAACATTTCGTGGATCCCGGATTACCATGTTACTTTAGCTAATTTATGGGATGCGATTGTTGAGGGTGAAAAGCAGAGGTTGGGAGTCGAAGAAATTGATGAGGATGAGTTGATGAAGAGCATCTTGAGGGACAACGAGCCCGAGGACCTGGCAGAGGGTCGTCGTCTGATTCAAGCGGAGACGGAAAAGGAGAGGACCCTGGCTAAGGGTAAAAGCAAAGTTGATGAAGGTTCAAGTTCAGCCGTGGAGCCCAAAACCTCTGGAGTTGAGGAGTACCATCCTGACGATCCGCTAATCCATTTGGGCCTAACTCATGTAGTTGTTGGGGCTCCTACAGCTACCCAAGAAGGAGGATCTGCAGAAGGTATTCCCCTTTTTTCTCCACAATTCGTCAAAGCAATTGTGAATTGTCGTCGTCAGGTAGAACAACCAATTGAATTAGTAACGCGTGTTCCTCATAATACAGGTGGCGAGTCCGTCGACGAGGGTGCTGAAAAAGAAAAAGAAGCGGAGAAGGAGGCTGTCTTGCCAGGTGCCGGTATTGATATATCAAAGCAGGCTGAGGTCATAACAGCAGAGAAAAGTATCCTGGCACATAGTACTGACGCTCCCAAGGATGCTGAAACTATCGAAGCCTTAAGAGACATGGATGGGCGCCATGTAGAGGAAGAGGAAGATATTATTGGTGCCAAAGAGACCGACGACGATGACAACGAAACTCTGGCCAGTAGAAAAGCCAGGCAGGAAAAAGAGATAGCTTCGACAAAGATGGGAGAAGAGCCTTTGGACGTAGTCCCTATCGCAGAGTTTGATCCCAAAACTGGGATGATTTTGAAAGTCCGGCCCAAATCCATCAGCAAACAACTTCATTTTGCGAATCCTGATGACTTCCCGGCTTCCCTTTCTGATAGGAGGAAGAGAAAGGAGGTGGAAGAGGAATCTTCTGAAGAGTCGGATGTTCCTCTCATAGACAAAAGGAAGAGGAAGAAAGGGGATCAATCCGATGTCGACAAGGCGAAGCTGGAGAGACAGAAACAGGAGAAGAGGTCGAAGCGTAAATAGGATACTGTTGCTGGTTTATATCTTTTCTTTAGGTTTTCCACTGGCCAGGAAGTGTAATTGTGAGACTGGCCCTCACTTTTGTTCTCTAGGTTATTTTTCACTTTGTAGACTTTCAGTATATAAAGGAAGTTTATCTCTTTTTGCATCATTGTGTACCTGTATTCAAATAAACTTTCCATGTTTAGTCATAGATCATTTAATTATAACTACAAATTAGTCAAACAACAGAAAGAAAACTTTTGTGCTGAATTGCTGTATTAAAGTTTAGTATATGTATATGAGTGTATGTGCCCCTAATCAGTTGTTATCATAGTGCTTGACTGGGGTTTACTAAGGATTGGTTAGTACTGTCGGCAGGTTGCCCCCTATTTCTGAATATGGGGGACTCAGAAGATTTCATAGGATAACTGTTCTTGTGGCACCGAATTTCTGGCACCTTTCTCAGTGCTCAATCGGAGATGCTTTTATACTCTCTCTCTCTCTCCGGAGAGTTAGAGTTCGAGCTCAGCAATTCATTCGCTCCCCGATTCTTCAGCGGGGAAGGAGCTCTTTCTCAGCGCTCAATCGGAGACGCTTTTATACTCTCTCTCTGGAGAGTTAGAGTTCGAGCTCAGCAATTCATTTGCTCCCCGATCCTTCAGCAGGGAAGGAGCTCTTTCTCAGCGCTTAATCGGAGACGCTTTTATACTCTCTCTCTCTCTCCAAAGAGTTAGAGTTCGAGCACAGCAATTCATTCGCTCCCCGATCCTTCAGCGGGGAAGGAGCACTTTCTCAGCGCTCAATCAGAGACGCTTTTATACTCTCTCTCTCTCTGGAGAGTTAGAGTTCGAGCTCAGCAATTCATTTGCTCCCCGATCCTTCAGCAGGGAAGGAGCTCTTTCTCAGCGCTCAATCGGAGACGCTTTTATATTCTCCTGGCGATCGCCGAGGTTAGACCTTTGCTCAGGCGGCTCCGATCATGGTACACCGCCATGCCTTGTGGACGTCATCTTCGCGCCCTTTATACTCTCTCTCAACTCTGGAGAGTTAGAGTCACGGATCAAGCGGTCTGCAATCATGCACGCTCATCAAACTTGTCTTAGGTTTACATTTTAATTCAAGCTCCGAGGATTAAAACCAGTTGGACAAGCAGTCGGAGCATTTGCCAAGGCTTTGAGTTCCTCTGAACAGTCCACGGGAGGAATGGTTGGCATCAGACTTCGAGTACCTGCATTATTCACGCCGATTTCCATAAAAATAAACAGGCAGATAAACAAAGATGCAATAAAGGTAAATGACACACAATATTTTTATAGTGGTTCGGTCGAATCATGACCTACATCCACTTTATAATTTTTTGTTTCAAGGAATCAAACTATTCTAGGCAAGTCGTGCCTTATACATGGTTTTCAACAAAGCAAAAGAACAGATTTGAAACTTTTATGTTAAGTATGGCCGTAAATGTTGGGCATTCCACACTCTGGGGATTTCCCTTCCATCTACGGTTGCCAGCTTGAAGGTTCCATTATCAAGCTTTCTCAGAATGGAGTACGGTCCTTCCCACTTCGCTCCCATATGAGTTGGGGGTGGAAAGACACATTTCAGAACTAAGTCTCCGAGTTCCTAGGTTCGGGCTCGAACCTTTTTGTTGTAATATCGAGCGACCTGTTGTTTGCATCTCAAAGCACGCAGGTCTGCTTCATCCCTCTTTTTTTCGATCATATCCAGGGACTCAAGGAGCAATTCATTATTTGTCATCGGATCATAATAAGTCACCCTGTGAGAAGGTACCTTTATCTCAACTAGGATGACCGCTTCCATTCCAAAAGCAAGGGAAAAGGGGATATGTCCTATTGCAGATTTATATGTTGTCCTGTAGGCCCATAGTGCCAGGGGCAATTCATCAGCCAACATGGCCCTGGCCCGCTTCAGTCTTCTTTTCAGAATGGACTTAATCACTTTATTCACCGCTTCGACTTGTCCGTTCGATTGTGGGTGCGCCACAGAGGTATATCGATTCTCAATGTGGTATTTTTGGAAGAAATTTCTGAATTCAGCGCTGTCGAACTGAGTTCCGTTATCCGTTATCACAATCTTTGGAATCCCAAATCGACAGATGATGTTTCTCACGATAAAGTTGATCACTCGTTTGGTTGTGATTGTAGTTAGTGGTTCAGCCTCGACCCACTTAGTGAAATAATCCACGGCCACAATAGCGAACTTTGCTCCGCCCCTTGCTATGGGGAGGCTTCCGATGATATCAATTCCCCACATGGCAAAAGGCCATGGGCTCATCATTGTTTTTAACTGATTAGGAGGTGCTCTAGGTATTTTTGAAAATCTCTGGCACGCATCACATCGTCGTGCATATCTTGCTGCATCCTTGCTTATGGTAGGACAGAAATAACCATGCAGCAACACCTTCTTTGCCAAAGTTTGCCCTCCAGTGTGGTCGCCGCATTCGCCTTCGTGTACCTCCTGAAGTACACGCTTGATGTCATCGTGAGCTATACACCGGAGGAGGGGCATTGAAAACCCTTGTCTGTAAAGAACTCCGCCTTGCAGAACGTATCGGGCGGCTTTACGAATTACTTTACGCCTCTCGCTTTTCTTGGTCGGAATCGCTCCATTCATCAGGAAATTCTTTAGAGGGGTCATCCAGGACTCCCTTTCTGTTTCCGTCTCTAGTATTAGATCGATTTCCATTTGATCTATGCTAGGGGACCGAAGTACTTCAACGGGGGCTAGCCCGGTCACTTCAGGATCGTCGGAACTAGCCATCTTTGCCAACTTATCCGCCTATTGATTCTCTGACCGCGGAATGTGAGATATGCTGTAGTGATCAAAATCATTCAGCAACTCTTTCACTTTCTTTAAGTGTAAAATCAATCTTGCACTTTTAGCTTGGAATTTTCCAGTAACTTGGTTCACAACTAACTTGGAGTCGCAGAAGATGTTCAGCTTTGTGACCTCTAATTCCTTTGCGATCCTTAATCCGGCTATCAGGGCTTCATATTCGGAATCGTTGTTAGTGGCGTGAAACTCCATCCGGATAGCATAGGATATCAATCGTTTCTCTGGAGTTTCAAGCACTATTCCAGCGCCGGATCTTTCGTCATTCCTAGCGCCATCAGTATACAATCCCCAGGCATTGGGATCGAGAAGTAACTTTGAAGGATCAACTTCTTCGTTTGCTGTATCTTCCTCAGGGACGGTGAACTCTGCTATGAAGTCGGCTATCACTTGCCCCCGAATTGACCGTCTGGGCTGAAAGTTCAAATCAAATTGACTTAACTCAATATTCCATTTGAGTAATCTTCCGGATGCCTCTGGTCTCTGTAGGACTTGCTTGAGCGGATGATCGGTGTATATGGTAATAGGATGCGCCTGAAAATAATGTCGAAGCTTTCTAGAGGCGATCAGTAAACTATACGCCAACTTTTCTATCCTTGGATGATTACGCTCTGCTGCCGTCAATTTTTTGCTCACGTAATACACAGGTCTTTGGACCTTATCTTCTTCTCTTACCAACGCTGAGCTGATCGCATGGGATGACACTGCCAGATACACGAATAAGTCCTCGTGATCCATTGGCTTAGATAATATCGGAGGTTTCTCCAGGTGCCTTAGTAAGCTCTGAAACGCTTCTACGCAGTCGGGTGTCCATTTGAAGTGGCGTTTTCCCCGCTTTATTAATTCGAAGAATGGGATGCACTTATCAGTAGCCCTGGAGATAAATCTGCTTAGTGCGGCTACTTTTCCTGCAAGGCTTTGCACGTCCTTAATTTGCCTGGGTTCCTGAATGTCTCTGATAGCCGCGATCTGGTCTGGATTAATCTCAATCCCATGGGAACTGACGATGAACCCCAAGAATTTTCTGGAGGCAACACTGAACAAACATTTGGTTGGGTTAAGTTTCATTCCGTACTTTCGAAGGATGCTGAACATCTCCGCCAAGTCCGTAGTGTGATGGGAGGATTGCTTGGACTTAACCAACATATCGTCGACATATACTTCCATTGTTTTCCCGATCTGGTTATAAAACATTCTGTTAACTAAACGTTGATATGTAGCGCCCGCATTCTTTAAGCCAAAGGGCATCACTACATAACAATATAATCCCAGATCCGTGATAAAACTAGTGTGTTCTTGATCTGGAACATGCATCGGAATCTGGTTATATCCTGAGTAAGCATCCATGAATGAGAGAAGTTCATGACCCGCCGTCGAGTCCACCAACTGGTCAATCCGGGGCAACGGGAAACTATCTTTTGGGCAGGCTTTGTTCAAATCCGAGAAGTCGATACACGTTCGCCACTTCCCGTTGGCCTTCTTTACCAGGACTGGATTTGAAATCCTGTCTGGGTAGGTCGAGTCTTTGATAAATCCATTACTCACTAGCTTTCCAACCTCTTCTTTAAAGGCAGCGGACCTCTCTGGGCCCAACATTCGCCTTTTTTGCTCTACCGGAGGATGTTTAGGGTTAACGCTTAATGAATGGCTCATGATAGATGGGGATATCCCGCACATGTCTGCGTGGGTCCAAGCAAATACATCCAAGTTGTTTTTTAAGAAATCCGTCAATTCTTTAGCGAGATTTGGATTTAACTGGGATCCAATCTTAAGGACCTTCTCCGGGTCACTATCATCGATCGGTATATCCACAGTTGTCTCGTTGGGAGTCGCCATTCTGCACCCAAGTTCTTGATCCTCTCTGGGATCTATATCATCAGGCAGCTCTCTGGGCGACTCTCCAATGGCTATCCTCTTTAGTTGCTATAAGGTCTCTGCCCCTGTAGGGGGAGAAGCGCCTTTGGTTTCTATGTCCCCTCCATTGCGAAGTAACTTTAGCTCGGCAACATAACATGCTCACGCAGCAACCTGATCTCCTCTGACGATACCAATGCCAGCTTCTGTGGGGAATTTCAATAACAAGCACCAGGGGGCTATACAGGCTCTAAACTTTGTGAGGGCCGGTCGGCCCAAGAAGGCATTGTAGGGCGATTCAACGTCCAAAACCATGATGGGAAGGATTCTCACTCTCTGGCGTTCTCCTTCCCCAAGCGTAACCAGTAACTCTACATAACCCATTGGAGCGGTGGATGCTCCGTTAAATCCACGGATCCATCCTTGACAGGGCTTCAAGTCTTTTATTTCGAGATTCATCTGGTCAAATGTCCTTTTGAAAAGAATGTTGACGGAACTCCCGTTGTCCACTAAAACCTTATGAACAGTGGCTGGTCCAATAGGTACTGTAATTACAAATGGATCTTCAGTCGGAGCATGGACTCCAATGCTTTCTCGTTCTCGGAAAACAACATCGTCGGTCATCATCTTTTGTTGCTTCACCGGGATATTGTCCTCAGGGTTGCTACACTCCCCTACCTCGAGGTGTTGCTTGGCTGCATTGACATATTGATCCAATGCCCTGGAACTATGCCCGGCGAGATAAAGTCCTCCGATTACGGTATTGATAACGATATTCTTTCCCTTTTGCCGGGCAGTTGGCCTGGCAGCAAGTTGATTCTGGTTCTGATTTGGGGCCTGTACTACTTGCCCCCTATCTCTGGGCGTTACTCTGTATTCATCTAATTTTCCTTCTCGAAGAAGCCTCTCGACTACATCTCTTAGGTGACGGCATTCATTTGTCGAATGGCCATGAATCTGATGAAAGAGACAAAACTTCCCCATTTCACGTTCTTTTTCTATTGATTCTCTGGGAGGTGGCCTCTTATTCTGGAGGACGTTGTAAGAATCCATGAAGATGTTTTCCAGAGTATCATTTAGTGGCGTATAACTTTCAAAGGCCATGGGACGAGTCCTTCTCTGGGAGTCGTTCCCTCGGTTCCTCTTCCGGTTGTTGCCATTACTATTATTATCGTTGTTTCCTGACTGACGGCCACCCTGGTTCTGGTTTCCAACATTAACTTCGACTTTCCTCGAGCTGTCTCCAGTCTGCTTAATGGCGACATTGCTCTGGATTTCCTCCTTATCGGCCGTTTTTGCCTTTCGGTTAGCATATACTTCTTCCCGTCGTAAGTGTACGTTAGCCTTCTCGTAGAATAATTCTCTAGTATGGGGTGGCTTGCCGGCCAGGTATCTCCCGAATTCAGTATCTTTATCTACTCCATCTATCAGTGCTGCGACAACGGTTGGTTTATGGGGATCTTTAACTTCAGTGGCGGCCAAGTTGAAACGGTCAAGGTACGCCCTCAAACTCTCGCCTGGTCCCTGCTTTACAAGGAACAAGTCAATCACACTCTTTGTTTTTTGTGCATAGATAGGAATTGTTTTACGAACTTCTCACTCAACTCCCTGAAGATAGAAATCGATCTTGCTGGCAAGCGAGTAAACCACAACAATGCTACATCCTCCAAGAATATGGGAAATGCTTTGCACTTGACAGCGTCAGAAGCTGCGGCAGCGGTCATTGACCAAGAATATTTCATCAAATGCTGGACGGGATCAGACCTACCCGCGTATCGGTTCATCTGTGGCATGTTGAAACGCCTTGGGAAAGTCGCATCCAAAATATTATCAGTGAAAGGGGTGTGACTGCGGTCAATTCCCCAATCTTCATTCCATTGTCCACGGCTATCTGCCAGAATCTAATGGATCGTGGCTGCAACATTTGCACTGGTCAGCGGAGGTTCAGGGTCAGTGCCTCTGGCTCGGCGGGGTTCTCTAATCTCTCTTCCGGGAGCAGTCACAAAATCCGGGGCTCGGATAGGGCTTCGTTGCCCCCTGTTACCATGAGGATGTGCGCGACGACGGGGCTGAGGTAGTCTGTTATGTACAGGACTGTCCACATCCCGAGCCCTGGGAGTTGCGGCTTGATCGTTCACATTACGGTTTGAGGGTCCGCCTCTAGTGCTTCTTCTTCCCGTGATGGCAGGGTTCCGTACCGAAGCTGCTATATATTTTCGGCTCTCTCATATGGTCGCCGCGGAGGTCTCGGCGATTCCTCTGGCGAAGAGGAATATCGTGGAGTGAGTGGACGAACCGGGGACGTCCTTTGCCTTGCGAGCTCATCAAGCCTTCTATCCATAGCAGTCAAATTTTGTCGCAGGACGGAGCTTTCCTGCCTTTGGGCAGCCAATTCATCAAACAGTCGCTACCACATTTCGGAAAAGCGAGAGAGATCCCCCTCAGTAACGGGAGCAGCAGGATCATATTGGTCATCATCACTTTCTCTTATACGCAAAGAACTTGAGCCGGGTCGGGCGGAGGGGCCAGGGGTAGGAGCGAGCCATAGGCTCCTTGCCAGGTCGAGTTGTAGTCTGATCATCAATTCGAATCGCTGTGGTTCGAGGATGGCGGCTCGCAACGCCCCCCTAAGATCGATTCGCGGTCGTGGTGCGCGGAGGATTCGAGGCGTTACCTCGAGATCGAGTAACAACCCCTTCAGCAGTCCGGATCGCCTCGTTCTCGTCGACTCGGAGCGTGGCGTCTTCATCGGATCGGTTCGCCCCCTGCGCTCCGCGATCCAGAATTTCCTCATTGCCTAGCTCGTGCACACTTTCTTCAATTGTTTCATTGGTTTGTGAAGCTCGTGCTTCCTTAGATCTTTTTCCAGCCATGATATCCGAATCGCTGGAATCTTCAAAGAACTGAATAGTGAAACTTTAAGACTGTCTTCTCAGTGAAAGAACCAAAATGTTAGATCAAAATTTGGACCTAACACCCAAATTGTTCTGAACCTGGTAGAATTTTAACTGAAGAACGAAGAAAAAGAAAATAACATACAGAATTTATAGTGGTTCGGCGTTAATGAGCCTACGTCCACTTTATATGTTATTGATTATATCTCGAATGCGGGTACAATCAATGATTTCTCTCTAGCTCACTTTTACAATTGTGATTTCTCTTAGTAATCTAGTAATAAAACTGATAAGAAATGGTAGTATGACAATAATGGTGGAATCAGTCCTTAATATTGCCAAAAAGCTTCCAAAAAGTGCCAAGCTCTGGGCTATTTATAGCTGATTTTGTCAGGCGAGTCGTGGTAACATGTGGCACGAATCCCGAGAACATCGGATCGCATCGCCACCGCTGAAGAAATAGTCAAATTAGCCGTTGTGGACAGGTGTCGCGATCCCCTTGAAAATCCGATCGTGCAAATGGGGAGAATCGGTCAATATGACGGTTTGGGACACGTGTCGCTGGATCCGTACGTCTCGGATCGCTGAAGACTAGCTCGCGCTTGAACAGGTCAGAGGCTCCGCCATGCATCAGGGGATCGGATCGGTCTATTCTGGGCAATAATACATGTACGGATCGAATCGCATAGAGGTGTCGTTTCGCTGATGAAGTGGGAGCGATCCGATCGTGCGATCCAATGAGGGGAGATCCGATCGTGCGATCCAATGAGGGGCGATCCGATCGTGCGATTCAATGAGGGGCGATCCGATCCTTCATGCTCTTAAGGAACGCAGCTTCATACTTTCTTCTTATGAATGAACGTGGATGGCTTGGTCAAAAAGCTAGCCAACAAAAAAGATGTAAATTTTATTATTAAAATATTTCGTTCAACACATGACTAATCTTAACGGATGAGTACAATCAACACATGAACCTTTATTTTATATTATTCTTTATTTTCTAAATTGGAATGAGGCCCAATCAATCACCATATAGCGTTAACTATATGGATTCCATACAACACATGTATATAATAACATTGAAAAATAATCAACCATCAACCAAAGTGCACTACACTGTATAAGCATCAAATATAGATATCTAACGCTTATAACAGCCTGTCAATCAATCGATCGACATATTTAATCAATCAGGATGAGTGAACTTCAAATTTCATCCCAACACCCGTGTAGGGTTTCAAACAATCAAACACAGATTTTATTTGTGCAGTTCGGCGATGTGTAAAATTTATCGTCCCAATCAATGTCCTTCAAATAGGTGTACATAAACAAATCGGCCGATTTGTTTATAAATATTTATTTATTCACTTTCACGTTAAAAATTATATTTTTAACGACAAAACATTTTATTCAACCTATGAAAATATTCTATTCAGTTCATTCTTTAAATAAAATGATATTTTTTCTTTCTAACTTATTTTAGAAAATTTCGGCGGCATAACGGCACGATACTAGAAACGGGACAAGGCCTAGCCTTATCCCCGGTCTAGTGAAGGCCCACGCCATTCACACATCAATCATATCAATTTCATTTCACAAAACAACTCAAATTTCAATCAAATAATCTAACTAATTTTTGCAATCAAACAAACAAGTCCATGGTCTGTGGACGATTGTGTCGGGTGCTACTAAGCACCGTCTGCATCCTAGTATATATATATAACTAGAAAAGAAATTGAAGAGTGAGAAATTCTCACCGATAGCTATCCAACTCCACGACACTTCATTGATAGAAATCTTCATCGTTATCGCATCTTTGTCATCTTCGTTGCTGTAGCCACTATATATATAATAATCGAATTATTATCTCGCTATTCTATATATAAAAATCGAATTTTTACTTTGCTACTAAATAGATAAAAATTCTATTTTTATAACGATGTTATATAAAAATTCTATTTTTATAACGATGTTATATAGATAAAAATTCTATTTTTATCCCGCTATTCTTCATATAAAGATTTCGCCTTTTCAATTATAAAGATTTCGCCTTTTCAAATATATCATTATAAAAATCACATTTTTATTTTTCTACACATATAAAGATGCTATTTTTAATATTCCTAACATGTAAAAATTATATTTTTAATTCTCTACCTAAACAAAATCATATTTTTACATCTTCTACCTAATAAAGATTATATTTTTAATACTTTAAAAATATAAAAATCATATTTTTAATACTTTAAAAATATAAAAATCATATTTTTATTACTTAAAAAATATAAAAATCACGTCTTTACATTATAAAAAATCTCATCTTTACATTATAAAAAATCTCATTTCTTTGCTAATGCAAAAATCGAATCTTTTTATTTTAAAAAAACACTACTTTTCTTAAATAAAAATTATTCCTTTCATAAAACAAAATCCTAACTTTAAAGTAAATAGTTTTATAACTAAAATCAGTTTTAAATGTTAAATAAAATAAACTAAAACATAAAAGAAAATTAGCAAAACTTACCTTGTTTTAAGGAGGGGGGGGGGCTGTTGCGTGTTGTTCGTCGAAGGTGGGGGTTTCCAGAGGCGGCGTCGGAGGTCGTGGGGGGAGCGACAGCAGGAGGAGGAAGGAAGAAGAGGGGGGCGGTGGTCCTAGGATTCGCGGTGCTCGATTTGTGGAGGGGGGGGGGGCTCGCGGATGAAGGTGGACGAGGTGGGAGTCTGGGCGGAGGCGTCGGGGCCAAAGGGGGAGGGTCGCGACTTCGACGGTGGAGGAGGAGGAGGGAGCGGTCGTGGGGGGAGCGAGATCTGACGTCTTTATTTTTTTTTATTTTTTTTCTTCTTCTGAACGATTTAAAATGAGAGAGGGGGAGGGGCAGAGCGGGTTAAAGGGGGAGAAGGGTTGACCCTTTTTTTATTATTTAATTTTAATTTTTATTCACATAAAGTAACTTTTTCTATCGACCTCGAAACAAGGCCCACCGCCTGTCGTCTGTAGCGTTTTACCCCCATTCCGAACACAATGGGATATGTTTCGCAAGCCAATTCGACTGGTTCGATCAGTTTCCGTTTAATTTAAAATATAAATCTTTATAAATTCAATTTGAACGCACATTTCAATTTACCGGGGTCACATACTAACTAGAAAAATTCCAGAAAAATATTTTCTAACTTCGTATTGACGATACGGTCCTAACAAAACTAGTTTCGTCGAATTCTTAGACCATTTGAAAAATGGCCATTTTCCAGTCGATTAAAATCAACTAAAACTGGTCAAACGCGTTTTCCTTTACCACGCTCACGTATTGAATCGAAAAATTATGAAATTTGAAACCTAGCAATAATTTGACATCACGGATCCAAAAAAAGTGGTTTCGTCGAAATCCGAGGTCGTTTGCAAAATTCGCATTTTTAAGGGCCTGAATTCTATAGCGACTATTCAGAATTTTCAACAGGACATATCTTTTGATTCCCGCTATGAAATTTTGATTTTTCGGATTCGTTGGAAAGATATCATCAATTAGATCCTAATGTTTTTGGTTTCACTAAAATCCAGATTGTTTTGCACCCGGTACATTCAATTGAAGTTTGAAATCGAATTATCGAACTACCGCGCCATTTTCAATTCTATTTATAATTATATATAATTATTTATATTCTAACGACGACGTATATAATATATACGACGAATTCTATTCAAAATAAATTTCTTGTCGATATTATTTAAAATAATCTATTTTAAATATTCAAAATTCAGTAAAATTGCCAAAATAAAATTTTTAAACTGGTTCAGAATTTCCGGGTTATTACAATCTCCCCCATTTAAAACTTTTCGTCCCCGAAAAGGAACAAAGTCGAAAGTGGTTTGATTAATCAGCTCTACGTTCCATTTGGCTTCCATTCTCCAACTTTTCAGTTTCTGAGAATTTTCAAATTTTCAAAAATTTGGCTAACACCCTAAATTTTCGAAATTTTTTGCCATAACCTCCCCTGCAGCGGGAGCCAAGGGAAAATCCCGAAATTACCATATAGGCGTTCTGATCTCAAAAAGAAAAAGAAAAAGCCAAGCGGCTAGCCAATAGGCTCATAAAATCATCATCACCCAAATAAAACAGTAAATTATATAGTAAACATGTACCTATTTGTTGGGCAAACAAATTTTATTCTATGCTCTAGCCTCCTTGCTATGACCTGTTCAATATAAGTATATGTATATGCAAGCAAATGCAACCAATTTTCAATACAATTCAATATTTGGTTCAATTAGGCATAATGGTTCAAAATTATCAAACAAATGAACAAACAACACAAACATCAATCAATCAGTGGATTAACGTTTCAAATTCATAATTTTAATATATATACAGAAAATCATGTTTTTGATGCCAATTCACAACAATGTGTTCCAACTATATAAGTTTTGGTTCTCACACCAGTCTAATGGAAACATATAGATATCATACCTTCGAAACACGAACACAAATTCTGATGATGATATATCAATCATCAGAATCATCTCCGGGTGTCTATAATGTGATTCTATATCTATCCAATATATTAAAACTTCGAATATACGTTCAAGACGCGTATATGCAAAACCTTTATATATTGGATTGTCCAAATCAATATAAATAAACTATTCAAATACGTGTAAAATGGTTTAAATTTTTGAAACAATATTGTTTTCATTTGAAAAATATACTCTTCACACTCGTTCTAGGATACTACTGGTCCTATCTCTAACGAGTCATTCTAATTGGATATTACTAATCCAATATCTGATGAATTCTTTCGTATGGTTCTAATGTGTCTTGTTCTCGAGCTCTGTAAACCAAAGCTCTGATACCAAATGTAGCGACCCGAACTTCCCCGGTCTCCGAAGAGATGAGAAAGAACGAATTACTGTGAGGTCAGGACAAATCAGAACGCAGACGGAAGGACATTTCATTGTATATTACAACAATCCCATCAGATACAAGAATATACAGAGTATAAACGAATAAATTACATTCAAAAAATATTAGAGATTGCAATAAATTACATAGCAGCGGAAAATAATACAAAGCACAACTGAAGGTGATATACGGATACAGAGCTTTCCGGATACCATTCCAGCTGTAAACCAGGATCCTGTGAATATAAATCTGCAAAACCAAAACTACTAGCTGCCCGTGCGGAAATAAGGGCACCCAGAGTTTAGGTTAAAACAATAAACTCCAGGTCAGTCATGTGACTGGTGTGAGAACTAAAACAGTTATTAATATTGGTTTTAAAGTTAGGTAAATCAAGGGACCACGCCGTATAACACGGAACGGGTTTCCTCCCAAGAATACCAGTGCATATCAATAAACAACGCAATGCTTTTTCGAAAAATGAAGCTATTATAAGACCCAGGCCCCATCACACAATGCAACGCAAGCCGGAGGATAGGGTTTTCCCTTATAATAGCCAAACATGCTTGGTACGTTTAAAACAAATCATTTGATACTATAATAAGTGTATAGTGTCAAAACATTTCAATCATAGGCGGCGTGGGTACCATCTATCATGTCGCCATACTAGTTCTACAATTAAAACCGCAATACACGTGTTGGAAATTGGATTTCTGTCTTGAGTCGAGGCAGGGGGCAAGCTCCTCTCCGCGTTCGAGACACTCTAGCAAATGCTCAGGACTACACACTCTGGGCAGCCACTTGGATCGGTTGGGCCGGTCCTCACTTACGTTAGAGGATTAGTTATTCCTGAACACACGTTTCCCGGTCCTTACAGACCTATAATCGAGGCGTCTCATTCCAACAACCACAAAGGTGAAAAGTATATAAATGTCAGGGCTGGTAAGTCACTAACACCACCAAAGCTAGAAAGAAACGTCGTGTTCTCCCAACGGCCCGTATCCCATTTTTAACTCAAACCGAGGTGTGAGGCTCGCGAATTCACGTTATACACAAAGCTGCCACGTAGGCGTGCTTTGATCATCAACCACAAGACTTTGCTTTTCAACAGAAGCCTTGATCAATGCATCTTAGCGTGCCACACAGGCAATTCATGCCATGCGATTGATGTCCATCGATATACAACCTCTGAGCTCGTACGTCTCAGAGAAGGGCGTTAAGCAAAAGAATAAATTCTCCGCCGCCAAACAGATGTATATTTAACAGAAATCAATCAACACAGAATAAAATCCAATGTCAGACACACAATCCATTTACAAGTTCGTTCTAGGTCTGAACGAAACCGGAGGCACTTTCCTCGCATATCCATCCATCTCCAAGTACGTCTGGACGACCACCAACTATTTCCGTCCTCTCGGGTGTACAGCCCAATCAGGATCGTCAGTAATTATCTAAACGATGTGAAGACTTCCGGTCTTCGACCACCGTCTTCATCCTCGACATATCGTCGAATCGGTTATTCAGAATGGGTATAAACCCGGACTTTCCGAATAACCCGCGTATATTATAAACAAATGTTACACAAACACAACATACGCCTCATTCCAATTCAGAATATTCTTTCATTCATAAAATCACATTTTTAGGGAAAGGTTCCCATTAATTTTATCCAAGATAAAATTTTTTAAAATTTATCCTTTAATCTTCCTTTGGATGTCGTCTCAAACCAAATTATGGTTTTCTAAACTAGTCGAGATTAGCGAACCACACCGAAGTAATTATTTATTTTATTTCCCAATCCCAACCTATTCATCCCATGAAGCAAAACTGGTAATACTCCATATCTAACACCATTGTGTTATCGGTAAAATTTATTACCATTTCACGCTCAAATCTAATTAAAGATTTAACTATCGCTTTGGAGCAAAACTGGTGATACTCCATTCTCGCTCATTTCTAAATTTTATAATTTAGATTATAGATTCATATTTCAACCTAATTGCAGATTCGTTAAAACTCCTTTTACTGGGTTAAAGAACTAGGTGTTATTTAAAACACAGTTCACGACAAACCCAAATCACATTCTACTTATCATCGGGTTAAAGAACTAGTGTTATTTAAAACACAGTTCACGATAAACCCATTTCAAATCCAATCAAATATATTAGAAATTCCGATTATTTAAAACCCCTTTTTAAATCTAATTTATTTATTTAAAAATAATTGTGTTTTAAATTTAGTTCAAAACTAGTTCATTTCGATAAAAATCTATTTTTATCTTTTCAAATATGGAGTTTTTCACCCCAATTTTTCCCAAATCATTTCTTATGATTTTACACAAATTATTGATATTTTTAATAATTTTATCAAGGCCCGTACAGTCGATTTCCAACAACGGCCATCGAACTGCACTTACAACGACCTTTTCCAAATTTGATTTGGACGTATCTCCAAATCCAACTGTTAGATTTTGAATTTTAAATATACGTTAGAAAACTCTTTTCGATACGAACCCAACGGTTCCGGTTTTAGGAGAATCCGACGGTCGGATCTCCCGTAATGTCCGTTTGAAATAAATGGTCGAAATTCACGAACTACCGCGGCGCGGCGCGTTCTATTCAGGCCATTATATTATATATATAATATATATAACATATATTTCGTCGATTTCTATTTAAAAAGAATTTTATAAATAGTTTTGAATTCGTTTCAAAAACAATTTCAACTTTTATTTCAAATTCAAATCAAAATTGAATCTTTCCTTATAAATTCGTTTTAAAATTCATTTCTATTCAATTCAAATTTCAATTCAATTTGAATTCATTTCAATTCGTTTCCAATTCAATTCGAATTCGTCTTCAATTCAATTCAAATTCGTTATCTATTCAATTCAATTCGAATTCGTTATCTATTAAATTCAATTCGAATTCGTTATCTATTAAATTCAATTCGAATTCGTTATCTATTAAATTCAATTCGAATTCGTTATCTATTAAATTCAATTCGAATTCATTTCGTTTTCTACTTGAATCCAATTCATTTCGTTTTCTATTCAATTCAAATTCAAATTAGCTTTCTATTCAATTCAATTTCATTTTCTATTTGAATCAAATTCATTTCGTTCGTTTTATATTCAATTCAATTAGTTCCGTTTATATTCAATTCAATTCGTTCGTTTTATATTCAATTCAATTCGTTTTCTTTTCAATATTCATTTCAAAACGAATAAAATCGATATAAATATCGTTCACATCAAAATGGCGTCAATCTAATCAACACGACTTCATATATTTCTATTTTCAAATATTCTATTATTAAAATATTTCTTTTTCAAATATTTCTTTCTAAATATTTTGTTTTCAGATATTTCTATTTTCAAATGTTCTATTCAACAAATGAATATTTATATTTGTCAACACACGACTAATCTCAACGAATGAGTACTGTCCCCGTGTGACTATTTTTGTTATTTAATATATTTTATAAAAATTAAGGTATCTATCGTTTGATATTGAATCAGACTCCAACCGTAATTTAGCGAGAGAACGATTTCCTGAATATTAACCCCGAAGGCCGAAACCAACATCAGATTAATATCCAGGAGACCACTCATCTCATCTATTTTCCAGTTGATTTCTAATTCTATATATGATAAAGATGTAAATTTTATTATAAAAATATTTCGTTAAACACATGACTAATCTCAACGGATGAGTACAGTCAACACATGAACCTTTATTTTATAGTGATAAAGATATAAATTTTATTGTTAAAATATTTCGTTCAACACATGACTAATCTCACGAATGAGTACAGTCAACACATAAACCTTTATTTTATAGTGATAAAGATATAAATTTTATTGTTAAAATATTTCGTTCAACACATGACTAATCTCACGAATGAGTACAGTCAACACATGAACCTTTATTTTATTGTGATAAAGATATAAATTTTATTGTTAAAATATTTCGTTCAACACATGACTAATCTCACGAATGAGTACAGTCAACACATGAACCTTTATTTTATATTGATAAAGAAGTAAATTTTATTATTAAAATATTTCGTTCAACACATGACTAATCTCAACGGATGAGTACAGTCAACACATGAACCTTTATTTTATATTGATAAAGATGTAAATTTTATTATTAAAATATTTCATTCAACACATGACTAATCTCAACGGATGAGTACAGTCAACACATGAACCTTTATTTTATATTGATAAAGATGTAAATTTTATTATTAAAATATTTCGTTCAACACATGACTAATCTCAACGGATGAGTACAGTCAACACATGAACCTTTATTTTATATTATTCTTTATTTTCTAAATTGGAATGAGGCCTAATCAATCACCATATAGCGTTAACTATATGGATTCCATACAACACATGTATATAATAACATTGAAAAATAATCAACCATCAACCAAAGTGCACTACACTGTATAAGCATCAAATATAGATATCTAACGCTTATAACAGCCTGTCAATCAATCGATCGACATATTTAATCAATCAGGATGAGTGAACTTCAAATTTCATCCCAACACCCGTGTGGGGTTTCAAACAATCAAACACAGATTTTATTTGTGCAGTTGGGCGATGCGTAAAATTTATCGTCCAAATCAATGTCCTTCAAATAGGTGTACATAAACAAATCGGCCGATTTGTTTATAAATATTTATTTATTCACTTTCACGTTAAAAATTATATTTTTAACGACAAAACATTTTATTCAACCTATGAAAATATTCTATTCAGTTCATTCTTTAAATAAAATGATATTTTATCTTTCTAACTTATTTCAGAAAATTTCGGCGGCATAATGACACGATACTAGAAACGGGACAAGGCCTGGCCTTATCCCCGGTCTAGTGAAGGCCCACGCCATTCACACATCAATCATATCAATTTCATTTCACCAAACAACTCAAATTTCAATCAAATAATCTAACTAATTTTTGCAATCAAACAAACAAGTCCATGGTCTGTGGACGATTGTGTCGGGTGCTACTAAGCACCGTCTGCATCCTAGTATATATATAACTAGAAAAGAAATTGAAGAGTGAGAAATTCTCACCGATAGCTATCCAACTCCACGATACTTCATTGATAGAAATCTTCATCGTTATTGTATCTTTGTCATCTTCGTTGCTGTAGCCACTATATATATAAAAATCGAATTATTATCTCGCTATTCTATATATAAAAATCGAATTTTTACTTTGCTACTAAATAGATAAAAATTCTATTTTTATAACGATGTTATATAGATAAAAATTCTATTTTTATCCCGCTATTCTTCATATAAAGATTTCGCCTTTTAATTATAAAGATTTCGCCTTTTCAAATATATCATTATAAAAATAACATTTTTATTTTTCTACACATATAAAGATGCTATTTTTAATATTCCTAACATGTAAAAATTATATTTTTAATTCTCTACCTAAACAAAATCATATTTTTACATCTTCTACCTAATAAAGATTATATTTTTAATACTTTAAAAATATAAAAATCATATTTTTAATACTTTAAAAATATAAAAATCATATTTTTATTACTTTAAAAATATAAAAATCACGTCTTTACATTATAAAAAATCTCATCTTTGCATTATAAAAAATCTCATTTCTTTGCTAATGCAAAAATCGAATCTTTTTATTTTAAAAAAACACTACTTTTCTTAAATAAAAATTATTCCTTTCATAAAACAAAATCCTAACTTTAAAGTAAATAGTTTTATAACTAAAATCAGTTTTAAATGTTAAATAAAATAAACTAAAACATAAAAGAAAATTAGCAAAACTTACCTTGTTTTAAGGAGGGGGGGGGGGCGGTTGCGTGTTGTTCGTCGAAGGTGGGGGTTTCCAGAGGCGGCGTCGGAGGTCGTGGGGGGGGGGGGGGTGGCAGCAGGAGGAGGAAGGAAGAAGAGGGGGGCGGTGGTCCTAGGGTTCGCAGTGCTCGATTTGTGGAGGGGGGGCTCGCGGATGAAGGTGGACGAGGTGGGAGTCTGGGCGGAGGCGTCGGTGCCAAAAGGGGAGGGTCGCGACTTCGACGGTGGAGGAGGAGGAGGGAGCGGTCGTGGGGGGAGCGAGATCCGACGTCTTTATTTTTTTTCTTTATTTTTTTCTTCTTCTGAACGATTTAAAATGAGAGAGGGGGGGGAGGGGGGCAGAGCGGGTTAAAGGGGGAGAAGGGTTGACCCTTTTTTTTTTAATTTAATTTTAATTTTTATTCACATAAAGTAACTTTTTCTGTCGACCTCGAAACAAGGCCCACCGCCTGTCGTCCATAGCGTTTTACCATCATTTCGAACACAATGGGATATGTTTCGCAAGCCAATTCGACTGGTTCGATCAGTTTCCGTTTAATTTAAAATATAATCTTTATAAATTCAATTTGAACGCACATTTCAGTTTACCGGGGTCACATACTAACTAGAAAAATTCCAGAAAAATATTTTCTAGCTTCGTATTGACGATACGGTCCTAACAAAACTAGTTTCGTCGAATTCTGAGACCGTTTGAAAAATGGCCATTTTCCAGTCGATTAAAATCAACTGAAACTGGTCAAACGCGTTTTCCTTTGCCACGCTCACATATTGAATCGAAAAATTATGAAATTTGAAACCTAGCAATAATTTGACATCACGGATCCAACAAAAGTGGTTTCGTCGAAATCCGAGGTCGTTTGCAAAATTCCCGTTTTTAAGGGCCTGAATTCCATAGCGACTATTCAGAATTTTCAACTGGACATATCTTTTGATTCCCGCTATGAAATTTTGATTTTTCGGATTCGTTCGAAAGATATCATCAATTAGATCCTAATGTTTTTGGTTTCACTAAAATCCGGATTGTTTTGCACCCGGTACATTCAATTGAAGTTTGAAATCGAATTATCGAACCACCGCGCCATTTTCAATTCTATTTATAATTATATATAATTATTTATATTCTGGCGACGACGTATATAATATATACGACGAATTCTATTCAAAATAAATTTCTTGTCGATATTATTTAAAATAATCTATTTTAAATATTCAAAATTCACTAAAATTGCCAAAATAAAATTTTTAAACTGGTTCAGAATTTCCGGGTTATTACACCAGACTTCTTGGGTTTCGTAGGAACTTGGCTGTTGTTGCGGCTGCCTTGCCTACTATTATTCGGCCTTTGTTTATGGGGACATGCCCCCTTGCCATTATCAAAGAGCTTCGCTATCTGTTTCCCTTTGATACTGTCATTTATGGTATCCGCATGTGTATTGTTGGGAAGACCGGCCCTGGGGAGTTGGTTTCATCTCGCCTCTTCTTGACATAAGTAATGCCTATCCCTTTCATGGAAAGCGCCGTGGCTTTTTGGCTTCTTTCGATCGATCCATGCCCCGAATTCGGAAGTAGGGAGGACACCTTTGGCTAATTGACAGAGTACGGTGCAAGGATCTGGATCCTTGACCTCGGCGAGCGCAACATTGAACTGGGAGAGGTAGCTTTTGAGCGACTCGGCGGGTACTTGGCATAGGTTAGACAAGGTGAGGGCATTCTTTGGAGTCGGGATATGCACTCTGAATTGCTTGACTAATTTTGCTGCTAATTGGCCGAAGTTGTTAATGGAATCGAGTGGGAGGCGAGAGAACCATAACAAAGCGGTTCCTGATAAGAAGACTGGTAAGCACTTGCATTTGACCGAATCATTGCGCCGGCTCGAGTCCATTTGCCATTCATATTGATTTAAGAAGGTATAGGGGGTCGGTCGTGCAATCATAGAGCGGCATCTGTGGCATGCTGATGCGGCGTGGCCATTCAGCTTCATTTACCCTCCTGGTGAAGGGGTTGCGCCTAATGTGTGCTTCCCATTAATTATGCATGTTTCCTCGCCTCTCCCTCATTATCCTTCGGACCATGTCGGGAAGGTATGTTGGATGGGGATCCACCATCAGGACCCATGGGTTTTGGCGAGGTTCCGGGGTCCTATTGCGAGGGCGTTTCCTATGATGGACGTCCAGATTATCTTCCTCCATGTCATCGACATCTATAATCGGATCTTGATGAAGAGAGGATTGATGCGGATCGTGTTCTGGAAGAGCGCGGGCCATTGGAATAGCGGGCCCATCATCATGATTAGCGGTCATTGAGTTATGTCGAGGAAGAGGTTGGTTCGTAGGATCTGGTCTGTCATTGATAATCAAGCGAGGGCAGTCTCGGTACTGTGCCCCCTCGCTATATGTGATTGTAGTACGGTCGCCGTAGCCGCTCCCACTGCCATTGGCATAGCCATTGTCGAGAGTGTCGGTGCAAACGGCGACATTGTTGATGAGACTAAACCTCCTTCTTTGTCCGCGGGAGGCGGAGTCGAGGCTGAGTGAGGCAGAGTTGAGGTCCGTGGGAGGCAAAGTCGGGGCCGAGGTCCGCGGAAGGCAGAGTCGAGGCTGAGGTCTGCCGGAGGCGTAGTCGAGCCTCGAGATCCGCGGTAGGCGGAATCGAGCCATGGGGTCTGTGGGGTACGGAGTCGAGGCCGAGTGATGTGGATTCGAGGTCGAGGTCCGCGGGAGGCGGAGACGAGGCCGAGTGAGGCGGAATCGGGGCCGAGTTACGCGCGATGCGGAGTCGAGGCCGAGGTCCGCAGGAGACGGAGTCGAGCCTCGAGGTCCGCGGTAGGCGGAGTCGAGCCACGAGGTACGCGGCAGGCGGAGTCGAGCCATGAGGTCCGCAGGAGGCGGAGTCGAGACCGAGTGAGTCGAGGCCTTCTATCTCTCAATGAAAGCACCAAATGTTGATGGCAAAAAATGTCATAAACACCAAAGATTCCGAATTACTAGGAATTAGAAATATGGTCGCATAGACAAGAACAATAAAAAGAACATAAGCATTAAATAACATGAGATTTATAGTGGTTCGGCTTCAGTGAGGGCCTACGTCCACTTTGAAGAGTCGGTTGGAATATTATTAATCACTTGGAAGAATTACAAGGTTGAAACTATCTCATGACATCTCATTACATTCACTTTTCATGATATATGATATCATAATTATCATATATTGAATAATAAGGAATAAGACGTTTTGTCCTTCTTCTTCCTCAATGAGGAGATGCCATTAACGAAGCTTTATGGAGGTCTCAAAGCTCAAGAATCCAACCCTTTTGAAGTGTGAGGCCATGGGGTATTTATAGGAAGTGGTTGTTAGGTAGGGGTTAGGTAGGAGTAGGTAGAAATGGGGACCACCTTCCATAAATTCGCACCTCTTGCTGTCGGGCCTAAGAAATCCACACCTGGGGTAAGGTGTGAAATTTCGCACCTGATAGGTGCGAAATGTATTTCGGCGAGAGACGTTGTCGAGGCTGGTTGGTTCTTTTGAGGCGTCGAAGCTCCTCAACACGAAATGAAGGAATCCACTATTTTGCTGGTATGAAGTGAAGGAATCTGAGCTTCCGGCATGGAGAAAATCGGATGAATCGGGCGGTGCCCACAGTTTCGACCTAACCGGCTAGGTCGATCGTCGCTGGGACTGTGGGGCTCCGGACCCCCACCGACGTTGCGGCCTAATCCGCTTGACGGCTCGCCTTCGGCTCGGAGCAACGGCTCACCTTCGGCTCGGACGCGGACGGATACAGATGGGGGTTGCGTCTGAGGGATGCGACGTCCTGCTAGTGGCCAGACTCGAGTCTTCTGATACTGGCCCGCCAGAAGATATTGGCGACACCTCTGGGCTATAATATCACGCGATATGTTGAGTCGAGCATGTCTTGAGTACTTTTGGTGACTGGACCAAAAGGCCGGTTAACAAGTATCAAGATAATACGCCAGACCCCTGCTCGCCATTGCACAGCAGCATCGTCCTGACTAATCACCTACCACCTAGTCTTCCCATCCAAAACCAGATGAACAACCCAAGATAATAAGAGGTAAACATAAAACCTTGAGTCAGGCAACAGTCTTAGTGAGCAATAAAACAACTATCTAACATCATAAATAAAGTATAGGAGATTAGGTAGATTAAGCAACCAATTTACCAAAACACTTGAGACGAACTCAACCCCATCTTCCCCACATTTAACAGTGATAGCCTTTACAATCAAGCATTTCAATTATTCATTCATGGCAATCAGAAAGAACCGAACAATAACAATCAGAGCAACAAGTTATATCTCACGTAAATCATCCTAATTGAGATCGATATTTCCCAAGCACAAACACTAGAAGCCTAAACCAATATCAGACAAGCACCCAAGAAAACATCTCCTTCAACGTCGGTCGACCTATGTGAGACGGTACAAGAAAAACAACCAACATTCATGACTGGCCACCACCGCCAATCATGCTGTGAAACTATCGTTAATCATATGAACGGCTAAACACTTAGCCATCCTCTGTCAAGGGCTAATGGTAAACCCCGGTTCTAGAAAAAACTCCATACACCTTTCAATGATACGTATGTAGGCCTTTCAACGATACCCAGGGTACTCGAACATACAACTGATCTTTTAGGCGTCTCTATTATACCCTTGCTTTGAGCTCGCTAGAACCTAGGACAATGATAATCTCTCAGCCTTCAATATCCTTAGTCATCCATCCTGATGACCATTCATAGCTCAAACAACCCCCTCGAGCAATCATTATCCTCAAACTCATCACTTTGAATTATCTTCACATTCGTTGCATTTCAACGATCAACGAACAGTTAACAACACTTCGAATATTCCGTCTTGAATTCACTTTGAAGCCACGTCCATTCTCAAACCAAAGTAATCATCAATTTTGGTCAGTATTCAATCCATAGTATTTCAGCATTTCCGCCCGATCCATGAAACGCCTAGTCCATAGAAACATCTGATCCATAGAAATGCCCGGTCCTTGGAAACGCCCGGTCCATAGAAATTTCCAATCCATAGAAACATTTGATCCATATAAATGTCCGGTCCATAGAAACATTCGATCCATAGAACGGCCGGTCCATAGAAATGCCTGATCAATAGAAATGTCTAGTCCATAGGAACGCCCAATCCATAGAAATGTTTGGTCCATAGGAACACCAGATCCATAGAACTGTCTGATCCGTAGAACGCCCGATCCATAAAACTGTCTGGTCCATAGGAACGCCCGATCCATAGAAATGTCTAGTCCATATAACGCCCGATGCATAGAACTGTCCAGTCCATAGGAACACCCAATGCATAAAACTGTCTGATCCATGGAACGCCTGATCCATAGAATGCCAGATCCATAGAACTATCCAGTCCATAGGAACACCCGATCCATAGTACTGTCCGGTACATAGGAAAGCCCAATCCATAGAACTGTCCGGTCCATAGGAACACCCGATCCATAGGCTGAAATTACCAAACTTCGACTAATATTCACGTTTGCACACAACTCGATTTCATACTCAAAAACTAATCAAACTCCAACTTTTTCAACAACGATTTGATCAATATAACTACAACAAATCTCGGAATCATTAACAAACATTAAAACAACGATTTAAAAATTAATCTAATAATTAAATAAATCTAAACATAGAATTAACATATGATTTTACCAATTATAAGTTGCTAGATTAGATCCTATGGTGAATTGAATTAAAATCATACTTACATCGATTAAGTCTATGCAAAAATAACTTGAAATGATGAACATACGATGATACAACTCATATACTTGATTGAATCCGCATGAGAGATGCTTATCACTCACCAATTCTTTGAATTAACTCGAAATCTCTAAATTCTCCATCCGGACAACGGACAATATGCTTCAAACCTCTTGATTTGACATGATCTCTGTTCACTTGACGTAGATCTAGCTTCAAATGATGTAGATCTTTGATTCTCTTATGTAAATCTAGAATTTTGATAATGGAAAGGTGTATTTGATTGAGCAAGGAGGATCACTAGCTCAACCAAATGAGAGAATGAAGAAAGTAAACTATTCTCCATGCCTCTAACCCTCTATTTATAGCCTCCTACCAGCCCACAAATGGGCCACTCCAAATCAGCCCATTATGGCTAGCCAAACCGGAACAGAAATTGTAAAATGCTAAAACAACGATTTCTCCCAAACCGCCGAGCCAAATCTTTAATGTGACCACTCTACGGAATTGGAAACACCATTTCCTTCCCAATGATACTAATCTCAACACCTAACTTGACCCCAATCAAAAGTTGTGCCCTGTACTAGACTGATAGGGGCAAAATGATCACAAACAAAATTGGTAAAAATTATACATGTCTCGCATCCCCATAACCAACATATTAAAATATGAGAAAGATCCAACCCTCAGGAAATAAAATAAAAATATTTTACGATCCTCCGATACGTAAAATGTGGGCTGTTACATTCTCCCCCTCTTTAGGAATTTCGCCCCCAAAATCCTAACAAGCATAAGAAATTAAAATGATTCAGCATGCTTATCATCTATGAGCAACCAATTCTATCAAACAAACTAGCAGCCACCAAACCATGCATCCATAGATTTATCCTAACTTGTGGAATTCTAAAACAACTACAACCACAATAGTACATGCTACAATGATGTAAGGTGAAACAACACTAATGAATCATACCAAAAAAGAGTTCTGGATGGGTCATCTTCATACTCTCTTCAGTCTCCCATGTACAATCGTCATCATCCTCATCCATTGTGCCTTGACCAACTTAACCATCTTCCTCCTAAGTTGTTTTGTGTCATTTTCCACTACACAAAGTGGCTTATGAGGTCTCGTAACAACGGGCTCAACTTCCAAGTATTCATACTGCTTTGGAGATACCACTACATTTGAATCATGCATGCACTTCCAAAGAAAAGACACATGAAAAACATTATGCACTCCCGACATCTTCTCGGGTAACTCCAATCCATATGCGAGCTTTCCAATCGGCTCAACTATCGGAAATGGTCCAACGAACCTACGATCTAACTTTCCTTTACTTCTGAATCGAACAATGCTTCAACGGTGAAATCTTCACGAAAACCATGTCGCCAATGTCAAATTCCAAATATTTTATATGCTTATCGATGTAACTCTTTTGACGATCTTGGGTTGCCTTCATTCGCTGCCGAACGATATCTACACAATCCGATGTCTCTTTAATTATCTCCGGTGTAAGTATCAACTTACCTCTAGTTTCAAACCAAAATGCTGGAGAATTACAAGGTCTTCCATGCAATGCCACGTATGATGCCATATGAATGCTCGATGGTAGCTATTATTATATGCGAACTCAACTAGATGTATATGTTCTTCCCATGATCCTCTAAAGTTCAACATACAAGCCCTAAGGAAATCTTCGAAAACTCGGTTAACCCTCCTGGTTTGACCATTAGTTTGGAGATGATAAGACGTACTCAAACACAACTCGGTTCCCAAAGTATCTTGCAAAATTTCCAAAATCCACTCATGAACAATGGATCTCGATCAATCACTTTGCTCTTTGGGATACCATGGAATTGAACTATCCATTTTATATAAAGCTAAGCCAACTTCGACGCTATCCCAGTTGATTTAACGGGAATAAACCTTGCACTTTTGGTCAAGCGATCCACGATGACCAAAATTTCTTTGTTTCCTGCCATGGTTCTAGGTAGTCCATCGATAAAATCCATTGATATCTGCTGAAAATTTCACATAGGAACTTTCAATGGCTAAAGTAATCCACTCGTCTCTTTTTTTCAGCTTTCACCAACTGATAGTTCATGCACTTGGAAATAATCTTTCCAATATCCTTTTTCATCCCTTCACAGTAGTAAGTTTGCTACATGTAACACCCCGTAGTTTTAAATATTAAAATTAAAAATATTAAGAACACTTAATTTTAGGAGAAGAACTAAGGGAAATGGGTTACGCCATGGCGTTCGTCTCAGAATTCTACTTTGAATAGAGTCCAAGTTTTCGTAAATCGGACTTCGTATGAGGAAGTTATGGCCCTCAGAATTTTCAGGAATTTAAATAAATTAAAACAGCTCAGATTGAAATTCAAAATTCAAATGAAAACAAAGAAGCGGGCTAGGTGGGATTTTTCCCGCCCCAGGCCAGGTCGACCAGGGGGTCGGCCTCCCCGATACAGGTCGACCTACCCCCTTGGGCAGATCTGAACTGTGATGATTTCTGACTTGTGGTTGGGTCACTAAGGCATGAGTGGCGGTTTCTGGATAGCTCTAATTGGTCTGAATGGTTTTGATTGGTCCTATGTTAATCTAACGGCTTATATTAATCTAAACTTCTATATAAGCAAGCATAGACTCATGCTCTAAACATAAACTAAATTAATCTCTAGGCCTCCATGCTGCTGGTGGAAAAGTTCTTCTTCTACTTAAAGCTTAGGAATTGCAAGTCAGGATTCTAATACAAACGACGAACGAATTATTCTCTTCTCTAATCCGTCTTTGTGAGTACAATTTCTTTCACAAAATAATTAATAAATTAATTATGATGAGTTATAATTTGGATTATGAGAACATGCCTGTTGAATCATGTGACGTTACTTAATTTTGTTATCGTCTGTTTGTGAACATATGACAGTTTTGTTAACTTATGTTAGTGGATCTATTTCGTATGCCCAATCACATATGTTTAACTTGTTTCATTTTATGACATCAATTTATATGCAAGTTTTGATGTAAATCATATGTAAGGTTGTATGCGAATCATATGTAAGTCTTAGTTTACATGTCTAAATTGCATATGCAAGTTTAATACAAGTTCGTATGTAGATCATATGCAAGTTTATGCGAAAACCATGTTCATATATGCAGTTCACCTTTATGTGTATAGATCTACGCAAATCATATCTTATATAATTTGATCCATGCTAGTTCGTAGTTTATACAAATTATGCCTATTGCCTATGCAAGTTATTGATTATGCAAATTAATGATTATATAAATTATAATCATGCAAGTTTTGATCCATGCTAGCCTATTCTTATTTGCAAGTTAGATCTATTTTATGTGTTATGCAAGTTGTGATGTTTCTTTTCTTTTTATGATTTAGACAATTTGCGGGTCTAACATATTTCATATTAAACGTACGAACGACGTAGGGGCAATGGGATAATATTAAATATTAATATTGTGAATTGTCATATAATGGCTTTAAAAGCATATAATTAATTTGAGACATTAATTGGTATAATTTATATACATGAAAATTAAGGACATAATTTAACTGACAATTATGGACATAGATTAAATTTGTAGTTATTGACAATCTGAAATAGGGATATTAATTCAAATTGGGGTTGAATAATAATGTTTAATAATAAATGCCTTAGACACGAGGTTAGACTCGTTTGTGGTATAAGACTGCCCGGACCCGCCCGGCAAATCCAGCAACCACAAACGGTAGTCTAATGTGAGAGATCAAAGGCATAAATTAAATGTGTAATAAATGCCTAAGACACGAGGTTAGACTCCTTTGTGGTATAAGACTGCCCAGACCCGCCCGGCACATCCAGCAACTGCATACGGCAGTCTAATGTGAGAGGTCGTAGGCATAATTAAAAGATGCTTAGACACAAGGTTAAGTCTGGCTTGTGGTGGAAGTCTGGCCGAAACCGCCAGGCATATCCAGCGGCCACAAGTAATCGACTTAATTTGAGAGGTCTGTGCAGTAATAATTAATTAATGTTGATCAAAGACGAATAAGAATGACAAACAGAAGTTTGTTGAGTTAAGTAATTCTATGAGTACCAATTTGATGTTGATTTCGGTCTTCGGGGTTGATATTTACGGATTTATTCTCTTAACCAATGTATTTGTGAACTAAGATGTACTTAATCATAAATCAAATAAAACATGTTATATGATATATATATATATATATATATATATATATATATGATACATAAAACGATAAGTGGATAGGGTTAAGACCAGCTTAACCAATAATCTGATAAGTAGGTAGGGTTAAGACCAGCTTAACCAATAATATATAAGTGGTTAGGGTTAAGACCAACTTAACCAATAACCTGATAAGTAGGTAGGGTTAAGACCAGCTTAACCAATAACATATATTAATTTGATATGTGGGTAGGGTTATGACCAGCTTAACCAATAATATATATTAAATTGATAAGTGGATTGGGTTAAGACAAACTTAACCAATAATACATATTGATCTGATAAGTGGGTAGGGTTAAGACCAGCTTAACCAATAATACATATATTGATATGATAAGCGGATAGGGTTAAGACAGGCTTAACCAATAACACATGTTGGTTTGATAAGTGGGTAACATGGGTGACATGTGAGATATAATTATAAACACTTAACCTAGTTAAAACATGTATCAAGACATGAATAAGAGGGGGTTAAGTGGGAAATCCTAGTGGGGACCAAGCATAGGTGGAAAGCTTGTGTCAAGTGTGGGGACCCTTTTCAACCAGTAACCCATTTAGTATCTAAGTGAGCTCGATCTAGATCGAGGACGGGACACGCTTACTGGGTTTGATGGTAAGAGGTCAAAACGGGTTAGCATTGGCAACGCAAGTCCAATGGGGTATTGTGCGTGTGTGGGCCCCGGTTGGTAGGTAAGACGTTGTTGCATCGTGTAGGTATAAGCGATGCATCTTTAGTGGTATCGGGTTGCCACTTTGGGGAGTGATACACCTCACTGTGGGACCAGCACAGGTATCTACGAGTTAGGGAGCCGATCGAATGGGGAAAGTAGTGGGTATGACTAGCGGAGATAGGAGCAGACGGCACCTATGAAGACAGCTAGGAGTACAACTACCATACTATGAATAAATGTTGTAATTAGAATGGGGAGGGTAGTGGGTACAACTAGTGGAGATAGGAGCAGGCGGCACCTATGAAGACAGCTAGGGGTACACGAAACTACCATTATTATTATTTTGTTCAGTAGGCGGGAACAACTTTTAGGGTGACTAGTATTGGTGCAGTATAGTAATTATCCTATGGTGATTACGAACGCAGTTAACGTTATCTTATTCCCCTTGTTTGCTTTGTCATGCTCATTTGTTTCACAGTCATTCCTTATTTACCAGTTTATGCCTTATCGTAATTACTATAATAATTACATTGTTAAAGTTATTGGACTCGCCAGACTTTATGTCTGACCCCCTTTATTTTCGCCTCTTTTCTTCCTTTTTCCCCCCAGGATCTCAGGGTGGGACTAGTGCTAGTGGAGCTTGATTTGGATCTCTTTCTCTATCTTTTGGAAGTGCTTGGATTGCTGAAAGTAAAGTTCAGCTTATCTCTTTTATGGCTACTTATGTTGGGGTTATGCTTTTTACTTTATGTACTCATAAAACAATTTGTCAAGATGGATATTAAGTGTAGTTGGTTTTATTGTTGGTTTTTGATGTTGTTGTAACCAAACTATTTCTCCGCTGCAATAAAAGTTGTTCTAAAATTTTCAAGTACCAATATATGTATCTGTCTTGTTATATTCCGTTCTATGCAGCAATAATACTCCATGAAAGTTAATGCATTCCCGTTGAGAGTGACATTAATGGACGTGGGGTATTACACGTGGTATCAGAGCTGAAGGTTACCAGAACAGATAAGAGATTTTGAAAAACTGTTTTTTTTCAAAAGCATTTTTATAAAGAAATACTTTCAAAAATATGTTTTAAGGAGAGTATTTTTAAGAGAATGGTTTATTTTGAAAAACATAACCCCCAAGAGCCATATATCTTTCCTTCAATTCTCCATTTTAATTCTCTTCTTCTTTGCTTTTGAATTTCTTCCTCCATGCATAGACGCTTTTTCTAAGATATGTAAGAACTTCCGTACGATGGGCGGAAAACTGCTTCATGGGACTGGGACATTTGTCAAAGCTAGAATGAAGTGGAGGACTTGTTGGTACCTTTAAGATAGACGATGGGAGGAAGGTTCAATTAGCTGCTTGGTTAATGAAGGACGAAGCCCCATTTTGATAGGAGGTCACGAATGGAGAATGTGCAGGAGAGACATGGATAGGACACACGATAAGAAAGTAGATCCAAAGAAAGGCGGTTAGGATAACAAGTGGCCAAGAGAAAAGGAAGGGCAACACTTGTGAAATACCTGACTACTTAAATAAAGATGTTAGAAAGAAGAAGAAGACTAGATGTTATCGTTACGGAGAAACAGGACATCTTATTAGGATCGTCCAAAGAAGCAAAAGGCAAAGGTAAGGACAAAGTACAGGATCTTCTGGAGGGCATACGCGTTCCCTCACGGCTGGCATACCTGATAGAGGTAGAAATATCTTGGTTGGAAGTTTGGTTTTTCTTTTTGATCATCCTGTTCGAACCTTGTTTGAATTCTGGCGCTTCACACTTGTTTGTATATGCTTTGTTAGTTGAAACACTACACCTAAATACTAGTCTAGTTACGGATCCCATAGTAGTCTCAAATCCTATTGGTGGTTCGGCTCATCTTTCAATGATTGTCGGGATTTGAGAGTGTCTATCTTGGGCGTTGGGTTTGAATGCAACGCCTTCGTTCTTGGCTTCATGGGCTACGGCTTGATTCTAGGCATGGATTGGCTAGCCAGATACGGTGCCATCCTAGACTGTGAAAGAAGGATAGCTAGATTGTTGACTCGTTGTGGCAAGACCCTTGATATTTCTTATGACCTTAGAGGTACGGTGATGCTTAGCTACCTAGAATCTCTGGATGCATCCAACGATTATTTGGAATCTGTTCGTACGGTCAGTGAATATGGTGACGTCGTCAGTGAAGTTCGGGGTCTACCCCCGAGGCGCGAGATAGACTTTCGTATATACCTAGTAGATAATGCAAAGCCTGTTGCATTACCAGTATGCTACATGGCTCCGAGAGAGAGAAGAGAACTCAGTAAGCAAGTGAAAGAGTTGCTTGAAAAGGGGTTCATAAGAAGAATCATTTCATAATGGGTTGCTCCATTTGTTTTTGCTACAGAGGATGATGGTTCACATAGACTGTGCGTGGACTATAGAGAGCTGAATAAGCTCACCAAGAAGAACAGACACCCATTGTCGAGGATAGACGATTTATTTGATCAGTTGGTTCATGCTTCGATTTTCTCGCAGTTAGATTTGGCTACAGGATTTTATCAGCTAAGGGTGGCTGAAGACAGCATAGACAAGACTGCATTTAGAACTCCTGACGGTTTCTTTGAGTGGCTCGTCATGCCTTTTGGTTTGACGAATGCACCCGCATACTTCGTTGACTTAATGAGTAGGGTGTTTAGGGAGTTTCTAAACAAGTTTTATGTAGTCTTTGTGGACGATATCTTGATTTTCTCTAGAAGCGAGGAAGAGCATGCCCTACATCTTAGGGAAGTCTTAGAGACCCTATGAGCGCATCAACTCAAAGCTAAGTTCTCCAAATGCCTTTTTTGGAGAAAAGAAGTGAGGTTCTTAGGACACATGGTCTCTAAGGAAGGGATAGTTGTGGATCCCACAAAGGTGGTGGCAATCCAAGATTAGAAGATTACTAAAAACACAACAGAAGTTAGAAGCTTTTTAGGGTTGGAGGGTTATTATAGGAAGTTCATTAAGGACTTCGCAATGATATCAGCCCCACTTACTCGGTTGACGAAGAAGAACTTGACTTTTGCTTGGGATGTTGACTGTGACGATGCTTTCCAACATTTGAAGAGGGCTTTGACGACAGCACCAGTTTTAGTTTTGCCAGATAGAAGTAAGCCATTCACAGTGTATACCGATGCTTGCGGGATAGGGCTAGGAGCAGTTTTCGATGTAAGAGGAAAAGGTGATATGCAAAAGGCGGTATGTACGAGCATCGCTTATCATCCACAGACGGATGGACGGACAGGAAGCGGTGAATAGTATCCTTGAAGATCTTTTGAGGTTATGTATCCTAGATTTTGGAGGGACATGAGAAGAGACAACGAGCTTAGTGGTGTTCACGACGTGTTTCACATGTCACATTTGCGGAAGTGTTTACAAGATATCGCGGAAGTAGTAGAGTCGAGCAGGCTTAGAGAAGTGGAAGAAGAGTGAGATGCCCTGATTAGACGAGCCCCTACATGCATTCTCGGATCGGAAGTCAAAAAGAAACGCAACAAAGAGGTCAAGTTGGTCAAAGTGCAATGGGGAGATGATCAAGGAGACGCGACTTGGGAGACGGAAGAAAAGATGCATATGCTGTACCATCTCCTTTTTGAGGGTATGTTTTTTTAACTTCTCCTTTTTCTACCGCTTTGTTGATACTTGTCCTATCATTTAGTATGTCTTTGCAATGATATCTTCGATCTTTAGTTAGGAAAAAACCCTAAGGTTGTAAACATGTGTTTGAGACATGCTATGTTTGGTGGATGCAAATGGATACAAGTGGTTGCTAGTGGTTGCTCGTGGATGCATGTACGCACACATTAGGCACTAGATCGGCTCAATCACTTTCATATTGCATATAAATATGTGTGCATATTTAAATTAATGGTTGCATAATGGTTGTGTTATCATATGGATGCTGCATTTTGATGAATGGTTGTGCACACATGTAGAAATAATATGTATCGTTAGGATTCTTTTGCATACATAATGGACGCATGGCACTATCATGATTTGCATTAAGGAGGTCAACTGAATCAGTAGACCGCCTGATTTTGCATTGGATAAGGAACATATACACACTTTTTGCATATGTTCATACGGAATTAGAAATCTTGTAAGGACAATGGATGCCTGTGTTTGATGGTTGAGTAGATAGATGATTGGATGTTAGGATATACATTCTCCTTAACTTGGAGATTTCGGGGGTGAAATCCTTTAAGGAGGGGAGAATGTAACACCCCGTAATTTTAAATATTAAAATTAACAATTTTAAGAACACTTAATTTTTAGGAGAAGAACTAAGGGAAATGGGTTATGCCATTGTGTTCGTCTCGGAATTCTACTTGGAATAGAGTCCAAGTTTTCATAAATCGGGCTTCATATGAGGAAGTTATGGCCCTCAGAAGTTTCAAGAAATTAAATAAATTAAAACAGTTCAGATTGAAATTCAAGATTCAAATGAAAACAAAGAAATGGGTTGGGCGGGATTTTTCCCGCCCCAGGCCAGGTCGACTAGGGGGTTGACCTCCCCGATACAGGTCGACCTGGGGGTCGACCTACCCCCTCGCGCAGATCCGAACTGTGATGATTTCTGACTTGTGGCTGAGCCACTAGGGCATAGGTGGCGGTTTCTGGATAGCTCTAATTGGTCTGAATGGTTTTGATTGGTCCTATGTTAATCTAACGGCTTATATTAATCTAAACTTCTATATAAGCACGCATAGACTCAAGCTCTAAACCTAAACTAAATTAATCTCTTGGCCTCCATGCTGCTGCTGGAATAGTTCTTCTTCTTCTTAAAGCTTATGAATTGCAGGTCAGGATTCTAATACAAATGATGAACGAATTATACTCTTCTCTAATCCGTCTTTGTGATTACAATTTCTTTCACAAAATAATTAATAAATTAATTATAATGAGTTATAATTTGGATTATGAGAACATGCCTGTTGAATCATGTGACGTTACTTAATTTTGTTATCGTCTATTTGTGAACATATGACAGTTTTGTTAACTTATGTTAGTGGATCTATTTCATATATCCAATCACATATGTTTAACTTGATTCATTTTATGACATCAGTTTATATGCAAGGTTGGATGTAAATCATATGTAAGTTTGTATGCGAATCATATGTAAGTCTTAGTTTACATGTCTAAATTGCATATACAAGTTTAATACAAGTTTGTATGTAGATCATATGCAAGTTTATGCGAAAACCATGTTCATATATGCAAGTTTACCTTTATGTGTATAGATCTATGCAAATCATATCTTATATAATTTGATCCATGCCAGTTTATAGTTTATGCAAATTATGCCTATTGCCTATGCAAGTTATTGATTATGCAAATTTATGATTATATAAAGTATAATCATGCAAGTTTTGATCCATGCTAGCCTATTCTTATTTGCAAGTTAGATCTATTTTATGTGTTATGCAAGTTGTGATGTTTCTTTTCTTTTTATGAGTTAGACTATTTGCGGGTCTGACATATTTCATATTAAACGTACGAACGACGTGGGGACAATGGGAAAATATTAAATATTAATATTGCGAATTGGCATATAATGGCTTTAAAAGCATATAATTAATTTGAGACATTAATTGGTATAATTTATATACCTGAAAATTATGGACATAATTTGAGTGACAATTATGGACCTAGATCAAATTGGAAGTTATTGACAATCTGATATAGGGATATTAATTCAAATTGGGGTTGAATAATAATGTGTAATAATAAATGCCTAAGACATGAGGTTAGACTTGTTTGTGGTATAAGACTGCCCGGACCCGTCCGGCAAATCCAGCAACCACAAATGACAGTCTAATGTGAGAGGTCAAAGGCATAAATTAAATGCGTAATAAATGCCTAAGACACGAGGTTAGACTCGTTTGTGGTATAAGACTGCCCGGACCCGCCCGGCACATACAGCAACTGCAAACGGCAGTCTAATGTGAGAGGTCGTAGGCATAGTTAAAAGATGCTTAGACACGATGTTAAGTCTGGCTTGTGGTGGAAGTCTGCCCGGAACCGCCCAGCATATCCAGCGGCCACAAGCAATCGACTTAATGTGAGAGGTCTGTGCATTAATAATTAATTAATGCTGATCAAAGACGAATAAGAATGACAAACAGAAGTTTGGTTGAGTTGAGTAGTTCTCTGAGTACCAATCTGATGTTGATTTCGGTCTTCGGGGTTGATACTTAAGGAGTTATTCTCTTAACCAATGTATCTGTGAACTAGGATGTACTTTATCATAAATTAAGTAAAACATGTTATATGATATATATATATATATATGATACATAAAACGATAAGTGGATAGGGTTAAGACCGGCTTAACCAATAATCTGATAAGTAGGTAGGATTAAGACCAGCTTTACCAATAATATATAAGTGGATAGGGTTAAGACCAGCTTAACCAATAACCTGATAAGTAGGTAGGGTTAAAACCAGCTTAATCAACAATATATATTAATTTGATAAGTGGGTAGGGTTAAGACAAGCTTAACCAATAATATATATTAGTCTGATACGTGGATAGGGTTAAGACAAACTTAACCAATAATACATATTGATCTGATAAGTGGGTAGGGTTAAGACCAACTTAACCAATAATATATATATTGATCTGATAAGCGGATAGGGTTAAGACAAGCTTAACCAATAACACATGTTGGTTTGATAAGTGGGTAACATGGGTGACATGTGAGATATAATTATAAACACTTAACAAAGTTGAAACATGTAAGAAGTCATGAATAAGAGGAGTTAAGTGGGAAATCCTAGTGGGAACCAAGCATAGGTGAAAAGCTTGTGTCAAGTGTGGGGACCCTTTTCAACCAGTAACCCATTTAGTATCTAAGTGAGTTCGATATAGATCGAGGACGGGACACGCTTACTGGGTTTGATTGTAAGAGGTCAAAATGGGTTAGCGGTGGCAAAGCAAGTCTAACGGGGTCATGTGCGTGCGTGGGCCCAAGCTGGTAGGTAAGACGTTGCATCGTGTAGGTATAAGCCGTACATCTTTAGTGGTATCGGGTTGCCACTTTGGGGAGTGATACACCTCACTGTTGGACCAGTACGGGTATCTACGAGTTAGGGAGCCGATCGAATGGGGAAGGTAGTGGGTACGACTAGCGGAGATAGGAGCAGGCAGCACCTATGAAGACAGCTAGGTGTACAACTACCATACTATGAATAAATGTTGTAATTAGAATGGGGAGGGTAGTGGGTACAACTAGTGGAGATAGGAGCAGGCGGCACCTATGAAGACAGCTAGGGGTACACGAAACTACAATTATTATTATTTTGTTCAGTAGGTAGGATCAACTTTTAGGGTGACTAGTATTGGTGCAGTATAGTAATTATCCTATGGTGATTAGGAAAGCAGTTAACGTTATCTTATTCCCCTTATTTGCTTTGTCATGCCCGTTTGTTTCACAGTCATTCCTTATTTACCAGTTTATGCCTTATCCTAATTACTTTAATAATTACATTGTTAAAGTTATTGGACTCGCTAGACTTTATGTCTGACCCCCTTTCTTTTCTCCTCTTTTCTTCATTCCCCCCCCAAGGTTCTCAAGGTGGGACTAGTGCTAGTGGAGCTTGATTTGGATCTCTTTATCTCTCTTTTGGAAGTGCTTGGATTGCTGAAAGTAAAGTTCAACTTATCTCTTTTATGGCTACTTATGTTGGGGTTATGCTTTTTACTTTATGTACTCAGAATACAATTTGTCAAGATGAATATTAAGTGTACTTGGTTTTATTGTTGGTTTTTGATGTTGTTGTAACCAAACTATTTCTCCACTGCAATAAAAGTTGTTCTAAATCTTTCAAGTACCAATATATGTATCTGTCTTGTTATATTCCATTCTATACACCAGTAATACTCCATGAAAGTTAATGCATTCCCTTTGAGAGTGACATTAATGGACGTGTGGAGTTACACTTCATGTCCAGATACATCTTATTACCACCGAGATGAATCGTCAATTTCGATTGATGACATTCTCTCAAAACCTCATCTCTCAATTCGTCGACATCAGGAACAACCAATCGTCCTTGCTTTCAAAGCCAACCTTCTCGATCGACCTCGAACTCTTTATCCTCTGGTTCCAACTTCTGGATATACTCAACAAGCTTTGCATCTCGCTTTTGGCTCTTGCCAATCCTTTCGATAAGAGTAGGTCTTATCGATAAGATTGCCAATATTTCAGGTTCCAACTCACAACGTGGTCTGAAATCAAATCCTACCAAGTATTCGAGGCTTTTCCATTCTAAAAACATCGCTCCCAATCCTGCATGTCTTTGAGTCAATGCATCTGCATCTGTGTTACCTTTACCAGGACTGTAGGCTATACCAATATCACACGATGCCAGAAACTCTAACGACCTTTGCTACTGAAGATTTAAATCGTTTGGGAGAAAATATACTTTAACGATTTATGATCCATAAACAACTCGAATCGAACCCCCAATAGGTAATGTCTCCACATCTTCAGAGAAAACATGATCGCTGCCAACTCCAAATCTTGAGTTGGATAATTTCTTTCATGCAGCTTCAGCTGTCGACTCACGTATGCCAAAACCTTATCCTTCTGCATCACCACTACTCTAACCCCAGTACCACATGCATCAATGTATACCACCATTTCCTCATTCCCACTTGGAATTGTCAAAACATGAGCACTCGTCAGTCTCTCTTTCATGATTTCGAAAGCTTGCTCACACTTTGCATCCCATGTGAACACTCGGTTTTTCTTTGTCAATCCGTTTAATGGATGTAACAACCCGAATTTCGACAGACCGAATTCTTTTTCAAAATTCTAATCTATCAAAGCTCGTGTTGGTTTGCTCTGGTATCCTATAGAAAAGATAGAGACAAAAAATAGGTCAGAGCTCAGGAAATATCTCACAGCGGAATGGATAAAATATAATATACTCAAAGTATAGCCTTACCGTATTAATAATACTTCCTAACTTGTAACACCCCGCCTCCGCTAGGGTCACTCGCAAAGGAATGCAGTAGCTTTAGAGGGGCATTATTGGTAAACATGCACAGAAATATCACAAGACAGAACATATAAAATAGCGGAAGTAAAATCGAACTTTCATAAACAATAATAATTAAGGTCTAACGCCTTTTTACATCAGAGTACATCAAAACCTGTCTTGCAATAGTAAAGAAGCATAAAGACTTTTCCATAAATTATTCCCCAAGTAAAAATAGTAAAGTAGCCATAGCCAAGAAAAGTCCAAGCCATCCATGATAACCTTCAAGCAGAAGAAGTCCGAACTAAACAACAGTGTTTCCTCCCTGTAACCTGGGGGGGAACGGAAGAAAAGAGGCGAAACAAAACAGGTCAGTCAAAAAGACTGAGTAAGCCCTATCTACTATCAGCATAAAAACTAGTAAAGTTAACTGACATGAGAAACTGGGATGAACATAAGCATGATGACATGATAGATAAGCTAAATCAAAATAACAGGATTAACTACTGAACTCAGATAAACTAGGGTGTCATGATAAATTACGGTGTCAAGATAAAACAAGGTATCCCATCGTCAAGTTCCCGTCAAGTATAATATTCCCAAGATATCTATCACATATAACGTCCCTTGGTATCTATCCTGTCTTTTAGCTCTGCACCTACCGTACTAGTATCCCCACCGTATCATGTGTTATCCATGAATGACCCTTACTCAAAAGTCGTATAATGGTCCATATCAACCTAATATGCCACATATATAGGTTACTCAACTCGTATGTTCCTTTCCGTGTACAAGTTTAGTCCCTTGCCGTAGAGCATACGGGCTTTCCCACGAGATTCTATATTACTTTAACATAGTTCCATGATCCTTAAGATCGGTTTGGACTGTTACCCTAAACCTAACTAGGGTCTTCCAACATGAATTATCGTTTGTACAACTAGGACTTATGCTACCTAGGTCTACTAGAGATTATGCTTACCTATTGCACGTTCTCGTATCTCGGTCTTGGTTCAACCACCCAGGGCCACTAGGATTTACGCTAACCGTCAACCGCGCCCTTTTTCCCACGCATTCATCGTGAATCGTTTTTCCATGACTGTATGCACATGTATCACATCGTGCCATCCGAGTCCTGTCACAGGGCAGGTCAGGAAATACAGGACTCGGTCGGGAGCTTTCGATTTATCTGCCGGTGCAGATGCTAAGGTCTGTTTTTCTATCCGTGGCTATGGTCCCACGGGACCCCTCCCTCAACTAGCGAAAGACAAGACAGGATAAATCCTGTATGAGAACACACTACTGGCCAACCCACAATCCTAGCCTTACTGCAACCATAATTAGATAGCAATTATGGTCTATTGGGTGTTCTCTGCCTTTCCGTACGTACACGCTTGACCAAAGATGGTAGGTAGCCTGACGAAAAATGCTATCTAGGGTACGACCGTGTATCGTCGACTATCCCCTATCCATCCCCGTCTTTAGGTCGCTCGCATAGCAACCAAGGCATACTCTTGGTTCTTCTAACGCAGACCTTAACCTCTCATGAGCCTAGTATAATTACCTGGCAGCTCCTAGAGGGATCCCAAGAATATCCTCACGTTCCCCGAAGCCGCTGCTTCGTTACCCAGTTCGCTGGAGCCTTTATCTAAATTAGATACTTGCTCCTACTCGTATACTTAAACGATGACCTACCGTATCAGGTTACTCATCTATCTATGAACTGGTCTAAATTTCCTTGACTAAGAATCATTACTTAGTTATCCTTCAACTAAGGTTTACCACTTAGCCTTATTCCCGTTATCCTTGTTAATTACGGTTACCCACCAAATCCTCCGAATTAGGGTTTATATAACAGATTAAGTGTCACTTAAGTTCATGACTTAATCCCGTCTACAAATCATGTCAAAATTGGCTAAGTATCCAAGTTCGAGACTTAACCCGTCTACAAATCATGTCAAAATTGGCTAAGTATCCAAGTTCAAGACTTAACCCTACAAACCATGCTCAGGTTGGTTAAGTATATATTAACTTGACCCTATCAAATTACTTAGTCAAACCGAGCGATTCATGACTTAGCCTTATCATGTTTTCACGTTATATTGGTTAAGTATGGGTTAACTTAACCTCAATAAATTCACGAGTTAGATTGGTTAAGTATAGATCACTTAACCACATCAAATTAACGAGTTAGATTGGTTAAGTTTAGGTCACTTAACCACATCAAATTAACGGGTTAGATTGGTTAAGTATAGGTCACTTAACCACATCAAATTAACGAGTTAGATTAGTTAAGTGTTTAATTTAACCCCATTAAACTACCAAGTGGGATTAATTAAGTCTAGGCTAACTTAGCCCCATCCGATTATCATGTTTAGACTAGTTGAGTCTAATCTTAACCCCATCCATTAACTGTATCTTTCGGTTAAGTGTCATTAGGAAAACTTACTTAACCTTACCAAATTTTCGTGTTGGATTGATTAAGTGTTGGTTAACTTAACCCCGTCCACTAGTCGTATAAAAATGGTTAAGTGTCATTAGGCAAATCAAGTTACTTAACCTACCCAACCTTGTCATGTTTTGTTAAGTATCATTAGCCTAATCAATTTACTTAACCCCTTTGTCCATGTCATATTTGGTTAAGAGTCATTAATAAAATTAACTTAACCCTATCATGTGGCATTAATTACTTAATGCACCCCAACCTCTCACATTAGACTTTGTTGTGGTTACTAGTTAAGCCGGTCGGTTCCGGGTAGCTTTACACCACAACTTGGTCTAACCTCGGGTTCAAGCACAACATGACCAACTTCTCATATTGGGTCCTATTGTTTGCAACTACTAGTTAGGCCGGTCGGTTCCGGGTAGTTTTACATTGCAAACTCAACCCAACCTCGAGTTGGCCACACTTATATTATCTAAGTGTCATGTCCATTATGTTTCCAACACATATTATGAGTTTTCAAGCAATTGGGTAGACCTAACTTAATAGGTAAATTCCCAATGGGTAGACCTAACTTAATAGATAAATTCCCAAGCTTAGGTTTTCAAGCATACTTACATGTCAACTTCCATGTTATATTTCAAGTCATGTTTTCAAGATAAACACATGTCATATTTAACGTTACATGTTGTCTTGTTTATACCCATTTTCCCAAATCATGTTCATGTCATTATGTTTTCCCATAATGTGACCCCAACGCTTTTAAACTCGCATAATGGATTCAAAGAAGGAACTTGTCAAAGGCATGATAAAAGGGGTATAAAGCCACTAGTTGAACATGGTGGCAAATGAGACATAATGTGTTCATTAACTTGCATGTTACCTTCTTAAGCCTAAAAAACATGCATAAACCCCAAACTTGGCACATAAGCAAATCATGGTGACAAAAGACATGGAATGATGACTAGTAACTCGCATATATCATCATATAAGGGTTATGACTTCATATGCAAGTTGACATAAAGGTTATGAGAGTTCTCATGTTGCATAATGCAACATTTCAACATAAAGGTTGTAGCTTTTAGCTCACAAGATCAAGATAATGACTTCATAAACTTGCATGACATGATAGAATGTATCATACTCAATGATCAAACCCAAACTTGCAACATGAACATTTAACTTCATAGTTAATATCTAAGAGTAGGGAAAGGGGTTACATTGCTATGAAGGCACAAAAGATGTGACAATGCCCTTATGCAATCAACTAGACCCAAAATGCAAGCTCTAACATAGAAACTCTTGAGCCAAAATGATCAAAATCCTTGCTTTATGATGTAGATATGGAAACTTGACTTGAATGCAAGCTAATGAGGCTCATACAAGCTTGAAAACACTTGTATGCATGGAAAATCTCTCATAGAAACGATTTAGAAATTTTATGAAGAGGGTGGAGGCCATGAGAGGTAAAATTTTGCCATAGTTTAGTTGCAAGAATGAATAATGAGGGTTTAGGGTAGGCTTAGGGGTGTTTTTATAGAGATTAGGGTAGTTTTAGGCCCTTAGATTAACCCTAGGATGGATCTGAGCCATCAAACCACGTTGGAAGCTTCCAGAACAAGACCAGAGACAAGTGCAGGTGCACCAAGCCAAGATGGCTCGGCCACCATAGGTCGACCCCCAAGTCGACAGGGCTGTCGACTTGGGTGAGGCCATGTCGACTCCCAAGTCGACAGGGCTGTTGACTTGGGGTGCCTGGCGGGAATTTTTCCCGCCGAGCCTTCCAGCCCTAATTTTCAAAATTAGAACTTGTTTTTGAACTTGAATTTTCTGAAAACTTCGTCGGACCATAACTTGGTCATACGGACTCCGATTCTCGAAAACTCGGACTCTATTTCGCGTATTTTTCCGAGACGAACGCAATGGAATAGCCCATTTCACTTGATTCAGAATTTAAAATTAAATTCTGCCTTGATTCTCGTCTTAATCATGTTATCGAAGTACGGGTTGTTACATTCTCCCCACCTTTTAGGATTTCGTCCCCGAAATCTCCAAGTTAGGAAGAACATATCCTACCATCCATCATTCATCTACTCAAAACATCATCCACAAGCAACCATTGTCCTTAGATGATTTCTAATGCTGTATGAATATATGCAAAACGTGTGTGTACATGTTCCTTAGCTAATGCTAATGATCAGGCCTAAATAATCTTTCTAATGCAAAATATGTTTAGTGTCATGAATCCAACATGTATGCAAATAATCCTAGTCATATAGATACTACATGCGTGCACAATCATTCATTCATATGCGACAACCGCATGATAATACATTCGATTTCATCCATAAACAAGTATAAATACCCGTGCATATGCAATATGAAATGTGACCGAGTCGAGCTAGTATCTAATGTGTATTCGCGCATCCACGAGCAACCACTTGCAACCACTTGCAACCATATCAATCATAACATGTTTCAAATACATGTTTACATCCATAGGGTTCTACCTAGGATTCCCTGAAACAGGGTCGAGAAGATAAACAAGACAAACTCCTTACGGGGTTTGTAACAGAAAATAGGACCGAGAGGATGTCCACAAAGGATAGCCTACAAGCAAGCTCTACAGGAAAACAAGGATCAAGGATATACTCTCAAAAAGAGATATCATGCGCGTATCTAGTCTTTGACCTTCAATGTCGTATCTCCTTGAGCTTAATTCCGTTGTGCCTTGACCGTCCTTTAACTTCGCGATTTCGTAGCTTCTTATTTCCTGTTTCCATAACATGAGCTGGAACTCATTTCTTCGTCGCCTCTCGTTCCACTTGCACTTATCCTTTTCCTAGAATACTTGACGCAAACATGACTGCGTACTCATGATCTCATGCAAGCTTTCCCAAATTCACTAGTGAATCTTGGATCTCGTTTATAAACTATAAGGTGTTCCATGTAGAAGAACTTTCTCTTGAAAGTAAACAGATGTCAACCAGGTTATCATGCGCACTTACTAGGATGATCTCTATAACCCATGCATAAGTGAAATAAACCATCCGTCTTATCGGCGAACACCACTCGATCGGGCTTCAAATTTCCAATAAAGGCATCAAGGGATTCTAAGTAACTAGTCATGACAGAACCTCAAAAGGTTACACGATACTTCGAGGGTATTACCAAGGCTAGTCAAAAGTCTAACTACCCTCCTATCAAAACCGAGAGTGGCACCCCTTACTGGATAACCACTTTATCCCTAGAATCCATCCATAGCTTATAAACATAAGCATTATTCCCAAACTCAATACTTGGGCATAGACATTCCTAAATCCAAAAAAGCCATGAATAAATGGACCGATTCTCCAATATGACTTTGAGACAAAAATGGGATCCTCTATTACACTAGTACTAAGGTGTAGAGACTCAACTATCGAAGCAGACTTAAATGATATGAAAAACGAAGTCCTAACGGGATGATAGAGAAGAAAAGCTAGACCTTTAACAAGATCATTACCCTCCTTCCGAGGTACCCTAGAAATGAGAGCATACTATTGCCCTCCCGATGATCTTGTCCTTGTCCCATAATACTTAACTATCCGCCCCGTTTTACCATGCCAAAGGTACCCTCTCGTCATGGGTTTCATTGTTCATCCCTCTCCCTCCTTTGAGGACTGAGTCATGCCAATAAGTTGCTCATCCTTAAGCTCGTATCCTTTATCCTCTTTCTCACTATCCTTTCTTTCAACGCGGCCACTGGTCTCTCGAGAACCACCTCCATCGTATGGAAAACATTTTCGTAGATAGAAAAGACTAGTCGCAGTTAAAACCACTGTGACTACAGATGGAGGAAAGAAAGGAAAAAAGATTCAATCAAGGAAACAAGGATAGTGCTAATGGCCTTTGGGGAATAGCCTTTTTTCTTTTTAAAAGAAAATTTTCTTGAAAAATGCTTCTTTGTAAACGTTTTTTCAAATAGTTTTCAGAAGGTCTTTAAAATTTTTGCCCAGTCTGGTAACCTTCTGCTCTGATACCAAATGTAACACCCCGCCTCCGCTAGGGTCACTCGCAAAGGAATGCACTAGCTTTAGAGGGGCATTATTGGTAAACATGCACAGAAATATCACAAGACAGAACATATAAAATAGCGGAAGTAAAATCGAACTTTCATAAACAATAATAATTAAGGTCTAACGCCTTTTTACATCAGAGTACATCAAAACCTGTCTTGCAATAGTAAAGAAGCATAAAGACTTTTCCATAAATTATTCCCCAAGTAAAAACAGTAAAGTAGCCATAGCCAAGAAAAGTCCAAGCCATCCATGATGACCTTCAAGCAGAAGAAGTCCGAACTAAACAACAGTGTTTCCTCCCTGTAACCTGGGGGGGGGAAACGGAAGAAAAGAGGCGAAATAAAACAGGTCAGTCAAAAAGACTGAGTAAGCCCTATCTACTATCAGCATAAAAACTAGTAAAGTTAACTGACATGAGAAACTGGGATGAACATAAGCATGATGACATGATAGATAAGCTAAATCAAAATAACAGGATTAACTACTGAACTCAGATAAACTAGGGTGTCATGATAAATTACGGTGTCAAGATAAAACAAGGTATCCCATCGTCAAGTTCCCGTCAAGTATAATATTCCCAAGATATCTATCACATATAACGTCCCTTGGTATCTATCCTGTCTTTTAGCTCTGCACCTACCGTACTAGTATCCCCACCGTATCATGTGTTATCCGTGAATGACCCTTACTCAAAAGTCGTATAATGGTCCATATCAACCTAATATGCTGCATATATAGGTTACTCAACTCGTATGTTCCTTTCCGTGTACAAGTTTAGTCCCTTGCCGTAGACCATACGGGCTTTCCCATGAGATTCTATATTACTTTAACATAGTTCCATGATCCTTAAGATCGGTTTGGACTGTTACCCTAAACCTAACTAGGGTCTTCCAACATGAATTATCGTTTGTACAACTAGGACTTATGCTACCTAGGGCTACTAGGGATTATGCTTACCTATTGCACGTTCTCGTATCTCGGTCTTGGTTCAACCACCCAGGGCCACTAGGATTTACGCTAACCGTCAACCGCGCCCTTTTTCCCACGCATTCATCGTGAATCGTTTTTCCATGACTGTATGCACATGTATCACATCGTGCCATCCGAGTCCTGTCACAGGGCAGGTCAGGAAATACAGGACTCGGTCGGGAGCTTTCGATTTATCTGCCGGTGCAGATGCTAAGGTCTGTTTTTCTATCCGTGGCTATGGTCCCACGGGACCCCTCCCTCAACTAGCGAAAGACAAGACAGGATAAATCCTGTATGAGAACACACTACTGGCCAACCCACAATCCTAGCCTTACCGCAACCATAATTAGATAGCAATTATGGTCTATTGGGTGTTCTCTGCCTTTCCGTACGTACACGCTTGACCAAAGATGGTAGGTAGCCTGACGAAAAATGCTATCTAGGGCACGACCCTGTATCGTCGACTATCCCCTATCCATCCCCGTCTTTAGGTCGCTCGCATAGCAACCAAGGCATACTCTTGGTTCTTCTAACGCAGACCTTAACCTCTCATGAGCCTAGTATAATTACCTGGCAGCTCCTAGAGGGATCCCAAGAATATCCTCACGTTCCCCGAAGCCGCTGCTTCGTTAGCTAGTTCGCTGGAGCCTTTATCTAAATCAGATACTTGCTCCTACTCGTATACTTAAACGATGACCTACCGTATCAGGTTACTCATCTATCTATGAACTGGTCTAAATTTCCTTGACTAAGAATCATTACTTAGTTATCCTTCAACTAAGGTTTACCACTTAGCCTTATTCCCGTTATCCTTGTTAATTACGGTTACCCACCTAATCCTCCTAATTAGGGTTTATATAACAGATTAAGTGTCACTTAAGTTCATGACTTAATCCCGTCTACAAATCATGTCAAAATTGGCTAAGTATCCAAGTTCGAGACTTAACCCGTCTACAAATCATGTCAAAATTGGCTAAGTATCCAAGTTCAAGACTTAACCCTACAAACCATGCTCAGGTTAGTTAAGTATATATTAACTTGACCCTATCAAATTACTTAGTCAAACCGGTCAAGTGTATTCAAGCGATTCATGACTTAGCCTTATCATGTTTTCACGTTATATTGGTTAAGTATGGGTTAACTTAACCTCAATAAATTCACGAGTTAGATTGGTTAAGTATAGATCACTTAACCACATCAAATTAACGAGTTAGATTGTTTAAGTTTAGGTCACTTAACCACATCAAATTAACGGGTTAGATTGGTTAAGTATAGGTCACTTAACCACATCAAATTAACGAGTTAGATTAGTTAAGTGTTTAACTTAACCCCATTAAACTACCAAGTGGGATTAATTAAGTCTAGGCAAACTTAGCCCCATCCGATTATCATGTTTAGACTAGTTGAGTCTAATCTTAACCCCATCCATTAACTGTATCTTTCGGTTAAGTGTCATTAGGAAAACTTACTTAACCTTACCAAATTTTCGTGTTGGATTGATTAAGTGTTGGTTAGCTTAACCCCGTCCACTAGTCGTATAAAAATGGTTAAGTGTCATTAGGCAAATCAAGTTACTTAACCTACCCAACCTTGTCATGTTTTGTTAAGTATCATTAGCCTAATCAATTTACTTAACCCCTTTGTCCATGTCATATTTGGTTAAGAGTCATTAATCAAATTAACTTAACCCTATCATGTGGCATTAATTACTTAATGCACCCCAACCTCTCACATTAGACTTTGTTGTGGTTACTAGTTAAGCCGGTCGGTTCCGGGTAGCTTTACACCACAACTTGGTCTAACCTCGGGTTCAAGCACAACATGACCAACTTCTCACATTAGGTCCTATTGTTTGCAACTACTAGTTAGGCCGGTCGGTTCCGGGTAGTTTTACATTGCAAACTCAACCCAACCTCGAGTTGGCCACACTTATATTATCTAAGTGTCATGTCCATTATGTTTCCAACACATATTATGAGTTTTCAAGCAATTGGGTAGACCTAACTTAATAGGTAAATTCCCAATGGGTAGACCTAACTTAATAGGTAAATTCCCAAGCTTATGTTTTCAAGCATACTTACATGTCAACTTCCATGTTATATTTCAAGTCATGTTTTCAAGATAAACACATGTCATATTTAACGTTACATGTTGTCTTGTTTATACCCATTTGCCCAAATCATGTTCATGTCATTATGTTTTCCCATAATGTGACCCCAACGCTTTTAAACTCGCATAATGGATTCAAAGAAGGAACTTGTCAAAGGCATGATAAAAGGGGGTATGAAGCCACTAGTTGAACATGGTGGCAAATGAGACATAATGTGTTCATTAACTTGCATGTTACCTTCTTAAGCCTCAAAAACATGCATAAACCCCAAACTTGGCACATAAGCAAATCATGGTGACAAAAGACATGGAATGATGACTAGTAACTCGCATATACCATCATATAAGGGTTATTACTTCATATGCAAGTTGACATAAAGGTTATGAGAGTTCTCATGTTGCATAATGCAACATTTCAACATAAAGGTTGTAGCTTTTAGCTCACAAGATCAAGATAATGACTTCATAAACTTGCATGACATGATAGCATGTATCATACTCAATGATCAAACCCAAACTTGCAACATGAACATTTAACTTCATAGTTAATATCTAAGAGTAGGGAAAGGGCTTACATTGCTATGAAGGCACAAAAGATGTGATAAAGCCCTTATGCAATCAACTAGACCCAAAATGCAAGCTCTAACATAGAAACTCTTGAGCCAAAATGATCAAAATCCTTGCTTTATGATGTAGATATGGAAACTTGACTTGAATGCAAGTTAATGAGGCTCATACAAGCTTGAAAACACTTGTATGCATGGAAAATCTCTCATAGAAACGATTTAGAAATTTTATGAAGAGGGTGGAGGCCATGAGAGGTAAAATTTTGCCATAGTTTAGTTGCAAGAATGAATAATGAGGGTTTAGGGTAGGCTTAGGGGTGTTTTTATAGAGATTAGGGTAGTTTTAGGCCCTTAGATTAACCCTAGGATGGATCTGAGCCATCAAACCACGTTGGAAGCTTCCAGAACAAGACCAGAGACAAGTGCAGGTGCACCAAGCCAAGATGGCTCGGCCACCATAGGTCGACCCCCAAGTCGACAGGGCTGTCGACTTGGGTGAGGCCATGTCGACTCCCAAGTCGACAGGGCTGTAGACTGAGACGACCCGATTTCCCGTTCTCACGGAAACAAGGTTATCTTTTGGAATATAACACAGAAACATATAATAGCAGAACAGAATTAAATAAATACACCAGAATGAACAACAAAATATACTGGATAAAAGTAATCATCAGAGTTACACAGTATACAGGATCTTACTTAGTACAAATACAGTTCAGCTATACATAAATGTCTACAGCGGAAATAAACAAAATATGTACAATAGGAGCTGAACAGCATAAAAAGAAATAAATGATAGAATCCATCTTCAGCTCCAGCTATCCAGAAAGAACCAGCTAAACCTGAATACAAGGCTGCCCGTGTAGAAAAAGGGGCACCCGAGTTTGAGAGTGAAACAAACTACGAGTCAGTCATGGGACTGGTATGAGAAATCTACTCAACACATATATAATATGGCAAATCACAGGACCACGCCACTTTCGTGGAACGGGTTTACTCCATTGGATTGCCAGTGCTTCAAAACAAATCTTTCTTTTAAACATCGCTATGCTTTTTATAAAAATGAAGCCGTTATAAGACTCAGTTCCCATCACACAATGCAACGCAAACCGGAGGATAGAGTTTTTACCTTATAACGGCCAAGATATGCTTGATACGAATAAAACAAAGGCATTTGATATTATTACTAGTGTTTATATGTTTTGAAAACAATTTCAAATCATAACTATCAATCATAGACGGCATTAATGCCCCATACCACTATGTCGCCATATATAGGTATACAATCAAAACCGCATCGTCACGTATTTGGAAATTGGATTTCCGTCATGAACCAAGGCAAAAGATAGTCCTTACCGAATTCGAGACAATCTAGCCCATGTCCCAGGCAAGTACTCAGTCAAGCCTTTGGAGCGACAGGGCCGGTCCACCGATGTGGATTAAAATGCCTGAACAATACGTTCCCCCGCCCTTTGGGGCGTAAACGAGCCAACGAATGACTCCATCGGACCCGGATCGTCCGATCAAACCGAGGCGCCTCGCAACAGCAACAACCACATAGGTGAAAAGTATATAAATGTCAGGGCTGGTAGGTCACTGACACCACCCTAGCTAGAAAGAAACGCATGCCCTCCCTGAGGTCCTTCCTCCCGTTTTAGGTTCCTACCGGGGTGTGAGGCTCGCGAATTCACGTTATACACAAAGCTACGCCACACAGGCGGTGCTTTGATCATCACCACAAGACTTTGCTTTTCAACAGAAGTCCTGATCACTGCATCTTAGCATGCCACACAGAATAAATCCTATGTCAGACACACAGTCCATTTACAAGTCCGTTCTGGGTCTGAACGAAACCGGAGGCACTAAATACCTCGCAAACCCTTTGATCAACACGTACGTCTGAACGATCACCACTCATTATCCATATTTCGGGATGCCTCCCAATCAGGACCTCGGTTACCATCCAAACGAGGTGAAGATCTCCGGTCTTCGACCATCGTCTTCATCTTCGAATTTCAATCGTCGGTCGATTATTCGAAATGAGAATTAACTCGGCCTTTTCAAATAATTCACGTATATTTAGAATTTCAAATCGATTTATTTCAATGGTTAAATTATTCGACAACACCAATTGTGTTCTTTAATATAGTTTTCACACCAAACACATTCAACCATCAAACATCACATAAATCAAGCAAATTTAGTTTATTTCCATTCCATATCGCTTACGATATTTTATAACTATTTATCGCTATTTTTATTTATTTTTAAATAGCCATTTTATTCAAAACGACGCTTCGGGCCATAAGGCGGCCGTGGCGCTGTTTTTCTTCAGATTTGATTTACACATATCTGAAAATCTAACCGTTGGATCTTCACAAAATTTACATCATTAGAAAGGTCTTTTCAAAACGAACCCAACGGTTCCAGTTTCGGGAAAATCCGATGGTCGGATCTCCCGGTACAATCGTTTGAATTTTCGATTTCAAAATACGAACTGCAGCGTCGTTATTCGATTAAATATAATTATATTTATATATATAAATAAATATAATCGTTTCTGGCGCTGTTTTTCTTCAGATTTGAATTAAACATTCCAGACAATCCAACCGTTGGATTTCTACAAGGTTGGTGCCGTTGGAAAGATTATTCCAAGGCGAACCCGACGGTTGAGATTTCGGGAAAATCCAATGGTCGGATTTCCCGTACTAGTCGTTTGAAATCACGGTTTCAAAATACGAACTGCACGGCTTCGTTTCGTTTTAATTTTATTTATATTTATATAGTTATATAAATATAGTTCATTCAATGATTTCTATATTGTTTTCACTTCAAAAATTTTTCTAACACCTTAAATTTTGGAAAAATTTCGCCATAACCTCCCCTGCACCGGGAGCGTCGGGAAATCGCAAATAGCGTCCCGGTCCTTCTAATCTCAAAAAGAAAAAGAAGAAGCCAAGCGGCTAGCCAATAGGCTCAAAATCATCACCCAAACAAATCAGTAAATGTGTACCTATTTGTCGGGCACAAAATTTTATTCCTCTTCTCTAGCCCCTTTGCTATAACCTGTTCAAAGAATATTGCATGTACATATATATACAGTTCATATCATTTTTCATTTTCTATTCGATTTCATATTCGATTTCTATTTGGTTTAAAAACACCATTCATTCTAATGTTACATAAATAGGTGCAAATCATTTCATTAGTTAATTAATGAATATTTCAACTCATCTATGTTTATTTTGAACAAGTGACTATTTTTAACACTTCGCATTTTAACGATTTATGCATACAATAAAAATGTGATTTTTATTGTAAAACGATTCATTTCAAAACACTATTTTTCTATATAGTTCATATAGTCGATAAAAGGTGATTTTTATTATCAAACAATTTATTTCAAAATATGAATACCATTCAACACATGAATTTCTAAACAACGAATGAATATCAATTCAACACATGAATGTTTTCTATGGTTTCTATATATAGATAAAAATGTGATTTTTATTATCGAACAATTTATTTCAAAATATGAATACCATTCAACACATGAATTTCTAAACAACGAATGAATATCAATTCAACACATGAATGTTTTCTATAGTTTTTATATATAGATAGAAATGTGATTTTTATTATCGAACTATTTATTTCAAAATATGAATACCATTCAACACATGAATTTCTAAACAACGAATGAATATCAATTCAACACATGAATGTTTTCTATGGTTTCTATATATAGATAAAAATGTGATTTTTATTATCGAACTATTTATTTCAAAATATGAATACCATTCAACACATGAATTTCTAAACAACGAATGAATATCAATTCAACACATGAATGTTTTCTATATAAGGAATAAATATAGTTTAAGCATATGAAAATAATTCAAACACACAAATATTATTCAAAATTTCGGCAGCATAACGGCAGGGTAGTTACACCGGCACCGTCCCTAGTACGGCTCCTCGCTCTACCTTAAAACCTCGCGGTTTTTGACAATGGGAAACATGCATCTAGTTCGCACGCAGGCGGCATGTATATATTTATTTCATTTCCACAAACTAATCCTAAGTGGTTTCAACCAAATATTTCACAACCACAAACGGGTATTTTTCAACCACAATCAACCAATATCCATCACAAACAATCCCAAACAATCTATTCGTTATCAACCAATTATCACAACAATTTCAACCAATAAATATCGTCCATGGTTTGTGGACGAGGGGCGTATATATATATATATATATATATAGATATTTATATATAGCAATTCACCTTCACGCATATATATATATAAATTTTTAAATCAGAAATCTCACCAATAGCTATCCAACTTCACGACTCTTCCTTATAGAAATCTTCGCCTTTTGTCGCTTTCGCCCGTATTCTCTACATATGTAAAAATAGAATTTTTACTATGTTATTCAATATATAAAAATCGAATTTTTACTTCGACTTTCACATATAAAAATATGATTTTTATTTTTGCTTTCAACCTATAAAAATATGATTTTTATTTTTGCTTTCAACCTATAAAAATATGATTTTTATTTTTGCTTTCAACCTATAAAAATATGATTTTTATTTTTGCTTTCAACCTATATAAATATGATTTTTATTTTTGCTTTCAACCTATAAAAATATGATTTTTATTTTTGCTTTCAACCTATAAAAATATGATTTTTATTTTTGCTTTCAACCTATAAAAATATGATTTTTATTTTTGCTTTCAACCTATAAAAATATGATTTTTATTTTTTTGCTTTCAACCTATATAAATATGATTTTTAGTTTCTTTTTTTAAAAAAACAGTTTTATTAATCTTTTTTTTTTTAAAAAAAAAATGCAGTTCTTTTCTTTATATAAAAAAAACAATCTGTTTTACTTTCTTTTTAGAAAATTCAGTTTTCAATTTCTTTTTTTTTTAAAAACAAAACAGTTTATTATAACTTTACAAATTGGGTTTTTAAATTCTTTTGAAATCAGTTTTATACTTTATAAAATAAATCAGTTTTTAACTTTTAAACTAAATCAGTTTTTAACTTTTAAACTAAATCAGTTTATAACTTTTAAACTAAATCAGTTTATATATAAAATAAAAATAAAATAAATAAAAATAAAATTAAATTAAAAACTTACAGACAAAAAAAAGGGGGGGTTTCTGGCAGATCGACGGCGGGCTTCTCGAACTGGGCGGCGCTTCGATTCGAACGGTGGTGGCTGAACGGAGGGCTGCTTCGAACGGAGGGGGCGCTTCCAGGTTCGAACGCGAGGCTTCGATCGAATGGGGGGCGAGAGCAAGGACGAGGGGCGGGCTTCGACGTCTTCGATCGTCGGAGGGGGGCTTCGGAGTCGAGACGGGGGGCGTCGCGATTGATTTCTAGGGTTTCTTTTTTTTTTTTTTTTTTTTCTCTGAAATCGTTTAAATGAATCGGGGGGGGGGGGGGGCAGAAAGGATATAAGGGAGGGAAGTGATTTTTTATTTTTTATTTTTTTATTTAATTATTTAATTTAGCAAAATGGTTGACTTTCACGTACGACTTCGAAACGAGGCCCACCGCCTGTCGCCCATAGCGTTTCACCCCCATTCCGAACACAATGGGATATGTATCGCAAGCTGATTTGATCGTTACAATCAGTTTCCGTTTGAATTTACATTTAAATCACTATATTGAATTTTAAACGCACATTTCAAATTACCGGGGTCACATACTAACTAGAAAAATTCCAGAAAAATATTTTCTAGCTTCGTATTGACGATACGGTCCTAACAAAACTAGTTTCGTCAAATTCTGAGACCGTTTGAAAAATGGCCAATTTCCAGTCGATTAAAATCAACAGAAACTGGTCAAACGCGTTTTCTTTTGCCACGCTCACATATTGATTCTAAAAATTATGAAATTTGAAACCTAGCAATAACCTGACACTGCGGATCTAACAAAAGTGGTTTCGTCGAAATCCGAGGTCGTATGCAAAATGTCCATTTTTAAGGGCCTGAATTCCATAGCGACTATTCAGAATTTTCAACTGGACATATCTTTTGATTCCCGCTATCAAATTTCGATTGGTTAGATTCGTTAGAAGGATATCATCAATTAGATACTAATGTTTTTGGTCTCACTAAAATCCGGATTGTTTTGCACCCGGTATATTCAATTGAAGTTTGAAATCGAATTATCGAACTACCGCGCCATTTTCATTTCTATATATAATTATAATTAATTATATTCGTTTTCAAATGTCGATTCAAACTCAGTTTTCATCGCCATTATTTAAAATATTTATTTTAAATATTTAAAATCCATTATTTTAGCCAATTTAAAAAATTTTAAATTGGTTCAGATTTTCTGGGTCGTTACAATCTCCCCCACTTAAAACTTTTCGTCCCCGAAAAGGAATAAAGTCGAAAGTGGTTTGATAAATCTACGATCACACATCACAACAACCAAATTGTTTTTAATATTCAGAGTTTAGAATAAATAATGCACATCCATGGGAAGAAAATAGCAACAGAATAGAGAATTAAATGGTAATGCAAAGTAGGGTAAATGTACCTTGCACCAGAGTCAAACAGAGATATCTACTCGGCATCTAGGATAAGCTTTCTGAATGCTCTCCTCAGTTTCCCAAGTACAATCTCGCGGATCTCCACTCCATTGCACTTTGACTAAGTGAACTTTCTTGTTTCTCAGCTCTTTGGTTTCTTTGCCGATAATCTTTAGCGGCTCTCGCCTCACAGCTAATTCTGGAGTAATTTCAATGTCCTGCTGAGCTGCTTCTTCCACGATCAAGTCTGGATCATGAACGTGCTTTCGAAGCTGAGATATATGAAATACATCATGCACTCCAGGCAGCCAATCAGGAAGTTTGACCCTATAAGCAAGAGTTCCAATCCGTTCCAGAATAGGAAACGGACCTATGAATTTAGGCGCTAACTTTCCAGTTTTACCGAACCGGATAACTCCTCTCATCGGCGATACTTTCAAATATACATAGTCGCCAACTTCGAAGGATATATCTCTTCTTCTTTTATCGGCATAGCTCTTTTGTCGGCTTTGAGCGGCGAGTAATCGCTTCTTAATAAAATCGACTTTATCAGCAGCTTCGCGAATCATATCAGGACCCAATACAAGTCTATTTCCAGGCTCGACCCAACAAGCAGGAGATCGGCACGGTCTACCATACAATGCTTCGAATGGCGACATTGTCAGACTCGCCTGGTAGCTGTTGTTATAAGAGAACTCAGCCAAATGTAGATTGTCTTCCCATGATCCACCGAAATCTATAACACAAGCCCGCAATAGATCTTCTAGAATGCGATTCACCCTCTCAGTCTGACCGTCTGTCTGAGGATGATAAGCGGTGCTTAGGTTTAACTTCGTTCCTAACTCGACTTGAAATGCTTCCCAGAATTTGCTAGTGAATATGGTATCTCTATCACTTACTATACTGAGCGGCACTCCATGTAGTCTAACTATTTCCCTGAAGTATATCTGCGCCAGACTCTGAGCGGTTCTGTTTGATTTGACAGGTATAAAATGGGCGGTCTTCGTGAAGCGATCTACGATCACCCAAATACTGTCATTTCCTTTTCTGGTCCTGGGCAGACCATCAATGAAATCCATAGAAATATGTTCCCACTTCCAGCCAGGAACTTCTAGTGGTTGTAATAGTCCAGCCAATTTCTGTTGGTCGCTTTTAACTAGCTGGCAAGTAGGGCATCGACTAACATATATCGAAACGTCTCTTTTCATAGCCTTCCACCAGAAAGTTCTTTTGAGATCGTTATACATTTTGGCCACACCAGGATGGATACTCAGCTTGGACTTGTGACACTCGTCTAACACTTCCCTTTTTAACTCTGGGATGTCAGGAACACAAATCCTTCCTTTTAATCTCAAGGTTTCGTCGTTATCTATTTGAAAACACGAGGGTTCGCCTTTCTGAATCCTTTTTATCATATCTTTAATAAAGTTATCCTCCTTCTGAAGAATAGATATTTTGTCAATCAAGGAAGTCGTGATAATAAAGCTGGCGATCATTACATTCTTTCGACTCAGCGCATCGGCCACGACATTGGCTTTCCCTGGAGTATATATAATTTCAAAGTCATATGCTGCAAGAAACTCCAGCCAACGTTGCTGTCTTAGATTTAAATCCTTCTGAGTGAACAGATACTTTAACGACTGGTGATCCGTAAACAGTTCAAATCTCTCGCCCAGAAGATAGTGTCTCCAGATTTTCAAAGAGAATATGATAGCCAATAACTCAAGATCATGAGTTACATAGTTTTTCTCGTGCGGCTTCAGTTGACGGCTAGCATAAGCAATTACTTGGCCTCTTTGCATTAACACTGCTCCAAGGCCTTCTCTAGACGCATCAGTCCAGACTTTTAAATCCTGATTGCCATCAATGATGGTTAACACTGGAGCTGTAGTTAATCTCAACTTTAGCTCTTCGAAAGCCTCCTCATTCTCTTGAGTCCATTTGAATTTAGAATGCTTCTTCGTAAGCTTTGTTAAGTGACCAGATATCTTCGAAAAGTCTTTAACGAACTTCCGATAATAGCTAGCCAATCCGAGAAAACTGCGGACTTCAGTGGGGGTACTGGGCTGTTTCCAATTCTGAATAGCTGTGATTTTGCTTGGATCCACAGCGATTCCATCTTTCGATACGACATGGCCCAGAAATTTCACTTCATCCTGCCAGAATATACATTTGGAAAACTTGGCTTTTAACACATTCCGTCTGAGGATTTCTAGAACCTGTTCCAGATGCTTTTCATGTTCGGCCTTTGTTTTAGAGAAGATTAGAATATCGTCAATAAAAACCAGAACAAATTTATTCAATACTCCTCTGAATACTCTGTTCATTAGATCGACGAAATAAGCTGGAGCGTTACATAAGCCGAACGGCATTACTAACCACTCGTAGAATAAGTCGGGGCCTCTGAACGCTGTCATTGGAACACACTCAACGACAATTCGAAGTTGATGGAAACCTGTAGCTAGGTCCATTCGTGAGAATACTTGTGCTCCATTTAATCGATCTAACAAATCATCAATCCGCGGCAATGGATACTTGTTCTTTATAGTCTGCTTGTTTAAATCACGATAATCCACACATAGTCGTAGAGTACCGTCAGATTTTGGGACAAATACCACTGCTGCACCCCAATCAGAGAAACTAGGCCTGATTAGACCCTTCCATACTAGCTGTCGTGTTTGATTGTCTAATTCTTCCTTCTCTTTCAAGGACATTCTTCGAATAGCGTGAACTACCGGCCTTGCATTGGGAACTAAAGCAATCTTGAAATCTATTTCTCTCTGCGGAGGTAAGCGAACAACTTCCTCAAACACATCCGCATAATCCTTGACGACAGGAATATCTTTAATGAGGTCAGGAATATTCTCAGTGATTTCAGGGATATTTTCTATTTGGGCTGGAGAAACATCGAGAGCTGACCAGAAATCTTTTCTATTTGAAGTCGGGCCTTCACATGGTATGGTTATATAATTCCCCGATTGGGCCTTTGCTTTAACCACTCTCTCGGCACATTTAACTTCAGCTTCATATTTGGTTAGCCAATCCAATCCCAGAATAAGATCGAATTCATTAAAATTCATGATGATAGAGACAATGGGGAATTTATAGCAAGAAAAAGAGACGGGCACTGCACAAATCCAACTGAGATTGATGGAACCTCCAACTGGATTCTGAACAGTCATGGGCTCTTTGAGCTTTTTCAAATTCAAATCCAACTTCTTGACTGCACTCTTTGCAATAAAGCTTCGCGACGCGCCTGTGTCAAACAGTACTTTAACTGGAATGTTTTTGACATTAAGCGTGCCTTCTAAAACATCAGATCTTTCCTGAACAGACGAGGATGCAAGTACTTCTACCACTTCATTTACTTGTACTGCCTCAGATTTCTTTGAGAGTTGACACTCCCGTGCAATATGACCTGATTGACTACACTTATGGCATTTCCTTTCGCCATGTGTGTTCTTTTGCCTCTTCGTAGGTTTGGATCCGCCTTTTCCTTTCTTCTTTAAGGATCTGCAATTTCCTTGCATATGCCCTTGCTTATGGCAGTTGTTGCATATGGCGGTCGTTACCGGTTGTTTTCCCGATCTGGCCCTTTTCTGATTGGTTCTAGGCTCCTTACTGACCTCAGACATTATACTGGCTTCAGGAATATCAGTTTCCGAATCTTCTTTGTCACTACAACAAACTTCTTCTTCGTCGCGCAACATTCCTTTCTTATGGAGATCTTCATACTGATAGGCCATATATATCATTTCAGAAAAAGGAAGCTTCACATGCCCCAATACTTTATTCTGGTATTTCCTTTGAAGGCCATGAATAAATCTCAGATTTTTCCTCTTCGGATTTTGAATTAGATGAGGAGCGAAGTGAGAAAGTTCATTAAATTTCTTATGATATTCGGGAATGGTCATATCGCCTTGAATTAGATAGGAAAATTCATCACATAATCTTTCTGTTGCTTCGGGGGGAGTAAATCTTTCTAAGAAAATTACTTTGAATCTATCCCAGGTGATATCACCTTCTGGATTATTTTTAATAATTGAATCCCACCAAAACAAAGCTTCTTCTTTGAGCGCCCAAGACGCCAGTAATCTTTTCTGATCGTCTCTCAGCTTTAAACCCTCAAATATTTTCTCTGCAGAACGAATCCAAGCTTGTGTTTCCATAATGGGCTCCTTGCCTAGGAATGGCGATCCACCAAGATTTCGAAATCTCTTGTATAGAACTTCTATATTGGATTCTGGCTGCGGGAGCACAACTGGCTCATTAGCTGGTCGAGCCATACGATTACTTCTTCTGTTCCTGTCACTCATTTTCTAGTACTTCTGCAAATAGCAGATCAAGTGTCAGGTCACAAAAAAAGATAGTTTTAAATATAGAAACAAATACTTGAATGTAAATGTGTCTATCGAGGTGTAATTTCCTTCTGCTTTACTCATACTAGGATATTACTGATCCTATCTGTATTGAGTTACCCGTCCTAGAACACTACTGGTTCTATTTCTGACGAGTTCGTTCAAATGTTATATTCCAGAACTAAGCTTAACCAAAGCTCTGATACCACGTTGAGACGACCCGATTTCCCGTTCTCACGGAAACAAGGTTATCTTTTGGAATATAACACAGAAACATATAATAGCAGAACAGAATTAAATAAATACACCAGAATGAACAACAAAATATACTGGATAAAAGTAATCATCAGAGTTACACAGTATACAGGATCTTACTTAGTACAAATACAGTTCAGCTATACATAAATGTCTACAGCGGAAATAAACAAAATATGTACAATAGGAGCTGAACAGCATAAAAAGAAATAAATGATAGAATCCATCTTCAGCTCCAGCTATCCAGAAAGAACCAGCTAAACCTGAATACAAGGCTGCCCGTGTAGAAAAAGGGGCACCCGAGTTTGAGAGTGAAACAAACTACGAGTCAGTCATGGGACTGGTATGAGAAATCTACTCAACACATATATAATATGGCAAATCACAGGACCACGCCACTTTCGTGGAACGGGTTTACTCCATTGGATTGCCAGTGCTTCAAAACAAATCTTTCTTTTAAACATCGCTATGCTTTTTATAAAAATGAAGCCGTTATAAGACTCAGTTCCCATCACACAATGCAACGCAAACCGGAGGATAGAGTTTTTACCTTATAACGGCCAAGATATGCTTGATACGAATAAAACAAAGGCATTTGATATTATTACTAGTGTTTATATGTTTTGAAAACAATTTCAAATCATAACTATCAATCATAGACGGCATTAATGCCCCATACCACTATGTCGCCATATATAGGTATACAATCAAAACCGCATCGTCACGTATTTGGAAATTGGATTTCCGTCATGAACCAAGGCAAAAGATAGTCCTTACCGAATTCGAGACAATCTAGCCCATGTCCCAGGCAAGTACTCAGTCAAGCCTTTGGAGCGACAGGGCCGGTCCACCGATGTGGATTAAAATGCCTGAACAATACGTTCCCCCGCCCTTTGGGGCGTAAACGAGCCAACGAATGACTCCATCGGACCCGGATCGTCCGATCAAACCGAGGCGCCTCGCAACAGCAACAACCACATAGGTGAAAAGTATATAAATGTCAGGGCTGGTAGGTCACTGACACCACCCTAGCTAGAAAGAAACGCATGCCCTCCCTGAGGTCCTTCCTCCCGTTTTAGGTTCCTACCGGGGTGTGAGGCTCGCGAATTCACGTTATACACAAAGCTACGCCACACAGGCGGTGCTTTGATCATCACCACAAGACTTTGCTTTTCAACAGAAGTCCTGATCACTGCATCTTAGCATGCCACACAGAATAAATCCTATGTCAGACACACAGTCCATTTACAAGTCCGTTCTGGGTCTGAACGAAACCGGAGGCACTAAATACCTCGCAAACCCTTTGATCAACACGTACGTCTGAACGATCACCACTCATTATCCATATTTCGGGATGCCTCCCAATCAGGACCTCGGTTACCATCCAAACGAGGTGAAGATCTCCGGTCTTCGACCATCGTCTTCATCTTCGAATTTCAATCGTCGGTCGATTATTCGAAATGAGAATTAACTCGGCCTTTTCAAATAATTCACGTATATTTAGAATTTCAAATCGATTTATTTCAATGGTTAAATTATTCGACAACACCAATTGTGTTCTTTAATATAGTTTTCACACCAAACACATTCAACCATCAAACATCACATAAATCAAGCAAATTTAGTTTATTTCCATTCCATATCGCTTACGATATTTTATAACTATTTATCGCTATTTTTATTTATTTTTAAATAGCCATTTTATTCAAAACGACGCTTCGGGCCATAAGGCGGCCGTGGCGCTGTTTTTCTTCAGATTTGATTTACACATATCTGAAAATCTAACCGTTGGATCTTCACAAAATTTACATCATTAGAAAGGTCTTTTCAAAACGAACCCAACGGTTCCAGTTTCGGGAAAATCCGATGGTCGGATCTCCCGGTACAATCGTTTGAATTTTCGATTTCAAAATACGAACTGCAGCGTCGTTATTCGATTAAATATAATTATATTTATATATATAAATAAATATAATCGTTTCTGGCGCTGTTTTTCTTCAGATTTGAATTAAACATTCCAGACAATCCAACCGTTGGATTTCTACAAGGTTGGTGCCGTTGGAAAGATTATTCCAAGGCGAACCCGACGGTTGAGATTTCGGGAAAATCCAATGGTCGGATTTCCCGTACTAGTCGTTTGAAATCACGGTTTCAAAATACGAACTGCACGGCTTCGTTTCGTTTTAATTTTATTTATATTTATATAGTTATATAAATATAGTTCATTCAATGATTTCTATATTGTTTTCACTTCAAAAATTTTTCTAACACCTTAAATTTTGGAAAAATTTCGCCATAACCTCCCCTGCACCGGGAGCGTCGGGAAATCGCAAATAGCGTCCCGGTCCTTCTAATCTCAAAAAGAAAAAGAAGAAGCCAAGCGGCTAGCCAATAGGCTCAAAATCATCACCCAAACAAATCAGTAAATGTGTACCTATTTGTCGGGCACAAAATTTTATTCCTCTTCTCTAGCCCCTTTGCTATAACCTGTTCAAAGAATATTGCATGTACATATATATACAGTTCATATCATTTTTCATTTTCTATTCGATTTCATATTCGATTTCTATTTGGTTTAAAAACACCATTCATTCTAATGTTACATAAATAGGTGCAAATCATTTCATTAGTTAATTAATGAATATTTCAACTCATCTATGTTTATTTTGAACAAGTGACTATTTTTAACACTTCGCATTTTAACGATTTATGCATACAATAAAAATGTGATTTTTATTGTAAAACGATTCATTTCAAAACACTATTTTTCTATATAGTTCATATAGTCGATAAAAGGTGATTTTTATTATCAAACAATTTATTTCAAAATATGAATACCATTCAACACATGAATTTCTAAACAACGAATGAATATCAATTCAACACATGAATGTTTTCTATGGTTTCTATATATAGATAAAAATGTGATTTTTATTATCGAACAATTTATTTCAAAATATGAATACCATTCAACACATGAATTTCTTAACAACGAATGAATATCAATTCAACACATGAATGTTTTCTATAGTTTTTATATATAGATAGAAATGTGATTTTTATTATCGAACTATTTATTTCAAAATATGAATACCATTCAACACATGAATTTCTAAACAACGAATGAATATCAATTCAACACATGAATGTTTTCTATGGTTTCTATATATAGATAAAAATGTGATTTTTATTATCGAACTATTTATTTCAAAATATGAATACCATTCAACACATGAATTTCTAAACAACGAATGAATATCAATTCAACACATGAATGTTTTCTATATAAGGAATAAATATAGTTTAAGCATATGAAAATAATTCAAACACACAAATATTATTCAAAATTTCGGCAGCATAACGGCAGGGTAGTTACACCGGCACCGTCCCTAGTACGGCTCCTCGCTCTACCTTAAAACCTCGCGGTTTTTGACAATGGGAAACATGCATCTAGTTCGCACGCAGGCGGCATGTATATATTTATTTCATTTCCACAAACTAATCCTAAGTGGTTTCAACCAAATATTTCACAACCACAAACGGGTATTTTTCAACCACAATCAACCAATATCCATCACAAACAATCCCAAACAATCTATTCGTTATCAACCAATTATCACAACAATTTCAACCAATAAATATCGTCCATGGTTTGTGGACGAGGGGCGTATATATATATATATATATATATATATAGATATTTATATATAGCAATTCACCTTCACGCATATATATATATATAAATTTTTAAATCAGAAATCTCACCAATAGCTATCCAACTTCACGACTCTTCCTTATAGAAATCTTCGCCTTTTGTCGCTTTCGCCCGTATTCTCTACATATGTAAAAATAGAATTTTTACTATGCTATTCAATATATAAAAATCGAATTTTTACTTCGACTTTCACATATAAAAATATGATTTTTATTTTTGCTTTCAACCTATAAAAATATGATTTTTATTTTTGCTTTCAACCTATAAAAATATGATTTTTATTTTTGCTTTCAACCTATAAAAATATGATTTTTATTTTTGCTTTCAACCTATATAAATATGATTTTTATTTTTGCTTTCAACCTATAAAAATATGATTTTTATTTTTGCTTTCAACCTATAAAAATATGATTTTTATTTTTGCTTTCAACCTATAAAAATATGATTTTTATTTTTGCTTTCAACCTATAAAAATATGATTTTTATTTTTTTGCTTTCAACCTATATAAATATGATTTTTAGTTTCTTTTTTTAAAAAAACAGTTTTATTAATCTTTTTTTTTTTTTTTTTAAAAAAATGCAGTTCTTTTCTTTATATAAAAAAAACAATCTGTTTTACTTTCTTTTTAGAAAATTCAGTTTTCAATTTCTTTTTTTTTTAAAAACAAAACAGTTTATTATAACTTTACAAATTGGGTTTTTAAATTCTTTTGAAATCAGTTTTATACTTTATAAAATAAATCAGTTTTTAACTTTTAAACTAAATCAGTTTTTAACTTTTAAACTAAATCAGTTTATAACTTTTAAACTAAATCAGTTTATATATAAAATAAAAATAAAATAAATAAAAATAAAATTAAATTAAAAACTTACAGACAAAAAAAAGGGGGGGGTTTCTGGCAGATCGACGGCGGGCTTCTCGAACTGGGCGGCGCTTCGATTCGAACGGTGGTGGCTGAACGGAGGGCTGCTTCGAACGGAGGGGGCGCTTCCAGGTTCGAACGCGAGGCTTCGATCGAATGGGGGGCGAGAGCAAGGACGAGGGGCGGGCTTCGACGTCTTCGATCGTCGGAGGGGGGCTTCGGAGTCGAGACGGGGGGCGTCGCGATTGATTTCTAGGGTTTTTTTTTTTTTTTTTTTCTCTGAAATCGTTTAAATGAATCGGGGGGGGGGGGGGCAGAAAGGATATAAGGGAGGGAAGTGATTTTTTTTTTTTTTATTTTTTTATTTAATTATTTAATTTAGCAAAATGGTTGACTTTCACGTACGACTTCGAAACGAGGCCCACCGCCTGTCGCCCATAGCGTTTCACCCCCATTCCGAACACAATGGGATATTTATCGCAAGCTGATTTGATCGTTACAATCAGTTTCCGTTTGAATTTACATTTAAATCACTATATTGAATTTTAAACGCACATTTCAAATTACCGGGGTCACATACTAACTAGAAAAATTCCAGAAAAATATTTTCTAGCTTCGTATTGACGATACGGTCCTAACAAAACTAGTTTCGTCAAATTCTGAGACCGTTTGAAAAATGGCCAATTTCCAGTCGATTAAAATCAACAGAAACTGGTCAAACGCGTTTTCTTTTGCCACGCTCACATATTGATTCTAAAAATTATGAAATTTGAAACCTAGCAATAACCTGACACTGCGGATCTAACAAAAGTGGTTTCGTCGAAATCCGAGGTCGTATGCAAAATGTCCATTTTTAAGGGCCTGAATTCCATAGCGACTATTCAGAATTTTCAACTGGACATATCTTTTGATTCCCGCTATCAAATTTCGATTGGTTAGATTCGTTAGAAGGATATCATCAATTAGATACTAATGTTTTTGGTCTCACTAAAATCCGGATTGTTTTGCACCCGGTATATTCAATTGAAGTTTGAAATCGAATTATCGAACTACCGCGCCATTTTCATTTCTATATATAATTATAATTAATTATATTCGTTTTCAAATGTCGATTCAAACTCAGTTTTCATCGCCATTATTTAAAATATTTATTTTAAATATTTAAAATCCATTATTTTAGCCAATTTAAAAAATTTTAAATTGGTTCAGATTTTCTGGGTCGTTACATCGACTTGGGGTGCCTAGCGGGAATTTTTCCCGCCGAGCCTTCCAGCCCTAATTTTCAAAATTAGAACTCGTTTTTGAACTTGAATTTTCTGAAAACTTCGTCGGACCATAACTTGGTCATATGGACTCCGATTCTCGAAAACTCGGACTCTATTTCGCGTATTTTTCCGAGGCGAACGCAATGGAATAGCCCGTTTCACTTGATTCAGAATTTAAAATTAAATTCTGCCTTGATTCTCGTCTTAATCATGTTATCGAAGTACGGGTTGTTACATAACTAGTATCCAAAGCTATCATGTCTCTGCCACAAATCTAACCTGCGAGTATGTTATGAAGAGGGGGTTAGAACACAAGTTCTGATGATTGGAATTAAATTACACACTTTGGATAACTCCACTTATACCGTTCAATCACATTTTCTTATTTGTTAGGTTACTAGGGTTAACAGCACACAAGACTTACACACACGTCGTACCCATTTACTTCCCAGTGGATTAACCTAATACATTATATATGTAGCTACCCCACAATATTGAGGTACACCCTAAGGTACCCCACACGCACAGTCTCCACCGTAATGCCGCAAAAATGAACGCAGTCCCTCATCCTACACTGGAGTGACGTATAGATATCTACATAACAATGTTACGTTCCTCATATATCTATCATTACTACGCTATGTAAGCGTACAGACTGCCACCGTTGATAGAATCAGATTTCATACCAGAGTAATGCCCACAAGTCTACGATACACCACCTAGAGACGACAATCGTATTCGATGCCTTAAGCGCACATAATGTGCACCGAGTTCCGTGGCAAGGCTATACAAGAAACACAGAACTCATTCGGTAGCTTTTCCATATCTGTACAGGCCCGCCTTTAAGAGCCTCAAAATACAGATATTCCTATGGTCTGTTTTCATGGAGGCTATAGCCCCACCTCGACCCCTCCCTCAACTAGTAAAGACTGCAATAGCTAAGCAACTTGCCCTAACAAACAATCTAAACATCCATTTGGCATCTCGCCTCAACCACCATACCTCGATAGTGAAAGGTTAATAGTCTATTGAGTTTAGCTCTAGTCTTTCCACATCCCACTGGCAGTCGATGACGGGTACCCGACGATCTACTATCCTTGTTCATCCTGACCTCTGCCTTCCCGTTGAGGCAATCACCGGATCACCCTAGTGTCACCTCGTCACAGCATTCTGACTGCAAATCTACTTTTGAAGTCAAGGTCTACCCACCTAGTAGTTACGCGCAAACCCAACCTCTGCAAGCACATCCTAAACATATGCCACTGCATAAAGGACTATCAGGAGCACCTTACGTATCTCAGGAAGCCGCGTGCTTCCCCTTCCAGTCCTTCGGAGCCGACAGAGTAATCAGATGAATGTGCTCTTCCCTCGTGCCTCGTGACACCACGATGATCAACCATGTTGGGTTATTCACCCTCAAATATATAGACTGGTCCAAGCGCCTCATTTTAATGTGTCATTAGATACTATGTCTAAACATTCTTTTACGCGCCTGCTTTACCTCACTAGGTTTCCATTTAACTTGGTTATCCCCGTTCACATTGACTTCTTATTCAAGTTACCAAGTTTCTCTTGCTTATTAATTTTAGTCATATAACTTAACCCTTTTTAGTTTATTAATAAGCCCACAACATGTTATTCTCTAGATTATGATTCAAGGTCTATAATACACAATCCCTTTATATTCTTGTTTGATTTCATCGTTAAAATAACATAATCTACTTAATATGTAATTAAGTATAACTCAATTTACATGTTTCTTTTTAACATGTCAGTCTTTATTTATGATTAAATATAACTTATTTCAATTCTTACGTTTTCCTCATTCTTTCTCATTTAATCATAATTCCATTTTATACTATCACTACAAATAATCGTTGTTTACTTATTAACTTAGTTCTTTTAACTAAGGTCCACTAATAAGTTTCTCTTCCCATAAATATAACTTATGTTATTCTTGTAAATAACTTAATTTACAATTAAGTGCAACATATCCCCTTTCATAAGTTATTATATTCCCTTTATTGTTTACTATAACCTAAGTTATAATTTCCACTTGTCCCTAGAACAAGCCTAAACATGTTCTTCTTATCAGGAGATTTCATACTTCCAAGTTTACAGATTAATTAATTTATAATTAAGTACAACTTCTTATATTTCATATACTTTCCCCCGATTTTCTACTTATCACAAACAACTGGTTTCAGTTTTCCCCATTTATTGATTACTTAATTTAAAATAAAGTGCCAGTTATCCCATTTCACCAGTTATGTCATGTCCTTACTAGTTTATTATAACCTAAATTATAATCTTCACTTGTCCCTAGGACATGTCTACTTATTATACAACATTCTTATTAACGTAATTTATTTATAATAGGTTATTATCATTCCCCGTTCATTCCATTCCTTTTTTACTGTTGTAACTTTCTTTCAATTCCATTTATTTCCATTAATTACAGTAAATGTTGTTTATTAGTCCTGCTATTTACATATATTTATATATATGTATATATGTATATATTTATGCACTAGACCTCTCACATTAAGCGTACACTTGTGGATGCTGGATTTGCTGAGCGGTTCCGGGCAGACTTCTTCCACAAGTTGACTTAACCTCGTGTCTTAGCACGATTACATGTTTTATTTATGCACTTAGACCCCTCACATTAGATTTACCACTTGTGGATGCTGGATGTGCCCGGTGGTTTCGGGCAGACTTCTACCAAAAGTGTAACCTAACCTCGTGTCTAAGTGCGTTTACAGTTTCCTATTTACTGTAAATTTTATGCATATTATCCTTCTCACATGTTACTGTAATCTAATTTACATGTCATCAAAATATGCCTATATTACGTCACATGTCCTTTTAACCCGTATTTGATTCTATCCTAACATGTAATCATTTAATCGGGTAATTGTTCAAATCTAACAAGTTAACATGTTATTTTCTCAATTCTACATCTAATAATTCAAATACATAATATACACAAGTGAATCATGTAATTATAATAACAGTAGTCGCTACTCATATTCTAATAAGTTTGTTTTTCAACATGTAAACATTCAACGCTTTATCCGATTCAACATATGAATTTTCCAACATATTCAAATTAATATCTCAACTTGTTAGAAGAGCATATTAACACTTTAAATTATTCTGGCAAATTCACATTTCATGATAACGAGGAATGCTAAACGATAATATATCATTATCTAAAATGATATAACTTAAATCCACTCACATCATATGCTTTCCAAATCCTTAATTTGGTCCAGATCTAGCACTCCATGGTTTTTCCATTAATTGGATTCAGAACCTAACAAACATGGTTCTACAATTTTTACTAAAAGAAAAAGGAAAGAAAGAAAAGAGAGTTGAAATCGACCAGATCTAGAAAATTACCTCACCCCGATAAGAGATCTGAACACCTTCTAATTTATTTTCATCCTTTTCCTCCGGATCTAGATTCATAATTTTCCTAAACTAGTAATCTAAATTTTCTGAAGAGATTTGAGAAGGAAAAGGAATGGCAGAGCTTCTGCGTTGTCTCAGAAATATGAGACTTAGGGTAGGCTCTACAAACTTATTTATAGGTGTTCAGCAATGTATTTGGTCAAGAAACGAGTCCACAAGCACAAAAATTAATTCTGCCCAGATCTGAATAGGGGTCGACCCCCCTCTTATGGGTCGACCCCTAAACACCCTGGGTCATTCCCTAGGTCAACCCAGCGGACCCGCTGGGTCGACCCCTAGAATGGGGCAGTTCGGCTCCTGGGTCTTCTGATCGCTGTTTTGAAATTTTTTATTTGTTTGTATATATATAATTCTCTTGTGCAATACAAACTTCTAAGCTTAATAACTTCTTCATACGATGTCCGTTTTACGCAAACCAAGTGTATATCTTGACCAGAATTCCAAGATGGATGCAATGGCACAGTCCGTTTTACTTAATTCTCATTATTTAATTAAGTTACTTATATTTTATTGTCTTAAAAATGTGGGGTGTTACATTCTCCCACCCTTAGGAAATTTCATCCCCGAAATTTGATAAGGGTAAAATCAAATAACCACTCGCATAATATCAATCCATCATGTGTGCATCTAATTTTTTCAACCATTGTGCACTTGTGCAAAGTGAAATACAACATAATAGTGCATGTATGCCTAAGCGGTACCTCCTATGTGTATGCAAATTTTTCAAAAATCCTTTTAAAATATGATGCGCACATCCTAAATATACTTGCAGATCTACATGAATGCAAAATTTTGAAAATCAGAATGCTTTTTCATCCAAATTTTCCCACACTCTTACTGAGTAAGAGCGTAGTTCATCCAATTGTTGCGTCCATAATCCTACCAAACAACTTTATTTTTCGAATTTCAGAAAAATCTAATTTCTAAATTCGATTTCTTACACTACTACAAAAGTGGGCATATTCGACACTAATTTGTGTGCGTTGCATGAAAAGTGTGGCGAAAGCTATGATTTCTTTGAGCTTCTGCAACAGCATTCATATGTTGTTGCATTATACGTGGATGCACTGTTGCGGTGGTAATTTTAGTGTTTTGATGTGCAACACTAGTTAAAAGCGTAGCATTACGTATATATAATTCAGCTCAGCGATCCGCGTTATCAACATATAAAAACCCCAACCGTAGATGAAAGATTAATCCAACAGTTCAAACCATCTATGGATCTGATGATCTTAATGTTAGCCATCATCCAACCATTGACAGCCACGTCATTGCATCATTTTGACGAAATTTGGGTGCGATCTTCTCCCTTCATGAAATCGTTTTCTTCTCTATCATCTAATCGATTTTCCCTCTTTTTACTATTGACAAAATTTTAAACCTAAATTCACAAATTTAAACCTAATCATCTAATCGCACCACTCCTCGAGAGCAAATTCTATTCCGAAAAGGATGAAGCTATGAAACGCTTTCTAGCTATGAGGCGCTGACATCACCAGTTTTTTCCCTCGGGTTCAGTTTGTATAGCACTGTGAATTAGTTGCGCTTATTATATATTGGATTATGAGTAATTAGTAATTTGTTCATTTGTTACATTTTTCGAAAACCCATTCGCTTATGAGTAATTAGTTGCGCTTATTTTTGATTTGGGATTATGCTGAGGTTTATTCGAAAATTATACCCAGCAATAAACCATGATAACCGGGCTATTGGCATGAAAAAGACATTGATTTATTGTAAAGGTCGAGCTAGTTAAGGAATGGGGACTGCGGTTAATTTGCACTACTTGAGGTTCATACCTTACACCGGTGTTTAATTTGTATGCTTGAGGTTAATTTGCACTGCAGTGTGTATGCACTACGGTGTGTTTGCACTGAGGTTTTGTGATACACGTAGTGCATACATGCACAAGTATACACGATTTTTTATTACAATACACATCATACACGTTGTGCATACAAGCACAAGTATACATGCACACACAAGTATACACGCTCAAGTATACACGCACTAGTATACACGCACAAGTATCATAAGGCAACATCTGAAGGCACGCACAAGTATACACGCACAAGTATCATAAGTATACACGCTCAAGTATCATAAGTATACACGCACAAGTGTCATAAGTATTCATGCTAAAGTATACACACACAAGTATACACGCACAAACAACAGTATACAAGCACAAGTATCATAAGGCAGCCATCTGAAGGCACGCACAAGTATCACAAGTATACACGCTCAAGTATCATAAGTATACACGCACAAGTATACACGCTCAAGTATACACACATAAGTATACACGCACGCACAAGTATACATGCACGCTCAAGCAAGTTCCCGGTAAAAGATTAAAAAAATCACCAGCATTCACAAACATTCACTGCCATTCAAGCCATTCACAAACATCCAAGCCAACATTCATCACCAACAATCACAAACTTCGACAAACATTCAAGCCAACAACCATCACCAGCAATCATCACAACATTCACAAACATTCACAAAGTTTCACAAATATTCACAAACCTTCAAGCCAAAAATCATTACCAGCAGAAAAAAACCAATATTCACAAACATCGGCACCAGCATCATCACCAGTCATCACCAGCATCATCACCAGCATCCACACCAGCATCTTCTTCTTTTTCTTCAAAGTCAGTGTCCATGTCAGAGTCAATGGTCATGTCAGAGGCATTATCTATGTCAGGGTGACTGAAAGGGGATTACATGATCATTGACATATTCCAATTAGCACCTCATATAAGTGATCATAGTTTTAAGAAGAAATGATTACTTCTAGATAAGATAATCCACTTGTGATAATGTGTTGTTTTATGGTAATGTTGGTATAGCTATTTTCTAGTTGAATGTTGGTCATTTGGTTGTGTCTCATTATATGGTCACAATCAAATAAGAAAAGGTTTAGTTTATATTTATATACTTCACACAAATTCTCGGCTAGGGGTTGTGGTACTCCCAAAAAAATGGTATGACATTTGAAATATTATGTTAAATAATGATAACTATAGTGGGTTAAATCGAATGCTAATAATGCATATAATTTCCATCTGTAGATGCTAATAATGATGTGTGTATGTGAGTGTGTGCATGTGTGGTTGTGTCTCATTGTATGTATGTATGTTAAGGATAGAGCATAGTTGAATGAACACTTTGTGAGTGTGTTCTTTGGCAAATTTACCTATAATCACAAACATAGTGTGGATTAACTAAAAGAAACTGTGGATGGAAATAAAATTTACCTATGATCACAAACAAATAGTATCATCGGTAGCTCCCTATTGCCCACAAATAAAGTTCAGGCCTTGTAAGAGGATGAGCATGGGTATAGCACTGAACCCTAATGAGGTAAACCTTGTTGTCGAATCGAGCAGCAAAAGTATTCTCCAAGTCAATCCCTTCATAAAATTCCATTTTCAGGTATAATGATCTATGGTCAATTCGAGACCAAGGAAAGTCGTCAATTTCATGCACATTTCCCATTGGCATCATTAATTCTTTAATTGCAGGAACATTTTTCTTCAGGAACTCGGGAAAGCCAAAAACTCTAGCCCATGATTCTGCCTCGAATGTTGGTTCAAGCTCAAATTCTTCACCAGACCATTGTTGCACATAAAAAGCACCTCCACATTTTGTAAAAAGTTTCAACATTAGCGCATGATCACGCTTACTGTTAGATGGGTATGTTATTAGAAAAGAGTTTTTGGGTATAATCCGTATGTCCCACTCATTATGCTTCAGAGTATGCCTAAGCGTGAGATGCACAAATTCGTAACTCCAATGTCCTGTAAGAATAGTGGCAGTGATGCATAGTGAAGAGTCCTCCATTGTTTTTTTTGGAACTTTTGACGATGGAGGTTTGTTTAATTAGGAGTTGAAGATGTAGATGAAAATATGGTTCTGAAGCTTGAACGGATATGAAGTGATACACTGAACGTGGCAAGAATATGGGAATTGACAACTTTCTGCTCAGAACACGAGGCATACTGAAATTGCTTGGTAGCTGGCATGAGTGACCAATCGCCAATGTTCAATAAGTCCGCTGTAATAATTGGGTTCATAACATTTTGTTAAGAAGGCCAATGACCATTCGATTCCACCAATTATCAAATAACTTGTTATCATTTCAGGTGCATATTTAATTCTGGAAGGCAGAGGGATACATTTTGCAGATGTGACACACATATGTATAGGTACATACATATATATTTCCTATTGCAATTGGATTGCTGCATATATATGATTCATATATATAAATGAGTAATACATTTTGCAGATGTGGACACATGTATACATGTTCAAAATGCGTTAATGAATTGGCCAGGAATGGAGCTTACTGTATACAATGAAGAAAACTGTGTAGCTGATTTTTGAGTTTTGATATATGGATAATTAAAACAATTGCTTTAGATGAGTTTCTTGTACAAAACCTATGTTGCAAAATTTTGAATTAAAGCATTGTATTTGCTATCTTCTACTGTTGCGTTAGCTTTTATTGATATTGCATTTCATATTGCAGTGGTGTTGCATTACATATTGTAGTGGTGTTGCATTACATATTGCAGTGGTGTTGCATTACATATTGCAGTGGGGTCGCACGTGGACCCCACAGCTGACGTGGCATGTGCCACGTTGGCAGTTGACATGGAGAGATGACGTGTCGTGTGACACGTCGACAGCTGATGTGGAAAGCTGACGTGGCCCCACTGGAAGATAGGCCCTAACTAATACTTAAGGCAACGCTGAATAGTGTTGCATTACAAGCAAATAGTGTTGCATTACGGCTATAATGCAACACTTTCTTTCCGTGGCAGTACATGGGCAAAAGCGTTGCCTTAGAGGGCTAAGGCAACGGCCGCAGATGCCATAGGTCTCTGGTGTTGCCTATTTGAAAAAGGGGCTACGACAACGCTTTTTCAATATAAGGCCACATTAAATTAGCGTCGAATTTGCCCACTTTTGTAGTAGTGTTATGTTATAAAAAGGTGGAAAATGGAAAAATTCACATCTTCCATTTTTCTTTAATGTATCCTTTTCCAACCGTACTTGGATTTTATGTAACTATTTATAAAGATTTCCTATTTTCCTATCCAAGTACAGCCAACATAAGAAAATTTTCTTTTGTTACTAATTTTCTTTTTCATCTTATCATGGAAATTTTTACCTTTATCCATCTTTTCTCATAATTTATCATGTTTGTTGCTTTACTGAATTTGCTGTTTCCTTTTTATTTGTAGCATTTCTCTTTTCTTAGCTTCTTTAATTACCAGATCTAGGTTTAGTTTTCAAATAAGCCTTCTAGTCTTTCAACTAAAACGGGAAAACAGACACTCTACGCAGCTACTACTAAAGGCCAAGAATCTCGGAACTATGTCCCCTTCAGACAGAAAAGTCCAAACCATGGGATCCACGATAGGTTTAGGTGTTACCCTAACTACCCTACAAGAACAAAATAACGGAACAATCCCAACAGAAATGTAGTAACGGTTTTACCCCTAACATGAAAATTAGCAACATGATCTAAACACTTACTTTCCCTTTACTATCTAGTAGTCACTTCTAATTCTAGTTGTGTACCAACAATCATTTCAAGCAACACCATAGACTTTTCAATGCTCACGCATTCAACGGGAATTTACCATTTGTTTTTCAAGATAATTCTCGCTATTTACTTCATAGCCTCAAAACTTTTCCTATCTTCCCTAGGCACTAATCCTTTCCTACTCCATACTTTTAAAGCACAGTTTGGCCTTTTCATTTAAATTTTTGTTTTCTCCTAAAAAAACAAAAGTGTAAAAATTTTATTTTCTTCATGAAAACTTACTTTTGCCAAACCATAAAAACACGTCATCTTTAAAAAATGCAAATCATCATTTTTTTTCATATCATAAAAACTGGAGTAGATACGGATAACTATTTTCTCAATCAGGTTTACGACTTGTTCTTTCCTATAAGGTTGGTTTAGTTTCTTACTACAAGGTGAAAACGTCCACTCTATTCTTAATTTCTACAACTTACTTTGTCCACCCAACAAAATTTTCTCTTTTAAACAATTTATCAAAAATGATTGTCAAAAGAATAGAGATTTCAAAGCTTTCTTTATTAAAAATTCTTGTATGAAATATAACAAGAAAACTAGTGAGCTATACATGCTCTATAATATGCACCTTTTACAAAGAGAATTTTACTTTAGACATAGTTTTCGCAAGGAATCACTATTCACAAAATATACCCCATTTTACTTTAAAACTCAATACACATACTTTACATATTTAAAACTATAACTTTTAAGATTAAAACTTGAAAACACCATAAACCATTTCCCCCCAACTTTTGCAATTTCAAGTTCTTAAAAGTTAACAATGAGGTTAGACTCAAAGTGGGTTTCCAATTTTCTAGGCTTTCCTAGGCACTTCCTAAGGTCTATTCTCTCAACTATACATATTCCTAATCCATTTTTAGCTTTTTAACATTTTCCAATTTATAAGGTTTTACTGCCAAACCCACTAACCCAAAATACTAATCGTATGGCATTCACCTTCCTTCCATTCAAAGTACATTGTACACTTTCCACCCAAATTACTTAAGGGTCTTAGTTTTCCATATTTATTCATTTAGTGTACAAAACAAACATCCCATTTCTTACCATATTATACTCTTTCTATTTAGTGGGTTCCTCTATGGATCTAGGTATATATATATAATATATTTATATTTTAAAAATACAAATATGTTCACTCACTATCTATACAGGAATCCTAAACCTAAGCTCTGATACTAGATGTAATAACCTGAATTTCGACAGACCGAATTTTTTTTCAAAATTCTAATCTATCGAAACTCGTGTTCGTTTGTTGTGGTATCCTGCAGAAAAGACAGAGACATAAATTAGGTCAGAGCTCAGAAAATATCTCACAGTGGAATGGATAAAATGTAATATACTCAAAGTATAGCCTTACCGTATTAATAATACTTCCTAACCAGTATCCAAAACTATCATGTCTCTGCCACAAATCTGACCTGAGAGTATGTTATGTGGAGGGGGTCATAACACAAATTCTGGTCATTGGATTTAAATTACACACTTTGGATAATCCTACATATACCGCTCAATCACGTTTTCTTATTTATTATGTTACTTGGGTTAACAACACTCAAGACTTACACACACGTTGTACCCATTTACTTCCCAGTGAATTAACCTAATATAGTGTATATGTAGCTACCCCTTAGTATTGAGGTACACCCCATGGTACCCCACTCAGACGGTCTCCACTGTAATGCCATAGAAATGAACGCAGTCCCTCATCCTACGCCAAAGTGACTTACGGATATCTATATAACAATGTTATGTTCCGCATATATCTATCATTACTACGCTATGTAAGCGTACGGACTGTCACCGTTGATCGAATCATATTTCATACCAGAGTAATTCCCTCAAGTCTACAATACACCACCCAGAGCTGACATGAATGTATCTAGACTATCCCACGTACATATCGTCAATCGTATTTGATGCCTTAACCGCATATAATGTGCACCGAATTCTATGGCAGGGCTATACAAGAAACACGGAACTCGGTCGGGAGCTTTTCCATATCTGTACAGGTCCGCCTTTAAGAGCCTCAAAATACAGATATTCCTAGGGTTTGTTTTCATGGTGGCTATGGCCCTACCTCAGCCGCTCCCTCAACTATTAAAGACTACAAGAGCTAAGCGACTTACCCTTAACAAACAATCTAAACATCCAGTTGGCATCTCCACTCAACCACCGTACCTCGATAGTGAAAGGTTAATGGTCTATTGGGTTTAGCCCTAGTCTTTTTGCATCCCACTGGCTGCCAATGAAGGGTACCTGACGATTTACTATCCTTGTTGGTCCTAACCTCTGCCTCCCTATTGAGGCTATCGTTGAATCACCCTAGTGTCACCTCGTCACAGCATTCTGACTGCAAATCTACTATTGCAGTCAAGGCCCACCCACCGAGTAGTTACGCGTAGACCCAACCTCTGCGAGCACTGCCTAAACATATGCCACTGCATAAAGGACTACCAGGAGCACCTTACGTATCTCAGGAAGTCGTGTGCTTCCCCTTCCAGTCCTTCAGAGCCGACAGAATAATCAGATGAACGTGCGCTCCCCTCGTGCCTCATGACACAACGATGACCTACCCCATTGGGTTATTCACCCTCAAACATACGGATTGGTCCAAGCGCCTCATTTTAATGTATCATTAGACCCTATGTCTAAAAATTCTTTTACGCGCTTGCTTAACCTCACCAGGTTTCCATTTATCTTGGTTATCCCCGTTCACATTGACTTCTTATTCAAGTTACCAAGTTTCTCTTGCTTATTCATTTCAATCTTATAACTTAACCCTTTTAAGATTATTTATAAGCCCACAACGTGTTATACCCTTGATTGTGATCCAAGGTCTGTAATCCACAATTCCTTTATATTCTTGTCTGATTTCATCATTACAATAACATATTCTACTTAATATGTAATTAAGTATATCTCAATTCCCATGTTTTCTTTTTAACATGTCAGTCATTATTTATGATTAAATATAACTTATTTCATTTCGTAAGTTTTCCTAATTCTTTCTCATTTAACCATAAGTCCATTTTACACTATCACTACAATTTATCGTTGTTTACTTATTAACTTTGTCCTCTTAACTAAGGTCCACTAATAAGTTTCTCTTCCCATAAGTATAACTTATGTTGTCCTCATCCGTAGTTTCAGATTCTTGTTCTTGTAAATAACTAATTTACAATTAAGTACAACTTATCCCCTTACATAAGTTATTTTGTTCCCTTTGTCGTTTCTTATAACCTAAGTTATAATTTCCACTTGTCCCTAGGACAAGCCTAAACATGTTATTCATATCAGCAGATTTCATACTTCCAAGTTACAGATTACTTAATTTATAATTAAGTACAACTTCTTACATTTCATAAACTTTCCCCCTTTTCTCTACTTATTACAAACAACTGGTTTCAGATTTCCCCATTTAATGATTTCTAATTTAAAATTAAGTGCCACTTCTCTTATTTCACCAGTTATCTCATGTCCTTACTGGTTTATTACAACCTAATTTATAATCTTCACTTGTCCCTAGGACAAGTCTACCTATTATACAACATTCTTATTAATGCAATTTATTTATAATAGGTTTTTGTCATTCCCCATTCATTCCATTACTTTTTTACTATTGTAACTTTCTTTCAATTCCATTTATTTCCATTAATTAAAGTTAATGCTGTTTATCAGTCCTGCTATTTACAAACATACATATATATATGTGTGTATATGTATATGTATGTATGTATGTACTTATGCATTAGACCTCTCACATTAAGCCTACACTTGTGGATGTTGGATTTGTCTGGCGGTTCCGGGCAGACTTCTTCCACAAGTTGACTTAACCTCGTGTCTTAGCACCATTACATGTTTTATTTATGCACTTAGACCCCTCACATTAGATTTACCACTTGTAGATGTTGGATGTGCCAGGAGGTTCCGGGCAGATGTCTACCACAAGTGTAAACTAACCTCGTGTCTGAGTGCGGTTACAATTTCCTATTTACTGTAAATTTTAGGCATATTATCCTTTTCACATGTTATTGTAATCTAATTTACATGTCATCAAATTATACCTATATTATGTTGCATGTTCTTTTTAACACATATTTAATTCAATCCTGACATGTAATCATTTAATCGGGTAATTGTTCAAATCCAACAAGTTATCATGTCATTTTCTCAGTTCTACATCTAATAATTCAAAAACATAATATGCCAAAAATGAATCATGTAATTATAACAACAGTAGTCACTACTCATATTCTAACAAGATTGTTTTTCAACATGTAAACATTCAACACTTTAACTGATTCGACATATGAATTTTCCAACATATTCATATTAATAACTCAACTTTTTATAAAAACATCTTAACACTTTTAATTATTCTGGCAAATTCACATTTCATGGTAACGGGGAATGCTAAACAACAATATATCATTATAGAAAATGATATAACTTAAATCCACTCTCCTCATATGCTTTCCAAATCCAGGATCTGGTCCAGATCTAGCATTCCATGGTTTTTCCCTTAATTGGATTCAGAACCTAACAACCATGGATCAATAATTTTTACAAAAAGAAAAAGGAAAGAAAGAAAATACAATTGATATAGAGAAGATCTAGAAAATTACCTGAGTTCGATAAGAGATCTGAACACCATCTAATTGATTTTCATCCTAGGTCTTCCGATCGCTGCTTTGAATTTTTTGAAATAATTTTATTTGTTTGCATATATATAATTCTCTTGCGCGTATACAAACTTCTTGGCTTAATAACTTCTTCATACGATGTCCGTTTTACGCAAACCAGGTGTCTATCTTGACCAGAATTCCGAGACGAACGCAATGTCACGGTCCGTTTTACTTAATTCGCATTATTTAATTAAGTTACTTATATTTTATTATCATAAAAATGTGTGGTGTTACAATGGAGCAACTATCTTGAAGAAATCCTTGATAAATAGTTGGTAATAACCTGCCAATCCAAGGAAACTTTTAACGTTTGTTGCATTCTTACGTCTATCCCTGTCCTGGATTACTGCCACCTTTGCGGGGTCAACCGTTGTTCCATTTCAATAAACAACATGGCCAAAGAACCTCACTTCGTTCTTCCAAAAGTGAATTTCAAAAATTTAGCTTTTGGAAGATGCCTTCGCAAGATTTCCAAAGCAACTAGCAAGTGCGTCTTGTGCTCTTCCTCATTCCGAGAGTATAGAAGAATATCATCCACGAACACAAGCACGAACTTGTTCAAATAATCTTTGAAAAACCTATTCATAAGGTCAATGAAATACGCTGGTGCGTTAGTCAACCCAAATGGCATCACCAACCATTCGAAGTAACCAGATGATCTCCTAAAAGCAGTCTTTTACACACTATCCTTCGCCGTCCTCAACTGGTGAAATCCTTTTTCCAAATCCATCTAATAAAACATTTTGTTGTCGTGAAACTGATCGAACGAGTCATCAATCCTTGGCATTGGGTACTTGTTCTTCTTGGTCACCTTGTTTAGCTCACGATAATCCACACACAATCTCAACGAGCCATCTGCTTTGGTTGCAAACACAACTGGTGCACCCCATTCGAACACACTTCTCCAAATGAATCCTTTTCCTAAAAGGTCACGAACTTGCACCTCTAACTCTCGTTTTTCCATAGGCGCCATCCGACTAATAGGCATAACGATAGGTCTAGCACCCTCGACTAAGTCGGTTCCGAACTTAAATCTTACGATGCAGCGGCAAACCTTTGACTTCCTCAGAGACATCCTTAAATTCATTCGCAATCAGCATAGATGACAAGTCTTCCTATGGAATCTCAAGTGAATATAAATAGCTCATGAAGACACCATCTTCGGGTTTACATCGAATCAGCACCTTTCGCCCTTCCACATCCCCAATCTCACCTCTAGCTTCTTGCAATTCACTCTTGCTGCATACCTCTTGAGCCAATCCATACCCAAGTTAATCCCAAACCCAGCGAAGTTCAAAACAAAGCAATCACATACAAAGGAGCAAACATGACTCGATAACACAAGACCACGACAAAGCATACAAAGACTGGACGAACCCCCCAACTTGAGTAACAATCAAAGGTCTATCACAAATCTTGGGTCCTAAACCTAAGTGGCACACAAGCTCATTACCAATGAATGAATGTGATGCTGCCGTATCAAATAACAAACAAACTGAAACACCTCGAACAGAAAGAGTACCTTGGACAACGATACCATATCCTTTCTCTTATGCAGTAGGAGCTCTTGGAGAAGATGACACAGCCTCCAAATAATATGCCTTCACAACCTGTGTTCCCTTAGCTGATTCCGGACAATCCTTCTTTTCATGTGCATGCTTTCCACACTTGAAGCACTTCTTCTCAGCTTCGGGATTCTTACATTCATTAGAGAAATGACAATTCTATTGGAAGTTATGCAAACCACCTCACTCTTAGGCTTCTTCTTGCCATCATTTCCCTTCTGCCGTTGTTGCTTCCTCTTCTTATTATTACAACCCTATTGTGGTTTCGAAGCTTCCTTAGTTGTAGCAACAACATTTGCTTCTTTAGGAAACAATCTTTCATGTCGAACAACTTTTTCCGCAATCTTCTCATAGGGATCGTCAAGAAGATTCACCAATGGATTCCCAATATAGGTATCCAAACCCATAACAAACTTTTCGTTCTTCTGACAGGGTGTGTCAATATATGAACGAGCATACTTCAATAAGGCCTCAAAATCAGCTACATAATCAAGCACTGGTCGACCATTCTGTTTCATCTCCACAAATTTCTTGAATAGAACAGACTTCTGAGTAGTGGAGATAAACTTTGTCTCAAACTTAACTTGGAACTATTCCCAAGTTATTTCCTCTTTCGGAGTCTCAAGCGTAACAGAATTCCACCACTACATGGACCTGCATTGTAGTTGCCTTGACGCAAACTATCTCTTAGTTGCATCATATATTCCCAAATCTCCAAAAATACGAGTACAAGTATCTAACCACCCATGAACCTCTTCAGTCGGCTTCATTCCTCTAAATGGCTTCCCTCCTAGAGATGTAAAGTCTTCACATAGCTTCATAAAATCCACAACCTAGGAACCTGCACATCTACATTTACTGTGTCTGCCACTGGAGCGGGCACCCTTCTCATGAATTCTTCCATCATGGCCTCAAACATGGCTGGGTATTCTGGTGTACAGCCATTTTCCCCTCTAGGCACAGTCCTCTCCCTAGCATTATTTCTTGAAGTACATCGACTCATCCTATATCTGCATATTAGAATGATCAGTCGCTTACAAGAAAAAGCTGCTGATGGAGTTCAAACGCTACTATACTATATACACTAGATAGTATACATCAAACAGAAATCTACAAATACGTCACTCATATGTAATTATGAAACACCCCACCTCCGTTAGGGTCACTCTCAAAGGGAATGCCCTAATTTTGGTGGAGGTTTGTAAGTATAAGTCACAGATACACAAGACAGATATAAATACACATATTTTTGAACAACGGAAAATAACAGCAACTTTTATTTCACTAAAATACGTGTTACACAAACCATGCCATAATTGTCTTACAATACTTTCCAAAAACATTATATTTTCATAACTGTCTTGATTTCATAACTTAAAGAAGCATAAAAACATAAGTAAACTACATAAGTCCCCATAGTTGCTATCCAAAGCCATAGTCCAAAACGAAAGAGATCCAAGCAATACATTCTTTCTCTTCAAGCTGGATGTGAAACTGGTGAAGCTGCGGTATTCCCTCCCTGTGGACCTAGGGGGAACGAAAGAAAAGAAGACGAAAGAAAAGTAGAGTCAGACATAAAGCCTGAGTAAGTCTAGGACTATTCAGTCTATGAATAAAGAAATGAGCATGATAAGTACAAACTGGAAATGGGAAAGCACTATAAACTAAGTTAAGTTGTCTAGAGTCGAATATACTGCCGTACCCCATATTAATGTAACAACCCGTATTTTCAATAACATGTTATAACATAAATGGAGGCAGAATTAAACTGTAAAATCTGAATCAAGGGAAACGGGCTATGCCATTGCGTTCGTCTCGGAAAAATACGCGAAATAGAGTCCGAGATTTCGAAAATCGGAGTCCATATGACCAAGATATGGCCTCGCGAAGTTTCACGAAAAATTCCCAAATTAAAGCATACTTAATTAAGTGAAATGGGTTGCGCAGAGAAATATATATATATTGATATATATATATATATATAATTGAAAATTAAATAAATAAATATGAAAAAATGTTCAAAACAGCGAATTGGGAGAGGGGAATAACCGAACCGGCCGATTTTTGAGGTCGACCCGAGCGCGCTGGGTCGACTAGGGGTTAATCCAGGGTGTTTGGCTGTCAACCCGTGGGCCGATTCGCTCAAATGCAGATTTTGCATTTGGATGGTTCTCATGGTTCATCTTTAATCTAAAGGCCCTAGGTGGTTCCTACACTTGACTTCTTCCCCAAGACATGCTTTGATGGCTTGGATTGAATCTAGGTTTAATCCTATGGCCTAAAACACTTGCCTAATCTATAAATAAGACCCTAACCTATCCTAAATCCTCATTATTCATTCATGCAACTAAACTATGGCAAAATTTTACCTCTCATGGCCTCCACTCTCTTCATAAAATTTCTAAATGGTTTCTATGAGAGATTTTCCATGCATACAAGTGTTTTCAAGCTTGTATGAGTGTCATTAGCTTGCATTCAAGTCAAGTTTCTATCTTTGCATCATAAAGCCAGGGTTTTGATCATTTTGGCTCAAGGGTTTTTATGTTAGAGCTTGCATTTTGGGTCTATTTGATTGCATAAGGGCTTTGTCATATCTTTTGTGCCTTCATAGCAATGTAAGCCCTTTCCCTACTCTTAGATATTAACTATGAAGTTAAATGTTCATGTTGCAAGTTTGGGTTTGATCATTGAGTATGATACATGCTATCATGTCATGCAAGTTTATGAAGTCATTGTCTTGATCTTGTGAGCTAAAAGCTACAACCTTTATGTTGAAATGTTGCATTAGGCAACATGAGAACCCTCATAACCTTTATGTCAACTTGCATATGAAGTCATAACCCTTATATGATGATATATGAGAGTTACTAGTCATCATTCCATATCTTTTGTCACCATGATTCGCTTATGTGCCAAGTTTGGGTTTATGCATGTTTTGAGGCTTAAGAATGTAACATGCAAGTTAATGAACACATTTGTGCCTCATTTGCCACCATGATTAACTTGTGGCTTAATATCCATTTTTGTCATGCCTTTGCCAAGTCTCTTCTTTTAATCCATTACGTTGTCGCGAACGTATATGCGAGTTTAAAAGCGTTGGGTTATGTTATGGGTAATTTCTAATGACATGAAAATACAACTTGAAAACATGACTTGAAATATAACATGGAAGTTGACATGTTAGTATGCATAAAAACATAAGCTTGGGAATTTACCTATTAAGTTAGGTCTACCCTTTGGGAATTTACCTATTAAGTTAGGTCTACCCAAATGCTTGAAAACTTGTAACATGTTTTGGGAAACATGATGGACATGACACTTAGATAATATAAGTGTGGCCAACTCGAGGTTGGGTTGAGTTTGCAACGTAAAACTACCCGGAACCGACCGGCCTAACTAGTAGTTGCAAACAATAGGACCCAATGTGAGAAGTTGGTCATGTTGTGCTTGAACCCGAGGTTAGACCAAGTTGTGGTGTAAAGCTACCCGGAACCGACCGGCTTAACTAGTAACCACAACAAAGTCTAATGTGAGAGGTGAAGGTGCATTAAGTAATTAATGCCCCATGATAGGGTTAAGTTAATTTGATTAATGACTCTCAACCAAATATGACATGGACAAATGGGTTAAGTAATTTGATTAGGCTAATGATACCTAACAAAACATGACAAGGTTGGGTAGGTTAAGTAACTTGATTTGCCTAATGACACTTAACCATTTTTATATGACTAGTGGATGGGGTTAAGTTAACCAACACTTAATCAATCCAACGCGATAACTTGGTAAGGTTAAGTAAGTTTTCTTAATGACGCTTAACCGAAAAATACGGTTAACGAATGGGGTTAAGATTAGACTCAACTAGTCTAAACATGGAAATCGGATGGGGTTAAGTTAGCCTAGACTTAATTAATCCCACTTGGTAGTTTAATGGGGTTAAGTTAAACACTTAACTAATCTAAACATGATGAATTGATGTGGTTAAGTGACCTATACTTATCCAATCTAACTCGTTAATTTATTGTGGTTAAGTTAACCAATATAACGTGAAAACATGATAAGGCTAAGTAACGAATCGCTTGAATACACTTGACCGATTTGACTAAGTAAATTGATAGGGTCAAGTTAATATATACTTAACCAATCTAGAATGATAATTGGATGAGGTTAAGTCGTGAATTGCTTAATATACTTAACCAACTTGAGCATGGTTTGTAGGGTTAAGCCTTGAACTTGGATACTTAGCCAATTTTGACAGGATTTGTAGACGGGTTAAGTCATGAACTTAAGTGACACTTAATCCATTATGTAAACCCTAGTTCTGAGGATTAGGTGGATAACTGTAGTAAACAAGGATAACGGGAACAATGCTAAGTGGTAAACCTCAGTTGAAGAATAACTAAGTAATGATTCTTAGTCAAGGAAATTTAGACCAGTTCATAGATAGATGAGTAACCTGATACGGTAGGTCATCGTTTAAGTATACGAGTAGGAGCAAGTATCTGATTTAGATAAAGGCTCCAGCGAACTGGGTAACGAAGCAGCGGCTTCGGGGAACGTGAGGATATTCTTGGTATCCCTCTATGAGCTGCCAGGTGATTATACTAGGCTCATGAGAGGTTAAGGTCTGCGTTAGAAGAACCAAGAGTATGCCTTGGTTGCTATACGAGCGACCTAAAGACGGGGATGGATAGGGGATAGTCGACGATACACGGTCGTACCCTAGATAGCATTTCGTCAGGCTACCTACCATCCTTGGTCAAGCGTGTACGTACGGAAAGGCAGAGAACACCCAAAAGACCATAATTGCTATCTAATTATGGTTGCGGTAAGGCTTGGATGTGGGTTGGCCAGTGTTGTGTTCTCATACAGGATTTATCCTATCTTGTCTTTCACTAGTTGAGGGAGTGGTCTCGTGGGACCATAGCCACGTATAAGAAAAACAGACCTTAGCATCTGCATCGGCAGATAAATCGAAAGCTCCCGACCGAGTCCTGTATTTCTTGATTTGCCCTGTGACAGGACTCGGATGGCACGATGTGATACATGTGCATACAGTCATGGAAAAGCGATTCACGATGAATGCGTGGGAAAAAGGGCGCGGTTGGCGGTTAGCGTAATCCCTAGTGGCCCTAGGTGGTTGAACCCAAACCGAGATACGAAAACGTGCAATAGGTAAGCATAATCCCTAGTAGCCCTAGGTAGCATAAGTCCTAGTTGTACAAACAATAATTCATGTTGGAAGACCCTAGCTAGGTTTAGGGTAACAGTCCAAACCGATCTTAAGGATCATGGAACTATGTTAAAGTAATATAGAATCTCATGGGAAAGCCCGTATGGTCTACGGCAAGGGACTGAACATTTACATGGAATAAAACATACATGTTGAGTAACCTATATATGCGATATATTAGGTTGACATGGACCATTACACGACTTTTGAGTGAGGGTCATTCTTGGTTAACACATGACACGGTGGGGATACTAGTACGGTAGGTGCAGAGCTAAAATACAGGATAGATATCACGGGGTGTTATACGTGATAGATATCTTGGGGATATTATACTTGATAGAAACCTGACGATGTGATACCTTGTTTTATCTTGACATCGTAATTTATCATGACACCTTAGTTTATCTGAGTTCAGTAGTTCGTCCTGTTATTTTGATTTAGCTTATCTATCTTGTTATCATGCTTATGTTCATCTCAGTTTCTCATGTTAGTTAACTTTACTAGTTTTTATGCTAATAGTAGATAGGGCTTACTCAGTCTTTTTGACTGACCCGTTTTGTTTCGCCTCTTTTCTTCCGTTTCCCCCCCAGGTTACAGGGAGGAAATACTGTTGTTTAATTCGGACTTCTTCTGCTTGAAGGTCATCATGGATGGCTTGGACTTTTCTTGGCTAATGGCTACTTTACTGTTTTTACTTGGGGAATAATTTATGAAAATGTCTTTATGCTTCTTTACTATTGCAAGACAGGTTTTGATGTACTCTGATGTAAAAGGCTTTAGACCTTATTTATTCATGTTATGAAAGTTTGATTTTACTTCCGCTATTTTATATGTTCTGTCTTGTGATATTTCTGTGCATGTTTACCAATAATGCCCCTCTAAAGCTAGTGCATTCCTTTGCGAGTGACCCTAGCGGAGGCGGGGTGTTACACGTGGTATAAGAGCCGAAGGTTACCAGACTGGGCAAAAGTTTTTAAAGACCTTCTGAAAACTATTTGAAAAAAAAACCGTTTACAAAGAAGCATTTTTCAAGAAAATTTTCTTTTAAAAGAAAAAGGCTATTCCCCAAAGGCCATTAGCACTATCCTTGTTTCCTTAATTGAGTCTCTTTTCCTTTCTTTCCTCCATCTGTAGTCACAGTAGTTTTAACTGCGACTAGTCTTTTCTACCTACGTAAGTGCTTTCCATACGATGGAGGTGGTTCTCGAGAGACCAGTGGCCGCGTTATAAGAAAGGATCGTGAGAAAGAAGGATAAAGGATACGAGCTTAAGGATGAGCAACTTGTTGGTATGGCTTAGTCTTCAAAGGAGGGAGAAAGATGAACAATGAAACCCATGACGAGAGAGTACCTTTGGCATGGTAAAACGGGGCAGATAGTTAAGTATTATGGGACAAGGACAAGATCATCGGGAGGGCAGTAGTATGCTCTCATTTCTAGAGTACCTCGGAAGGAGGGTAACGATCTTGTTAAAGGTTTAGCTTTTCTTCTCTATCATCCCGTTAGGACTTCGTTGTTCGTATCATTTAAGTCTGCTTCGATAGTTGAGTCTCTGCACCTTAAGTACTAGCGTAATAGAGAATCCCATTTTTCTCTCAAAGTCCTATTGGAGAATCAGTCCATTTATACATGACTTGTTTGGATTTGGGAATGTCTATGCCAATTGTTGAGTTTGGAAATAATGCTTATGTTTATAAGCTATGGATGGATTCTAGGGATGAAGTGGTTATCCAGTAGGGGGTGCCACTCTCGGTTTTGATAGGAGGGTAGTTAGACCTTTTGACTAGCCTTGGTAATGCCCTCGAAGTATCGGGTAACCTTTTTGAGGTTCTGTCATGACTAGTTACTTAGAATCCCTTGATGCCTTTATTGGAAATTTGAAGCCCGATCGAGTGGTGTTCGCCAATAAGACGGATGGTTTACTTCATTTATGCATGGGTTATAGAGATCACCCTAGTAAGTGCGCATGATAACCTGATTGACATCTGTTTACTTTCAAGAGAAAGTTCTTCTACATGGAATGCCTTATAGTATATAAACGAGATCCAAGATTCACTAGTGAATTTTGGAAAGCTTGCATGAGATCATGAGTACGCAGTCATGTTTGCGTCAAGTATTCTAGGAAAAGGATAAGTGCAAGTGGAACGAGAGGCGACGAAGAAATGAGTTCCAGCTCATGTTATGGAAACAGGAATAAGAAGCTACAAAATCACGAAGTTAAAAGACGACTTTGATGGTCAAAGACTAAATACGCGCATGATATCTCTTTTTGGGAGTATATCCTTGATCCCTGTTTTCTGTAGAGCTTACTTGTAGGCTATCTTTTGTGGACATCCTCTCGGTCCTATTCTCCGTTACAAACCCTGTAAGGAGTTTGTCCTGTTTATCTTCTCGACCCTATTTCAGGGAATTCTAGGTAGAACCCTATGGATGTAAACATGTATTTGAAACATGTTATGATTGATATGGTTGCAAGTGGTTGCAAGTGGTTGCTCGTGGATGCGCGAATACACATTAGATACTAGCTCGACTCGGTCACATTTCATATTGCATATGCACGAGTATTTATACTTGTTTATAGATGAAATCGAATGTATTATCATGCGGTTGTTGCATATGAATGAATGATTATGCACGCATATAGTATCTATATGACTAGGACTATTTGCATACATGTTGGATTCATGGCACTATACATATTTTGCATTAGAAAGATTATTCAGGTCTGATCATTAGCATTAGCTAAGGAACATGTACACACACGTTTTGCATATATTCATACAGCATTAGAAATCATCTAAGGACAATGGTTGCTTGTGGATGATGTTTTGAGTAGATGTATGATGGATGGTAGGATATGTTCTTCCTAACTTGGAGATTTCGGGGACGAAATCCTAAAAGGTGGGGAGAATGTAACCACCCGTATTTTCAATAACATGTTATAACATAAATGGAGGCAGAATTAAACTGTAAAATCTGAATCAAGGGAAACGGACTATGCCATTGCGTTCGTCTCGGAAAAATACGCGAAATAGAGTCCGAGTTTTCGAAAATCGGAGTCCGTATGACCAAGATATGGCCTCGCGAAGTTTCACGAAAAATTCCCAAATTAAAGTATACTTAATTAAGTGAAATGGGTTGCGCAAAGAAATATATATATATTGATATATATATATATATATATATATATATATATAATTGAAAATTAAATAAATAAATATCCAAAAATGTTCAAAACAGCGAATTGGGAGAGGGTAATAACCGAACCGGCCGATTTTTGAGGTCGACCCGAGCCCGCTGGGTCGACTAGGGGTTAATCCAGGGTGTTTGGCTGTCAACCCGTGGGCCGATTCGCTCAAATGCAGATTTTGCATTTGGATGGTTCTCATGGTTCATCTTTAATCTAAAGGCCCTAGATGGTTCCTACACTTGACTTCTTCCCCAAGACATGCTTTGATGGCTTGGATTGAATCTAGGTTTAATCCTATGGCCTAAAACACTTGCCTAATCTATAAATAAGACCCTAACCTATCCTAAATCCTCATTATTCATTCATGCAACTAAACTATAGCAAAATTTTACCTCTCATGGCCTCCACTCTCTTCATAAAATTTCTAAATGGTTTCTATGAGAGATTTTCCATGCATACAAGTGTTTTCAAGCTTGTATGAGTGTCATTAGCTTGCATTCAAGTCAAGTTTCTATCTTTGCATCATAAAGCAAGGGTTTTGATCATTTTGGCTCAAGGGTTTTTATGTTAGAGCTTGCATTTTGGGTCTATTTGATTGCATAAGGGCTTTGTCATATCTTTGGTGCCTTCATAGCAATGTAAGCCCTTTCCCTACTCTTAGATATTAACTATGAAGTTAAATGTTCATGTTGCAAGTTTGGGTTTGATTATTGAGTATGATACATGCTATCATGTCATGCAAGTTTATGAAGTCATTATTTTGATCTTGTGAGCTAAAAGCTACAACCTTTATGTTGAAATGTTGCATTAGGCAACATGAGAACCCTCATAACCTTTATGTCAACTTGCATATGAAGTCATAACCCTTATATGATGATATATGCGAGTTACTAGACATCATTCCATATCTTTTGTCACCATGATTCGCTTATGTGCCAAGTTTGGGTTTATGCATGTTTTGAGGCTTAAGAATGTAACATGCAAGTTAATGAACACATTTGTGCCTCATTTGCCACCATGATTAACTTGTGGCTTAATATCCATTTTTGTCATGCCTTTGCCAAGTCTCTTCTTTTAATCCATTACGTTGTCGCGAACGTATATGCGAGTTTAAAAGCGTTGGGTTATGTTATGGGTAATTTCTAATGACATGAAAATACAACTTGAAAACATGACTTGAAATATAACATGGAAGTTGACATGTAAGTATGCATAAAAACATAAGCTTGGGAATTTACCTATTAAGTTAGGTCTACCCTTTGGGAATTTACCTATTAAGTTAGGTCTACCCAAATGCTTGAAAACTTGTAACATGTTTTGGGAAACATGATGGACATGACACTTAGATAATATAAGTGTGGCCAACTCGAGGTTGGGTTGAGTTTGCAACGTAAAACTACCCGGAACCGACCGGCCTAACTAGTAGTTGCAAACAATAGGACCCAATGTGAGAAGTTGGTCATGTTGTGCTTGAACCCGAGGTTAGACCAAGTTGTGGTGTAAAGCTACCCGGAACCGACCGGCTTAACTAGTAACCACAACAAAGTCTAATGTGAGAGGTGAAGGTGCATTAAGTAATTAATGCCACATGATAGGGTTAAGTTAATTTGATTAATGACTCTTAACCAAATATGACATGGACAAATGGGTTAAGTAATTTGATTAGGCTAATGATACTTAACAAAACATGACAAGGTTGGGTAGGTTAAGTAACTTGATTTGCCTAATGACACTTAACCATTTTTATATGACTAGTGGACGGGGTTAAGTTAACCAATACTTAATCAATCCAACGCGATAACTTGGTAAGGTTAAGTAAGTTTTCTTAATGACGCTTAACCGAAAAATACGGTTAACGAATGGGGTTAAGATTAGACTCAACTAGTCTAAACATGGAAATCGGATGGGGTTAAGTTAGCCTAGACTTAATTAATCCCACTTGGTAGTTTAATGGGGTTAAGTTAAACACTTAACTAATCTAAACATGATGAATTGATGTGGTTAAGTGACATATACTTATCCAATCTAACTCGTTAATTTATTGTGGTTAAGTTAACCAATACTTAACCAATATAACATGAAAACATGATAAGGCTAAGTCACGAATCGCTTGAATACACTTGACCGATTTGACTAAGTAAATTGATAGGGTCAAGTTAATATATACTTAACCAATCTAGAATGATAATTGGACGAGGTTAAGTCGTGAATTGCTTAATATACTTAACCAACTTCAGCATGGTTTGTAGGGTTAAGCCTTGAACTTGGATACTTAGCCAATTTTGACAGGATTTGTAGACGGGTTAAGTCATGAACTTAAGTGACACTTAATCCATTATGTAAACCCTAGTTCTGAGGATTAGGTGGATAACCGTAGTTAACAAGGATAACGGGAACAATGCTAAGTGGTAAACCTTAGTTGAAGAATAACTAAGTAATGATTCTTAGTCAAGGAAATTTAGACTAGTTCATAGATAGATGAGTAACCTGATACGGTAGGTCATCGTTTAAGTATACGAGTAGGAGCAAGTATCTGATTTAGATAAAGGCTCCAGCGAACTGGGTAACGAAGTAGCGGCTTCGGGGAACGTGAGGATATTCTTGGTATCCCTCTATGAGCTGCCAGGTGATTATACTAGGCTCATGAGAGGTTAAGGTCTGCGTTAGAAGAACCAAGAGTATGCCTTGGTTGCTATACGAGCGACCTAAAGACGGGGATGGATAGGGGATAGTCGACGATACACGGTCGTACCCTAGATAGCATTTCGTCAGGCTACCTACCATCCTTGGTCAAGCGTGTACGTACGGAAAGGCAGAGAACACCCAAAAGACCATAATTGCTATCTAATTATGGTTGTGGTAAGGCTTGGATGTGGGTTGGCCAGTGTTGTGTTCTCATACAGGATTTATCCTGTCTTGTCTTTCACTAGTTGAGGGAGTGGTCTCGTGGGACCATAGCAACGTATAAGAAAAACAGACCTTAGCATCTGCATCGGCAGATAAATCGAAAGCTCCCGACCGAGTCCTGTATTTCTTGATTTGCCCTGTGACAGGACTCGGATGGCACGATGTGATACATGTGCATACAGTCATGGAAAAGCGATTCACGATGAATGCATGGGAAAAAGGGCGCGGTTGGCGGTTAGCGTAATCCCTAGTGGCCCTAGGTGGTTGAACCCAAACCGAGATACGAAAACGTGCAATAGGTAAGCATAATCCCTAGCAGCCCTAGGTAGCATAAGTCCTAGTTGTTCAAACAATAATTCATGTTGGAAGACCCTAGCTAGGTTTAGGGTAACAGTCCAAACCGATCTTAAGGATCATGGAACTATGTTAAAGTAATATAGAATCTCTTGGGAAAGCCCGTATGGTCTACGGCAAGGGACTGAAAGGCTTTAGACCTTATTTATTCAGGTTATGAAAGTTTGATTTTACTTCCGCTATTTTATATGTTCTGTCTTGTGATATTTCTGTGCATGTTTACCAATAATGCCCCTCTAAAGCTAGTGCATTCCTTTGCGAGTGACCCTAGCGGAGGCGGGGTGTTACAATTAATCTCTGCACCCCTATCAACTAGTTCCCCACAGGCACCCCATAATCAGGGTGAAGTGATCCATTTCTAATGATCGGCTCCTACTCGCATATCTACATGTGTCATACGGCCCCCGATGTTGTAGCTACCTATGCTGGTCCCACCATGGGGTGTATCAAGTCCCATGGTGGCGGCCCGACACAATTCTAGAATGCACAGGTATACTACTGGTGCCCAGTGCCTAATTTTTCTGCGCCGGAGTGTGCGCACGCCCGCACCCCGTTAGAACCTACACTGTTGAACCACCGCCGTCGATTTGACCTCTTACAGTCAGCCCAGTAATCGTGCCCCACCCTGCCTAGTTCAGGGTATCCTGATACACCTTGTAGGGTTACTACTGAAAAGGGTCCCCCGCTACAAGGTTTTCTATTTCTAGCCAACATGCTAAGTTGGTTAAGTGTTGTGTATAAACCTAACCCCCAATCAGTCTGTATAGTTTAGCATGTTTAATTTGATTAAGTATTAATTCAATTTACTTAATTATGTATCACATATATTATCACATGATTTTGATAGTAACATAGGCCTAAAACATATTTTCAATTAGGCATAACACCAAACGTAATCTAATCATGTTCATAGAGTCAACACAAGTTTACAAAGATGCTTGCTTTTGTCACTAATGCAAATTATGGTTTTCACTTGAATCATGATGCCTATTTCAACATAAATTCATATGAATCATAATACCCATATGGATCCAACTATACTAAAAATGATCATAAAAATATACATAGAAGGATCTAAAATCATGTTGGCATAATAGTGAATCATATACTTGCATGAGTCTCAACTTGGTTGAAATAAACTACTACAAACATATAGTTGTTAACTTTCAACATGAATCATATACTTGCAAATATCCAATAGGTCTAACATCATTATACCACAACATCCCAAATCTATTCATAATTAGAATCATAGCAACATACAATTATGAATTATCATCACCACAAATTAAGTACAATTCCATTTCTCATTTTACACAAATCAAAACTCAATTATTCATTCGCATCGGAATAGCACTCTACTTACAACGTATGACGAATCTTCAATTCAGGATTCTGAATTCTGAATTTGGAGATGCTATCCTTTGTTGTAGGCGTTGTTTTGATTTAATTGTCGTGGCTTTAAGATTTTGAATCACTCCTAATCGTCTCTCAATTTTTGACGGCTACTCCTAGTCTTTCTTCAGTAGCATAACGGTCTCATTCTCATTTTTATTTGTGTGAATTAAGTGGAGTCTTAGGTCCATTTTATAGAGTTTGTGAATTGATTAGAGTCGTCGATGGAGCTTAGATTAATATTTGCCGTTCGTTTTAAAGAGAAACCAATCAGGAGCTGACACCTAGCCCAAGTAACAAGACAAAGCTCAGAAATTCAGCCAAGCACAGACCAGGCCAGCCAGGAGGGGCTGGGTTCGACCTGGCTCAGGGGCCAGGTCGACTACCCAGTCGACCCCCAGGTCGACTACCCTGTCGACCCCCAGGTCGACTACCCTGTCGACCTGGGTGCCCCAGGTTGACTACCCAGTCGACCTGGGTGCCTTGGGTGGGAAAATTCCCGCCCAGCTCAATCTGGGTCCGATTTTTGAATTTTGAACTTATTTCTGAACTGTTTCTGTCTGTTTGAATTTTAAACTGAATTCTGAAACTTCCGGAGGGCATATCTCCCTCATATTTAGTCCGTTTTATGCAAACTCGGACTCTATCTCAAGTAGAATTCCGAGACGAATGCAATGTCGTATCCCGTTTCCCTTAATTCTTTGATATGAAATTAATTATACTTTAATTTGTGAATTTCACTGTTATAGAATACACGGGGTGTTACATTCTCCCCCAATTAAAAGAATTTCGTCTCCGAAATCTTCAAGTTTAGGAAGAATGTATATCCTAACATCCAAACGTCCATCTACTCATCCATCAGACACGAGCATCCACTGTCCTTAAAAGACTTCTAATGCTTCATGATCATATGCAAAGTGTGTGTACATGTACTTATCTAATGCAAAATCAGGCGGTCTACTGATTCAGTTGACCTCCTTAATGCAAATTATGTAAGTGTCATGAATCCATTATGTATGCAAACCTTCCTATTCATGATTCTACATGAGTGCATAATCATTCATATACATGCAACATCCATATGACAACACATTAAACTTCAACCATATACGAATATAAATACATATATGCATATGCAATATGAAGTGACTGAGCCGATCTAAAACCTAGATTGTGTGTGTATATGCAACCACGAGCAACCACTAGCAATCACTTGCAACCACTTGCAACCATCATCCATAACATGCTTCAATTATATGTTTTCATCCAAAGGGTTTCTACCTAAAAGATAAGGTCGAGGAGATATACCTAAAAAGATAGATAAAAGCGCAACTTAAGTAAAAAGAAAGATCAAAGATGTACCCTAAAAAAGAAAAGGGTATCCCAAGTCGCGTCTTCCTCGGCATCGCTCCACTGAACTTTGACGAGCTTGACTTCGCGGTTGCATAGCTTATTCACTTCAATTCCTAAGATGCGTGTTGGAACTCTTCTCACGGTTGCTTCGTGTTCCACTTCAGCTTCTCCAAGGATGTTTGGCTCTACCACTTCAGCAGATTCATGCAAACACTTCCAAAGGTGAGAAACATGAAAGACGTTGTGAACTCCGGCCAGTTTTTCGGGTAGCTCTAATCTATAGGCCATCTTCCCAACCTTCTCGATGATAGTAAATGGTCCTACAAATCTCGGTGCCATCTTTCCAGTGGATCCAAAACGAACAACATTCCTTAGAGGAGATACCTTAAGAAAAACACTATCCCCAACCTCAAACTCAAGGTCGGTCCTTCTCTTGTCGGCGTAGGATTTCTATCTATCTTGGGCTGTCTTCATTCTTCTCCGTATTAAGTCTACTTTTTCTGAAGTCTCTCGGATCATATCCGTTCCAAGTATGAGCTTGTCAGTAGACTCCCACCAACGAGTGGGCGATCGGCACGGTCTTCCATATAAAGCTTCGAAGGGTGCCATTCCGATGGTGGCTTGGTAGCTGTTGTTGTAGGCAAATTCCACCAAAGGAAGATGGTCTTCCCATGTCCCTCCGAACTCAAGGACGCACAGTCTTAAAAGGTCCTCCAAAACTCTGTTCACATTTTCAGTCTGGTCGTCGGTTTGGGGGTGATGGGCTGTACTCAAGCATAACTGTGTACCTACCGCTTCTTGCAAACTCCACCAAAACTCACTTGTGAAGATAGGGTCTCGGTCACTAACAATGCTGGAGGGTATTCCATGGAGTCGAACAATTTCCTTGAGATAAAGAAATGCTAGGGATGAGGCAGTCCTTTTACTCTTGACAGGTAAAAAGTGGGCGCTTTTAGTAAGTCTATCCACTATTACCCAAATGCTAGTGTTGCCTCTTCTAGACCTAGGCAGCCCATCAATGAAGTCCATTGAAATGCTATCCCACTTCCACTGCGGGACCTCTAGAGGATGGAGCAGACCGCCAGGCTTCTTCTGCTCCGCCTTAACCTGTTGGCAAGTTATACAATTAGAAACGAAATCTTCCACGTCCTTCTTCATGCCACTCCAAAAGAAAGTTCTCTTTATGTCCTTGTACATTTTATCTCCGCCTGGATGTATCGTCATCTTGGAGTGATGTGCTTCTTCGAGAACCGTCTTTACTAAATCCCTTGTTTATGGGACGCATGATCTTCCGTCTTGCCTTAACCAACCCTTATCGTCGATGGAGTATCTGTTGAGGTGACTTGAAGTCTCACCCCTAATTAGCCTATCAATCATCTCCACAAGCTGAGGGTCTTCGCGTTGTGCTGTCCCTATTGAGTCCACTAGAGTCGGGCGTACTACGAGAGATGCTAGCAAGCCCGGTACAAAATCGGAGGAGGGCCTAAAATTAAAACTGGCTATATACTCCAAGCTTTTCCTTTCTATAAAGAGCGGGCTTAGGGTCAGTTTCTTTCGACTCAACGCGTCTTCCACTACGTTGCCTTTGCCCGGAGTGTAGGAGATCTCGAAGTCGTACGAGGCAAGAAACTCCATCCATCTCTATTGCCTCAAGTTAAGATCTTTCTGCGAGAAAAGATATTTCAACGATTTATGGTCAGTGTAAAGTTCGAACTACTCACCTAGGAGATAGTGTCGCCAAGACTTAAGTGCAAAGATGATGGCAGCTAACTCAAGATCGTGGGTCGGGTAGTTCTTTTCATGAACCTTTAATTGCCTTCCACATAAGCTACTACCCTCCCTTCTTGCATCAAGACAGCGCCTAGCCCTGTCCTACATGCATCTGTATAAACTGTGAACATCTTGCTTCCATCTGGTAACGTCAGAACTGGGGCTATTGTAAGAGCCATTTTTAGTCGTTGGAAAGCAAACTCGCAATCCAAGTCCCAATTGAACACTACATTCTTCTTTGTCAGCCTTGTGAGTGGAGCTGAGATTTTCGCAAAATCCCTTATGAATTTTCGGTAGAAACCTGCTAGTCCTAGAAAACTTCGGACCTCAGTTGCATTCCTTGGTGTCTTCCAATCCTGTACCGCTACTACCTTAGCAGGGTCCACAGCTAACCCTTCTTTGGATACTATATGCCCAAGAAACCTTACTTCCTCTCTCCAAAAGTGGCACTTGGAGAATTTGGCTTTTAGCTGATGGACTTGCAGAGTTTCCATGATTGCCCTTAGGTGCTGAGCATGCTCTTTTTCACTCTTTGAGAAGATCAAGATATCGTCTACGAAGACCACTATGAACTTGTTGAGGAATTCTCTGAACACCCTACTCATCAGGTCGATGAAGTAAGAGGGTGTGTTAGTCAAGCCGAAAGGCATGACAAGCCATTCAAAGAAGCCATCTGGGGTTCTGAATGTTGTCTTATCGATGTTATCTTCAACCACCCTTAGCTGATGAAAACCGGTCGCTAAATCGAGTTAGGAGAAAACTGACGCTCCTACAAGCTGATCAAACAGATCGTCAATTCTGGGGAGAGGGTGCCTATACATTTTCGTCAGCTTGCTGAGCTCCCTATAGTCAACACAAAGACAGAGTGAACCATCCGCCTTTGTGGCGAACACCACTGGAGCGCCCCATTCTGAAATGCTCCTTCTAATGAACCCCTTCTCTAGAAGCAATTTAACCTGTTTACTGAGCTCTTTCCTTTCCCGTGGAGCCATGTGTCTAACGGGTAACGCAACGGGCTTTGCATTATCTACAAGATATATGCGGAAGTCTATCTCCCGCTTCGGAGGTAAGCCCTTCACCTCTTCGAAGACATCCGGATATTCACGGACCACTTTAACCGATTGCAAACTCTCAACAGAAGCATCTAGCGATTCAAGATAACTAAGCATAACCGCATACGAGGGATTACAAGTAATTTCCAGAGTGTTACCGAGTTGGGTCAGAAGCCTAACCACCCTTTTCTCACAATCAAGGATGGCACCATTACTGGATAGCCAATCCATGCCCAAAATCAAACCATATCCCGAGAAGCCCAAAACAAAGGCGCTACATCTAAATTCTACGCTTATAATAGAAATTTTCAATCCCACACAGATCATAGACAAATGAGCTGGGCCCCCGATTGGATTTGAAACAATTAAGGGGTCCTCTACCATACTAGTTTCTAGGTGCAGAGATTCTACTAAAGCAAATGAAATAAAGGAGTGTGATGCGCCAGAATCAAATAAAGTGCGAACTGGGTGATCATAAAGATAAACTACACTTTCTACAGAAGCATTTATACCTCGCTGTTGCAGAGGTGGCGCTTCTAGCACATGAACCTATGCCCCTGAGGTGGTTCCAGCTTTCTGCCCCTGCCCTCGCTTCTTTGGGCAATCCTTAGCCATATGGCCTATCTCACCGCAAGAAAAGCACCTACCATTCAACTTGGCCTTCTTTTTCCGGTAATCTTTCACTAAGTGCCCCCACTTTGCCATAGAAATTGCACTTCCTCTTCTCTTGGGACTTGTTGTCTTTCCCGCCCTTCTTAAAGTTTGTCTTCCTAGGCTGTAAACCTTCTTTCTTCCCTTGAGAGCTTTCTGCCTTTGTCTCCTTCTCGCCGTTATCCTCTTCGTTCGGCAATGCCATCTGCACCAACCTTTCATACGTAGCTCCCATGGGTACATGGGTCATGGCCAAGCTGTGTAATGGCTCATTCAATCCTTTGACAAAGCGGAGAGCCTTCTTGTGCGGAGTGTTGACTAGGTCCAGTCCGAACCTAGCCAGCTAATCGAACTGATTAACGTACTCCTTGACTGTCATATTCCCTTGCTTAAGAAACAAGAATTTATCAAATTGAAGACTCATTTCAGCTTCTAAGAGAAATTTAGCCTCAAACCTTGCCCTAAAGTCCTCCCATGTTTCCACTGGTCTTTCTGCATTGGTAACTTCCCACCAGTAGGAAGCCTCACCTTTAAGTAGCCATACTGCCAGTTGTACCTTCTGCCTATCTTCTACTTCAAAGATCACGAATAAGTCCTCGGTTTCCTTCAGCCTTTTCCTGGCTGCCACGAAGGACTCGGTTCCATGAAAGTCCTCCCCTCCCATAGCTTTGAAATCTTTACATATCTTAGCAAAAGCATTACCACGCGGAGGAGGTGGAGGAGGAGGTGCTGCTGCAGCTGGATGATCTCCTACAGCTGGATGATTTCCTGCAGCTGGGGGAGGAGGAATAGTGGGACTTGGCTGATTGGCCCTTGCTTTTAAGAATCGTCTGAACCAACCAGGTATTGGTACACCCTCTGGCAAGTTAAGTTCTTCGGACATGCTGAAATAAAAAGGATAAATTCAAAATGAAGGATAAAGGATAGTACCTATGGCTTTGGGGGACTATGCCTTTTTAGAATAAAATAACATTTTATCTTTTAAAAATGCTTCTTTAAATTTTCTTTTGAAAATAAAATTTCAAAACTTTTTATCTTATCTGGTAAACCTCGCTCTGATACCAAGTGAAACACCCCACCTCCGTTAGGGTCACTCTCAAAGGGAATGCCCTAATTTTGGTGGTGGTTTATAAGTATAAGTCACAGATACACAAGACAGATATAAATACACATATTTTTGAATAGCGCAAAATAACAACAACTTTTATTTCATTAAAATACGTGTTACACAAACCATGCCATAATTGTCTTACACTACTTTCCAAAAACATTACATTTTCATAACTGTCTTGATTTCATAACTTAAAGAAACATAAAAACATAAGTAAACTGCATAAGTCCCCATAGTTGCTATCCAAAGCCATAGTCCAAAACGAAAGAGATCCAAGCAATACATTCTTTCTCTTCAAGCTGGATGTGTAACTGGTCAAGCTGCGGTATTCCCTCCTTGTGGACCTGGGGGGGAAACGAAAGAAAAGAAGACGAAAGAAAAGTAGAGTCAGACATAAAGCCTGAGTAAGTCTAGGACTATTCAGTCTATGAATAAAGAAATGAGCATGATAAGTACAAATTGGAAATGCAAAAGCACTATAAACTAAGTTAAGTTGTCTAGAGTCGAATATACTATCGTACCCCATATTAATCTCTGCACCCCTATCAACTAGTTCCCCACAGGCACCCCATAATCAGGGTGAAGTGATTCATTTCTAATGATCGGCTCCTACTCGCATAGCTACATGTGTCTTACGGCCCCTGATGTTGTAGCTACCTATGTTGGTCCCACCATGGGGTGTATCAAGTCCCATGGTGGCGGCCCGACACAATTCTAGAATGCACAGGCATATTACTGGTGCCCAGTGCCTAATTTTTCTACGCCGGAGTGTGTGCACGCCCGCACCCCGTTAGAACCTACACTGCTATACCACCGCCGTCGATTTGACCTCTTACAGTCAGCCCAGTAATCGTGCCCCACCCTGCCTAGTTCAGGGTATCGTGATACACCTTGTAGGGTTACTGCTGAAAAGGGTCCCCTGCTACTAGGTTTTCTATTTCTAGCCAACATGCAAAGTTGGTTAAGTGTTCTGTATAAACCTAACCCCCAATCAGTCTGTATAGTTTAGCATGATTAATTTGAATAAGTATTAATTCAATTTATTTAATCCTATCAATCCTGACTCAGCCTTAATTATCTTATTAAAGCCTCTACCACTCACATTAGACAGGTATTGTTGTGACTACCTGTTGCCGGTTGGGTCCGGGCAGTCTTACGTCACAACTCAGTCTAACCTCGGGTCTTCATTGGGCTCAATGTTTAACCACCCACATTGGATAGGTATTGTTGTGACTACTGGACAGCCGGGCGGGTCCGGGCAGGTTTATGTCACAACTCAATCCAACCTCAGGTTAAACACATCGTATTTTCTAAGTTCACGTATTTTGTCTCTTTTCTTTTTATATGTAAATATTTGCAGCCCATTATTCAAATTCATCTTTATTGGGTAAAATTAATTTATACCACATAAATGTTTTCAAAGGTCGTTGGTGTGCGTCAGACATGCCAACACATATGTTTTATATTTTTATCCCAACGTCATTACCCCCGTTTTATACGTTCGCTATAATATAACATATGTTGGGTTTAACATTTAAGCCCAACTTAGCCACATGAAAAAAAGGGAGGCTTAGAACATGGAGTTTATATATTCTAAGTAACATCAAAAGGGGTGTGTGAACGCATGAACTTGCAACATAACGGTTTAATTAACATAAATTAGGCACTTGTGAACTTGCATTGTAATAGCATGTAATCTTAACATAAAACATACCTAAACATGAATCATGGTTTTAAATCTAGTCATGTAAACTTGCATTTAAAATGTGAACCTAACTTAATTATGTATCGCATATAATATCACATGATTTTGATAGCAACATAGGCCTAAAGCATATTTTCAATTAGGCATAACACCAAACATAATCTAGTCATGTTCATAGAGTCAACACAAGTTCACAAAGATGCTTGCTTTTGTCACTAATACAAAAGTATGGTTTTCACTTGAATCATGATGCCTATTTCAACATAAATTCATATGAATCATAAGACCCAAATGGATCCAACTACACTAAAAATGATCAAAAAAAATACATTGATGGATCTAAAATCATGTTGGCATAACAGTGAATCATATACTTGCATGAGTCTCAACTTGGTTGAAATAAACTACTACAAACATATAGTAGTTAACTTTCAACATGAATCATATACCGACAAATATCCAATAGGTCTAACATCATTATACCACAACATCCAAAATCTACTCATAATTAGAATCATAGCAACATACAATTATGAATTATTATCACCACAAATTAAGTACAATTCCATTTCTCATTTTACACAAATCAAAACTCAATTATTCATTCACATCGGAATAGCACTCTACTTACAATGTATAACGAATCTTCAATTCAGGATTCTGAATTCTGAATTTGGAGATGCTATCCTTTGTTGTAGGCGTTGTTTTGATTTAATTGTCGTGGCTTTAAGCTTTTGAATCACTCCTAATCGTCTCTCAATTTATGACGGCTACTCATAGTCTTTCTTCAGCAGCATGACGGTCTCATTCTCATTTTTATTTGTGTGAATTAGGTGGAGTCTTAGGTCCTTTTTATAGAGTTTGTGAATTGATTAGAGCCATCGATGGAGCTTAGATTAATATTAGCCGTTCGTTTTAAAGAGAAACCAATCAGGAGCCGACACCTAGCCCTAGTGACAAGACAAATCTCAGAAATTCGGCCAAGCACAGACCAGGCCAGCCAGGAGGGGCTGGGTTCGACCTGGCTTAGGAGCCAGGTCAACTACCCAGTCGACCCATAGGTCGACTGCCCAGTCGACCCATAGGTCGACTGCCCAGTCGACCCATAGGTCGACTGCCCAGTCGACCCATAGGTCGACTGCCCAGTCGACCCATAGGTCGACTGCCCAGTCGACCCATAGGGCCGAAAAATTCCCGCCCAGCCCAATCTCGGTCCGATTTTTGAATTTTGAACTCATTTCTGAACTGTTTCTGTCTGTTTGAATTTTAAACTGAATTATGAAACTTCCGGAGGTCATTTCTCCCTCATACGTAGTCCGTTTTACGCAAACTCGGACTCTATCTCAAGCAGAATTCCGAGACGAATGCAATGGCGTATCCTTTTCCCTTAATTCTTTGATTTGAAATTAATTATACTTTAATTTGTGAATTTTACTGTTATAGAATACACGGGGTGTTACAAATTACGCCTTCGAACTTTGGCTAAACTCGATAATCAGAGCTCTAATACCAAATGCAACGACCGCCCATAACCCTTGCCCTAAAGAAGAGGAATGATGGGCTTTATGACATGCTAGGAAGCTAGGACGATCATCAGAGTAGGTAAACACAAGCGGAACCTTTTTTATAACTCACAATGCAAGGATAAAGTATATCGCCAACCGATCCTTCTAAAGCTTTGCTATTTGATCCTTGCTCTTCCAAATCGGCAGCCGTTTCTGGCATTAAATCCCAAACATAGACAGTTCCAAATCCAATCAATATTATTAAATCATCTTCTTCCACTTTTCCATTGCAAAACATTTCAACGAGTAAGTCATCTGCATCAATGCCAATACCACAAGGCCTTAATGTAAACAACTCTCCTCCATCTAAATCTGATTTTGCATCGCTTTTCAAGGCACTACCACGTAATGCTGGCAGCTACAAGCCCATTGATTTTGATATTTCAAGAGATGCTGCTAAGAGAAAAATTCCTTAATTGGTCAAACAACACGGTATTAATTACTGGAGCGAATATGTCGTTGGATTTTACCTAAATGGAACGCTATCATATACTATTGTAGTAAAAAAATTACGAAGGTACTGGAAGCTGAATGGCGATGTTGACATTAAGTCTGATGGATTCAATTCCTTCTTCAAATTCGCGAATGAACAGGACAAGGAGAAGGTATTACATGATGATCCCATTTTCATTAGGGGTCATATATTTATTATAACTAAATGGGATCGTTTTATTGGTAGTTCACAATCTCAAATTAGGAACGTACCGATAGGGATACACTTGCATAGGATACCCCTGATTCTTTGGATGTCATACGGAATCAACTGGCTTGTATGTCACATTGGGAGACTAATTTGTTTTGATGAGAGCATAGAGAAAATTCAATGGTTAAAATACACTAAAGCTTTAGTTGAAATAAATCCGGACTATGAATTGCCAGACAGTATCGTAGTGGATGAGCGAATCAAACTATGGACGATGATCATCATTTTGAGCATAAAGAAGGAATGTGTGGTAATAGGTTGGTGAATGAGAATCAATATTGGAGAAATGATAAAATGCCAAATTATCAACTAAAATGGAAACATGTTTCAGCAAGAAGAAGAAAATGTGGGTTAGGAAAGTTAACACTGAAAACAGAATTGATGATGATACTGTAGTGGTAATTGATGATGATAAACAACATGATGAGAGAGGTACTAGTAATAAGGAGAACTCACGGCATAAGGTGAACAAAGTTTTAATTATTGATAGCCAGGGTATGGTGCGTGATCAAACGAAATATGAGTCTGCAAGGGAGAAATTCGGATCAGTTAAGAGGAGTCCAATAGCAAGAGAGGATAATTACTCAGTTTTAGATAAAGGCTAGAAAGTACTAGCAGACAGTGCAACTACAAATGACGCAATTCAACTCCATAACAACTTCTCAGTACATGAGGACCTACCGTCTTTAGAAGGCAATATGGATGTTGCTGCACTAAAATCTGCAGTGAATGGTGCAACATCCTCTTCCTCACCTCACAAATACCATTTCTCGCCTAATCATTCCACATTTTTTCATGTTCCATCCAACTCTAAATTTAGCTACAAACTAAATACTCCATCCTCGTCACCTTACTCACACTTATCTTTGCCACCGCACATTACCTTACCCCCTCCTTCGCCATGCAATGTATCACCCTTGGAACCAGATGAAAGCTCTATGTCTAAAGGGAGTAAAAAAGGCAAGAGAAGGAGAAAGAAAAAGATTCAGAGTCTGGATCCTAAAGACATTGAATACTTAGATGATGGAAAGAATTTCTCTCCTAAAGAAACTATGCATATGACAACTCAAAAGCAACCTTCTAAACGGCACACTAGGAAGCATCCCACCCCCTTCACTGAACCGCAGTCACTATGATGACTCCCAAGTTTTCCTTTTGGAATGTTAGAGGTTTACACTTGACCTCTAAGCAAAGTAATGTAAAGACTTTTGTTAGAGAGAATGACATTCAAATCATTTGCCTTTCTGAAAATAAACTAGATAAAAATCTTACGGTGAAAGTTGCGGCTTTCATATGTCCAGCATGGAATGTTGAACACAACCTCGATCATGCTAGTTATGGACGTTTATTAACTCTGTGGAATCCTAACTACTTCCAGCTGACCAAAATGTGTTCTACTGATCAATATATTCACTTCGACTGTCAACACTTACCCACTAATTCATCTTTCTTGCTTACTACTGTCTATGCCCAAAACTCTCCATCTTTAAGACAAGTATTTCTCAATAATCTTCCTTCTTTGAAGCATACTTTTAAACCTTGGATAATTGGTGGTGATCTCAACTACATGTTCTCCGCTCATCATGAATCTGGTGGGTGCCCACTCACGCTCAAGGATATTGCACCCCTTCGGTAGGCATTAACTCTTTCCTGTCTTAATCCTTTTAGCTCTTTTGTTTTTGACTTCACTTGGACCAAGAGCTGCAAATCTGGTTTTCCTATATGCTGGATGTTGGATCACAATTTTGCAAACATTCGTTTCCTTAATCAATGGCCAAACTCATTCTACCAAACTACTCTTCTCTTTCCGATCATTGTCCCTTGGTTTTTTCATTGGGGAAAGGATTATGCAATTAGTAGGGGTAATTCCACTTTTTAATTTTTTAATTTTTGGACTAAACATATAGATTTCCAATCTATTTGTTGAAGACATGGTCACAACAGTTTACAGGTAATCCATTGCAGAGGCTTTCATACAAACTTAAATCATTCAAATTTTCTTTGAAACCTTGGGCAGCTTCATGTTTCGGCAATGTAACAAAACAATCAACATTAATACGGCAAGAACTTGCACTTATACAGGAACATATGAATAACTATCCTTATAGCATTAATCTATAGCATGATGAAAGAGTCTTGCAGGGGAGATTGAAAGAAGCACTGGATTGGGAACTACAAGCCTCTAAGCAAAGTTCATTTTTTAAAACAAAGATCGAAGCGGATAGAAATACCAAATATTTTCATAATTCCATCAAGATTAGGAAAGCATGCAATATTATTCATATGGTTAAGGACATGCATGGAGTAATTCAGTTATCGGAGGATATAATTAATGGAGCTTTTATTGATTACTTCTCATCTGTTCTAGCCTCTCCACATTCCCCTAAGTTTGATGTGCAACCGTTCTTTAATATAAGCCTTCCTTCTCTAGATGAAACACAATCAGCGAATATCATTAGAACTGTGAGTAGTGAAGAGATCAAAATGTTGATTTTATTCTGGATGCTAGCAGGTGTGGAGGATCAGATGGATATAATGCATATTTTGTACAACAATGTTGGCTGGTTATAGGTGATGATTTTATTTGTGCCGTTAAAGTTTTCTTTCCTCATAATCATCTGCCTACATATTTTAATGCCACAGCCATTGCATTAATAGCAAAGATGGACAATCCTGTTTTTGTCTCTGACTTTAGACCCATATCATGTAGTAACATTTCGTATAAAATTATTTCAAAGATTTTGGCTATTAGACTGCAAGCTGTTCTTCCATCTATCATTTCAGAGAATAAATCTGCCTACTTTAAAGGAACAAGCATAGGTGATAATATTTTGATTACTCAGAAACTCTTATATGGTTACAATAGGAAAAAAATATCACCTCGGTGCATGCTAAAGTTAGACATCAGAAAGGCTTTTGATTCAATTTCTTGGCATTCCATTTTAGCAATAATGTCACGTATGAATTTTCCACTGCCTTTCCTTGCTTGGATGCACACCTGCATATCAACGCCATATTATTCTATTTCATGTAATGGAAGGTTGCATGGCTACTTTAAGGGCACTAAAGGAGCGAGGCAGGGGGATCCTATTTCCGCATATCTTTTCATAATTACAATGATGCTGCTAAACTCATTGTTAGCTGAAAACGTGCAGAGAGGAAATCTTGAGTGACATCTGAAATGCAAAAGCCTTGTCATCACGCACTTACTTTTTGCCGATGATTTAATCATCTTCACAAAACTATCCATGCAGAATATTCGATGCATTTTCAGTACTCTTGAAACCTTCTATAATATTATTGGACTCCAAATAAATAAGAGTAAATCACATATTTTGATAGCGGGCTTACCCTTGAGTATGAAAATGTATATTGTTGGTCGTGCAGGACTTGCTGAACTACCTCTTAATGCCTTCTATTCGTGTTTGCCACTTATTTGTTCCAGAATCACAAAGCAACAATGCTTACCTTTATTTGAGAAGATTATCAAAAAGCTCCAACTTTAGCCAAATTCCAAGCTCTTACAAGCAGGACGATTGACTATCATTCAATCAGTGGTCCCAGCTATGACCACCTACTGGATGAGACACCATATTCATCCCATCAAGCTTATAGATATGATTTCAAGCACTATGAACAAATTTCTTTGGCATGAAGATCCATTCTCTAAAAAATTAATTCCTTTTGCATTTCATAAACTCTATGATTGTAAGAAGTTTGGAGGACTGGGAATTACTAATCTTTGTCAATGGAACCAAGCAGCAATATCCAGTTACTTTGAGAAATTATTTGCTGTTGGAAAAGGCTTATGGTCTAGACGGGTCCACGCTAAATTAATTGGTACAAAGAATTTTTGGTCAATGGAAATTCCACAGGCATGTAGTTGGAGTTGGAGAGCTATCTTAAAGCTGAGAGGTACATTTAGACAATTTATACAATGTAATTATCGCAACATTTCAGACTTATCCTTTTGGCATAGTCCATGGGTAGCTCCTGGTTTTATTCTAAGTGCTTTTGGGTATTACAATGTGATGTTCAATTCTGGAATTCCGCAAACAGCTGTTGTCAGTGATTATTTTAGTGATGGACTGCTTAATCTGCCATATAGTTCCTCAGTGGTGTTGAGAGATCTATCGAGGAATATTGAAGAGAGCTACAACTTCACTAGTGTCAAGTCTATTCTTTGGAAAGGGAAGGAGCACTCTGTTAAAACGGTATATAATCTTCATTTACTATCAGGACATGTTTTTCCCTGGTATTCAAGGATGAACTACGGAAGTTCAGCAAAGGATAATTTGCTCCTTTAGAAGATTATCGCTGATGCTATTAACACCAAGAGCAAATTTCTTTCGTATGGTATTATACATGATGATGTCTCTGTCCTATGTCACAATGCACCTGAAATTAACGTCCATCTTTTCTTTGAGTTCTTGTATGTTCATAGAATTTGGAAGAGGTTGCTCACATTTGGAAACTTTCACAGGCGGTCTGCTTCTAATCAGCTTGAGTGGTACACTATCTTCAAGGCGACGAGATGGAAAAGTAAGAAAACTTGCATACTGCTGAAGATTTTGAAGAAATTTATAGTTGGTGTTCGGTGCGAAAGAAACAACCATATCTTTGGCATGCCAAGTTTAACAGCTGATCAATTGTGCATACTGATACACAAAAGTGTACTCAAGTTGTTATCTTTGTAAAGCATTTGAGTTTTTTTGGCATTGTTACCTTTAAATGGCTCTGTGCAATAAGTGATAAACTCATGTAAATTCTTTTGTGTAAATAAATTTTCCTTCTGCCTTTCAAAAAAAAAGAACATATACAACAGAAAGAAATAGTGAAACATCATATATCAAACATTCAAATTTTCACAACATCCTCAAAGATCATCCATATATCAAATGTATATAACATCAAAGTTTGTACAAGAAGCCTCAGTACAAACACTCTCAAACAGCAGAAGCAAAGATGCTATATAATAGACAGATAATACGCCAGCCTCATGCTTGCTATCGCACAGCATCATCGTCCTCACTAATCACCTTTCACCTGCAACCTAGTCAACCCATCCAAAACCAGATGAACAACCCAAGGTAATAAGAGGGAAACATAAAACCTTGAGTCAGACAATAGTCTTAGTGAGTAATAAAACAGTTATCTAACATCATAAATAAAGTATATGAGGTTAGGTGGATTAAGCACAATCTACCAAAACATTAGAGAAGAAATCATCCCTATTTTCTCAACATCGGACAGTGATAGCCTTTACAAGCAAGCATGTCAATTATTCATTCATGGCAATCAGAAGTAATCAAACAATAACAATCAAAACAACTAGTTATATCTTATGTAAATCATCCTAATCGAGATCGATATTGTAACACCCCGCGAATTCTATAACTGTGAAATTCATAAATTAAAGTATAATTAATTTCAAATCAAAGAACTAAGGGAAACGGGATACGCCATTGCGTTCGTCTCGGAAAAATACGCGAAATAGAGTCCGAGTTTTCGAAAAACGGATATCGTATGAAGAAGTTATGGACGAACGAAGTTGGGCGAAAAACCGGAAACGGGTCAGAATGCACTGGCGCACTTGGGAAGTGCGCCAGAACAAAAATGCACTGGCGCACCTGTGAAGTGCGCCAGTACATTTTTGACCTGGCGCACCTGCCAAGTGCGCCCAGGTCAAAAATGACCTGTTGGTCAGGTCTGGTCAAGCCCTGGCTGGCCAGGTCTGTGTTTGACCGATTTTCTGTGGTCTGCTTTGTCATTAGGGCTAGGTGGCGGGTTCTAATTGGTCTCTCTATCTAATGAATGGCTACGATCTAACCTAGCAACATCAATGGCCCTAATCAATACCTAACCTCTATATAAACAACCCTAGACTAAACCCTAATCTATTCATTCAAATTAAGAGCATAGCCGCCATGTTGATGAGGAACGACTAAGAGTAGCCGCCAACTAGAGAGAGAGGATTAGGGAGAGAGTTCTAAAGCCTAAAGCAATTCAAGCGACCTAAAGCTAATCAATTCAACAAAGGAATCATATCTCTTAATTAGAGAATTCGCCGCAACCATTGTAAGTAGAGTATTACTTTGGTATGAACAAATGATTGTGTAGATATGTATGCTTGAATTGTGGCAATAAAATTCATATTTGTGCGTTCTTATCAATTTATATACGTTTGGATATTCTGAATTATGTCATTCAATTATAAAGAACTACATGCGGTAGTTCTATGCAAATATACGTTTGGAATATTGCGCAAATTATGTAATCTATGTTGAAGCTACATGTATGTAGTTGATTGAAATTTATGCAAGTTTGAGACTTTGTTATTATGCCATCATGATGTATATTCTTGTGCATGAATCATTTTGCAAGTAATTGAAACAAGTTTGGTTGTTATAGTTCATATGAAACTATGTTGGAATTTTGACACCATAATCCATGTATTAAGTCATGCTTTTGCAAAACTTGTGAATATGGCTAGGCTATGAATGATATTTGGCATAATTGAAATCCATGATTAAGTCTATCTTGTTTAAAAGAATTATATGATGACATATGTGAGACATGGCTAGGTTAGACTCAAAAATCCCTTTTTGCAAGTTTAAAGCAAACACCATGGTTAGGAATATTTATGCATAAGTATATTTATACCATCGTTATGTGATTAGACTTAAATCATGATTAAGTTGAACTTTGCTTTTGTGTCAGTAACAAAGTATCCCTTTGTAAACATGTAGAAACCTTATGAACATGACATGTTTGATATTATGCCATGTTTATGCTAGAAGTATTTATGCCATGCTTATGTTTGACATTATGCCATGCTTATGCTAGAAACATTTATGCCATATGTGTGACATTATGCCTAAATAAGAATATAGGTCCATGGGTCAATAATGATATCTCAATTACAAGTTCACATGCTTTGATTCATGTCACCTATGTTACCACTATGCAAGTACACCAGTTTCTATTATGTATTTCCAACGTCATATGCAAGTTCATGCGCTCACCTTCCCCTCTTTGTGTATGTAATCACGCTTTAAGCCTCCCCTTTCGCATGGCTAAATTGGGCTTTAAAAGGCTAAGCCCAATATATATAAACGGACGTGTAAAGAACGGGGGTAAATAACGTTGGGCTAAATTAATTTAATGAATGAAAACTAAAGTAAAAGGGCCCAAATTCAAGAATGGGTTGGGCCCATGATTGGTGTAACCTTTACACCATTAACTTAATAATGGGCCGCAAATATTTACATATAAATAAAGAAGAACGACAAAATATGTAAATGTAGAACATACGATGTGTTTAACCCGAGGTTGGATTGAGTTGTGATGTAAACCTGCCCGGAACCGCCCGGCTGTCCAGTAGTCACAACAATACCTATCCAATGTGGGAGGTTAAACATGGAGCCCAGCAAGGACCCGAGGTTAGACTGAGTTGTGGCGTAAGACTGCCCGGAACCAACCGGCAACAGGCAGCCACAACAATACCTGTCTAATGTGAGAGGTCCGGGCCTTAATAAGACAATTAAGGCTGAGTCAGGATGGATAGGATTAAGTAAACTAAAGACTTAATCAAAATGGAACATGCTAAACTAAACGGACTGGTGGGGGTTAGGTTAGAAAACACTTAACCAACTTAGCATGTTGGCTAGAGATAGAAAACCTAGTAACGGGGGGACCCTTTTCAGCAGTAACCCTAAAAGGTGTATCAGGATAACCTGAAACTAGGCAGGGTGGGGCACGATTACTGGGCTGATTATAAGAGGTCAAATCGACGGCGGTGGTGTAGCAGTGTAGGTTCTAACGGAGTGCGGGCATGCACACACTCCGGCGCAGAAAAATAAGGCACTGGACACCAGTAGCATACCTGTGCACTCTTAGGTTGTGTCGGGTTGCCACTGTGGGACTTGATACACCCCATGGTGGGACCAGCATGGGTAACTACAGACATCGGGGGCCGTAAGACACATGTAACTATGCGAGTAGGAGCCGATCATCATAGGATGGGTCACTTCACCCTGATTATGGGGTGCCAATTGGAAAACTAGTTTATATGGGTTCAGAGATCAACATGGGGTACGATAGTATATTCGACCCTAGACAACTTAACCAAGTTTATAGTGCATGCCCACTTCTTGTTTATACTTATCATACCCAGTTCTTTATTCATAGACAAAATAGTACTAGACTTACTCAGGCTTTATGTCTGACTCTACTTTTCTTTCGTCTTCTTTCTTCCGTTTCCCCCCCCCCCCAGGTCCTCAGGGAGGGAACACAGCAGCTTGACCTACCTCAACATCCAGCTTGAAGAAGAGAAAATGTATTGCTTGGACTTTCCTGTTTTGAACTATGGTTTTGGACAATCCACTATGGGGCTTTTGCAGTTTATCTATGTTTTATTTATGCTTCTTTAAATAATGTACTCAAGACAGATTATGAAAGTGTTATGTTATGTTTTTGGAAAGGATGCTGTTGTAACAAGTATTTGACTTTATGAAATAAAATTTGTTGTTCTTCCGCTGTTTACAAATATGTGTTCTTATATCTGTCTTGTATATCTGTGACTTGTACTTATAAACCTCCACCAAAATTAGGGCATTCCCTTTGAGAGTGACCCTAACGGAGGTGGGGTGTTTCACTTGGTATCAGAGCATAGGTTTACCAGATAAGATAAATAGTTTTGAAAAATTATTTTCAAAAAGGAAATTTAAAGAAGCATTTTTAAAAGAAAAATGTTATTTTATTTTTTTAAAAAAAAGGGCAAAGTCCACCCCCCCCAAAGCCATAGGTATTATCTCTTATCCTTCGTTTTGAATCTATCCTTTTTGTTTCAGCATGTCCCAAGAACTTAACTTGCCAGAAGGGGTGCCAATACCTGGTTGGTTTAGACGGTTCTTAGAAGCAAGAGCCACTCAGCCAGGTCCTACCATTCCTCCTCCTCCAGCTGAAGGAAATCATCCAGCCGCCGCGGGACCTTTTCCTCCACCTCCTCCTCGAGGAAACACGTTTGCTAAGATATGTAAAGATTTTAAAGCCATTGGAGGAAGGGATTTCCATGGAACTGAGTCCTTCGTGGCAGCTAGAAATTGGCTGAAAGAAACTGAAGACCTATTCATCATCTTTGAGGTAGAGGATAGACAAAAAGTACAGTTGGCGGTGTGGCTATTGAAGGGCGAGGCTTCCTACTGGTGGGAAGTCACTAATGCTGAAAGACCAGTGGAGACATGGGAGGACTTTAGGGCAAGGTTTGAGACCAAATTTCTCTCAGATGCGGAAAGAAGTTTGCAGTTGGAAAAATTCTTATTTCTCAAGCAAGGGGACAAGACAGTCAGAGAGTATGTGAATCAGTTCGATGAGCTGGCTAGGTTTGGGCTTGACCTAGTCAACACCCCGCACAAGAAGGCTCTTCGTTTCGTCAAGGGGTTAAATGAGCCATTACACAGTTTGGCCATGACCCATATACCCATGGGAGCCACGTATGAACGATTGGTGCAAATGGCATTGCTGAATGAGGAGGATAAGGGCAAGAAGGAGACAAAGGCAGAAAGCTCTCAAGGGAAGAAAGAGGGTTTGCAGCCTAAGAAGACGGACTTTAAGAAAGGCGGGAAAGGCAACAAGGAGAAGAGGAAGTGTAATTTCTGTGGCAAAGTGGGACACTTAGTAAAGGACTGTCGAAAAAAGAAGGCCAAGGAGAATGGTGGGTGCTTTTCGTGCGGTCAGACAGGCCACAGGGCTAAGGACTGCCCAAAGAAACGAGGACAGGGGCAGGGCGCTGGATCCACCTCAGGGGCACAGGTTCATGTGCTAGAAGCGCCACCATTGCAACAGCGAGGTATAAATACTTCTGTAGAAAGTGTAGTTTATCTTTATGATCACCCCGTTCGCACTTTATTTGATTCTGGCGCATCACACTCCTTTATCTCGTCTGCTTTAGTAGAATCTCTGCACCTAAAAACTAGTATGGTAGAGGACCCCTTAATTGTTTCAAACCCAATTGGGGGCCCAGCTCATTTGTCTATGATCTGTCTGGATTTGAAAATTTCTATCCTAAGTGTTGAATTTCAATGTAGTGCCTTTGTTTTGGGCTTTTCGGGGTATGGTTTGATTTTGGGTATGGATTGGCTATCCAGTAATGGGGCCATCCTTGATTGTGAGAAAAGGGTTGTTAGGCTCCTAACCCAGCTCGGTAATACTTTGGAAATTTCTTGTAATCCCTCGTATGCGGTTATGCTTAGTTATCTTGAATCGCTAGATGCCTCTGTTGAAAATTTAAAATCAGTTAGAGTGGTCCGGGAATATCCGGATGTCTTTGAAGAGGTGAAGGGCTTGCCTCCGAAGCGGGAAATAGACTTCCGCATATATCTTGTAGATAATGCAAAGCCCGTTGCGTTGCCCGTTAGACATATGGCTCCACGAGAAAGAAAAGAGCTCAGTAAACAGATTAAAGAGCTTCTAGAGAAGGGGTTCATTAGGAGGAGCATTTCAGAATGGGGCGCTCCAGTGGTGTTCGCTACAAAGGCGGATGGTTCACTCCGTCTATGTGTTGACTATAGGGAGCTCAACAAGCTAACGAAAAAGAATAGGCACCCTCTCCCTAGAATTGACGATTTGTTTGACCAGCTTGTAGGAGCGTCTGTTTTCTCCCAACTCGATTTAGCAACCGGTTTTCATCAGCTAAGGGTGGCTGAAGATAGCATCGATAAAACGGCTTTCAGAACCCCATATGGCTTCTTTGAATGGCTTGTCATGCCTTTCGGCTTGACAAATGCACCTGCTTACTTCGTGGACCTGATGAGTAGGGTATTTAGAGATTTCCTCAACAAATTCGTAGTGGTCTTCGTAGACGATATCCTTATCTTCTCAAAGAGTGAAGAGGAACATGCTCAGCACTTAAGGGCAATCATGGAAACTTTGCGAGTCCATCAACTAAAAGCCAAATTCTCCAAATGCCACTTTTGGAGGGAAGAGGTGAGGTTCCTTGGGCACATAGTATCCAAACAAGGGTTAGCGGTGGACCCTGCTAAGGTAGTTGCGGTACAGGATTGGAAGGCACCAAGGAATGCAACTGAGGTCCGAAGCTTTCTAGGACTAGCAGGTTTCTATCGAAAATTCATAAGGGATTTTGCGAAAATCTCAGCTCCGCTCACGAAATTGACTAAGAAGAATCTAGTGTTCAATTGGGACTTGGATTGCGAATTTGCTTTCCAACGACTGAAAAGGGCTCTTACAACAGCCCCAGTTTTGACGCTGCCAGATGGGAGCAAGATGTTCACTGTTTATACGGATGCATGTGGGACAGGGCTAGGCGCCGTCTTAATGCAAGAAGGAAGGGTAGTAGCTTATGGCGGGAGGCAGTTGAAGGTGCATGAAAAGAACTACCCAACCCACGATCTTGAGTTAGCCGCCATCGTCTTTGCACTCAAGTCTTGGCGACACTATCTCCTAGGTGAGAAGTTCGAACTTTACACTGACCATAAATCGTTGAAATATCTTTTCTCGCAGAAAGATCTTAACTTGAGGCAACAAAGATGGATGGAGTTTCTTGCCTCGTACGATTTCGAAATCTCCTACACTCCGGGCAAAGGCAACGTAGTGGCAGACGCGTTGAGCCGAAAGAAATTGACCCTAAGCCCGTTGTTTGTTGAAAGACAAAGCCTAGAGTTTAAAGCCAGCTTCGACTTTAGGCCTTCCTCCGATTTCGTACCGGGCTTACTAGCATCTCTCGAAGTGCGCCCAACTTTAGTGGATTCAGTAGGGACAGCGCAACGCGAAGACCCTTAGCTTGTGGAAATAATTGATAGGCTAATTAGGGGTGAGACTTCAAGTCACCTCAACAGATACTCCATCGACGATAAGGGTTTTCTAAGGCGAGACGGAAGACTATGCGTCCCACAGACAAAAGATTTAGTAAAGAAGGTTCTCGAGGAAGCACATCACTCCAAGATGACGATACACCCCGGCGGAGATAAAATGTACAAAGACATAAAAAGGACTTTCTTTTGGAACGGCATGAAAAAGGACGTGGCAGAGTTTGTTTCTAAGTGTATGGTGTGCCAACAGGTTAAGGCGGAACAGAAAAAGCCTGGCGGACTGCTACATCCTCTGGAGGTCCCACAGTGGAAGTGGGATAGCATCTCAATGGACTTCATCGATGGGCTGCCTAGGTCTAGGAGAGGCAACACTAGCATTTGGGTAATAGTGGATAGGCTTACTAAAAGCGCCCACTTTTTACCTGTCAAAAGTAAAAGAACCGCCTCATCCCTAGCATCACTTTACCTCAAGGAAATTGTTCGACTCCATGGAATACCATCTAGCATTGTTAGTGACCGAGACCCCATCTTCACCAGCGAGTTTTGGCGGAGTCTGCAAGAAGCAGTAGGAACGCAGTTATGCTTGAGCACAGCCTATCATCCCCAAACCGACGGCCAAACAGAAAGAGTGAACAGAGTTTTGGAAGACCTTCTAAGACTATGCGTCCTTGACTTCGGAGGGACATGGGAAGACCACCTTCCTTTGGTGGAATTTGCCTACAACAACAGCTATCAAGCAACCATCGGAATGGCGCCCTTCGAAGCTTTATACGGAAGACCGTGCCGATCGCCCACTTGTTGGTGGGAGTCTACTGATAAGCTCATACTTGGACCAGACATGATCCGAGAGACTTCATAGAAAGTAGACTTAATACGAAGAAGGATGAAGACGGCCCAAGACAGACAAAAGTCCTATGCCGACAGGAGAAGAACCGACCTTGAATTTGAGGTCGGGGACAGAGTTTTTCTCAAGGTATCACCACTAAGGAACGTTGTTCGTTTTGGAACCATAGGAAAGCTAGCACCAAGATTCGTAGGGCCATTCCCTATCATCGAGAAAATTGGGAAAATGGCCTATAGATTAGAGCTACCCGAGAAGTTGGCTGGAGTCCACAACGTTTTTCACGTTTCACATCTCCGAAAATGTCTACATGAGTCTGCTGAAGTGGTAGAGCCAAATATACTCGAAGAGGCCGAAGTGGAACGCGAAGCAACCATAAGAAAAGTTCCAACCCGAATCTTAGGAACGGAAGTGAAGAAGCTACGCAACCGCGAAGTCAAGCTCGTCAAAGTCCAGTGGAGCGACACCGAGGGAGACGCGACTTGGGAAACTGAAGCTAGAATCCGCACTGCCTACCCTTTTCTGTTCGAGGGTACATCCTTGATCTTTCATTTTCCTTAAGTTGCGCTTTTATCTATCTTTTTAGGTATATTTCCTCGACCGTATCTTTTAGGTAGAAACCTTTTGGATGGAAACATGTAATTGAAACATGTTATGGATGATGGTTGCAAGTGGTTGCAAGTGATTGCTAGTGGTTGCTCGTGGTTGCATATACACACACAATCTAGGTTTTAGATCGGCTCAGTCACTTCATATTGCATATGCATATATGTTTGCTTTCGTCTATGGTTGAACATTAATGTGTTGTCATGTGGATGCTGCATTTGTATTGAATGATTGTGCACTCATGTAGAATCAAGAATAGGAAAATTTGCATACATAATGGATTCATGGCACTTACATAATTCGCATTAAGGAGGTCAACTGAATCAGTAGACCGCCTGATTTTGCATTAGATAAGTTCATGTACACACACACTTCGCATATGATCATGAAGCATTAGAAGTCTTTTAAGGACAATGGATGCTCGTGTTTGATGGATGAGTAGATGGATGTTTGGATGTTAGGATGTACATTCTTCCTGAACTTGAAGATTTCGGGGACGAAATCCTTTTAAGTAGGGGAGAATGTAACACCCCGCGAATTCTATAACTGTGAAATTCATAAATTAAAGTATAATTAATTTCAAATCAAAGAACTAAGGGAAACGGGATACGCCATTGCGTTCGTCTCGGAAAAATACGCGAAATAGAGTCCGAGTTTTCGAAAAACGGATATCGTATGAAGAAGTTATGGACGAACGAAGTTGGGCGAAAAACCGGAAACGGGTCAGAATGCACTGGCGCACTTGGGAAGTGCGCCAGAACAAAAATGCACTGGCGCACCTGTGAAGTGCGCCAGTACATTTTTGACCTGGCGCACCTGCCAAGTGCGCCCAGGTCAAAAATGACCTGTTGGTCAGGTCTGGTCAAGCCCTGGCTGGCCAGGTCTGTGTTTGACCGATTTTCTGTGGTCTGCTTTGTCATTAGGGCTAGGTGGCGGGTTCTAATTGGTCTCTCTATCTAATGAATGGCTACGATCTAACCTAGCAACATCAATGGCCCTAATCAATTCCTAACCTCTATATAAACAACCCTAGACTAAACCCTAATCTATTCATTCAAATTAAGAGCATAGCCGCCATGTTGCTGAGGAACGACTAAGAGTAGCCGCCAACTAGAGAGAGAGGATTAGGGAGAGAGTTCTAAAGCCTAAAGCAATTCAAGCGACCTAAAGCTAATCAATTCAACAAAGGAATCATATCTCTTAATTAGAGAATTCGCCGCAACCATTGTAAGTAGAGTATTACTTTGGTATGAACAAATGATTGTGTAGATATGTATGCTTGAATTGTGGCAATAAAATTCATATTTGTGCGTTCTTATCAATTTATATACGTTTGGATATTCTGAATTATGTCATTCAATTATAAAGAACTACATGCGGTAGTTCTATGCAAATATACGTTTGGAATATTGCGCAAATTATGTAATCTATGTTGAAGCTACATGTATGTAGTTGATTGAAATTTATGCAAGTTTGAGACTTTGTTATTATGCCATCATGATGTATATTCTTGTGCATGAATCATTTTGCAAGTAATTGAAACAAGTTTGGTTGTTATAGTTCATATGAAACTATGTTGGAATTTTGACACCATAATCCATGTATTAAGTCATGCTTTTGCAAAACTTGTGAATATGGCTAGGCTATGAATGATATTTGGCATAATTGAAATCCATGATTAAGTCTATCTTGTTTAAAAGAATTATATGATGACATATGTGAGACATGGCTAGGTTAGACTCAAAAATCCCTTTTTGCAAGTTTAAAGCAAACACCATGGTTAGGAATATTTATGCATAATTATATTTATACCATCGTTATGTGATTAGACTTAAATCATGATTAAGTTGAACTTTGCTTTTGTGTCAGTAACAAAGTATCCCTTTGTAAACATGTAGAAACCTTATGAACATGACATGTTTGATATTATGCCATGTTTATGCTAGAAGTATTTATGCCATGCTTATGTTTGACATTATGCCATGCTTATGCTAGAAACATTTATGCCATATGTGTGACATTATGCCTAAATAAGAATATAGGTCCATGGGTCAATAATGATATCTCAATTACAAGTTCACATGCTTTGATTCATGTCACCTATGTTACCACTATGCAAGTACACCAGTTTCTATTATGTATTTCCAACGTCATATGCAAGTTCATGCGCTCACCTTCCCCTCTTTGTGTATGTAATCACGCTTTAAGCCTCCCCTTTCGCATGGCTAAATTGGGCTTTAAAAGGCTAAGCCCAATATATATAAACGGACGTGTAAAGAACGGGGGTAAATAACGTTGGGCTAAATTAATTTAATGAATGAAAACTAAAGTAAAAGGGCCCAAATTCAAGAATGGGTTGGGCCCATGATTGGTGTAACCTTTACACCATTAACTTAATAATGGGCCGCAAATATTTACATATAAATAAAGAAGAAAGACAAAATATGTAAATGTAGAACATACGATGTGTTTAACCCGAGGTTGGATTGAGTTGTGATGTAAACCTGCCCGGAACCGCCCGGCTGTCCAGTAGTCACAACAATACCTATCCAATGTGGGAGGTTAAACATGGAGCCCAGCAAGGACCCGAGGTTAGACTGAGTTGTGGCGTAAGACTGCCCGGAACCAACCGGCAACAGGCAGCCACAACAATACCTGTCTAATGTGAGAGGTCCGGGCCTTAATAAGACAATTAAGGCTGAGTCAGGATGGATAGGATTAAGTAAACTAAAGACTTAATCAAAATGGAACATGCTAAACTAAACGGACTGGTGGGGGTTAGGTTAGAAAACACTTAACCAACTTAGCATGTTGGCTAGAGATAGAAAACCTAGTAACGGGGGGACCCTTTTCAGCAGTAACCCTAAAAGGTGTATCAGGATACCCTGAAACTAGGCAGGGTGGGGCACGATTACTGGGCTGATTATAAGAGGTCAAATCGACGGCGGTGGTGTAGCAGTGTAGGTTCTAACGGAGTGCGGGCGTGCACACACTCCGGCGCAGAAAAATAAGGCACTGGACACCAGTAGCATACCTGTGCACTCTAAGGTTGTGTCGGGTTGCCACTGTGGGACTTGATACACCCCATGGTGGGACCAGCATGGGTAACTACAGACATCGGGGGCCGTAAGACACATGTAACTATGCGAGTAGGAGCCGATCATCATAGGATGGGTCACTTCACCCTGATTATGGGGTGCCAATTGGAAAACTAGTTTATATGGGTTCAGAGATCAACATGGGGTACGATAGTATATTCGACCCTAGACAACTTAACCAAGTTTATAGTGCATGCCCACTTCTTGTTTATACTTATCATACCCAGTTCTTTATTCATAGACAAAATAGTACTAGACTTACTCAGGCTTTATGTCTGACTCTACTTTTCTTTCGTCTTCTTTCTTCCGTTTCCCCCCCCCCCCCCCCCCCCCCCAGGTCCTCAGGGAGGGAACACAGCAGCTTGACCTACCTCAACATCCAGCTTGAAGAAGAGAAAATGTATTGCTTGGACTTTCCTGTTTTAAACTATGGTTTTGGACAATCCACTATGGGGCTTTTGCAGTTTATCTATGTTTTATTAATGCTTCTTTAAATAATGTACTCAAGACAGATTATGAAAGTGTTATGTTATGTTTTTGGAAAGGATGCTGTTGTAACAAGTATTTGACTTTATGAAATAAAATTTGTTGTTCTTCCGCTGTTTACAAATATGTGTTCTTATATCTGTCTTGTATATCTGTGACTTGTACTTATAAACCTCCACCAAAATTAGGGCATTCCCTTTGAGAGTGACCCTAACGGAGGTGGGGTGTTTCAGATATTTCCCATGCACAAGCCTCAAAGGCCTAAACCAATATCAGACAAGCACCCAAGAAAACATCTCCTTCGATATCGGAGAACCTACATGAGAAGATACAAGAAAAAAACCAACATTCATGACTGGCTCTGTCTATTACCGCCAATTCTGCATTGAAACCAACGTTAATCGTATGACTGACCAAACACTATGCCATCCACTATCAAGGTCTAATGGTAAACCCTGGTTCTAACAAAAACTCCATATGCCTTTCAACAATACATATTAAGATCTTTCAACGATACCCAAGATACTCGACCATACCACTGGTCTTTTAGACGTCTCTATTATACCCTTTCTTTAAGCCTACTAGAACCTATGAAAACGATAATCTCTCAGCCTTCAATATCTCTAGTCATCCATCCTAATGACCATTCATAGCTCAAATAACCCCCTCGAGCATCCATTATCCTCAAACTCATTACTTTGAGTTATCTTCACATTCGTTGCATTTCAAAAAAATACTTCATAACACTTCGAGTATTCTGTCTTGAATTCACTTCGCAGCCACGTCCTTCCTCAAACCAAAATAATCATCACTTTTGGTTAGTATTCAATTCATAATATTTCAACATTTGCGCCCGATCCATGAAACGCCCAGTCCATAGAAACATCTGATCCGTAGAAATGCCCGGCCCATGGAAATGCCCAGTCCATAGAAATGTCCCATGTGTAGAAACATCTGATCCATAGAAATGTCCGGTCCGTAGAAGCATCTAATCCATAGAATTCCCGGTCCATAGAAACACATGATCCATTGAAATGTCTGGTCCATAGCAATACTTGATCCATAGAAATGTCTAGTCCATAGGAATGCTCGATCCATAGAACCGTCTGATTCATAGAACGGTCGATCCATAGAACTGTCCGGTCTATAGGAATGCCCGATCCATATAAATGTCTGGCCAATAGAACACCTGATCCATAGAACAATCTGGTCCGTAGGAACTGCCTGATCCATAGATCTGTCCTGTCCATAGGAACGCCCGATCCATAGAACTGTCCGGTACAGAGGAACGCCCGATCCATAGAACTGTCTGGTTCATAGGAAGACTCGATCCATAGGTTGAAATTACCAAACTTCGACTAATATTCATGTTTGCACACAACTCGATTTCATAATCAAGAACTAATCAAACTCCAATTTTTTCAACAATGATTTAATCAATATATCTACAAAAAATCTCGCAATCATTAACGGACATTAAAACAACGATTTAAAAATTAATCAAATCATTAAATGGATCTAAACATAGAATTAACATATGATTTTACCGTTTATAAGTTGCTATATTATATCCTATGGTGATTTGAATTAAAATCATACTTACATCGATTATATCTATGCAAAAACAACTTGAAACGATGAATATATGAATATACAACCCATATACTTGTTTAAATCCACGTGAGAGATGCTTATCACTTACCAATTCTTCCAATTATCTCCAAATCGCTAAATTCTCAATATGTACAGCAAAGAATATGCTTCAAAACTCTAGATTTGATGTGATATCTCTTCACTTGATGTTGATCTAGCATCAAATGATGTAGATCTTTGATTCTCTTATGTAGATCTAGAATTTTAATGGTAGAAAGGTGTACTTGATTGAGCGGGGGGATCACTAGCTCAACCAAATGAGAGAATGAATAAAGTAAACTATTCTCCATGCCTCTAACCCTCTATTTGTAGCCTCCCACCAGCCCACTTATGGGCCACTCCAAATCAGCCCATTATGGCTAGCCAAACCTGGACAGAAATTGTGAAACATTAAAACAGCGAATTCTCCCAAACCGTTGAACCAAATTTTTAATGTGACCACTCTACGGAATTGGTAACACCATTTCCTTTTTAATGAAACCAATCTCAACACCTGATATGACCACAGTCAAAAGTTATGCCACGTACAAGACTGACAGGGGCAAAATGGTCACAAATAAAATTGGTAAAAATTATTGACATGTCTTACATCCCTATAACCAACGTATTAAAATATGAGAATGATCCAATCCTGAGGAAATAAAATAAAAAAAAATTGCAATCCTCTGATACGTAAAATGAGGGTTGTTACAAAATATAGAACACAACTAAGCCTTAGCTTCATTCTTTTCAACCATCTATATACCCATAGCAATGTTTTCTTCAATCAAACAAAGCAACTTAAGCACTTGATTTTTGTACTTTTATATAGGTTGAGACACACATGGCTGTGTACATATTTATGTATAACAGGTAAGATTTTAAAGTGTGAAATCCTAATCAATGTCATTCGTTTTTCAATCATCTAAGCTGCAACACATACCCTGTATCTACCAAATTGCACATGGCTACATGTATATATGTATTCAAATGGCTGTACAAACATAGGTTGCGTTGCATTGTTATTTCAACAAAACCAGGTATATGTATTCAAATTGCACATTGCATTGTTTACGCTAAGCCTTTGAAAGCCTAGGCCATGTCCGATTAAAGTTTGAGCATAGTAAAATTGGGATAATAAGAAATGACAAGAAAAGAGGAATTTGGGCATATTGTTAAATTGAGGACACTTTAACTGTAATTTGAGAAAGGGATAATATGCATATACTTGCACTAGCTCTAAATTGGGTATATAATAGAAAGGGATAATATGCATAAACCCTTACATGTTGTAATTTGGGATTATAATGATATCCATAAACCTGTACATGCCGTAATTTAGGGAAAATTTGAATGGAATAATATGCATATTTATAAACATATTAGATTTGACTTAATACAGACATTAAGTAAAGGACATGTTAAAATAATGTAAGTACCAGATGTAGTTTAGGTAAACTAAATTACTTTAGTAATTATACATACATCTAGGCTGGTGTTTTGGGGAAGGATTATACACATGTAATAACATGTAATATTACAACCATGCCTATTAGTAAACCTAAAACTTCTAGGTTAAACCTAATTATTAATAAGCTAAGTGGTCCCTCGTTCTTCTATTATATCGGGTTTTGCGGACTCTTAAATCCTGGTTGCTTAGGGGCACAAGTTTAGGGGGTTTGGCTTGTGTCAGTCTTTCTGTGTGGAACCCATATCAGTTAGTATCTGTGATGATATTTTGTTAGAGGGCCTCGCACTAGATAGGGGCCAGAGAACGTTTTACTGAACTGGATAGTAAGAGGTTCAAATGGGGAAGGTGAGCATGGATGGGTTCTGGTGGACTCATGAGCATGCATGAGTCCGATTAGGGAAATTAAGCCGCTATAACACCGGTAAATAGGTCTGTGTTATATAAGTTGTTGGGTTAGGGAATGATACACACTACGGCCGGCTGAGACATGGTATTTACGTATTAGGGACCCGATTGCATGGGTAGTAATTAGGGTGCACCTAATCCTGTTGTTATATAATTAGGGTACACTTAATCCTGCTGTTTAATCATGTTGTTTTCGCTAAGTAATTAGGTTAACGCCTAATCCTGTTATACTAGTATTGGTGCAGACACAACCTGTTTTAGCAATATAAATGAGAAGCATTACTTGATCCCGTTTCATCCGGCCATTCTAGTTTATTTTGTTTATCTTTCTTACCCGTTACCCTATATGATATTGTACTTTCTCATCCAATCTTGTTTATTTGTCTTGGTATATTCTACATTATGACTATTTGAAAATCAGTGGAACTCGCCAGACATTATGTCTAACCCTTTTTGTTTTCGCTTCTTTCTTCCTTTACCCTCTAGGTCCTTATAGTGGTAGCACTCCTCAGTGATTAGGACTTCCACTTTCAGCTTGGACCTGGACTTTCTGAGATGTACCTCTTTGGCTTACTTTCTACTCTGTTATTTCTTGCTATAAGGGATATGGTTTTATATTATGGCACTCTGTTATTTTGCATTATGAGACAGATTTGAGGTTCTTGGTTTTTGACGTAACTGGTTTAATGATGTAAATTATTTTGAGACTATGTTTTATTTTCAATAATGAAGTTTTAAATTTCCGCTGCTAAATTTATATCTGTGACAACCCCAATTTCAATAGACCGAATTTTTTTTCTTCAAATTACGATCTATCGAAACTCGGATTGGTTTCTATATTACCCTGCAGAAAAGACAGAGACATAAAACATGTCAGTGTTCGGAAATCATCTCACAGCGGAAGGAACAAAATATAGTGTAATCAAAACATAGCTTTACCTTAATATCAATACTGCTAAACCAGTATCCAAAGTTATACAATCTTTATCATGAACCTAACCTGCGAACGTTATGAGGAAGGGGGTCAGAACATAAGTTCTGGTGATTGGACTTAAATTACACTTCTGGATAATCCTACATATACCATTCAATTACATTTTCTTATTTATTAGGTTATCTGTGTTATTAGCACTCAAGGCTTACACACACACGTCGCACCCATCTACTCCCTAGTAGATTAACCTAATATAGTGTATATGTTGCTACCCCAACTAAGATACACCCCACGGTACCTTACTCGCACGGTCTCCACCATATCACCATCGAAATATACGCAGTCCCTCATCCTACGCCATAGTGACATACAAATATTTATATTACGTTCCGCATATATTTATCATTACTATGCTACGTAAACGTAGTGACTGCCACCTTTGTTCGAAACAGACTCCATACCGGAGTAATGCCCTCAAGACTATGATACACCACCTAGAGCCGACATGCATGTATCTAGATTGTCCACCAACGTATCTTCAATTGTAGCTAGATGCCACAATCGCACGTACTCTAATGTGCACCAAGTTCCATGGCAGGGCGATACAAGAAACACGGAAATCGGTCGGGATCTTTTCCATACATGTACAGGCCCTCCATTAAGAGCCTCCAAATATAGATATCCCCAGGGTCTGTTTTCACGGTAGCTATGGCCCCAGCTCGGCCCCTTCCTTAACTAGTAAAGACTACCAGAGCTAAGCGACTGGCCCTACGCAAACAATCTACACATCCATGTGGTGTCTCCCTTAAACCCTTTACCCCAATGTGAAGGGTGAAATGGTATCTTGGGTTTAGCTCGAGTCTTTCTACATCCCACTGGCTGCCGATGACGGGTGTCTGATGGTATACTATCCTTATTAGTTCTAACACTCTGCCTCCTCATGAGGCAACCGCCGAACCACCCTTGTGTCACCTCGTCACAGCATTCTGACTGCATAGCTACATCTACAGTCAAGGCCCACCCACTAGTAGTTACGCGCAAACCCAATCTCTGCGGACACAGCCTAAGACCTCCGCCGCCACACAGAGGACTACTAGGAGCACCTTACGTACCTCAGGAAGCCGCGTGCTTCCCCTTTCAGTCCTTCGGAGCCGTCAGAACAATCAGATGAATGTGCACTCTTCCTCATGCCTTATAACGCCACGATGATCTACCCCGTTGGGTTGTTCACCCTCAAACGTGCGGACTGGTTCAAGCGCCTCACTTTAATATGTTATTAGACTCTATATCTAAACATTCTTTTACATGCTTGTCTCACCTCATTAGGTTTCTAGTTAGCTTGGTTATTCCAATTCATATTGAATTCTTATTCAAATTACCAAGTTTCTCTTTCTTATTAATTTCAGTCATACAACTTAATCCATTCAAGTTTATTAATAAGCCCACAACATGTTATTATGTAGATTGTGGCCCAAGGTCTGTAATCCACAATCTCTTTTATATTTTCTTGTTGATTTCATCATTACAATAACATGTTTTACTTAATATGTAATTAAGTATGTCCAATTCACATGTTTTCTAACTAACATATCACTTACCATTTATGATAAAATATAATTTATTTTATTTCATAAGTTTTCCTCATTCTTTCTCATTTTATCATAATTCCATTTTATGTTGTCAATACAAATTATCGTTGTTTACTTATTAAATTAGTTCTATTAACTAAGGCCCATTAATAAGTTTCTCTACCCGTTTATTATAACCTATGTTATAATTTCCTCTTGTACCTAGGACAAGCCTAAACATTCTTATCAATGGGTTTCAGACTCCCAAGCTTACAGATTACTTAATTTATAATTAAGTATAATATATTTCCCCTTTTTCTTAACTGGTTTCAGGTTTTCCCCTTTACTGATTACTTAATTTACAATTAAGTGTCCCTTAACTCAATTCACCAGTTATCCCATTCTCTTACTAACTTATTATAACCTAAGTTATAATCCGCACTTGTCCCTAGGACAAGTTTACCTATTATACAACATTTTCATTAATGTTACTTATTTATAATAGGTGATTATCAATTCTACAAGTTATTATTACCCTAAAGGTGTCTTTAATTACATAACTTTATTATTTCTATTGGTTGTGCTTACCATTAGGTGTCTTTAATTACATAACCTTATCGGGTTAAGTTGCGGGTCTATATGTAAATATTACCCACCGCCTCAGATTTGCTTAGCCCACCCACTTTCCAACCAGTTTTACTTAACCCTAATTTTAGTTCATAATCATACAATCCCTATGGATTAGATTAGGTTAAGTAGTCCAATTCGTTATCATGTCCATTTATGGTTTATAATGGGCTAGACCTCCCACATTAGGCCTACAACTTGCGAATGCTGGATATGCCGGTCGGGTCCAGGCAAACTTCTTCTACAAGTTGGGCCTAACCTCATGTCATAGCCTGTCTCGTATTTGCGCACTTAGACCTCTCACATTAGGTTCACCATTAGTGGCGGCTGGATATGCCAATCGGGTCCAGGCTGACTTCCACCACTAATGCAACCTAACCTAGTGCCTAGGCGCGGTTCAGTTTTAGGCATATTTATTTTCCTTAGAATTTTACTGCATTCTTTTCTTACATATTATACCTAACATTTATCGCATGTTCTTTCCAACACATAATTTATTTTATCGTAAGGTAATATCAACCCAACATGTCTTAGTCTTCCCAAATTCTTTTTTTTTCTTTTTTTTTCATCATCTAAACATGTCTAATTGTTACAATTTAGTTCTCAAATATTTTCATTAATATCTTAAATTAAGACATCTAGTTATCCCCCAATTACCCCAAAATCCCCAATCATAAATTATGTCCCAAAATTGAAGTTTCCAACCACAATACATGTTATATTCCCAAAATTTCATTACAAATTATGCCTAAATTCCAGTATACTTCGCATGCCTTCGTACATGTAATTAACTTCTTTTAGAATAAAGAGGTAGTTCTCAAACAATGTCTTATTTACCTAAAAATCTCATTTATTCCAATTGTCATGTCCACAAAATAAATCTTTATAACAATATCCATGTATATCGTAACATGCTAACTGATTTAACATAATTTTTCATTTTAGCGTAATTATCCACCGCATCAATTAACTTTTCCAATACATTCATTATGTATATTCATGGGGAGTGATCAAACGATAAACAAACTATTATTCACAAAGGATAATTTAAACCCATTCACCTTAAGCTTTCCAAAATCTTGAATCTGATCGGATTTATTCCTCCATGGTTTCCCCAACTGAATTTAATAACTAAAGAACCATGGATCTATAAATTAAACCCAAAAAACAAGGGAAAAGAGGAAGAAAAGGGTAGAAGAACTCAAAAATAGGTCATATTCAGTACTCACCTCTCGCGCAGCGTAGATCTAGGCATCTATATTGCAAATCTAAATTTTTTCTCCCATTTTGAAGCGGAAGAATCCTCGATCTAACTTTTATTTTAAGAAAGGGTTTGGAGAGGAAGAGAAAAGGGCAGATCTTTGATTAGATCTAAGAAATAGATCTACGAAATAGTAGAGTGGTTCGTTGAGGAAGAAGAAGGAGCAGAGTTTTGGCGTCTCCTCTAAAATTATGAGAGTGAAAGAAAACCTAGCCATTTATTTATAGTTGTGTCAAAGGAACTAGGCCCTTTGGATTTAATCTAAAACATATCTGAACCAACCACCTCACTAAAAAAAGAACACTCTAGAATTTAACCCTTTTCAAACTGAATGCTCCTCTAATTAAATGAAACCGCCTTAACCCATTTCACACTGCATTGCATTGATTGCTCATTTTCCATTAATGCATTCTTCCTTTACATTTATATCAATGTGTCATTATATTATTTAAACTATTCGAATTGTATGCTCGTTAATTCAATTAATGCATTTTTTTTGCTTTTCTAATTAGTATACTATATTATACTATTTTTAACGCATTACATAGTAACCTCTTTCCTTTATGCATTTATTTATTTATTTGCATGCATTATTATTTAACTTTTCCCTTTTTATCTTGCATAAATATTCTTATTTGTCATATACATCTTCTCTCCTACAATTAATTGCATTAGCATATTATTCTTTCTCTCTTGCTTGCATTTATTGTTTTTAATGCACAATGTTCCTCATTTTAAACATTACTGTGTGCATTTACACATCAATTCTTTCTTTACCGCTAGCATATTAAGTTATGCACTCTTTTCTCTTTTATTTTTTCATGCATATGTATGTTTTAATTATTGTATGCCTAAACAATACAACCTTCCATTTATTAATTTATTCTTAATTATGCATATATTCATATGCACGTAACTAATTGCATGCATAATATTAATTTCAACATTAATATATATGCACTGTTACTTATATACTACTTAGAAAAATTGTGGGGTGTTACAATATATGTCTTGTGAATTTTTGTACTGTTTACCTATTGCGCTTCACGAAACTTAATGTATTCTATTATAAGTGACATTAACGAACGTGGGGTGTCACAATAATGATTTTCACACAATAATTATTGGGAAGCATATGCCACTTCGTAGCTTGTACAACAGCTGTAAATACAGCTTCTGTGTGGTTGTATTTAGATTTCATCGCAATGTATTCAGTAGTTACTGATATTTGGGTTCCGCTTTTATGGCCTTCCTAAAGGGGTTTCTTCGCGGCATATAATAAATCATATTTTTTTTGCTCCAATATTTGGTTCTTCTTTATCATTAACACCATCATCAGTAAATTGTTGAACCAGGAACATTGAATGTGCAACATCTTCAACTATATGTTCTATGAGATTCGTCGTACCAATTTCATTATTCACTACCTTCTCAATAGCTTATACAGAAGTTGATGCTAACGGTTCTCCATGACAATCCCAAACCAAATAGTTCGGCCCAAAACCGTACTGACGCAAATGAACTCTAACCATTTACAGTATCAAATGCTTCAATAATTTGCATCTACTACATGGACAACGGATTTCAACATCGTTTGCATTGTTACATAAAGAAAAATCAATAAACACCCCAACATCATTAATAAATTGTTCGCTTATTGTACCATCAGCTTCTCTTCGTTCGTAAATCTACGCTCTATTAGTAAAATAATTGTCCATTTTTCCTAAGTAGATATATAATTAAAAAGTACAATAAAATTTTCATTCACAATTTATTAAAACAATTTTATTGCTGAACGTTAAGATAATTGATTATTTACACTTTGCTGGTGTGTCATCCTAGCTCCCATTACAATTACAATAATGTAAGCAAATCACGTAAATCACTTCAATTTTAAAGGATTCAACAAAATTTCGGCAGCACTTTGCTTTTGTTCCCTGAATAGTACACAATTGTGTGTATACAGGGATTATAAAGGAAGCGCTTTCAAAATTTTGAGAACCGTTTAAAATTGTAACAATCTGCATTTTACGTATCAAAGGATCGTAAAATATTTTTATTTTATTCCTTGAAGATCGGATCATTCTCATATTTTGATACGTTGGTTATGGGGATGTGAGACATGTCAATAATTTTTATCAATTTTATTTATGAAAGTTTTTCGCAGTGAGTTTTGTATAGGAAATAACTTTTGATTTGGATCGAATCAGGTGCTGAGATCAATTTCATTAGAAAGGAAATAGTTTTGCAAATTCTGTAGAGTGGTCACAATAAAGATTTGATTCAGCGGTTTGGGAGGAATTGCTATTTTAGTGCTACACAATTTCTATACAGGTTTGGCTAGTCATTAATGGGCTAAATTGGTGTGGCCCATTAGTGGGCAGGTTAGAGGCTATAAATAGAGGGTAGTGGAATGGAGACCAGTTTACTTTCCTCATTCTCTCATTTAGTTGAGCATGTGATCCTCCTTGTTCAATCAAATACATCAATCCTGCATTAAAATTCTAGATCTACGCAAGAAGATTGAAGATCTACATCAAGCAAAGCTAGATCTACATCAAGTGAAGGGAGATCGCATCAAATTGAGAGGTTTGAAGATCAATATTCGCTGTCTGGATTGGGAATTCAGTGATTTCAAGGTTGTTGGAAAATTTGTTGAGTGATAAGCATCTCTCACACGGCTTCAATCACGTATATGTTTTGTTTAATCTTATTTTCATCGTTTCAACTTCTTTTTACCAAGATCTACATCATGGTAAGTATGTTTTCATTCGAATCACCATAGGATCTAATCTAGCAACTTAAATCGGTAAATTCATATGTTAATTCGTGTTTTGATGCAAGTTTAGATCCATTTGTTAATTCATTCATTGATTTATCATGATTTGGTGAATTCATATAGTTATATAATGATTTATTATTGTGCTAATGTGTGTTGATGATTGTAACACCCCACCTCCGCTAGGGTCACTCTTTCGGGGGCACTAGCTTCTGGGGAGTGTTAGAACTGGGTAAGCATGCATAATGATATATCAAGGCAGAACAAGAACATAAATACATATGTAAAACAGAGTAAACAGCGGAATATCTCAAACCATCTCAAAACAAGTTTAGTACATCATAAAGTCAACTGCCAAAATAAACATGTCTAGTACATAATAAACAGAAGTACTGAAATACATAGTGCTATCCCCAAAATAAAGATGATAAACCATAGCGAGCTCAATGTCCAGTCATACATGAGCTATCCAGCAAACAAGCAAGCGATCCAATCTAAGCACCACTATTCCCTCCCTGAGAACCTGAGGGGGGGGGAACGGAAGAAAAGAAGCGAAAGAAAACAGGTCAGTCAAAAAGACTGGTAAGCCCTACTACGATCAGTCTATAAACTAATAAAGTTAACATCATGATGGAAACTGAGATGAACATACTGGCAATAGATAAAGGTGTCATCACATAAAGAAGATTAAGCTTTGCACCACAGTGTACTAGCAAACTAACATGACAGGTATTGATCCCTCAGCCCAAACTTTGGCCCAATAACATGAGGTGGCCTTAAAACAAGGCCCAGCCCAACGGTCTAGTCGATCGGCTCCCTATAAACCTAACACGTCAAGTGTTGGTGTCCATATGGCCCACATATGGTTGTAGTTAGCCTGTGCTGGGTCCACCTTTAGGGTGTATCAAGCCCTCGGGTGTCAACCCCGGACACTTAAGCAATAATGCACAGCCCTAACCTACTGGTACCCGTGCCTCGAGTTTGTCCAACACCGGACTACGTGCACGTCCGTAGCCCGCCTGGACCCGCACCGCTGTACCACTCAGCCATCGCCTTTTGGTCGCTTACATCTGTCCAGTAATCGTGCCCCTCCCTAGCCTAGCTTCTAGGGTTGTGAATGATACCAAACTGGGATTACTGTTAGAACAGACCACGTTGCTAGGGTTTTCTAAGAGGGTTAAGTGTGGTTTAACTCTTCACTAATCATGGATTAAATTAGCTAAGTGTAACCAACAGTTCACCACTTAACCCCATTTAACCCCTCGAATCCCCAAATTGGTTAAGTATTAGTGGACCCTGACTTAACCCTAATCATGAGGCATTAATTAATTTAATGCACCTTAACCTCTCACATTAGACCTTGTTGTGGTTACTAGTTAGGCCGGGCGGGTCCGGGTAGGTTTACACCACAACTTAGTCTAACCTCGGGTTTTGGCACCACATGACCAACTTCTCACATTGGGTCCTATTGTTTGTAGCCACTAGTTAAGCCGGTCGGTTCCGGGTAGAATTACGCTACAAACTCAACCCAACCTCGAGTTGGCCACACTTATGTTTTCTAAGTGTCATGTCCACTTTTAAAACACAATTACAAGTTTAACAAATACTTGGGTAGACCTAACTTAATAGGTAAATTCCCAAGGGGTAGACCTAACTTAATAGGTAAATTCCCAATCTTATATTTTCATGTATTTTAAGTTTTACCCAAACCCCCCCCCCCCCAACGTCATTCCATCGCTTACATATTCGTCATAACGCATAAAGGATAGGAAGAGGGAACTTGGCACAACATACATGATGAATCTTACATATCATAATAAACATGCATAACATGTTGGACTTGCATAACTTAGCATGGTGAACTTGCATACACATGCATAACTTGTCAAACTTGCAAATCATGGCATAGTGAACTTGCATAAACATGCATAACTTGTTAAACTTGCAAAACATAGCATAGTGAACTTGCATAAACATGCATAACTTGTTAAACTTGCAAAACATAGCATAGTGAGCTTGCATAAACATGCATAACTTGTTAAACTTGCAAATCATGGCATAGTGAACATGCATAACTTGTTAAACTAGCAAATCATAGCATAGTGAACATGCATAAGCATGCATAACTTATTAAACATGCATATATCCCAACTTTCATCACATATTAACTTTAGAGTTTCTAAAATGAAGGTAAGAGGGCTTACAACTATTATGAAGACACAAATCTCCTAATAAAGATTGAGAAGCCCTTTTTATGCAAGCATAAAACCCCAAAACAAAGCTCCAATAAGAAAACACCCAAAAACACTAGCTTAGCAAATAAAACTTGCAACTTGATGATGTATACAAGCTAATGATCATTCATACAACTTAGAAATGCTTGTATGAACATCATAGCCTTCATAGGAATTATTAATGAAGAGATTGGAGGCTAGGGTTTTTAGGTGGAGGCCATTTGAGAAATCAATTTGACATAGTTTGGTTGCTAGATTGAATAATGAGGTTTTAGGGTAGGATTAGGGGCTTATTTATAGAAGATTTGAGTGATATTAGCCTTAGGATTAACCCTAGATTGTATTTGGTCCATCAGATCGAGGAACTCTCTAGAACCAAGCCACCCAATCAAGCCCAAATCAGAAATGGTGCACCAGGCTAGACTGCCCGGGCACCCCCTGTCGACAGGGCTGTCGACACCATAGGACCCCTGTCGACAGGCCTGTCGACATGCGGGTCCTGGCGGGAATTTTCCCGCCTGACACCAATTAGCCCTAATCCCTGTTTATAATTTGAAATTTAAATCTGTTTTTAACCTAGAAATTTCTGAAAACTTCAATGGGCCTTAACTGGGTCATACGGACTCCGATTTTCGAAAACTCGGACTCTATTTCGCGTATTTTTCCGAGACGAACGCAATGGCATAGCCCGTTTCCCTTGATTCAGATTTTTAAATTAAATTCTGCCTCGATTCATGTTATAACAGGTTATTGAAAATATGGGTTGTTACATTCTCCCCTCCTTAAAGGATTTCGTCCCCGAAATCTTCAAGTTAGGAAGAACGTATCCTACCATCCAATCATCCATCTACTCACGGCATCATCCACGAGCAATCATTGTCCTTAAAAGATTCTAAATGCTGGATGAACATATGCAAAGGTGTGTGTATATGTACTTATCTAATGCAAGGATCAATGCAAAATATGTTAGTGAAATGTATCCATATGTATGCAAATCCCTAACATAATGTATAATATCTACATGTGTGCACATAACATACACCCATATGCAACATCCATGTGATAACACACAATTTCCATCCATGAGTAAGCCTAAACACTCATGCATATGCAATATGAGGAGTGTGTGAGCCGATCTAGTGCCTAATGTGTATCATGCATCCACGAGCAACCACTTGCAAACACTTGCAACCACTTGCAACCATCAAACATAACATGTCCCAAACACATGTTTCATCCAAAGGGTTTTCTACCTAAGGTTCTCATGACAAGATTAGCACGATAACTAGAGAAAGATATGCTAAACAGAGAAAAGAGATTGAGAGTGTACCCTCAAAAAGGAATGGATAAAGCCCACACATCTTCTCCTCGGTTTCCCAAGTTGCGTCTTCTTCGGCTTCACCCCATTGAACCTTCACCAACCTGACCTCTCGATTCCTTAGCCTCTTGGTCTCCGTCCCCAAGATACGAATCGGAGCTCTCCTCAAAGTTGCCTCTTTCTCTACTTCCACGCCTTCAAGAATGCTAGGTTCAACCACCTCAGCGGACTCATGTAGGCACTTTCGGAGATGCGAGACATGAAAGACATTATGCACTCCGGACAGCTTCTCGGGCAATTGCACTTTATAAGCCATCTTCCCAATTCTCTCTATGATAGGGAAGGGTCCAACAAATCTCGGTGCTAACTTCCCAACAGCTCCAAATCGGACCACATTCCGCAAAGGAGAAACCTTCACGAAAACCATGTCCCCAACATCAAACTCCAAATCGGATCTTCGCTTATCAGCATAGGATTTCTGTCGGTCTTGGGCCGCTTTCATCCGTCTTCTAATCAACTCGACCTTCTCGGATGTATCTCTAATCATATCAGGCCCAAGTATAAGCTTATCGGTAGTCTCCCACCAACTTGTGGGTGACTTGCACGGCCTCCCATATAAAGCCTCAAATGGTGCCATCCCTATGCTCGCCTGATAACTGTTATTATATGCAAACTCAACAAGAGGAAGATGGTCTTCCCAAGCACCACCAAAATCCAGAATGCAAAGCCTCAACAAGTCCTCAAGTACCCTATTCACCCTTTATGTTTGGCCGTCTGTTTGTGGGTGATAGGCCGTACTCAGGTTCAACCTTGTGCCCATAGCTTCCTGCAAACTGTTCCAGAACTGACTAGTAAAGATGGGGTCTCGGTCACTGACTATGCTGGAAGGGACTCCATGTAGCCGTACTATCTCACGAAGATATACGGATGCTAGCCCAGATGCGGTCCTTTTGCTCTTTACCGGAATGAAATGAGCACTCTTCGTAAGCCTATCTACAATGACCCATATGCTCGTATTCCCTCTCCTTGACCTTGGAAGCCCATCTATAAAGTCCATAGAAATGCTCTCCCACTTCCAATAGCGGGACCTCTAGAGGATGCAATAGCCCACCGGGCTTCTTCGACTCGGCTTTTACTCTTTGACAAACAAAACATCTGGAGACAAACTCTGCCACATCTTTCTTCATTCCAGGTCAGAAGAAAATGCGCTTCATATCCTTATACATCTTATCACCGCCTGGATGTATAGTCAACTTGGAGCGATGTGCCTCATCAAGAACTTTCCTCACCAAAACTTCTACCATCGGAACACAAAGCCTTCCGTCTCTCCTCAGCCAACCCTTATCATCTATAGAATATCGAGCAAGGTGACTAGATGTCTCCCCTCGAATCAGCTTATCCATGATCTCAATTATCTGAGGGTCTTCCTTCTGCGAAGCCCCAACTTGATCTAGAAGGGTAGGCCTGAGCTCTAGAGATGCCAAAGAACCGGTCTCCGACTCAACTGTCAAGGAAAAATCAAAGGTTGCCAAGAACTCTAAATTCTTCATCTCAACAAATAGAGGACTTAGTGTCAACCTTTTCCTACTCAACGCATCCGCTACAACATTCCCCTTGCCAGGGGTATAGGCTATATCAAAATCATAGGAAGCCAAGAATTCCATCCATCTCTGCTGCCTCAAGTTCAGATCTTTCTGCAAAAAGAGATACTTCAAAGACTTATGATCAGTATATAGCTTAAATCTCTCTCCCAGAAGATAATGACGCCAAGCCTTGAGTGCATATACTATCGCTGCCAGCTCTAGATCATGAGTGGGATAATTCTTCTCATGCACCTTAAGTTGCCTCCCACCAAAACATATGACTCTGCCTTCTTGCATCAGAACGGCGCCCAATCCCGTGCCACAAGCATCAGTGTACACGGTAAATATCTTGCCACCATCGGGTAAAGCTAGAACTGGTGCTGAGGTAAGGGCTCTCTTGAGTCTCTGAAAAGCAAGCTCACAATCCATATCCCAAGCAAAAACTAAGTTCTTCTTTGTCAACTTAGTAAGAGGAGCGGATATCTTCGCGAAGTCCTTGATGAACTTCCGGTAAAACCCTGCAAGACCCAGAAAACTTCTCACTTCGGTTGCATTCCTTGGAGTCTTCCAATCCTGAACCGCAACCACCTTAGCGGGATTCACCGCTAAGCCTTGCTTGGATACGATATGCCCAAGGAATCTAACTTCCTTTCTCCAAAAGTGACACTTGGAGAACTTGGCCTTTAATTGATGCGCTCTAAGCGTATCCATCACCTCTACAAGATGCCTCGCGTGCTCTTCTTCATCCTTGGAGAAGACCAGAATATCATCCACAAAGACCAAGACAAACTTGTTCAAGAACTCCCGAAACACCCTACTCATCAAGTCTACGAAATATGCGGGTGCATTCGTCAAACCGAACGGCATAACAAGCCATTCAAAGAATCCATCTGGAGTTCTGAATGCAGTCTTGTCTATACTATCTCCAGCCACTCTGAGCTGATGAAATCCAGTAGCAAGATCAAGCTGAGAGAAAACAGAAGCACCAACAAGTTGGTCAAAGAGATCGTCGATCCTCGGTAACGGGTGTCTGTTCTTCTTAGTCAGCTTATTCAATTCTCTATAGTCCACACAGAGTCGAAGAGAACCATCTGCCTTAGTAGCAAATACCACAGGCGCTCCCCATTCGGATATACTTCGTCTGATGAAGTTCTTCTCAAGCAACTCTTTTATTTGCTTGCTGAGCTCCCGTCTCTCACGCGGAGCCATGTGCCGAACAGGCAAAGAAACAGGCTTAGCATTATCCACCAGATAAATGCGAAAATCAATCTCTCGTTTAGGGGGCAACCCCTTAACTTCTTCAAAAACATCTGGATAATCTCGGACCACCCTTACAGACTGAAGGGCTTCCTCCGATGAGTCGAGAGATTCAAGATAGCACAACATGACGGGATTCTTCGGATTGCATGAAATTTCTAAGGTGTTGCCAAGGCGAGTCACGAGCCTCACAACCCTATGCTCACAATCAAGAATGGCTCCATATCTGGACAGCCAATCCATGCCCAATATCAATCCGTATCCCCTGAAACCAAGAACATATGCACTACACAAGAACTCTACACTGAGTATAGAGATCCTTAGATCCTCACATATCATAGATAAATGAGCAGAACCCCCAATGGGATTCGAAACACAAACGGGATCATCCACTAAGCTAGTACTAAGGTGCAAACTATCGACAAGATTAGATGAAATAAAGCTATGTGATGCACCAGAATCAAACAAGGTACGTACTGGAAGATCGGAAATATAAACAAGGTTCTCGACAGAAACACTACCTCGATCGGGAACTGTAGCGGTATTGAGAGCATGAACTTGCCCTCCAGAAGGTCCAGCCTGCCCTTTCTTCTTCGGACATTCCTTGCTGAAGTGTCCAGTCTCACCACAAGAAAAACATCCACCACTAAGCTTCCTTTTCTTCTTCCTACAATCCTTAGCAAAGTGTCCAGGTATACCACAGTAATTGCACTTTCCCTTGCCTTTATTGTTGTTCCCCTTCTTGTTCTTGCTCTGATTCCCCTGATTGCTTTGACCACCTTGATTGCCTTTACCCTGAGAATCCGTTTTCTTTGCTTGAGTATCACTCGACTTGACCTCTTTCTTTCCATCACCCTGAAGTAGAGCCATATCGACCAAACTCTCGAAAGTAGCTCCATGCGGAATATGTGACATCGCCAAGCCCTGCAGCGGCTCATTCAACCCTCTAGCGAATCGAAGAGCCTTCTTCTCAGGGGTGTTTACCATATCTAAACCAAAACGGGCCAGCTGATTAAACCTGTTCACATACTCCTTGACAGTCATATCACCTTGTTTTAATGCAATGAACTTCTCCATCTGTAAATTCGCCTCAGCAGTAGATAGAAACTTGGCCACAAATCTAGTCCTCAAATCGGCCCAAGTCTCGACGGGCCTTGTCCCATTGGTGACCTCCCACCAATAGGCTGCTTCGTCCTTCAAAAGCCACACTGTTAATAAGATTTTCCTCTCGTCATCAATCCCGAAGATAGCAAACAAGTCCTCCGTATCTTTCAGCCAATTCCTAGCTTCAACAAAAGATTCCGTGCCTAGGAAATTCTTGCCTCCCATAGCCTTGAAGTCTTTACAAACCTTCGTGAACTCAACCTGAGGATGCTGAGGGGGAGGAGGAGGGAGAGGAGCCTCAACAACTGGGGGAGGAGGAACATTAGCAACGGGAGGGGGAACAGGAACCACCGGAGGAGGGACATTCGGGAGAGGATTCTCAACTACAGGAGGAGGAGTGGGAGTAGGGTTTGCGGGGCCGGCTGCCGCCCTAGCTTCTAGAAGTCTCCTATACCAGAGTGGTACATTTACTCCATCGGGGATGGCAAGATCCTCAGCCATACTGAAACGAGAGATAAGATAAGATTAGGTCAAGGGAACGAAGGATAACGCTAATGGCTTTTTGGGGAATAGCCTTTTAAAATACTAGACTTTTCTTTGGAAAATACTTTATACTTGTTTTGAAAATAGTTTTTCAAAAAGTCTTTTAAAAACTTTTTGTTCTTTCTTGTAAACCATATGCTCTGATACCAAATTTGTAACACCCCACCTCCGCTAGGGTCACTCTTTCGGGGGCACTAGCTTCTGGGGAGTGTTAGAACTGGGTAAGCATGCATAATGATATATCAAGGCAGAACAAGAACATAAATACATATGTAAAACAGAGTAAACAACGGAATATCTCAAACCATCTCAAAACAAGTTTAGTACATCATAAAGTCAACTGCCAAAATAAACATGTCTAGTACATCATAAACAGAAGTACTGAAATACATAGTGCTATCCCCAAAATAAAGATGATAAACCATAGCGAGCTCAATGTCCAGTCATACATGAGCTATCCAGCAAACAAGCAAGCGATCCAAGCTAAGCACCACTATTCCCTCCCTGAGAACCTGGGGGGGAACGGAAGAAAAGAAGCGAAAGAAAACAGGTCAGTCAAAAAGACTGGTAAGCCCTACTACGATCAGTCTATAAACTAATAAAGTTAACATCATGATGGAAACTGAGATGAACATGCTGGCAATAGATAAAGGTGTCATCACATAAAGAAGATTAAGCTTTGCACCACAGTGTACTAGCAAACTAACATGACAGGTATTGATCCCTCAGCCCAAACTTTGGCCCAATAACATGAGGTGGCCTTAAAACAAGGCCCAGCCCAACGGTCTAGTCGATCGGCTCCCTATAAACCTAACACGTCAAGTGTTGGTGTCCATATGGCCCACATATGGTTGTAGTTAGCCTGTGCTGGGTCCACCTTTGGGGTGTATCAAGCCCTCGGGTGTCAACCCCGGACACTTAAGCAATAATGCACAGCCCTAACCTACTGGTACCCGTGCCTCGAGTTTGTCCAACACCGGACTACGTGCACGTCCGTAGCCCGCCTGGACCCGCACCGCTGTACCACTCAGCCATCGCCTTTTTGTCGCTTACATCTGTCCAGTAATCGTGCCCCGCCCTAGCCTAGCTTCTAGGGTTGTGAATGATACCAAACTGGGATTACTGTTAGAACAGACCACGTTGCTAGGGTTTTCTAAGAGGGTTAAGTGTGGTTTAACTCTTCACTAATCATGGATTAAATTAGCTAAGTGTAACCAACAGTTCACCACTTAACCCCATTTAACCCCTCGAATCCCCAAATTGGTTAAGTATTAGTGGACCCTGACTTAACCCTAATCATGAGGCATTAATTAATTTAATGCACCTTAACCTCTCACATTAGACCTTGTTGTGGTTACTAGTTAGGCCGGGCGGGTCCGGGTAGGTTTACACCACAACTTAGTCTAACCTCGGGTTTTGGCACCACATGACCAACTTCTCACATTGGGTCCTATTGTTTGTAGCCACTAGTTAAGCCGGTCGGTTCCGGGTAGAATTACGCTACAAACTCAACCCAACCTCGAGTTGGCCACACTTATGTTTTCTAAGTGTCATGTCCACTTTTAAAACACAATTACAAGTTTAACAAATACTTGGGTAGACCTAACTTAATAGGTAAATTCCCAAGGGGTAGACCTAACTTAATAGGTAAATTCCCAATCTTATATTTTCATGTATTTTAAGTTTTACCCAAACCCCCCCCCCCCTCTCCCCAACGTCATTCCATCGCTTACATATTCGTCATAACGCATAAAGGATAGGAAGAGGGAACTTGGCACAACATACATGATGAATCTTACATATCATAATAAACATGCATAACATGTTGGACTTGCATAACTTAGCATGGTGAACTTGCATACACATGCATAACTTGTCAAACTTGCAAATCATGGCATAGTGAACTTGCATAAACATGCATAACTTGTTAAACTTGCAAAACATAGCATAGTGAACTTGCATAAACATGCATAACTTGTTAAACTTGCAAAACATAGCATAGTGAGCTTGCATAAACATGCATAACTTGTTAAACTTGCAAATCATGGCATAGTGAACATGCATAACTTGTTACACTAGCAAATCATAGCATAGTGAACATGCATAAGCATGCATAACTTATTAAACATGCATATATCCCAACTTTCATCACATATTAACTTTAGAGTTTCTAAAATGAAGGTAAGAGGGCTTACAACTATTATGAAGACACAAATCTCCTAATAAAGATTGAGAAGCCCTTTTTATGCAAGCATAAAACCCCAAAACAAAGCTCCAATAAGAAAACACCCAAAAACACTAGCTTAGCAAATAAAACTTGCAACTTGATGATGTATGCAAGCTAATGATCATTCATACAACTTAGAAATGCTTGTATGAACATCATAGCCTTCATAGGAATTATTAATGAAGAGATTGGAGGCTAGGGTTTTTAGGTGGAGGCCATTCGAGAAATCAATTTGACATAGTTTGGTTGCTAGATTGAATAATGAGGTTTTAGGGTAGGATTAGGGGCTTATTTATAGAAGATTTGAGTGATATTAGCCTTAGGATTAACCCTAGATTGTATTTGGTCCATCAGATCTCGGAACTCTCTAGAACCAAGCCACCCAATCAAGCCCAAATCAGAAATGGTGCACCAGGCTAGACTGCCCGGGCACCCCCTGTCGACAGGGCTGTCGACACCATAGGACCCCTGTCGACAGGCCTGTCGACATGCGGGTCCTGGCGGGAATTTTCCCGCCTGACACCAATTAGCCCTAATCCCTGTTTATAATTTGAAATTTAAATCTGTTTTTAACCTAGAAATTTCTGAAAACTTCAATGGGCCTTAACTGGGTCATACGGACTCCGATTTTCGAAAACTCGGACTCTATTTCGCGTATTTTTCCGAGACGAACGCAATGGCATAGCCCGTTTCCCTTGATTCAGATTTTTAAATTAAATTCTGCCTCGATTCATGTTATAACAGGTTATTGAAAATATGGGTTGTTACAATGATTGCTATTGATTTTGGGTTGAATTTGATCAGTTCGAATGAGTTGTTAACAATGATGTTTTAATTTGTGATGGATTGGTTGAGACTGGAGATAGATCGGTCAAATCTGGAGCAGGTTGCTCGAGGTTGGGTCATTCGAAGTATGGATGTGACTTGCGGAGCATGAAATGGAGTTGGGTCGTTCGAAAGGCTTGAACGGGTCGTTATGGCTATGGGTTATTCAAGTTTAAGTCGGGTCATCCAAAGCTTAGTCGGGTCGTTTGAATCTGGAGCACGCCATGTGAAAGTGTTCGGGTCAGCCATAGTTAGGTCGTGGAAGTCCGGTCGTTGAGCATCTATGAAGTCGGGTCGTTGAGCACCCATGATATCTGGTCGTTGAGCATCCATGAAGCTAGGTCGTTGAGCATCCATGAAGTCGGGTCGTATACAACCTGGTGAGTCGGGTCATTTGTGAACTGATGGGTTGGGTTGTTCATGTCCTGATAAGTCGGGTCGTTCAGAGACCTGATGCATTAGGTCGTTTTGTTAAAGGATCAGGCATAAGATATTACAGCTTTTAAAACATGCTGTGGTAACCTCTATGGTATGTTCTTCATAGCAAAAAGACTGAAGTGCTATGTATTGAATATCGATCAAAAATGATGATTATTTTGGTTTGAGAATGGATGTGGCTTTGAAGAGAATTCATGGAGGAGTAGTCAAAGTGATATTAAATGTTCATTGATCGGAGAAATGCAACGAATATGCAGCGGATTCAAAGAAGGGGTATAATAGGGATGCCTAAAAGACCGATCGAATTGTCGAGTACCCAGGGCAGTCATGGTAGGCCTAGAGATACGAGTCACGATGGTGTATGGAGTTTTTGCTAGAACCGGGGTTACCATTAGCCCTTGACAGAATGACATAACATAGTCAGTCATACGATATACGTTGGTTTCAAGGCAGGATCGGCGGTGATATCCATAGTAATGGATGTTTGTTGATTTGCTTATATCATCTTGTGTAGGCTGTTCGGCATCGAAGGAGACATCTTTTGGGTGATTGTCTGATGCTGGTTTATGCCTTCGGGGCTTGTACTTGAGGAATGTTGGTCTCGATTTGGATGGTCTATGCTAGATAACTGGTTACTATGTCTGTTATGTTTTTCTCTTTGGTTGTTTGTAAAGGCTATCACTATCAGAGATGGGGAAGAGAGGTTTGGGTTTCTTCTCTGTTGTTGAGTTGGTAGATTAGTTGATTGGTCTACCTATTTCTCATATACTGTATTAATGGTGCTAGATAACTGTTTTATCGCACATTAAGACTATTGTCTGACTCAAGGTTTTAAGTTTCTCTCTTATTACCTTGGGATGTTCATCCTTGTTTTGGATGGGCAGACTGAGTAGCAGGTAGGAGGTAGTAGATCTTGATGAGGACAATGCTGTAGAGCGATGAGGAGCAGGAGGTTGACGTATTATTTCCAACTTATTATTATATGTTTCCTTTGTTATGGTTGTTATGATACTTAAGTGATTATAGTGAGACTTTTTGTACAAAATTTGATGATGTATTCCTATAGTACTGCAGATACCTTTTGATGAAATGAAAGTTTAAAATCATGCGCAATTATGCTTCGCTACTACTGCATGTTGTATATTTTATCTAATATATTATCCATGAGTTGTGAGTTATACGACAGGTCCCACTTGTACTTATCCTACCTTGGTGATCGTCTATAGCTGCCGGCACATTAAGCGCATTATTTCCCTTGTTAAGTGCAGGAGTTGTGTGCGTTCGTCACTTTTGGCATTAGATCTCTGATTATCGATCTTAGCCAAGGTTCGAAGAAGTAATTACGTATGAGAGACATATTTGTAGATTTCAAATGGACGTATACTATATATTAGTGTATGGTGTAATAACGTTTGAACTCCATTTGCAGTTTTTCTCGTGTATGGACTGATGATTCAAATTTTTAGATTTAAAATGAGTTATTGAATGTCGAGACACATTGTTAGGAAGGAGACTATTCCTAGAGGGGGTGATGGCGGTATACCAGATTATCTAGCTATGTTCAAGGCCATGATGGCAGCGATCATGAGAAGGGTACCCACTTAGGAGAAGGTCGCGGTAGACGTAGGAGTTCAAGTGCAAGGGCCTTGGGCGGTGGACTTCGCAAAGCTATGCAAAGACTTCACTACTCTAGGAGGGAAGCCGTTTAAGGGAACGAAGCTGATTGTAGAGTTTCAAGGGTGGCTTGATACTTGCATTCAGATCTTTGGAGACTTGGGAAATGATGATGCGACTAAGAGGAAGTTTGCATCGAAACAACTAGAGGGTAGAGCTATGGATTGCTGGAACTTTGTCACTCAAGAAATTCCAGAAGATGAGATCTCATGGGAGAAATTCCATGTCAAGTTTGAGACGAAGTTTATCTCTACCGTTCAGAAGTCTATTTTGTTTAAGAAGTTTTTTGAGCTTAAGCAGAATGGTCGACCTGTGCTAGGGTATGTTTATGATTTTGAAGTCTTGTCAAAGTATGACTGCTCATAAGTCGAGAATCCTTATTAGAAAAACAAGAAATTTGTCATGGGCTTGGAAAAGTACCTTGGGGATCAGCTGGTTGATCATCTGGATTGTACTTTGAGAATATCATCGAGAAATAACTAAAGCACAAGAGTTTGTTTCCCAAGGAAGAGACTGTTGTTGTGACTAAGGAAGAACCGAAACCACAATAGGGTGGTAATAAAATAAAGAGGAAGCAACAATAGCAGAAAGGGAAGGATGGTCTGAAAAAACAGAAAGGCGAAATGACTTGGTATAACTGCTAGCAGAAGGGTTATTATTCGAAGGATTGAAAGAATCTGATAGCCGAGAGGAAGTGTCATAAATGTGGAAAACCTAGGCATCTCAAGAAGGACTATCTAGAACCAGCTAAGGGAAAACGGATTGTGAAGGCGTATGCTTCGGAGGCTATGCCATCGTCTTTAAGGGCTCCTACGGTAGAGGAAAAAGGGAAGAGTGTCATCGTTCAAGGTATTCTTTCTGTTAGAGATATTTCAGTTCCTTTGTTGTTTGATACTGGAGCATCGCATTCTTTCATTTGTAATGAGCTTGTGTGCCGCTTGGGTTGGAACCTGAGATTTGTGATGGTCCATTGATTGTGACTAATCCAGTTTGGGATTCTTCCAGTTTGTGTATGAATTGTCGTGTTCTTGTATAGTCGAGTGATGGTTGCTCATTTGTGTGTGATTTCTTTATTTTGAATTTTGTTGAGTTTGGGATTATATGGGTCATGGACTAGCCCAAGAGGTATGCGACAAAAGTGGATTGCGAGAAGCTCGAGGTGACATTCAGGAATGTGGAAAGGCGAATGGTTTTGATTCGATGTAATCTCGAAGATGGTGTCTTCGTGAGCTATTTATATTCACTTGTGATTCCACGGGAAGACTTATCATCGGTGCCGATCGCAAGAGAATTTAATGATGTCTTTGACGAGGTCAAAGGGTTTCCGCCGCATCGCGAGATTGAGTTTAGGATCGATTTGGTCTAAGGTGCTAGACCTATCATTATGCCTCTTCGGCAGATGGCGCCCAAGGAACAGCGAGATTTAGAGGTGTAGGTACGTGACCTTTTAGAAAAAAGGTTTATTCGGAGAAGTGTATCCGAATGGGGTGCACCAGTTGTGTTTGCAACCAAGGCCGATGGATCATTGAGTTTGTATGCGTATTATCCTGAGCTGAACAATGTGAACAAGAAGAACAAGTATACATTGCCAAGGATAGACGACTTGTTCGATCAGCTTCATGAAGCCAAGGTGTTTTATCAGATGGATTTAGCAACAGGATTCCACCAGTTGAGGGTTGAAAAGGATAGTGTACCCAAGACTGCATTTAGGATACCATCAAATTTCTTCGAATGGCTGGTGATTCCATTTGGATTAACTAACGCACCAGCATAGTTCTTAGATCTTATGAATAGGGTGTTCAGAGATCAGTTGAATAAGTTTGTGCTTGTGATCGTGGACAATATTCTGGTTTTCTCTTGGAATGCGGTAGAACATAAGATGCACTTGCAACTTGTTTTGGAAATCTTGGGAAAGCATCAGTTGAGAGCTAAGTTTTCAAAGTGTCAATTGTGGGAGAGCAAAGTGAGATTCTTAGGCCATGTTGTTTCTGGAGATAGAGTAGCGGTTGACCCCACTAAGGTGGCAGCAATCCAGGATTGGGAAAGACCAAAGATTGTGACAAATGTTCAGATTTTCCTTGGGTTAATGGGATATTATCACCAGTTTATCAAGGATTTGTTCAAGATAGCTTCACCATTAACGGGATTGACGAAGAAGAATCAGGTGTTCACATGGGATGTGACGTGTGAGCAAGCTTTTGGAATCCTAATAGAGAGACTGACGAGTGCTCCGGTTTTGACAAATCCAAGCGGGAATGAAGAGATGGTGGTATACACTAAAGCATGTGGTACTGGACTTGGAGCTGTGCTAATGCAGAAGGATAAAGTTGTGGCATATGCGAGTCGATAACTGAAGCTGCAAGAAAGGAATTATCCGACTCATGATTTAGAGTTGGCAGCGATCGTGTTTTCTCTGAAGATATGGGGACATTACCTATTGGGAGTTCGATTCGTGCTGTTTACGGATCACAAGTCGCTGAAGTGTCTTTTCTCCAAAAAGTATTTGAATCTTCGGCGGAAATTGTGGTTAGAGTTTCTAGCATCATATGATTTTGGTATAGCTTATACTCCCAGTAAAGGTAACGCAGTGGCTGATGCGTTGAGTCAAAGACACACAAGTTTGGGAGCAATGTTTTCGGAATGAAAGCACCTTGAGTACTTGGCAGAATTTGATTTTGGACCACATTGTGAGTTGGAACCTGAAAGGTTGGCAAGCTTATCAATAAGACCTACTCTCATCCAAAGGATTGGCGTGGGCCGAAAGCATGATGCAAAGTTTGTCGATATAACTCAGAAGTTAGAACCAGAGGATAAGGAATTCGAGAGGGTTGGCTTCGAAATAAAGGAAGAATAGTTGTTCCTAACATTGACGGATTGAGAGATGAGGTTCTGAGGGAATGTCATCACTCAAAGTTGACAATTCATCCCAGTGGTAACAAGATGTATCAGGACATGAGGCGAGCCTACTACTAGGAAGGAATGAAAAGGGTTATTGGAAAATTCATTTCTAAGTGTTTGAACTGTCAGTTAGTGAAAGATGAACATAAGAAGTGGAGTGGATTACTTAAGCCGCTGGAAGTTCCTACATGGAAGGGGGAGCAGGTATCGATGGATCTTATTGATGGTCTACCTAGAACTACGGCAGGAAACGAAGGCATTTGGGTCATCGTCGATCGCTTGACCAAGAGTGCAAGGTTTATTCCTGTAGGACAACATCAAAGTTGGCTGAACTTTATACTAAATGGATATTTCGACTCCACGGTATCCCGAAGAGCATAGTGAGTAATCTAGATCCATTATTCACAAGTGGATTTTGGAAGAGTTTCCAGGAGACTTTGGGAACTGAGTTGTTTTTTAGTACGGCTTGTCATCCCCAAACTGATGGTCAAATCGAGAGGGTTAACCGAGTTTTGGAAGATCTCCTAGGGCTTGTGTATTGGACTTCAGAGGATCATGGGAAGACCATCTACATTTAGTTGAGTTTGCATACAACAATAGCTACTATTCAAGCATTGGGATGGCACCATACAAAGCGTTGTATGGAACAACGTCTAATTCTCCAGTATGTTGGTTAGAGAATGGAGATAAGTTGATAGTTGGGTCTGAGACGATTAAAGAGACCAAAGATTGTATCGGGATCGTTTGGCAATGAATGAAGACAGCCAAAGACGGTCAGAAGATTTACGCCGATAAGCATCGAAAAATTTGGAATTCAATGTTTGCAATATGGTTTTCGTGAAGATTTCACTATTAAAGTATGTTGTTCGATTCGGAAGTAAAGGAAAGTTAGTTCCAAGGTTTGTTGGATCGTTTCCGATAGTCGAGCGGATTAGAGAGCTAGCATATAGATTGGAGTTACTATGACACCCCACATCCATTAATGTCACTCTATACAAAATACATTAAGTTTCGTGAAGCGTTATAGGTAAATAAGAACATAATATCACAAGATAGACATGTAAAATAGCAGCGGAATCAAAAAATTTATTTAAATCAAAACATCATGGTCCCAAATACTGGGTTTACATCATAAGTTTGAAATAACCAATTGCATAATTACCTGTCTTGCCAAAAATACCAGAGTACAAAAGCATAAAAGCATATTTCCCGTGTGAAGCCATAAGAGAGTTGACAAGAAGTCAAAGTGGTACGTTAATATCCAAAATCCGAGCTAAGCTAAAAGAATCCAATTCAACTCTAATCACTCCCACCCTGAGAACCTGAGGGGAAACATAAGATAGAGAAGAAGAAACAAAAAGGGTCAAACATAAAGTCTGGCGAGTCCAGTTACTTTTAAATATAAATAAATAGAAGTATCATGGAAGGTATATAAAAATTAGAAGAACAAGATAACAATAACAAGGACAAGTGTGAACTGAGCAAGATAAGTTTGAACAGAATTTGTTGTGCTTCTTAAATAAGTTTCTCTGCACCGCACCAATACTAGTATATCAGAAATATAATGATCCCTATAAGTACCGTTCCATTACAATTTTCTTGATTGTTAGGTTACTTGGGTTAACGGCACCTAACGGTTATATACACGTCGTACCGATTTACTTCCCATTGGATTAACCTAATATGGTATATATGTAGCTACCCCTCAATACTGAGGTACACCCCATGGTACCCCACTAGCACGGTCTCCCTCGTAATACCATAGGAAAGTACGCAGTCCATCATCCTACGCCAGAGTGACGTACGGATCTCTATATAAAAATGTTACATTCTGCATATATCTGTAATTACTATGCTACGTAAGGGTAAAGACTGCCATCATCGATCGGATCAGAATTCATTCCGGAGTAATTCCCTCAAGTCTATGATATATCACTCAGAGAAGTCATGCATGTATCTAGACTGTCCCATGTATGTGCTGTAATTGTAGCTCGATGCCTCAACCGCATGTCCTCTAATGTGCACCGAGTTCCGTGGCAGGGCGATACAAGAAACACGGAACTCGGTCGGGAGCTTGTCCATATCTGTACAGGCCCGTCTTTAAGAGCCTCTATAGATATTCCTAGGGTGTGTTTTCATGGTGGCTATGGCCCCACCCCGGCTCCTTCCTCAACTAGTAAAGACTACAAGAGCTAAACAGCTTCCCTAAAGAAAACAATCTAAACATCCATTTGGCATCTTCCCTCAACCACCGTACCCCGATAGTGAAGCATGAATGGTCATTGGTTTTAGCTCTAGTCTTTCTGCATCTCACTAACTACTGATGACGGGTATCCGACGATCTACTATCCTTGTTGGTCGTGACCCTTCGCCACCTTGTTGAGGCAACCACCGAATCACCCTGGTGTCACCGCGTCACAGCATTCTGACTGCATAGCTACTTCGGCAGTCAAGGCCCACCCACCTAGTAGTTACGCGCAGACCCAACCTCTGCGAGCACGGGCTAAAACATCTGCCACCACACAGAGGACAACAAGGGGCATCTTACGTACCTCAAGAAGCCATGTGCTTCCCCTTCAAGTCCTTCAGAGCCGTAAGAATAATCAGATGAATGTGCGCTTCCCCTCGTGCCTTATAACACAATGATGATCTACCCCGTTGGGTTATTCACCATCAAACATGCGGACTGGTACAAGCCCCTCACTTTACTATGTTGTTAGACCCTATGTCTAATCATTCTTTTGCACGCTTGCCTCTCATCAGGTTTCCATTTAACTTGGTTATTCCCATTCATATTAAATTCTTAATCAAGTTACCAAGTTCCTCTTGCTTATTAATTTCAGTTATATAACTTAACCCATTTAAGTTTATTAATAAAACCACAACATGTTATTCTCTAGATTGTGGTCCAAGGTCTCTGATCCACAATCCGTTTATATTCTTGTTTGGTTACCATAACATGTTCTACTCAGCAGTTTATTATGCATAACTCAATTCGCATGTTTATTACTTAACATGTCACTTACCGTTTATGATTAAATATAACTTATTTCATTTCATAAGTTTTCCCCATTGTAACACCCCACCTCCACTAGGGTCACTCACAAAGGGAATGCACTAGCTTTGGTGGAGCATTATCTAGGTAAACATACACAGAAATATTACAAGACAGAACATATAAAACAGCGGAAGGAAAACCAAATTTCATTTCTTTAAACTCTAGTAAGGTCTAAAGCCTTTTACATCAAAATGCCATTAAATCCATTACATTGAAATCTGTTTTGCAATAGTAAAGAAGCATAAAACCATAGTCATAAATCATTCCCCAAGTAAAACAGTAAAGCAGCCATAGCCAACAAAGGTCCAAGCCATACATGAAAGAGCCTTGGAGCTCGGTAAAATCCGAACTAAGCTGTATTCCCACCCTGCGAACCTGGGGGGGGAGGGGGGAACGGAAGAAAAAGAGGCGAAACAAAACGGGTCAGTCATAAGGACTGGTAAATCCTAGTGACTTTCAGCATAGAAACAAGTAAAGATAACATGACATGCATAAACTGAAAGTAAACATAAGGATGATGACAAGATAGGCAAGTTAAACTAAGATGACAAGATAAACTATACTAACCAGATAAACTACGGTAACAAGATAAACTATGCTAACCAGATAAACTACGTATAACATCGCATGTTTAACATTCTCTGCACCAACTGTACTAGTACCCCAACCCGTATCATACTTTCTATGTATATGTACAGTCCCTTGCCGTTTATCGTATGGGTTTCATCATGTATATCTGTACTACTTCAACGTAGTTCCACCATTCTTGAAATCGTTTGGGCTGCCACCCTTGTTCTGGCTAGGTTTCCTTATCATGAACTATCGCGTGTTCAACTTGGATTTATGCCACCTAGGACCACTAGGGATTATGCTACCTATTGAACGTTTTCTAAATTCGATTAGGATTTATGCCACCTAGGACAACTAGGGATTATGCTACCTAACGAACAACATCCTTTTTCCATGTAACGATATATTAATCGATCAGCTCCCTACAAGTCCTAGCTCGTTCATGTGTCTGTGTCATACGGCCTAATCACGAAATGTAATAACCTGTGCTAGGTCCACCATAGGGTGTATCAAGCCCTAGGGTGCCAACCACCGACACGAATCAAGCAAGCACAGTGTAAACCTACCGGTTCCTAATGCCTGCTTTTTCAACTCCGAACTATGTGCACGACCATAGTCCGCCTGAACCTACAATGGCGCACCAACTCAGCCGTCGTTCTGGTCGCTTACAATCAGCCCAGTAATCGTGCCCCACCATGCCTAGTTCTAGGGTACCATGATACATCTAGTGGGTTACTGCTGGAAAGGACTGCGTAACTAGGGTTTCCGTCCAACAGGTTAAGTGTTTTCATTTAAATTCGAGACTCAACCCCATCAGTCTAGCATGTCAAGTTGGTTAAATGTGGTCATTCAAGTTCGTGACTTAATCCGTCTACGTGTCATGTCAAATTGGCTAAGTGTTGTCGTTCAAGTTCATGACTTAGCCCTACGAATCATGTGTCAAGTTGGTTAAGTATATTCAAGCGGTTCATGACCCAACCTTATCAAATCATTGTGTCAAATTGGTTAAGTATATTCAAGCGGTTCATGACTTAACCCTATCAAATCATCGTGTCAAATTGGTTAAGTATATTCATGCGGTTCATGACTTAACTCTATCAAATCATCGTGTCAAATTGGTTAAGTATATTCAAGCGGTTCATGATTAACCCTATCAAGTCATCGTGTCAAATTGGTTAAGTATATTCAAGCGGTTCATGACTTAACCCTATCAAATCATCATTTCAAATTGGTTAAGTATATTCAAGCGGTTCATGACTTAACCCTATCATGTGCCATTAATTCATTAATGCACCCCAACCTCTCACATTTGACTAGTTGTTGTGGTCACTGGATTCGCCGGGCGGTTCCGGGCAGATTTACACCACAACCTAGTCCAACCTCGGGTCATAAGCGCGATATGACCAACTACCCACATTGGATCCTATTGTTTGCAGTCACTAGATTCGACGGGCGGTTCCGGGCAGATTTACACTGCAAACTCAACCCAACCTCGAGTTGGCCATTTTCAAGTTCATTCTAATGTCATGTCCATGTTCAAGTTTCATGTCAAGTTCGTGTTAAGTTTCTAAGCGAGTTTCGTGTCAAGTTTTCATGTCAAGTTTTCAGGTTTCAACTTATGCCTATTATCAAGTTCATGATTCATATTCATAACCAATTCATGTTTTGCCTAATCTTCCCAAATCGTATTCCCATCGCACGTAAACGTGAATCGATCTATACAACAAGTAAATCCAAATCCTAAATGAAAGGGGAAGACATCAAAACTATGATAGGCAAAAGAACGAGCACAAGGTGATAAATCTAACATGATATAGCTTGAGACAATTGGTTATAACATCCTTGGCATATAGCATAATAGTACCAAAATATTAGGATTACAGATCTAGCATAATAAGGCGATAGTCATGATAAAAGTTGGCATAAAAGAAGAGGCATGTAAAAGCAAGCCAAATACAAGGATAATGGATCCAATGGTTTTGGTGTAAATAATAGCGAATAAACTAAGCAAGTCACACCCTAGGTATGAGATCCAACAAAATGCCAATTCGGTGTACAACTTGGTTTTCAACTATAGTGTTATGAACAATCAACTATAATAGTCAATTAACCACAACAGTCATAGTCATAGTGAATCACGAGCGATTAATCTTAATAGTCATGGATAATTATCCAAAATAGTTCTAGGCAACTACCCTAAATAGTCATAGGCAATTAAATGTAATAGTTTCAAAGTCATGGTCATAGACGATAGCCTTATGTTCATAATCATAGGCAATAATTCATGGTCATGAGTCATAGGTGATTAGCCACAGTTGTCCTTGTCATAGTCATAGGCAATAGTCTTATGTTCACAGTCATAGGCATAGGCATAGTCTTATGTTCACAGTCATAGGTATAGGCATAGTCTTATGTTCACAGTCATAGTTATAGGCATATTCTTAATATCAAGTCAAGATCCAAGAATTCATTTTACAATCTAGCGTTTGAATAATAAACTAGGTCCAACAACATGAATGGGCATGATTCAGTCGATAAGAAATGACCCAAAATCATATATTCAAGAAGAGACAAGAACAGATCCAAATAGATAATCAAGCTTAGGTCCAATTTCATTTTATTCCATGTCCATATCAAATTTAACAAGTTTCAATCTCAAAGTAACTAGAACCTACAGAGCGCGGATCGAAAATTAGAGTGTAGATATTTGATTCTAGAAACGGTTGTTGCAGTTGTTGAATCTCTATTTGTTTAGTCTTGTTCTAGTTGAAAACCCCCAATTTGCAATTCCTAGATGTTGTCTTGACGAAGAAGAAGTAGCCATTCTCTCTTTAATTTTATTATTTCAGAAGCAACATAATGACAGAATGAAATGGTGTGGAGAGAACGAGGCTAGGGGTGAGTTTATATAGGATTAGAGTCGCGAATCTGGTCAGCAAATAGGTCAAGATTCAGAAAAATACAAAAAGACATGGATCTGGAAAAAGGGGTCAGATCGACCCCTAGGTCGACTCCCCAGTCGACCTGGTCATGGGGAGGTCAACACCCCAGTCGATCTGGTTGGGGGCAGGTCGACTCCCCGGTCGACCTCGGTATATGGGCGGGAATTTTCCCGCCAGCCTTCTCTTGGTTTGAATTTCGAATTTTCTGGCTTTATTTTCGAGATGTTTTATTTTATTCAAATTCCTGAAACTTTTGAGGGTCATAACTTGGTCATACGAACTCCGATTTTCGAAAACTCGGACTCGATTACATGTAGAATTTCGAGAAGAACGCAATGGCGCAACCCGTTTCTCTTGGTTTTAAATTTAAAATTTAATTCTGCCTTGATTTATGGTTATAACATGTTATTAAAATACGGGTTGTTGCATTCTCCCCTCCTTAAACGATTTCGTCCCCGAAATATCTAAGTTAGAAAGAATGTATCCTACCATCCATCATCCATCTACTCAAAACATCATCTACAAGCAATCATTGTCCTTAAAAGATTCCTAATGCTGTATGTATATATGCAGAAAGTGTGTGTATATGTACTTATCTAATGCAAAAGATCAGGCGGTTACTGATTCAGTAAACCTCCTTAATGCCAAGTATGCTAGTGCGATGAATCCAACATGTATGCAAATTCCTGTTACATTTCACAATTTCTACATAAGTTCTCAAACATTCATTCATATGCAACATCCAAATGATCGCATATCAAGTTTCCATCCATGTACAAGTATAAACATTCATGCATATGCAATATGAAAATGTGACTGAGCCGATCTAGTGCCTAATGTGTGTTATGCAACCACGAGCAACCACTTGCAACCATTTGCAAACATCAACCATAACATGTTTCAAATACATGTTTACATCCATAGAGTTCTACCTAAGGTTCTCAAGATAGGATCGAGAAGATAAAAGCAAGTAAAAACTTTGTGTCCATTAGGAAATGTCAAAACCGGAAATCTACGTCACACATATATTGATTTGGAAAAGAACTCCCTAAGCACCAACCCCAAAGACCGAAATCAACATCAGACTGGCACCCAAAGAATTACTCAACCCAACCAATATACATAGGTTTCTAGGAAACTGAGCATGATGGACTCCTTTTAGGTCACAAGAAATCCCTTCCTAAAACTAACCCATATCTTATAAAACCCAAAAAGTTTAGTCAACCCAACGAACATCCTCAAGCCCCAACATGTATTACTAACAGATGAGTCATACTCCCTATGGGGTTTGCAACAGAAATAGGATTGAGAATAGGACCGAGAGGATTTACATAAAAGATAACATACAAGTAAACTCTACAGGAAAAGAGGGATCAAGTATATACTCTTAAAAAGAGCTATGATGCGTGTATCTAGTCTTCAATCTTCTAAGTCGCACTTCCTTGAGCTTAACCCCATTGTGCTTTGATCGTATTTAACTTCACATTTCATAGCTTCTTAATTCTTGTTTCCAAAATATGAGTTGGAACTCATTTCACTATTGCCTCTCGTTCCACTTTCACTTATTCCCCTTCTAGTATACTCGGGTCAAACATTTCTGCGTACTCATGGTTTTATGCAAGCTCTCCAAAAATTCACTAGTGAATCCTGGATCTTGTTTACTCACTATAAGGTATTCCACGCAGAAGAATTATCTCTTGAAAATAAATAGATGTCAACCATGTTGCCAAATGTACTTACTAAGGTAATTTTCTATAACTCATGCATAAGCGAAATGAACCATCCGCCTTAGTGGCGAACACTACTCGAGCGGATCAACAAATGTATCAAGAGATTCTAGGTAACTAAGCATGACAAGACCCTAAGGGTTACACTAGACTTCGAGGGCATTACCAAGGCAAGTCAAGAGTCTAACTACCATGGAACTAGTACAAACAAGTCATGAATATACACTTAGCATAGACATTCTCAAATCCAAACAAGTCATGAATAAATGAGCCGATTCCCCAACAGGATTTGAGACAAAAATGGGATCCCCTACTACGCTAGTACTAAGGTGCAGAGACTCAACTATCGAAGCAGAATTATAAGGATGCGATGAACAAAACAAAGTTCTAACGGGATGAAACTAAACCTTCAACAGAAACATTACCACCTCTCTTAGGTATGCTAGTAATGAGAGCATACAATTGCCCTCTCGACGATCTTGTTCTTTGCCCTTGTCCTTGTCCTATAACACTTAACTACATGTCCCTTTTTACCATACTAACGATGCTCTTTCTTGTCATGGGTTTTATTATTCTTTCACTTTGGCCTCTTCCTTTTCACCTTTTCCTCCTTCGTGGATTAAGCCATAGCAACAAGTTTCTTATCCTTAGGCTTGTGTTCTTTTATCCTCGTTCTTACTATCCTTGTATAGCTTGTTGACAAGTTTTTCGAAATCTACCTCCATCGCACGGCAACCGTAAAAAGCTTGAAATAAGATTAGTCGCAGATGGAACTACCGCGGCTACTGATGGAGGTTGGGCACTTCTTTGTCCTCCTACATGCATTATATGCCTACAAACTATGGTGAAAAAGAAAGAGAGAAGAGACTCAAGGAGAGAATCAAAAGATAGTGCATACGACTTTGGGGAATGTGCCTTTCATAAAACAAAACTTTTCTTAGAAAAATGCTTCTTTGTAAACGTTTTGAAAATAATTTCAGAAGGTTTTTAACAGCTTTTGCTGAGTCTGGTAACCTTCTGCTCTGATACCAAATGTAACACCCCACCTCCGCTAGGGTCACTCACAAAGGGAATGCACTAGCTTTGGTGGAGCATTATCTAGGTAAACATACACAGAAATATTACAAGACATAACATATAAAACAGCGGAAGGAAAACCAAATTTCATTTCTTTAAACTCTAGTAAGGTCTAAAGCCTTTCACATCAAAATGCCATTAAATCCATTACATCGAAATCTGTCTTGCAATAGTAAATAAGCATAAAACCATAGTCATAAATCATTCCCCAAGTAAAACAGTAAAGCAGCCATAGCCAACAAAGGTCCAAGCCATGCATGAAAGAGCCTTGGAGCTTAGTAAAATCCGAACTAAGATGTATTCCCACCCTGTGAACCTGGGGGGGAAACGGAAGAAAAAGAGGCGAAACAAAACGGGTCAGTCATAAAGACTGGTAAGTCCTAGTGACTTTCAGCATAGAAACAAGTAAAGATAACATGACATGCATAAACTGAAAGTAAACATAAGGATGGTGACAAGATAGGCAAGTTAAACTAAGATGACAAGTTAAACTATACTAACCAGATAAACTATTGTAACAAGATAAACTATGCTAACCAGATAAACTACGTATAGCATCACATGTTTAACATTCTCTGCACCAACTTTACTAGTACCCCAACCCGTATCATCCTTTCTATGTATATGTACAGTCCCTTGCCATATATCGTACGGGTTTCATCACGTATTTCTATACTACTTCAACGTAGTGCCACCATTCTTGAAATCGTTTGGGCTGCCACCCTTGTTCTGGCTAGGTTTCCTTATCATGAACTATCGCGTGTTCAACTAGGATTTATGCTACCTATTGAACGTTTTCTAGATTTGATTAGGATTTATGCCACCTAGGACCACTAGGGATTATGCTACATAACGAACAACACCTTTTTTCCACGTAACGATCTATTAATCGATTGGCTCCCCACAAGTCCTAGCTCGTTCATGTGTCTGTGTCATACGGCCCAATCACGAAATGTAGTCACATGTGCTAGGTCCACCATAGGGTGTATCAAACCCTAGGGTGCCAACCACCGACACGAATCAAGCACGCACAGTGTAAACCTACCGGTGCCCAATGCCTGCTTTTTCAACTCCGTACTACGTGCACGACCATAGTCCGCCTGAACCTACAATGGCGCACCAACTCAGCCGTCGTTCTGGTCGCTTACAATCAGCCCAGTAATCGTGCCCCACCCTGCCTAGTTCCAGGTTACCATGATACATCTAGTGGGTTACTACTGAAAAGGACCGCGTAACTAGGGTTTCCGTCCAGCAGGTCAATTGTTTTCATTTAAATTCGAGACTTAACCCCATTAGTCTAGCATGTCAAGTTGGTTAAGTGTGGTCATTCAAGTTCGTGACTTAACTCGTCTACGTGTCATGTCAAATTGGCTAAGTGTTGTCATTCAAGCTCATGACTTAGCCGTACGAATCATGTGTCAAGTTGGTTAAGTATATTCAAGCGGTTCATGACCCAGCCTTATCAAATCATCGTGTCAAATTGGTTTAGTATATTCAAGCGGTTCATGATTTACCCTATCAAATCATCGTGTCAAATTTGTTAAGTGTATTCAAGTGGTTCATAACTTAACCCTATCAAATCATCGTGTCAAATTGGTTAAGTATATTCAAGCGGTTCATGACTTAACCTTATTAAATCATCGTGTCAAATTGGTTAAGTATATTCAAGCGGTTCATGACTTAACGCTATCATGTCATCGTGTCAAATTGGTTAAGTATATTCAAGCGGTTCATGACTTAACCCTATCAAATCATCGTGTCAAATTGGTTAAGTATATTCAAGCGGTTCATGACCTAACCCTATCATGTGGCATTAATTCATTAATGCACCCCAACCTCTCACATTAGATAAGTTGTTGTGGTCACTGGATTCGTCGGGCGGTTCCGGGCAGATTTATACCACAACCTAGTCTAACCTCGGGTCATAAGCGCGATATGACCAACTACCCACATTGGATCCTATTGTTTGCAGTCACTGGATTCGCCGGGCGGTTCTGGGCAGATTTACACTGCAAACTCAACCCAACCTCGAGTTGGCCATTTTCAAGTTCATTCTAATGTCATGTCCGTGTTCAAGTTTCATGTCAAGTTCTTGTCAAGTTTCTAAGCGAGTTTCGTGTCAAGTTTTCATGTCAAGTTTTCAGGTTTCAACTTATGCCTATTATCAAGTTCATGATTCATATTCATAACCAATTCATGTTTTGCCTAATCTTCCCAAATCGTATTCCCATCGCACGTAAACGTGAATCGATCTATACAACAAGTAAATCCAAATCCTAAATGAAAGGGGAAGACATCAAAACTATGATAGGCAAAAGAACGAGCACAAGGTGATAAATCTAACATGATATAGCTTGAGACAATTGGTTATAACATCCTTGGCATATAGCATAATAGTACCAAAACATTAGGATTACAGATCTAGCATAATAAGGTGATAGTCATGATAAAAGTTGGCATAAAAGAATAAGTATGCAAAAGAAAGCCAAGTACAAGGATAACGGATCCAATGGTTTTGGTGTACATAATAGCGAATAAACTAAGCAAGTCACACCCTAGGTATGAGATCCAACAAAATGCCAATTCGGTGTACAACTTGGTTTTCAACTATAGTTTTATGAACAATCAACTATAATAGTCAATTAACCACAACAGTCATAGTCATAGTGAATCACGAGCGATTAATCTTAATAGTCATGGATAATTATCCAAAATAGTTCTAGGCAAGTACCCTAAATAGTCATAGGCAATTAAATGTAATAGTTTCAAAGTCATGGTCATAGACGATAGCCTTATGTTCATAATCATAGGCAATAATTCATGGTCATGAGTCATAGGTGATTAGCCACAATTGTCCTTGTCATAGTCATAGGCAATAGTCTTATGTTCACAGTCATAGGCATTGGCATAGTCTTATGTTCACAGTCATAGGCATAGGCATAGTCTTATGTTCACAGTCATAGTTATAGGCATAGTCTTATTGTCAAGTCAAGATCCAAGAATTCATTTTACAATCTATCGTTTGAATAATAAACTAGGTCCAACAACATGAATGGGCATGATTCAGTCGATAAGAAATAACCCAAAATCATAGATTCAAGAAGAGACAAGAACAGATCCAAATAGATAATCAAGCTTAGGTCCAATTTCATTTTATTCCATGTCCATATCAAATTTAACAAGTTTCAATCTCAAAGTAACTAGAACTTACAGAGTGCAGATCAAGAATTAGAGTGTAGAGATTTGATTCTAGAAACGGTTGTTGTAGTTGTTGAATCTCTATTTATTTAGTCTTGTTCTAGTTGAAAACCACCAATTTTCAATTCCTAGATGTTGTCTTGATGAAAAAGAAGTAGCCATTCTCTCTTTAATTTTATTACTTCAAAAGCAGCATAAGGACAGAATGAAATGGTGTGGAGAGAACGAGGCTAGGGGTGAGTTTATATAGGATTAGAGTCACGAATCTGGTCAGAAAATAGGTCTAGATTCAGAAAAATACAAAAAGACTCGTGTAACACCCCACCTCCGCCAGGGTCACTCTTGCAAGTACACTGGCTTTGGAGGGGTGTTGGTCAAGGTAAACATGCATGAAGATATCACAAGACAGAACATATGAGTAAAACAGAGTAAATAAAGCAGCAGATAAAATTACTATTTCAAAACCATAGTCAAGTTACATCAAAGTACTTAGTCATCATTTTCCCAACAAAAAAAAGTCTAGAAAAACATAAACTGAAAAATAACAGAAGTAAAGTATTCCCCAAAGATAACTGTAGTGTCGCCATAGCAAAGCTCAAGTCCAAACCGTACATGAGCTATCCAGTAAGCAAGCTAAAGATCCAAGCTAGGTGCTAGTATTCCCGCCCTAAGAACCTGGGGGGAAATGGAAGAAAAGAGGCGAAAGAAAACGGGTCAGTCAAAAAGACTGGTAAGTCCAACCTACTATTAGTATAAAAACTAATAAAGTTAACTGGACATGTAAAATAGAGATGAGACATAGGATGATAACTGGCATGGTGAAAAGTTAACAAGATAGATCAAGTGTGGCATCGCATATACAAGGTTAAGTTGCACCAAGTGTACTAGTATTCTAACCCATGTCAAGTATAAACAAGAAATGATCCCTTAGCCCAATGTTGGCCCAAACTCTTGAGATGACCTAAATCAAGGTCCAACTACTCGGTCTAGTCGATCGGCTCCCTATAAGCCTAACTCGTCGTGTATCGGTGTCATACGGCCTAATCATGGAATGTAGTTAACTGTGCAAGGTCCACCCTAGGGTGTATCCAGCCCTAAGGTGTAAACCCCAGACACAATACAAGCATGCACAGTCTAAACCTACCGGTGCCCATGTTCAACTCCGGACTTAATGTGCACGACCATGGTCCGCCTGAACTTAACTGGTGCACTATTCAGCCGTCTCTTTTGGTCTCTTACAATCAGTCAGTAATCGTGCCCCACCCTAGCCTAGTCCAGGGTATCCAGATACTCCCAAGTAGGTTACTGCTGAAAAGGACCACGTAACTAGGATTTTAAATGGGTTAAGTGTGGTTAACCCTATCCTAACTATTTATTGAGTTGGTCAAGTGTATCCAAGCAGTTCATGACTTAACCCTATCAATACGTCGTGTTCAACTGGTTAAGTATATTCAAGTAGTCCATGACTTAACCCTACCAATCCATCGTGTTTAATTGGTTAAGTATTCAAGTAGTCCATGACTTAACCCTACCATGTGGCATTAATTAACTTAATGCACCCCAACCTCTCACATTAGACTTTGTTGTGGTTACTAGTTAAGTCGGGCGGGTCCGGGTAGCTTTACACCACAACCTAGTCTAACCTCGGGTTTTAAGTGCGATGTGACCAACTACTCACATTGGGTCATATTGCTTGTAGCCACTAGTTAAGCCGGTCGGTTCCGGGTAGATTTATGCTGCAAACTCAACCCAACCTCGAGTTGGCCACTTTCATGTTTTCTACATGTCATGTCCACGTTCATGTTTTCAAGCATCATCACATGTCATATTTTCCAAGTCATGTTTCATGTCGTTTAAGTTTACCCATAACGTAACCCCATCGCACATAAGTTCGCATCAAGATAAATAGATCCAAAAAGGGGGAACATAAGAATATGACAAGGTGGGCATAAGATGGCAAAGTCTATCTCAAGTTAAACATGGTGATATTTGAGGCCAAAGGGGGTTCAACATACTAACATATGGCCTCAACATGTATGATAGCATAAAAGGTGACTTGGCCTCAAAAATATCAAATAGCATAAGGGTGATTTGGCCACAAGCATGCATACTAGCATAAGGGTGATTTGGCCACAAGCATGCATAATAGCATAAGGGTGATTTGGCCACAAGCATGCATAATAGCATAAGGGTGATTTGGCCACAAGCATGCATAGTAGAAAATATGGTGGTAGCATGGTAATAGTTGACATGGGGTGACAATCCTAACTTGTGCATAGCAAATAGGTTCAATATCATCATATGCATGTCAAGGAACATGAGGGGTTAAGGTTTTTTAACATGCATAAGCAATAATCCATTTCATAGCATTTTTTCCCAAGGTCAACATGAACGGTACTAGGTTCATGATAGGTCCACAGTCATAAATCAAGAGAGGTATGAATAGATCTATGCATACAATGATAGGTACTTAGGTCCAATTCAAATCTACACATGTATGGCATTAAACTTAGCAAATAGGTGATACATGGTCATAGATGGCATAAGATGATAACTAGCGATTCGCATATAACATCATATGCAAGATAACATAAGGGTTATGAGAGTTTCTATGTTGCTTTATGCAACACTTCAAATCAAAGCTCATTGCTTTCTATGAATAAAGTCAAGGTGATAGCTTTACAAACATGCATAGAATAAATCTATGCATAACATGATAGAATCAAAGCACAAATCATACTTAGGCCCAAACTCAAACTTGCAACATGTCATATTTAACTTCATAGTTAGAATCTAAGAGTAGAATAGGGCTTACAATGCTATGAAGACTATAAAATAAAACAAGATTGAGACGAAGCCACACTAGCAACACTAAAAACCCCCAAATGAATACAAGCTCCAAGTTGTCTTGAGAATCAAGAAGCTCCTTGATTTGTATGAAGAAAGATCCTTGTTTTGATGAAGAAAGGTGGATCTTTAACTAGCTTAGAACACTCAAACTTTCATGAAGAGGATGGAGGCCATGATATGAAGATGGAGGCCATGATCAAGGAGCATTTTGGCATAACCTAGTTGTAGGATTGACTTGTGTGGGTTTAGGCTAGGTCTTAGGGTCTTTTGTGAACACCCGTGACTTCCCCGTAAAGGAAAGCGCGGATAGTTCGAGAACAACACACAGAAAAACGCGGACGGAAGAACATTTCATTGCTATTACAACAATTCCATCAGATACAAGAATATACAGAGTATAAATGAATATTACACGGAAATATCAGAGATTTAAGTTACATTTAAATACATTACAGAGCAGCGGAAAATAATACAATACACAACTAGTAGAGATATACGGATACAAAGCTTTCCGGATATCGTTCCAGCTGTAAACCAGGATCCTGTGAATATAAATATGCAAAACCAAAACTACTAGCTGCCCGTGTCAAAATAAGGGCACCCAGAGTTTAGGTTAAAAAGATAAACTCTAGGTCAGTCATGTGTTTGGTGTGAGAACTAAAACAGTTATTAATCTTTATTTTTAAAGTTAGGTAAATCAAGGGACCATGCCGTCTAACACGGAACGGGTTTCCTCCCAAGAATACCAGTGCATAAAACCAACAGCGCAATGCTAAGTAAAGAAAAATGAAGCTGTTATAAGACCCAGGTCCTATCACACAATGCAACGCAAGCCGGGGGATAGGGTTTTCCCTTATAACAACCAAAGAATGCTTGATACGTTTAAAACAGATTATTTGATACTATTATAAGTGCATAGTGTATGAAACAACTTCAAATCATAAGTATCAATCATAGGCGGCATGGGTACCATATATCATGTCGCCATACTAGTTCTACAATTAAAACCGCAAAATCACGTATTTGGAAATTGGATTTCCATCTTCGAACCGAGGCCAGGGATCGTCCTCTACCGATTCGAGACTCTCTAGCCCGAGCCTCAGGCAAGCGCGCAGGCAAGCCTTGGAGCGACAGGACCGGTCCACCGATGTGGATTATTATGCCTGAACACTACGTTTCCCCGCCCTTTGGGGCGTAAATGAGCCAACGAATGACTCCATCGGACCCGGATCGTCCGATCAAACCGAGGCGCCTCGCAACAGCAACAACCACACAGGTGAAAAGTATATAAATGTCAGGGCTGGTAGGTCACTGACACCACCCTAGCTAGAAAGAAACGCATGCCCTCCCTGAGGTCCTCTCCCGTTTTTGGTTCACAACCGGGGTGCGAGGCTCGCGAATTCATGTTACACAAAGCTGTGCCACACAGGCTGTGCTTTGATCATCACCACAAGACTTTGCTTTTCAACAGAAGCCTCGATCAATTGCCACTTAGGCATGCCACACAGGCAATTCACTCTATGCGCTTGATATCCATCAGTATATAACCCCTGAGCTCGTACGTCTCAGAGAAGGGCGTTAAGCAAGAGAATAAATTCTCCGCCGCCAAACAGATATATATTCAACGGAGATCAATCACACAGACTAAAATCCAATGTCAGACACACAGTCCATTTACAAGTTCGTTCTGGGTCTGAACGAAACCGGAGGCACCTAGTACCCCGCATATCCATCGATCTCCAAGTACATCTGGACGATCACCAACTGTTTCCATCTTCTTGGGTGTACAGCCCAATCAAGATCATCAGTAATCACCCAAACGACGTGAAGACCTCCGGTCTTCAACCATCGTCTTCATCTTCGACTTATCGTCGTATCAGTTATTCAGAATGGGATAAACCCGGTCTTCCCGAATAACTCGCGTATATTTTAAATAAGTGTTACACAAACCCAACATATGCCTCATTCCAATTTATCAGTCACTAACCGTAAATTAATCAAGAGAATATTTCCCCAAATATTAACCCCGAAGGCCGAAACCAACATCAGATCAATATCCAGAAAACCATTCTGCTTGGCTAACCGACAGTTGGTTTCTAAATTTCACATTCATAGGGAAAGGTTCCCATTAATTTTATCCAAGATAAATTCCTTGAATTTATTCTTTAATCTACCTTTGAGTATCAATTCAAACTAGTCGGGATTAACGAACCTTACCGAAGTAATAATTTATTTTAATTTCCCAATCCCAACCTATTCATCCCATGAAGTAAAACTGGTAATACTTCATATCTAACACCACGGTGTTATCGGTAAATTCAATTACCATTTCACGTTCAAATCTAATTAAAGATTTAACTATCGCCTGGAGCAAAACTGGTGATACTCCATCCTCGATCATATCAATCTAATTAAAGATTCATTAAAACTCCACTTAGTTTTAATCTTTAACTGGGTTAAGAATCAGTGTCATTTAAAACATAGTTCACGATAAACCCAAAATCACATTCCATTAATTATCGGGTTAAAGAACGAGTGTTATTTAAAACACTGTTGACGATAAACCCAAAAATCAATATCAATTCAATTCCAATCAAATATTATTTAATTGGTACACTTCATTAAATCTAAATGAAAAGATTTAATCTTTTCTCAACTGGGTTCAAGAACAGGGTTAGTCAAGACACCATTCACGACAAACCCAAATCACATTTGATATTAAATACAAGGCTCTGAATAAAAAATATCCCGGCTTATATTCAATATCAAATTCTGCGACCAACAAAGATCGTATTGGAAATAACGATATATATATCTATATCTTTCAAATTTCCATAACAACATTTGTATAATCACGAAATCCAACATCGAAATATTCCGAAGACAATTTCGATTCAAATCCACTCCAATGCAATCATTGGAAATTCTGGTTATTTTTAAAACCCTTTTCAAATTCAATTTATTTATTTAGAAATAAATAGAATTATAATTCTAGTTCAAAACTAGTTATTTCGATAAAAATCTATTTTTATCTTTTCAAATATGGAGTTTTTCATCCCAATCCTTTCTAAATCATTTCTTATGATTTTACACAAATTATTAATAATATTATCAAGGTCCGTACAATCGATTTCCATCAATGGCCATCGAACTACACTTACAGCGACCTTTTTCAAATTTGATTTGGACATAATTCCAAATCCAACCGTTAGATTTCAAATTTCTAATAATCGTTAGAAAGCTCTTTTCGATACGAACCCAATGGTTCTGGTTTCAGGAGAATCCGACGGTCAGATCTCCCGTAATATCCGTTCGAAGTCAATGGTCAAAATTCGCGAACTACCGCGGCGCGGCGCTTTCTATTCAGGCCATTATATTATATATATAATATATATAATATATAATTCGTCGATTTCAATTCAAAACGTGCTTTATAAATCGTTTTAAATTCATTTTCAAAACGGTTTTAACTTCATATTCAATTTCAAATCAAAATCGAATATTCCAATATAAATTCGTTTTAAATTCTTTACAAATCGATTTCAATTCGAATTCATTTATATTCAGATTCAATTCGAATTCATTTCTATATATTTCGAATTTCAAACCTATTCAATTTCAAATCTATTCAATTTCAAATCTATTCAATTTCAAATCTATTCAATTTTCATTGAAGAATGAATAACATCGATACAAATATCGTTCACGTCAAAATGGCGTCAATCTAACCAACACGGCTTCATATGTTTCTATTTTCAAATATTCTATTTCAAATATTTCTTTTTCGAAACAGGAATGAGGCCCAATCAATTACCATATAAAGTTAATTATATGGATTTTCTACAACGCATGTATACAATAACAACGATGAATAATCAACCATCATCCAAACTGCATTCTACACTGTATAAGCATCGAATATAAATATTCAACGCTTATAGCAGCCTGTCAGTCAATCGATCGACATACAACTAATTATTGGGATTAGTGTACGTCAAATATCATCCCAATATCCGTGTGAGGTTTCAAGCAATCAAACACAGATTTTTATTTGTGCAGTTGGGCGATGTGTAAAATTTATCGTCCACATCAATGTCCTTCAAATAGGTGTACATAAACAAACCGTACGGCTTGTAAATGAATATTTATTTATTCACATTCACGTTAAAAATTATATTTTTAACGATAAAACATTTTATTCTAACATACGAATTTCTATTCAGTTCATTCTTTAAATAAAATGATATTTTTATTTTTCTAACTTATTTTAGAAAATTTCGGCGGCATAACGGCACGATACTAGAAACGGGACAAGGCCTAGCCTTATCCCCGGTCTAGTGAAGGCCCACGCCATTCACACATCAATCAAATTCATTCATTTCACCAAACAATTCAATTTCAAATCAAATCATCTAACTAATCTATGCAACCAAACAAACAAGTCCATGGTCTGTGGACGATTGTGTCGGGTGCTACTAAGCACCGTCTGCATCCTAGTATGTAACACCCCGTATTTCAGTTAATGCTAAAATTCACTAATTGCAGAATAAATAATCTCAGATGTGAGAATTGGGGGAAACGGACTGCGTCATTGCGTTCGTCTCGGAAAAATACGCAAAATAGAGTCCGAAATTTTGTAAATCGGAGTCCGTATGGCCCAGTTATGTCCCAATGAAGTTTGCAGAAAATTCAAAGTTCAAAACAGATTTAAAATTCAGGTTTAAATTTCGAAATTGGAGCCATTGGGCGCAGGAGGGAAAAATTCCCGCCTACCTACCCAAGTCGACAGCCATGTCGACTGGGCAGTCAACTTGGCTAGGACCAAGTCGACAGCCCTGTCGACTTGGGTGTCGACAGGGGGTGCTCGGCCAGTTTAACCTGGTGCACCATTTTAGGGTTTGGGTGTGTTTTGGGCTATTCTCTAGAAGCTTCCGAGATCTGATGGTCCTAATCTAATTTAGGGTTAATCTAATGGCCTAAAACACTTGCCTAATCTATAAATACACCCTAACACTACCCTAATTCATACTAAAAATAGATTCAAGGGCCTCATGCCGTCAAATCAAAACTAGAAGGAGCCTCAACCAAATTTGAGAGGAAGTTGGCATCTCAAATCAACTCTAATCAAGTTCTAATCCACTCTAGCAACTTAATCTTCCTCAGTGGAGTGCTAATTAGTGATTTGTGAGTTCCTATGCCTTAGCAAGCAATTGCTAAACAAATTAGGATAGGATATTAGGAGGCTATGGATGTAAATGTGGATTTATGCAAGTTGTGGTTGTCATATGTTATAAGTTCATATGCAAATTTGTCTCTTTTTATGATATGATGTGTTATGCAAGTTCATATGCAAGTTTATATGCAAGTTCATATGCAAGTTTGTCTCTTTTTATGATATGCATAACATATGCAAGTTTGCCTTTATGATATGACATGATATGCAAGTTTATATGCAAGTTCATATGCAAGTTTGTCTCTTTTTATGGTATGCATAACATATGCAAGTTTGCCTTTATGATATGACATGATATGCAAGTTCATATGCAAGTTCATATGCAAGTTTGTCTCTTTTTATGATATGCATAACATATGCAAGGTTGCCTCTATGTATGACATGTTATGCAAGCTCATATGCAAGTTTATATGCAAGTTCATATGCAAGTTTATATGCAAGTTCATATGCAAGTTTATATGCAAGTTCATATGCAAGTTTGGGTTAATGACTTTTGCTAGTTGGGTTTAATGTTATGATGCAAGTTGACACCTTTTAAACCCATGTAAACGCCAACGTTGTGCTAAGATTGAACCCATTACATTTATAATGAAACTCCCCATTTATATGACATGTCATGAGAACGAATTACGTGGGAAACGATGGGGTTAATATGCATGTTAATAGAAATGTGTAAAGTTGGTATGTTTAAGCATAACATAAAATGAATGGACATAATTGGGAATTTACCTATTAAGTTAGGTCTACCCATATTATGGAGTTGGGAATTTACCTATTAAGTTAGGTCTACCCATACTATGGAATTGGGAATTTACCTATTGAGTTAGGTCTACCCATATTCTTAAAAATGTGTAATTAATTAGGGATAATTAATACAATTTATGGGGGTGATTAATTAGGTGTAATTAATCAACTAAGACACGAGGTTGGACCCTTTTGTAGCGGAAGTCTGCCCGGAACCGACCGGCAATCCAGCAGCTACAAATGATTGGCCCAATGTGAGAGGTCTTAGTCATAAATTAAATACGTGATTAAAGTAAAGACACGAGGTTAGACCCTTTTATGACGGAAGTCTGCCCGGATCCAACCGGCATATCCAGCAGTCATAAAAGATGGTCTAATGTGAGAGGTCTTTATGAGGTCATGATCTTAATTAATTAATTAAGAAACACTTAACCATATTAGCATGTAGAGGGACATGAGGGGTTAAGTGGGTGCCTTGGGTGGCATGTGGAAATCTAGTGGTTGCCTTGGGTGGCAATAGAAAATACGATTAGAATACTTAACCAAAGTGGAACATGTAATTAAAACATGATTAAAGGGTTAAGTGGTATACACTAGAAATGACAAGCTTAGGTGGGTAGCTTGTGGGGGCCCATTTCAACCAATATCCCAAACGTATCTTTGTGGGCTCGACCCAAGTCAAGGACGGGACACGCATATTGGGCTTGACTATAAGAGGCCAAAACGGGGTAGCGGTGGCAACGCGAGTCCAACGGGTTTCATATGCGTGTGTGGACCTGGGCTGGTAGGTAAGACGTTGTTGCATCGTGTAGATATAAGCCGTGCACCATTTGTTGTATCGGGTTGCCACTATGGGGAGTGATACACCCCATTGTGGGGCCAGCACGGGTATCTACGGTAGGGAGCCGATCGCTTGGGAGTAGTGGGTACACCTAGTGGAGATAGGGGCAGGCGGCACCTATGTAGTCAGCTAGGGGTACACGAAACTACTGGGTAAATTTACTAAGTCCTTGGGAGGGATCAACCTTTAAGTAGGAATGACTGGTGTGGTGCAGTGTAGTAATTATCCTTGGGTGGGTAAATGCGTCTTTATCGTTATCTTAGTTCATTCTAAGTCTGATTGGCTACTGAGTGTAGTCATCTATCCCCAGTCACACCGTACCAAGTTATATCATACCCTAATTACTTTAATGATTGCATTGTTAAAGTTATAGGACTCGCTCAGACTTATGTCTGACCCCGTTGTTTTTATCTTTTTCCCCAACCCTCTGGTTCTCAGAGTGGGCCCAGCACGAGTGGGCTTTGATCAGGCTGCTTTTATTACTCTCTTGGAGCTTGGACCCTAGATGTAGAGCTCAGCTTACCCTTTTCTTTTATGGCTATCAGTTCATGTATTGGGATTATGTATTTTTATTTTTCAGGATGGATATTTTGTACTTGACTCTTATTATGGTTTTGTGATGTAACCAAACATGTTTTACTTTCCGCTGCAATGAAATGATGTTTTAAATTTTCAAGTATTACTTATATCTGTCTTGCTGTAATTTCTTTGTTCTATATTCACTTAAAATACTCCACCGATGTTATGGCATTCCCTTAGCGAGTGACCATAGCGGGAGTGGGATGTTACACGTGGTATCAGAGCAAAGGTTACCGGAACAGATAAAATTTTTAGAAAACTATTTTTCTAAAAAAAAATTTGGAAGAGATATTTTCAAAAACATGTCTTTAAAGAGAAAAGTTTTTGAAAGAAAAGCATAATCCCCAATAGCCATATCTTTATCTTTCGAATTCTCCGTTTTGAATCTTTCCTTTTTCATTTCAGCATGTCTGAGGATCTTAACTTTCCGGAGGGTGTGACGATACCAGTATGGTATAGGAGATTGATGGAGGCTAGGGCCACCACTACGGGTCTAGCAAATGTTCCTCCACCAACCGTAGCACCCGATCTTCCTCCTCCCCCTCCTCCTCGCACGGATACTTTTGCTAAGACTTGCAAGGAATTTAAAGCTATGGGAGGGAAACCTTTTCAAGGATCAGAAACTTTTGTGGAGGCTAGAGATTGGCTTAAGGAGGTGGAAGAGTTGATAGATATCTTGGAGATGGAAGAAGGAAAGAAAGTCAAGTTAGCTGCTTGGTTAATGAAGGGAGAGGCCTCATTCTGGTGGGAGGTCACTAATGGAGAACGCCCCGTTGACTCTTGGGCGGATTTTAGGCAAAGATTTGTGGCAAAATTTCTCTCAAGGGCGGAGGAAAACTTGTATATGGAAAGATTCTTGACTCTAAAGCAAGGAAATCTCTCAGTGAAGGAATATGTCAACAAGTTTAATCAATTGGCAAGGTTTGGCCTAGACATGGTGAATACACCGGAGAAGAAGGCTTTGAGGTTCGTGAAAGGCTTGAATGAACCGATGCATGGGTTGGCTATGACTCATATCCCTATGGGGGCCACCTTTGAGAAGCTAGTTGACATGGCACTCATGCATGAAGAAGAAATGGGTCCCAATGCTAATAAGGCACCCGAGAAGAAGGGAGATCAAAAGAGACCTCAGCAACAATAGCAAAACAAAGGCGGGAAAGGCAACGGTGGCAAGGGGAAGAAGAAGTGCTTCAATTGTGGGATACCAGGCCACATAAGCAAAGATTGTCGAAAGAAGAAGAAGACTGGCTGCTATCACTGTGGCGAAGCAGGGCATCTAGTGAAGGATTGCCCTAAGAAGGGGCAAAGGACGGGATCTACCTCAGGAGGACAGGTGCAAGCTCTTATGGCACTGGGTCAGGCTAGGGGGCAAGTACAGGCTCTCGCGGTTCCACCGATTCAGGAAAGAGGTAGAACTATTTCCATTGAAAGTCTGGTTTTTCTATTTGATCATCCTGTCCGTACATTGTTTGATTCTAGCGCATCGCATTCGTTTATCTCATCATCATTAGTTGAGTCACTGCACTTAGACACCAGTCTAGTAGATGATCCCTTGGTTGTTTCAAACCCAATTGGGGGCTCCACTTATTTGTCCATGATATGTTTGGGTTTGAAGATTTCTATACTTAGCATTGAGTTTAGATGTGATGCTTTTGTTCTGGGCTTCACGGGTTATGGGTTGATTTTGGGCATGGACTGGTTATCCGGTAATGGTGCCGTTCTTGATTGTGAAAGGAGAGTTGTTAGGCTCATGACCCGCTTGGGTAACACTCTCGAGATCTCTTGTAATCCCATGGATTCTGTTATGCTAAGTTATCTTGAATCGCTTGACGCTTCGGTCGAGAGTTTGCAATCTGTTAGAGTGGTCCGGGAATACTCGGATGTGTTTGAGGAGGTGAAGGGCTTACCTCCGAAGCGGGAGATTGACTTCCGAATATATCTGGTGGATAATGCTAAACCTGTATCTTTACCAGTGCGCCACATGGCTCCTCGTGAGAGGAGGGAACTCCATAAGCAAGTAGGGGAGTTGCTTGAGAAGGGGTTCATAAGACGAAGTATATCGGAGTGGGATGCTCCAGTAGTTTTTGCTACGAAGGCGGATGGGTCCCTCAGACTTTGTGTAGACTATAGAGAACTCAACAAGCTCACAAAGAAGAATAGACACCCATTGCCGAGGATTGATGATCTTTTTGATCAGTTGGTTGGCGCTTCAGTATTTTCTCAGTTGGACTTAGCCACGGGGTTTCATCAGTTGAGGGTGGCTGAGGATAGCATAGACAAGACTGCCTTTAGGACTCCGGATGGTTTCTATGAGTGGCTGGTGATGCCATTTGGGTTGACGAACGCCCCTGCATACTTTGTTGATTTGATGAGTAGGGTGTTCAGGGAGTTCCTTAATAAGTTCGTGGTGGTCTTTGTGGATGATATCTTAGTATTTTCTAAGAGTGAAGAAGAGCATGCCCTACATCTTGGGGAGGTGTTGGAGACTCTTTGAGCACATAGCCTTAAGGCTAAATTCTCTAAATGTCACTTCTGGAGGAAGGAAGTGCGGTTCTTGGGGCACGTGGTCTCCAAGGAAGGGATAGCTGTGGATCCCGCGAAGGTAGTGTCCATCCAAGATTGGAAGGTTCCTAGAAATGCTACCGAAGTAAGAAGTTTCTTGGGGTTGGCGGGTTACTATATGAAGTTTATCAAAGACTTCGCGAAGATATCAGCCCCATTAACCCGCTTAACGAAGAAGAATCTTGTTTTCACATGGGACGTAGATTGTGATGATGTGTTCCGACGGTTAAAGAGAGCTTTAACCACTGCTCCAGTTTTAGTGTTGCCAGATGGGAGTAAGCCATTTGTTGTCTATACCGATGCTTGTGGGACAGGACTGGGCGCAGTCTTAATGCAAGAGGGAAGGGTAATAGCCTATGGTGGAAGGCAGTTGAGGGCACATGAGAAAAATTACCCTACCCATGATTTAGAGTTGGCCGCTATTGTTTTTGCGCTTAAGATTTGGCGCCATTATCTTCTTGGTGAGAGATTCGAATTGTTCACTGACCACAAATCATTGAAGTACTTGTTTTCTCAGAAGGATTTGAATTTGAGACAGCAAAGGGGGATGGAGTTCTTAGCATCCTATGATTTCGAGATAGCGTATACCCCTGGCAAGGGTAACGTGGTGGCGGACGCCTTGAGCAGAAAAAGGTTGTCCTTGAGTCCATTGTTCGTGGAACAACGAAGCTTGGAATTTATCTCGATGTTTGATTTCAGACCTTCCATTGACTATATACCCGGTTTGCTAGCATCCTTGGAGGTCAGATCTACTCTTTTGGGGCGAATTGGAGAAGCACAGAGGGACGACCCACAGTTGGTTGAGTTGGTAGAGAAGCTCATAAGGGGGGAGTCGTCCAGCCATTTGAGTAGGTACACCCTAGACGATAGGGGGTGCTTTCGTAGAGACGGTAGACTTTGTGTACCGCAAGACGAGGGTTTGAGGAAGGCTATTCTTGATGATGCACACCGTTCTAGGATGACCATTCATCCCGGTGGGGACAAGATGTACCAAGACATGAAGCGGGTTTTCTTCTGGGCCGGTATGAAGAAAGATGTAGCCGAGTATGTCGCTCGATGCTTGGTGTGCCAATAGGTGAAAGCGGAGCAAAAGAAACCAGGTGGGTTGCTTCACCCATTGGAAGTTCCGCAATGGAAGTGGGATAGCGTCTCGATGGATTTTATTGACGGGTTACCCAGATCGAGAAAGGGTAATACAGGAATTTGGGTTGTGGTAGATAGACTTACTAAAAGCGCCCATTTCATACCTGTGAAGAGCAAGAGGACCGCTCCATGGCTAGCTTCAGTATATCTTCGAGAGATAGTTCGATTGCATGGGGTACCCTCTAGCGTAGTGAGTGATCGAGATCCTATCTTCACTAGCGAGATCTGGAAAAGTTTGCAAGAAGCAGTGGGGACTCAATTATGTCTGAGCACCGCAAATCATCCTCAGACGGACGACCAGACTGAGAGGGTGAATCGTGTCCTAGAAGACCTTTTGAGGCTTTGTATCTTAGATTTTGGAGGTACATGGGAAGAGCATCTTCCATTGGTGGAGTTCGCATATAATAACAGCTTTCAGTCCAGTATCGGTATGGCTCCTTTCGAAGCTCTTTATGGAAGGCCTTGTCGATCACCTACATGTTGGTGGGAATCTACGGATAAGATCTTGCTTGGGCCTGATATGGTTAGGGAGACTTCTGAGAAGTTTGACTTGATTCGAAGAAGGATGAAAGCAGCGCAGGATAGGCAAAAATCTTATGCGGACAAGAGGAGGACGGATCTTGAGTTTGAAGTTGGGGACATGGTCTTTGTCAAAGTGTCTCCGTTACGAAATGTGGTTCGCTTTGGATCTGTTGGGAAGTTAGCACCATGGTTCGTAGGGCCATTTTCTATTAAGGAAAGGATTGGACGGATGGCATATAGAGTGGAGTTGCCCGACAGACTTAGTGGTGTACATGATGTATTCCATGTGTCACATTTGAGAAAGTGCCTACATGAGACCGCAGAGGTGGTAGAGCCGAGCTTGCTTAGAGAAGTGGAAGTAGAGCGTGATGCGACTATTCGACGGGCTCCTACTCGCATCCTTGGGTCAGAGACTAGGAAATTGAAGAATCGAGAGGTTCAGCTAGTCAAAGTACAATGGGGAGAAGATGAGGGCAACGCTACTTGGGAGACGGAAGCGAAGATGCGTTCATTGTACCCATTCCTTTTTTAGGGTATGTCTTTTAGCTTCTCCTTTATCGTTTGTCTAGTACTTATCTTATCTTTAGTATGTCCTCTCGTTAGTACTTTTGACCTTTAGATAGGGTAAACCTATGGTTGAAACATGTGTTTGAGACATGTTATGGTTGATGGATGCATATGGATGCAAGTGTTTGCTAATGGTTGCTCGTGGATGCATATACACACACTCTAGTCACTAGATCGGCTCAGTCACTTCATATTGCATATTGCATATAATTGTGTATAGGTAGCTATGTTTATGGATGTATAATGACTGTGTTATCATATGGATGATGCATTTTGGTGAATGATTGTGCACTCATGTAAATATTGTATGGGTCGATAGGGTTCTCTCGCATACATAGTGGATGCATGGCACTATCATGGTTTGCATATGTTCGTACATTAGATAGGGAACATATACACACACTTCTTGCATATGCTCATACATCATTAGAAATTGTTTTAAGGACAATGGATGCCCATGTTTGATGGATTGAGTAGATGGTTGTTTGGATGGTAGGATATGCATTCTCCTTAGCTTAGAGATTTCGGGGACAAAATCCTTTAAGGAGGGGAGAATGTAACACCCCGTATTTCAGTTAATGCTAAAATTCACTAATTGCAGAATAAATAATCTCAGATGTGAGAATTGGGGGAATGGGATGCGTCATTGCGTTCATCTCGGAAAAATACGCAAAATAGAGTCCGAAATTTTGTAAATCGGAGTCTGTATGGCCCAGTTATGGCCCAATGAAGTTTGTAGAAAATTCAAAGTTCAAAACAGATTTAAAATTCAGGTTTAAATTTCGAAATTGGAGCCATTGGGCGCAGGAGGGAAAAATTCCCGCCTACCTACCCAAGTCGACAGCCATGTCGACTGGGCAGTCGACTTGGCTAGGACCAAGTCGACAGCCCTGTCGACTTGGGTGTCGACAGGTGGTGCTCGGCCAGTTTAACCTGGTGCACCATTTTAGGGTTTGGGTGTGTTTTGGGCTATTCTCTAGAAGCTTCCGAGATCTGATGGTCCTAATCTAATTTAGGGTTAATCTAATGGCCTAAAACACTTGCCTAATCTATAAATACACCCTAACACTACCCTAATTCATACTAAAAATAGATTCAAGGGCCTCATGCCGTCAAATCAAAACTAGAAGGAGCCTCCACCAAATTTGAGAGGAAGTTGGCATCTCAAATCAACTCTAATCAAGTTCTAATCCACTCTAGCAACTTAATCTTCCTCATTGGAGTGCTAATTAGTGATTTGTGAGTTCCTATGCCTTAGCAAGCAATTGCTAAACTAATTAGGATAGGATATTAGGAGGCTATGGATGTAAATGTGGATTTATGCAAGTTGTGGTTGTCATATGTTATAAGTTCATATGCAAATTTGTCTCTTTTTATGATATGATGTGTTATGCAAGTTCATATGCAAGTTTATATGCAAGTTTGTCTCTTTTTATGATATGCATAACATATGCAAGTTTGCCTTTATGATATGACATGATATGCAAGTTTATATGCAAGTTCATATGCAAGTTTGTCTCTTTTTATGATATGCATAACATATGCAAGTTTGCCTTTATGATATGACATGATATGCAAGTTCATATGCAAGTTCATATGCAAGTTTGTCTCTTTTTATGATATGCATAACATATGCAAGGTTGCCTCTATGTATGACATGTTATGCAAGCTCATATGCAAGTTTATATGCAAGTTCATATGCAAGTTTATATGCAAGTTCATATGCAAGTTTATATGCAAGTTCATATGCAAGTTTGGGTTAATGACTTATGCTAGTTGGGTTTAATGTTATGATGCAAGTTGACACCTTTTAAACCCATGTAAACGCCAACGTTGTGCTAAGATTGAACCCATTACATTTATAATGAAACTCCCCATTTATATGACATGTCATGAGAACGAATTACGTGGGAAACGATGGGGTTAATATGCATGTTAATAGAAATGTGTAAAGTTGGTATGCTTAAGCATAACATAAAATGAATGGACATAATTGGGAATTTACCTATTAAGTTAGGTCTACCCATATTATGGAGTTGGGAATTTACCTATTAAGTTAGGTCTACCCATACTATGGAATTGGGAATTTACCTATTGAGTTAGGTCTACCCATATTCTTAAAAATGCGTAATTAATTAGGAATAATTAATACAAATTATGGGGGTGATTAATTAGGTGTAATTAATCAACTAAGACACGAGGTTGGACCCTTTTGTAGCGGAAGTCTGCCCGGAACCGACCGGCAATCCAGCAGCTACAAATGTTTGGCCCAATGTGAGAGGTCTTAGTCATAAATTAAATACGTGATTAAAGTAAAGACACGAGGTTAGACCCTTTTATGACGGAAGTCTGCCCGGACCCAACCGGCATATCCAGCAGTCATAAAAGATGGTCTAATGTGAGAGGTCTTTATGAGGTCATGATCTTAATTAATTAATTAAGAAACACTTAACCATATTAGCATGTAGAGGGACATGAGGGGTTAAGTGGGTGCCTTGGGTGGCATGTGGAAATCTAGTGGTTGCCTTGGGTGGCAATAGAAAATACGATTAGAATACTTAACCAAAGTGGAACATGTAATTAAAAGCTGATTAAAGGGTTAAGTGGTATACACTAGAAATGACAAGCTTAGGTGGGTAGCTTGTGGGGGCCCATTTCAACCAATATCCCAAACGTATCTTTGTGGGCTCGACCCAAGTCGAGGACGGGACACGCATATTGGGCTTGACTATAAGAGGCCAAAACGGGGTAGCGGTGGCAACGCGAGTCCAACGGGTTTCATATGCGTGTGTGGACCCGGGCTGGTAGGTAAGACGTTGTTGCATCGTGTAGATATAAGTCGTGCACCATTTGTTGTATCGGGTTGCCACTATGGGGAGTGATACACCCCATTGTGGGGCCAGCACGGGTATCTACGGTAGGGAGCCGATCGCTTGGGAGTAGTGGGTACACCTAGTGGAGATAGGGGCAGGCGGCACCTATGTAGTCAGCTAGGGGTACACGAAACTACTGGGTAAATTTACTAAGTCCTTGGGAGGGATCAACCTTTAAGTAGGAATGACTGGTGTGGTGCAGTGTAGTAATTATCCTTGGGTGGGTAAATGCGTCTTTATCGTTATCTTAGTTCATTCTAAGTCTGATTGGCTACTGAGTGTAGTCATCTATCCCCAGTCACACCGTACCAAGTTATATCATACCCTAATTACTTTAATGATTGCATTGTTAAAGTTATAGGACTCGCTCAGACTTATGTCTGACCCCGTTGTTTTTATCTTTTTTCCCAACCCTCAGGTTCTCAGAGTGGGCCCAGCACGAGTGGGCTTTGATCAGGCTGCTTTTATTACTCTCTTGGAGCTTGGACCCTAGATGTAGAGCTCAGCTTACCCTTTTCTTTTATGGCTATCAGTTCATGTATTGGGATTATGTATTTTTATTTATCAGGATGGATATTTTGTACTTGACTCTTATTATGGTTTTGTGATGTAACCAAACATGTTTTACTTTCCGCTGCAATAAAATGATGTTTTAAATTTTCAAGTATTACTTATATCTGTCTTGCTGTAATTTCTCTGTTCTATATTCACTTAAAATACTCCACCGATGTTATAGCATTCCCTTAGCGAGTGACCATAGCGGGAGTGGGGTGTTACATAGTATATATATATATAACTAGAAAAAGAAATTGAAAGGTGAGAAATTCTCACCGATAGCTATCCAATCATCTTGACTCTTTCTTTGCAGAAGTCTTCGTCGTTTTCGCATTTTTGTCATCTTCGTTGCTGTAGCCAGTACATATGTAAAATTCGAATTTTACTTTGTTATTCAATATATAAAAATCGAATTCTTACTTCGCTATATGGATAAAAATTATATTTTCACAACGATGTTATATAGATAAAAATTATATTTTTATCACGCTATTTTTCATATAACGATTTTGGCATTTATACATATAAAGATTTTGCCTTTTTACATATAAAGATTTCGCCTTTTTACATATAAAGATTTCGCCTTCTTACATATAAAGATTTCGCCTTTTTACATATAAAGATTTCGCCTTCTTACATATATCATTATAAAAATCACATTTTTATTTTTCTACACATATAAAGATGATATTTTTAATATTCCTATCATGTAAAAATTATATTTTTAATTCTCTACCTAACCAAAAATCATATTTTTACATCGTCTATATGGTAAAGTTTATATTTTTAATACTTTAAAAATATAAAAATCATATTTTTGTTACTTTAAATATATAAAGATCATATTTTCAACATAAAAATCCTATCTTTAATATAAATAAAACTGATTCTTTTCCTAATTTATTTACGCTATGCTTATATATAAAAACCTAGTTTTTATACTTTATAAAATAAATAAAAACAGTTTCATTAACATGGATAATTAACAAAAGAAAATAACAGCAAAAACTTACTTTTCTACATCGCTAGAAAGGAGGGAGAAAGTAGCTGTTGGCCGGGAAGGGGAGGCGCTAGGTGTTAACAGCGGGTGGCGCAGGTTTTCTCGAGTAGAAGAGGAGGGAGGAGCGGAGAAGAAGGAAGAAGGGGGAATGGAAGCGGCGGTGGCTGAGGGAAGGGGTGCGGGGGTTGGACGAGGTCGGTGGATGGAGGGGGGGCGGCGGCTGCGTCGTCGATGGCTCGCTGGTGGGGGGGCGACCTCGAAACGGACGTGGAGGGAGGGAGGGGTTCGGGGATGAGGGCGGTGATCGATTGGGGGGCGCGCCAGCCTCTGGCGGCGGTGACAGGGGTTTTCCCCTTTTCCGTCGTCTCTTTCTTTTTTTTCCTTTCTTTTTGAAAACTAATTGAAAATATCGGGGGGGAGGGCTGATTAAGGAGAAGGGGAGAATTTTTTTTTTTAATTTTTAATTATTTTATTTTGCAAATAGTTGACTTTTACATACGACCTCGAAACGAGGCCCGCCGCCTGTCGTCCATAGCGTTTCACCCCCATTCCGAACACAATGGGATATGTATCGTAGGCTGATTCGATCGTTTCGATCAGTTTCCGTTAAATTCATATTTAAATCATTATATTAAATTTTAAATGCACATCTCAATATACCGGGGCCACATACTAACTCTATAAATTGCAGAAAAATATTTTCTAGCTTCGTATTGACGATACGGTCCTAACAAAACTAGTTTCGTCGAAATCCGAGGTCGTTTGCAAAATTTCCATTTTTAAGGGCTTGAATTCCATAGTGACTATTCAGAATTTTCAACTGGACATATCTTTTGATTCCCGCTATGAAATTTTGATTTTTCGGATTCATTGGAAAGATAGTCATAATTAGATCCCATTATTTTTGTTTCACTAAAATCCGGATTGTTTTGCACCCGGTACATTCAATTGAAGTTTGAAATCGAATTATCGAACTACCGCGCCATTTTCAATTCCTTTTGTAATTATAAATAATTATTTATATTCTAACGACGAACTATATAATATATACGTTCGATTTATATTCAGAATAAATTTCTCGTCATTATTATTTAAAATAATTCATTTTAAATAATCAAAATTCGTTAAAATTGCCAAAATAAAAATTTTAATCTGGCCCAGATTTTCGGGGTTATTACATCTTTTTATAGAAGTTTAGGTTAGTTTAGGCCATAGGGTTAACCCTAATTCAGATCTGAGCCATTAAAATCCGTCACCAGCCCTAAAGCATGTCTTGAGGAACAAGTCAGGTGCACCCAGGCCAAACTGGCCGACCACCCAAGTCGACAGGGGTGTCGACTGGGCAGTCGACACCACCTGGGGTGTGTCGACTCCCAAGTCGACTCCCCAGTCGACTTGGGGGTGGCGGGAATTTTCCCGCCTGTCCTGCTTGGCTGAATTTGAATTCTGAATTCAAATTTGAACTGTTTTTGAACTTGAAATTTTATGAAAACTTTGACGGGCCATAACTTGGTCATACGGACTCCTATTTCAAAAACTCGGACTCTATTTCGCGTATTTTTCCGAGACGAACGCAATGGCACAGCCCATTTCCCTTGATTTAGATTTTATCATTTAATTCTGCCTTGATTTATGTTATAACTTGTTATTCAAGATACGGGTTGTCACATTCTCCCACCTTAAAGTATTTCGTCCCCGAAATCTTCAAGTTAGGAAGAACATATCCTACCATCCATCATCCATCTACTCAAAACATCATCCACGTGCAGTCATTGTCCTTAAAAGATTCTAAATGCTGTACGATTATATGCGAAAGGTGCGTGTATATGTACTTATCTGATGCGAAAATCAAGCGGTTACTGATTCAGTAAACCTCCTTAATGCAAAGTATGTTAGTGAAATGAGTCCATATGTATGCAAATTCTTAACATAATTCATAATCTCTACATGAGTACACATAACATTCATCCATATGCAACATCCACGTGATAACATAACAAGTTTCAGCCATGAGCAAGTATAAGCACTCATGCATATGCAATATGAAAGTGTGTGAGCCGATCTTAGTGCCTAATGTGTATCATGTATCCACGAGTATCTACTTGCAAACACTTGCAACCACTTGCAACCACTTGCAAACATCAAGCATAACATGTTTCAAATACATGTTTCATCCAAAGGGTTTCTACCTAAGGTTCTCATGACAAGGTTAACGAGATAACAAGATAAACATGGGTAGCAAAAGAAAGATATGATAACTAGGAAAAGAGATTGAGAATGTACCCTCAAAAAGAAATGGATAAAGCCCACGCATCTTCTCCTCGGTTTCCCAAGTTGCATCTTCATCGACTTCGCTCCACTGAACCTTTACTAACTTGACTTCTCGAATCCTCAGCTTCTTGATCTCCGTTCCCAAGATACGAATCGGAGCTCGCCTCAAAGTTGCCTCTTTTTCTACCTCCACGTCTTCAAGAATGCTAGGTTCAACCACCTCAGCGGACTCATGTAGGCACTTTCGGAGATGCGAGACATGGAAGACATTATGCACTCCGGCCAGCTTCTCGGGCAATTCCACCTTATAAGCCATCTTCCCAATTCTCTCTATGATAGGGAAGGGTCCTACGAACCTTGATGCCAGCTTCCCAACGGCTCCAAAAAGAACCACATTACGCAAAGGAGAAACCTTCACGAAAACCATATCTCCAGCTTCGAATTCCAAATCTGTCCTTCGCTTGTCAGCATAGGATTTCTGTCTGTCTTGGGCCGTTTTCATCTGTTTTCTCACCAATTCAACTTTCTCGGATGTGTCCCGTATCATATCGGGCCCAAGTATAAGCCTATCTGTTGTCTTCAACCAACAAGCTGGTGACCTACACGGCCTCCCATACAAAGCTTCAAATGGTGCCATCCCTATGCTTGCTTGGTAGCTGTTATTATAAGCAAACTCTATGAGAGGAAGGTGGTCTTCCTAAGTGCCACCAAAGTCAAGAATGCATAGCCTCAACAGATCTTCTAGTACCCTATTCACCCTTTCGGTCTGACCATCCGTCTGTGGGTGATAGGCTGTACTTAGATTCAATCGCGTACCCATCGCTTCTTGCAAACTATTCCAGAACTGGCTAGTGAAGATTGGGTCACGATCGCTAACTATGCTAGAAGGAACTCCATGAAATCGCACTATCTCTCGAAGATGAACAGATGCTAGCCATGATGTGGCCCTCTTGATCTTCAACGGAACAAAGTGAGCACTCTACGTAAGTCTATCAACTATGACCCATATCCCATAAAGCCCAAATAGTTTGGTCAACTTAATGGACATCCTCACCCCAACTATATAGGCGAGTCATACTCCTTATGGGGTTTGCAATTGAACTAAGATTGAGAATAGGACCGAGAGGATATACTTAAAAGATAGCATGCGAGTAAGCTCTACAGAATAATAGGGATCAAGGATATACTCTTAGAAAGAGATGTAATGCGCATATCTAGTCTTCAATCTTCTAAGCCGCATTTTCTTGAGCTTAATCCTATCGTGCCTTGACCGTCTTTTAACTTCACAATTTCGTAGTTCTTAATTCTTATTCCCAAAATATGAGTTAGATCTCATTTCACCGTTGCCTCTCATTCCACTTCCACTTATTCTTTTCCTAAAATAATTGGCTTCCACATAACTGCGTGCTCATGGTTTCCCGCAAGCTTTACAAAATTTGTTAGTGAATCCTGGACCTCGTTTACATACTATACGGTATCCCACGCAGAAGAACTATCTCTTAAAAACCAGTTCCAATCCACGTTGCCAAATGTACTTACTAGGGTGATTTCTCTAACCCATGCTTAAGTGAAATGGACTATCCGCCTTAATGGCGAACACTACTCGATTGGATTACAAATTTCCAATAAAGGTGCCAAGGGATTCTAGGTAACTAATCATGACGGAACCCTAAAGGTCACATGAGATTTCGAGGGTATTACCGAGGCGAGTCATGAGCCTTGCAACCCTATGTTCAAAATCAAGAATGGCTCCATAATTGGACAACCAATCCATGCCCAAAATCAACCTGTATCCCATAAACCCGAGAACCTAAGCATTACACATGAATTCTACGCTCATGATAGAGATTTTCAAATCCATACAAATCACAGGTAGATGGACGGAACCCCCAATTGGATTTGAAACACTAACGGGACCTCAACTAGACTAGTACTTAGGTGCAAACTTTCAACAAGATCAGAAATAAAACTATGCGGCGCGCCAGAATCAAATAAGCTACGAACAGGGAAATTAGAAATGTAAACATGACTTTCTATAGAAGCACTACCTCGATCAAAAGCTGGAAGAGCGAGGAGAGCCTGCAACTGCCCTCCAGAGGGTCCTGCTCGCTGAGTTTGCCTTTTCCCTCGCTTTTTCGGGCAATCCTTGCTATAGTGTCCAGACTCTCCACAATGAAAGCATTCTCCCAACTTCCTCTTCTTCTTCCTACAATCTTTGGCTATGTGTCCAACGATCCCACAGAACTTGCACTTCCTTGTCTCCCTGGTCTTGTTGTCATTGCGGTTGTTGTTGTCCTTGCTTCCTTTCTTGGAATCTACCTTCTTGCCTTGAGACTCATTCAACTTGACTTCCTTCTTACTACTCTTATCTTCCTCTTGAAGCAGGGCCATATTTACCAAACTCTCGAAGGTCGCCCCCATGGGTATGTGATACATGGCCAAACCGTGCAATGGTTCGTTCAATCCTAGAGCAAAGTGTAGGGCCTTCTTCTGAGCTGTGTTAACCAGGTCTAGACCGAACCGAGCAAGTTGATTAAACGTATCCACGTATTCCCTAACTGTCATGTCCCCTTGCTTTAGAGATAGGAACCTCTCCATATGAAGGTTCTCTTCTGTCGATGATAGAAACCTCAGTCCAAACCTTCTCCTAAAGTCATCCCAAGTCTGAATTGGCCTAGTAGTGGTGGTGACTACCCACCAATATGCAGCTTCCCCTTTCAACAGCCATACCGCTAACAGAACTTTCCTACGGTCTTCTATATCAAAGATAGCAAAGAGGTCTTCAGTTTCCTTTAACCAGTTTCTTGCCTCAACAAAAGTCTCCGTCCCTATAAAATTCTTGCCACCCATCGCCTTAAATTCCTTGCAAATCTTCGCGAAATCCGTTTGCGGATGCTGAGGAGGAGGAGGAGCAACCCCAGCTACGGGAGGAGGAGGAATGTTAGCCACGGGGGAAGGAGGAGGAACGTTCGCGTGGCCGGCCTCATACGCCCTTGCCTCCATGTACCTTCTAAACCAAATAGGTACTGGTACGCCCTCCAGAATGGCAAAATTATCAGCCATACTGAAATGAAGAAAAAGATAGATTGAGAACGAGGAAACAGAGGATAGTGCTAATGGCTTTTGGGGAATAGCCTTTTTAAAATAAACTAGACTTTTCTTGGAAAATACTTAATTGGTTTTGAAAATAGTTTTTCAAAAGGTAAGTTTTAAAAACCTTTTGCTCAAATCTTGTAAACCTTATGCTCTGATACCAAATGTAACACCCTACCTCCGCCAGGGTCACTCTTGCAAGTACACTGGCTTTGGAGGGGTGTTGGTCAAGGTAAACATGCATGAAGATATCACAAGATAGAACATATGAGTAAAACAGAGTAAATAAAGCAGCGGATAAAATAACTATTTCAAAACCATAGTCAAGTTACATCAAAGTACTTAGTTATCATTTTCCCAACAAAACAAAGTCTAGAAAAACATAAACTGAAAAATAACATAAGTAAAGTATTCACCAAAGATAACTGTAGTGTCGCTATAGAAAAGCTCAAGTCCAAACCGTACATGAGCTATCCAGTAAGCAAGCTAAAGATCCAAGCAAGGTGCTAGTATTCCCACCCTGAGAACCTTGGGGGGGAGAAACGGAAGAAAAGAGGCGAAAGAAAACGGGTCAGTCAAAAAGACTGGTAAGTCCTACCTACTATTAGTATAAAAACTAATAAAGTTAACTGGACATGTAAAACAGAGATGAGACATAGGATGATAACTGGCATGGTGAAAAGTTAACAAGATAGATCAAGTGTGGCATCGCATATACAAGGTTAAGTTGCACCAAGTGTACTAGTATTCTAATCCATGTCAAGTATAAACAAGAAATGATCCCTTAGCCCAATGTTGGGCCAAACTCAAGAGATGACCTAAATCAAGGTCCAACTACTCAGTCTAGTCGATCGGCTCCCTATAAGCCTAACTCGTCGTGTATCGGTGTCATACGGCCTAATCATGGAATGTAGTTAACTGTGCAAGGTCCACCCTAGGGTGTATCCAGCCCTAAGGTGTAAACCCCAGACACAATTCAAGCACGCACAGTCTAAACCTACCGGTGCCTATGTTCAACTCCGGACTTAATGTGCACGACCATGGTCCGCCTGAACTTAACTGGTGCACTACTCAGCCGTCTCTTTTGGTCTCTTACAATCAGTCAGTAATCGTGCCCCAGCCTAGCCTAGTCCAGGGTATCCAGATACTCCCTAGTAGGTTACTGCTGAAAAGGACCACGTAACTAGGATTTTAAATGGGTTAAGTGTGGTTAACCCTATCCTAACCATGTATTGAGTTGGTCAAGTGTATCCAAGCAGTTCATGACTTAACCCTATCAATACGTCGTGTTCAACTGGTTAAGTATATTCAAGTAGTCCATGACTTAACCCTACCAATCCATCGTGTTTAATTGGTTAAGTATTCAAGTAGTCCATGACTTAACCCTACCATGTGGCATTAATTAACTTAATGCACCCCAACCTCTCACATTAGACTTTGTTGTGGTTACTAGTTAAGCCGGGTGGGTCCGGGTAGCTTTACACCACAACCTAGTCTAACCTCGGGTTTTAAGTGCAATGTGACCAACTACTCATATTGGGTCCTATTGCTTGTAGCCACTAGTTAAGCTGGTCGGTTCCGGGTAGATTTATGCTACAAACTCAACCCAACCTCGAGTTGGCCACTTTCATGTTTTCTACATGTCATGTCCACGTTCATGTTTTCAAGCATCATCACATGTCATATTTTCCAAGTCATGTTTCATGTCGTTTAAGTTTACCCATAACGTAACCCCATCGCACGTAAGTTCGCATCAACATAAATAGATCCAAAACGGGGGGACATAAGAATATGACAAGGTGGGCATAAGATGGCAAAGTCTATCTCAAGTTAAACATGGTGATATTTGAGGCCAAAGGGGCTTCAACATACTAACATATGGCCTCAACATGTATGATAGCATAAAAGGTGACTTGGCCTCAAACATATCAAATAGCAAGCATACATAATAGCATAAGGGTGATTTGGCCACAAGCATGCATAATAGCATAAGGGTGATTTGGCCACAAGCATGCATAATAGCATAAGGGTGATTTGGACACAAGCATGCATAATAGCAAATATGGTGGTAGCATGGTAATAGTTGACATAGGGTGACAATCCTAACTTGTGCATAGCAAATAGGTTCAATATCATCATATGCATGTCAAGGAACATGAGGGGTTAAGGTTTGTTAACATGCATAAGACATAATCCATTTCATTGCATTTTTTTCCCAAGGTCAACATGAATGGTACTAGGTTCATGATAGGTCCACAATCATAAATCAAGAGAGGCATGAATAGATCTATGCATACAATGATAGGTACTTAGGTCCAATTCAAATCTACACATGTATGGCATTAAACTTAGCAAATAGGTGATACATGGTCATAGATGGCATAGGATGATAACTTGCGATTCGCAAAAAACATCATATGCAAGATAACATAAGGGTTATGAGAGTTTCTATGTTGCTTTATGCAACACTTCAAATCAAAGCTCATAGCTTTCTATGCACAAAGTCAAGGTGATAGCTTTACAAACATGCATAGAATAAATCTATGCATAACATGATAGAATCAAAGCACAAATCATACTTAGGCCCAAACTCAAACTTGAAACATGTCATATTTAACTTCATAGTTAGAATCTAAGAGTAGAATAGGGCTTACAATGCTATGAAGACTATAAAATAAAACAAGATTGAGACGAAGCCACACTAGCAACACTAAAAAAACCCAAATGAATACAAGCTCCAAGTTGTCTTGAGAAACAAGAAGCTCCTTTGATTTGTATGTAGAAAGATCCTTGTTTTGATGAAGAAAGGGGGCTCTTTTACTAGCTTAGAACACTCAAACTTTCATGAAGAGGATGGAGGCCATGATATGAAGATGGAGGCCATGATCAAGGAGCATTTTGGCATAACCTAGTTGTAGGATTGATTTGTGTGGGTTTAGGCTAGGTCTTAGGGTCTTTTTATAGAAGTTTAGGTTAGTTTAGGCCATAGGATTAACCCTAATTCAGATCTGAGCCATTAAAATCCTTCACCAGCCCTAAAGCATGCCTTGAGGAACAAGTCAGGTGCACCCAGGCCAAACTGGCCGACCACCCAAGTCGACAGGGGTGTCGACTGGGCAGTCGACACCACCTGGGGCGTGTCGACTCCCCAGTCGACTTGGGGGTGGCGGGAATTTTCCCGCCTGTCCTGCTTGGCTGAATTTGAATTCTGAATTCAAATTTGAACTATTTTTGAACTTGAAATTTTCTGAAAACTTTGACGGGCCATAATTTGGTCATACGGACTCCGATTTCCGAAAACTCGGACTCTATTTCGCGTATTTTTCCGAGATGAACGCAATGGCATAGCCCGTTTCCCTTGATTCAGATTTTATCACTTAATTCTTCCTTGATTTATGTTATAACTTGTTATTCAAGATACGGGTTGTTACAACTCGGATCTGGAAAAAGGGGTCAGATCGACCCCTAGGTCGACTTCCCAGTCGACCTGGACATGGGGAGGTCGACACCCCAGTAGAATCCCCAGTCGACCTGGTTGGGGGGAGGTTGACTCCCCAGTCGACCTGGGTATATGGGCGGGAATTTTCCCGCCCGCCTTCTCTTGGTTTGAATTTTGAATTTTCTGGCTTTATTTTCGAGCAATTTTATTTTATTCAAATTCCTGAAACTTCTGAGGGTCATAACGTGGTCATACAAACTCCGATTTTCGAAAAATCGGACTCGATTCCATGCAGAATTTCGAGACGAACGCAATGGCGCAACTCGTTTCCCTTGGTTCTTATTTTAAAATTTAATTCTGCCTTGATTTATGGTTATAACATGTTATTAAAATACGGGTTGTTACACCCATTCTTTATTATTTAATCGTAATTCCATCTTATATTATCGCCACAAATTATCGTTGTTTACTTATTAACTTAGTTCACTAACTAAGGTTTAATAATAAGTCCCTTTCCCATTTGTAACACTTATGTTATAACTTCCACTTGTCCCTAGGACAAGTCTACCTAATATATTTTTCCTGTTCATACATGTTAATTCCCCAGACCTCTCACATTAAGTCAACCACTTGTGGATGCTGGATATGTCGGGCGGCTCCGGGCAAACTTAAACCACAAGTTTAGACTTAACCTCATGTCATGGTGTTGTTATGCATTAGACCCCTAACATTAGATTAACCACTTGTGATCGCTGGATATGTCGAGTGGCTCCAGGCAGACTTATACCACAAGTGCAATCTAACCTCACGTCTAAGCGTTATTACGGTTCCATTATTTTAGGCCTATTCATATTAATTTATTCCCTAAATAAATTATAGATTTTCATGCCCCTTTTCAATTCATATTTTATTATGCTCCATATGCTCTTTTTTTCCAAGTAATAAATCAAGGCATATATATATATATTGCACAAACCCATATCCACATATTTTCCAATTTATGCCCCAAGTTCATATTCACCCATTTCAATACAAGTTATACCCATATCCATATTCACATATTTTCCAATGTATGCCTAAAATTCATATTCAAATATGTTCTAATTTATGTCCCAAATCAATATTTACACATGTTCCAATTTATACCCAAATTCACAATTACATATGTTCCGATTTATGCCTAATTTCATTTTTTTTCCCAACGATTACCAATTTTCCACATTCGCATATTTCAGCTTTAGGCCTAGGCTCGAAGGTAGCCTGGCTACAAAAATAAAAAGGGAAAAAATAGAAAGAAGAGATTCAAAACTGGCATAATGATGAATCAATAATAAACTGACAGAAATAGGCATAAAACTGAATAGATATATTATGACAAGATTTTACGTGGTGGCGGTATGAACATATAAAGGCAGATCTGATAATTATGTCATAATAGAATTTGTTTAGGCATAGATCCAATATCCAATTTTTATATACATTTCATGATTACCAATTAAATATTTAGATCTAAAAATAACATGAACTCATAGTGAATAGATCTAAGGAAATGGAACCAAATAACTGAGAAGAACGCGTTGGATTTGTTGTTGTAGCAATCGTTGAATTTGCTGAATTGGATTTGGAGAAGATTAGGCTATTTACGTTGCAGCAGAGCTCCGCCGTCGCCACCATTTTTTTAGATGAATAAAACCTAGGTTTAGGATCCTTTATATAGCCTAGAATCAACGAACATGGCTAAAAAAGGTGCTCACGTTCAGAAATAAGAATTCTTCCTCGGACCCAGAAGGGGGGTCGACCCCCCTTGATGAGGTCGACTCCCATGGGCGGGAATCTTCCCGCTCACCCCAAAATTCACGATTTTTGAAATTTGAACTAAAAATTTGATTTTCTGGACCCTATATATATATAATCTCTTTCGTGTATACAAACTTCAAACCTTAATGATTTCTTCATACGAAGTCCGTTTTATGCAAACTTGGTGTCTATCTTGACCAGAATTCCGGGACAGACACAATGGCACGGTCCGTTTTACTTATTTCTGAATATTTAATTAATTTTTCCTTAATTCATTGTTAACCGTGTATTTCAAATTAATTATTCTTTAATTTGTCATCTTGAGGGTCATTTAAAATTATGGGGTACTACAGTTAACCGAGAAGATGTCGAGTGTGCACAATGTTTTCCATTTGTCGTTTCTATGGAAGTGTGTGCATGATTCGAATGTGGTGGTATCTCCGGAACAATACGAAGATCTAGAAGTAGGGTTTGTAGATACGAGACCTTGTAAGCCGCTTCGCGTTCTGGGGAATAACATGAAACAACGTAGGAGGAAGACAGTTAAGCTAGTCAAGGTGCAGTGAAGCGGGGATGATGACGATTGTAAATGGGAAATGGAAGATAGAATAATGACGATCCATCCAGAACTCTTCGTTGGTATGACCCATTAATGTCATTCACCTTACACCACTGTAACTTGTATTATTCGTTAGAATTCCGCATGCTAGCTTAAGGCTAGGGATGCATGGCTTGATGGATGCTAGTTTGGATGGTAAAATTGGCTACATCTGGATAGGAGGCATGCGGGATTGTTTCTGGTTGCTTGTTATTGCTTGGAATTTCGGGGCCGAAATTCTTAGGAATGGGAGAATGTAACGACCCTCATTTTTCGTATTAGAGGATTGTAAAATATTTTTATTTTATTTCCTGAACCTCGGATCATTCTCACATTTTGATATGATGGCTATGGGGATCTGATACATGTCCATAATTTTTACCAATTTTGTAACAACCCGTATTTTCAATAACCTGTAATAATGTAAATCGAGGCAGAATTTAATGTAAAAAACTGAATCAAGGGAAACGGGCTATGCCATTGCGTTCGTCTCGGAAAAATACGCGAAATAGAGTCCGAGTTTTCGAAAATCGGAGTCCGTATGACCCAGTTAAGGCCCATGGAAGTTTTCAGAAATTTCCATAATAAAAACAGATTTAAATTTAATTTAAAAACAAGGGTTAGGACAAACTGGCGCAGGCGGGAAAATTCCCGCCAGGACCCGCATGTCGACAGGCCTGTCGATAGGGTCCCTAGGGTGTCGACAGCCCTGTCGACAGGGGGTGCCCGGGCTGTTTGGCCTGGTGCACCATTTCTGATTTGGGCTTGGTTGTGTGGCTTGGTTCTAGAGAGTTCCGAGATCTGATGGACCTAATTCAACCTAGGGTTAATCCTAAGGCTAATATCACTCTAATCTTCTATAAATAAGACCCTAATCCTACCCTAAAACCTCATTATTCATTCTAGCAACCAAACTATGCCAAATTGATTTCTCAAATGGCCTCCACCTAAAAACCCTAGCCTCCAACCTCTTCATTAATCATTCCTATGAAGATTATGATGTTCATACAAGCATTTCTAAGTTGTATGAATGATCATTAGCTTGCACACATCATCAAGTTGCAAGTTTTATTTGCTAAGCTAGAGTTTTTGGGATTTTTGTTAATTGGAGCTTTGTTTTGGGTTTTTATATGCTTGCATAAAGGGCTACTCAATCTTTATTAGTGGATTTGTGTCTTCATAATATTTGTAAGCCCTCTTACCTTCATTTTAGAAACTCTAAAGTTAATATGTGATGAAAGTTGGGATTTATGCATGTTTAATAAGTTATGCATGCTTATGCGAGTTCACTATGCTATGATATGCATGTTTAATAAGTTATGCATGCTTATGCGAGTTCACTATGCTATGTTATGCATGTTTAATAAGTTATGCATGTTTATGCAAGTTCACTATGCTATGTTATGCATGTTTAATAAGTTATACATGTTTATGCAAGTTCACTATGCCATGATTTGCAAGTTTAACAAGTTATGCATGCTTATGCGAGTTCACTATGCCATGATTTGCAAGTTTAACAAGATATGCATGTTTATGCAAGTTCACTATGCCATGATTTGCAAGTTTAACAAGTTATGCATGTTTATGCAAGTTCACTATGCTAAGTTATGCAAGTCCAACATGTTATGCATGTTTATTATGATATGTAAGATTCATCATGTATGTTGTGCCAAGTTCCCTCTTCCTATCCTTTATGCGTTATGACGAATATGTAAGCGATGGAATGACGTTGGGGGGTTTGGGTAAAAACTTAAATACATGAAAATATAAGATTGGGAATTTACCTATTAAGTTAGGTCTACCCCTTGGGAATTTACCTATTAAGTTAGGTCTACCCAAGTATTTGTTAAATTTGGAATGATGTTTTGAAAGTGGACATGACACTTAGAAAACATAAGTGTGGCCAACTCGAGGTTGGGTTGAGTTTGTAGCATAAATCTACCCGGAACCGACCGGCTTAACTAGTGGCTACAAGCAATAGGACCCAATGTGGGTAGTTGGTCATGTTGCACGTGAGACCCGAGGTTAGACTAAGTTGTGGTGTAAACCTACCCGGACCCGCCCGGCCTAACTAGTAACCACAACAAGGTCTAATGTGAGAGGTTGGGTGCATTGAATTAATTAATGCCTCATGATTAAGGTTAAGTCATGGCCCACTAATACTTAACCAATTTTGGGGAAATACAAGGGATTAAATGGGGTTAAGTGGTGAACTGTTGGTTACACTTAACTAAATTAATCCATGATTAGTGAGGGGTTAAACCACACTTAACCCTCTTAGAAAACCCTAGCAACGTGGTCTGTTCCAGCAGTAATCCCAGTTGGGTATCATTCACAACCCTAGAGGACTAGGCTAGGGCGGGGGCACGATTACTGGACGGATGTAAGCGACCAAAGCGACGGATGAGTGGTACAGCGGTGCGGGTCCAGGCGGGCTACGGACGTGCACGTAGTCCGGTGTTGGACAAACTCGAGGCACGGGTACCAGTAGGTTTAGACTGTGCATTATTGCTTAGCTGTCTGGGGTTGGCACCCGAGGGCTTGATACACCCGAAGGTGGGCCCGGCACAGTCTGACTACAACCATATGTGGGCCGTATGGGCACCAACACTTAACGTGTTAGGTTTATAGGGAGCCGATCGACTAAACCGTTGGGCTGGACCTTGTATTAAGGTCACTTCGTGTTATTGGGCCAAAGTTTTGGGCTAAGGGATCAATACCTGTTAAGTTAGTTTGCTAGTACACTGTGGTGCAAAGCTTAATCTTCTTTATGTGATGACACCTTTATCTATTGCCAGTATGTTCATCTCAGTTTCCATCATGATGTTAACTTTATTAGTTTATAGACTGATCGTAGTAGGGCTTACCAGTCTTTTTGACTGACCTGTTTTCGTTCGCTTCTTTTCTTCCGTTTCCCCCCCCCCCCCCCCCCAGGTTCTCAGGGAGGGAATAGTGGTGCTTAGCTTGGATCGCTTGCTTGTTTGCTGGATAGCTCATGTATGACTGGACATTGAGCTCGCTATGGTTTACCATCTTTATTTTGGGGATAGTACTATGTATTTCAGTATTTCTGTTTATGATGTACTAGACATGTTTATTTTGGCAGTTGACTTTATGATGTACTAAAACTTGTTTTGAGATGGTTTGAGATATTCCGCTGTTTTATTCTCACTTACTCTGATTTACATATATATTTATGTTCCTGTTCTGCCTTGATATATCATTATGCATGCTTACCCAGTTATAACGCCCCCCAGAAGCTAGTGCCCCCGAAAGAGTGACCCTAGCGGAGGTGGGGTGTTACAAATTTGGTATCAGAGCATATGGTTTACAAGAAAGAACAAAAAGTTTTTAAAAGACTTTTGAAAAACTATTTTCAAAACAAGTATAAAGTATTTTCCAAAGAAAAGTCTATTATTTTAAAAGGCTATTCCCCAAAAAGCCATTAGCGTTATCCTTCGTTCCCTTGACCTAATCTTATCTTATCTTTCGTTTCAGTATGGCTGAAAATCTTGCCATCCCGGATGGAGTAAATGTACCACTCTGGTATAGGAGACCTCGTGAAGCTAGGGCGGTAGCTGGCCCCGCAAACCCTACTCCCACTCCTCCTTCTGTAGTTGAGAATCCTCCCCCTAATGTCCCTCCTCCGGTAGTTCCTGTTCCTCCTCCAGTTGCTGAGGCTCCTCTTCCTCCTCCTCCCCCTCAGCATCCTCAGGTCGAGTTCACGAAGGTTTGTAAAGACTTCAAGGCGATGGGAGGCAAGAATTTCCTAGGCACGGAATCTTTTGTTGAAGCTAGGAATTGGCTGAAAGACACTGAGGACTTGTTTGCTATCTTTAGGATTGATGACGAGAGGAAGATCTTATTGACAGTGTGGCTTTTGAAGGACGAGGCAGCCTATTGGTGGGAGGTCACCAATGGGACTAGGCCCGTCGAGACTTGGGCCGATTTGAGGGCTAGATTTGTGGCCAAGTTTCTATCTTCTGATGAGGCGAATTTACAGATGGAGAAGTTTATTGCATTAAAGCAAGGTGATATGTCGGTCAAGGAGTATGTGAACAAGTTTAATCAGCTGGCCCATTTTGGTTTGGATATGGTGAACACTCCCGAGAAGAAGGCTCTTCGATTCGCTAGAGGATTGAATGAGCCACTACAGGGCTTGGCGATGTCGCATATTCCGCATGGGGCTACTTTTGAGAGTTTGGTCGATATGGCTCTACTTCAGGGCGATGGAAAGAAAGAGGTCAAGTCGAGTGATACTCAACCAAAGAAGACCGATTCTCAAGGTAAAGGCAATCAAGGTGGTCAAAGCAGTCAGGGGAATCAGAGCAAGAACAAGAAGGGGAACAACAACAAAGGCAAGGGAAAGTGCAATTACTGTGGTGCGCCTGGACACTTTGCTAAGGATTGTAGGAAGAAGAAAAGGAAGCTTAGTGGTGGATGTTTTTCCTGTGGTGAGACTGGACACTTCAGCAAGGAATGTCCGAAGAAGAAAGGACAGGCAGGACCTTCAGGAGGGCAAGTTCATGCTCTCAATACCGCTCCAGTTCCCGATCGAGGTAGTGTTTCTGTTGAGAACCTTGTTTATGTTTCTGATCTTCCAGTTCGTACCTTGTTTGATTCTGGTGCATCACATAGCTTTATTTCATCTGATCTTGTTGATAGCTTGCACCTTAGTACTAGCTTAGTGGATGATCCCGTTTGTGTTTCGAATCCCATTGGGGGTTCTGCTCATCTATCTATGATATGTGAGGATCTGAGGATCTCTATACTCAGTGTAGAGTTCTTGTGTAGTGCGTATGTTCTTGGTTTCAGGGGATACGGATTGATATTGGGCATGGATTGGCTGTCCAGATATGGAGCCATCCTTGATTGTGAGCATAGGGTTGTAAGGCTTGTGACTCGCCTTGGCAACACCTTAGAGATTTCATGCAATCCGAAGGATCCCGTCATGTTGTGCTATCTTGAATCTCTCGACTCGTCAGAGGAAACCCTTCAGTCTGTAAGGGTGGTCCGAGATTATCCAGATGTTTTTGAAGAAGTTAAGGGGTTGCCCCCTAAACGAGAGATTGATTTTCGCATTTATCTGGTGGATAATGCTAAGCCTGTTTCTTTGCCCGTTCGGCACATGGCTCCGCGTGAGAGACGGGAGCTCAGCAAGCAAGTAAAGGAGTTGCTTGAGAAGAACTTCATCAGACGAAGTATATCCGAATGGGGAGCGCCTGTGGTGTTTGCTACTAAGGCAGATGGTTCTCTTCGACTTTGTGTGGACTATCGAGAGTTGAATAAGCTGACTAAGAAGAACAGACACCCATTACCGAGGATCGACGATCTCTTTGACCAGCTTGTCGGTGCTTCTGTTTTCTCTCAGCTTGATCTTGCTACTGGATTTCATCAGCTCAGAGTGGCTGAAGATAGTATAGACAAGACTGCATTCAGAACCCCAGATGGATTCTTTGAATGGCTCGTTATGCCGTTCGGTTTGACGAATGCACCCGCGTATTTCGTGGATTTGATGAGTAGGGTGTTTCGGGAGTTCTTGAATAAGTTTGTCGTGGTCTTCATAGATGATATTCTGATCTTCTCTAAGGATGAAGAAGAGCACGTGAGGCATCTTGTAGAGGTGATGGATACGCTTAGAGCACATCAGTTAAAGGCCAAGTTCTCCAAGTGTCACTTTTGGAGAAGGGAAGTTAGATTCCTTGGGCATATCGTATCCAAGCAAGGCTTAGCGGTGGACCCCGCTAAGGTGGTTGCAATTCAGGATTGGAAGACTCCAAGGAATGCAACCGAAGTGAGAAGTTTTCTAGGTTTTGCAGGGTTTTACCGGAAGTTCATCAAGGACTTCGCGAAGATATCCTCTCCTCTTACTAAGTTGACGAAGAAGAACTTAGTTTTTGCTTGGGATATGGATTGTGAGCTTGCTTTTCAGAGACTTAAGAGAGCCCTTACCTCAGCACCAGTTCTAGCTTTACCCGATGGTGGTAAGATGTTTACCGTGTGCACTGATGCTTGTGGCACGGGATTGGGCGCCGTTCTGATGCAAGAAGGCAGAGCTATATGTTTTGGTGGTAGGCAACTTAAGGTGCATGAGAAGAATTATCCCACTCATGATCTAGAGCTGGCAGCGATAGTATATGCACTCAAGGCTTGGCGTCATTATCTTCTGGGAGAGAGATTTGAGCTGTATACTGATCATAAGTCTTTGAAGTATCTCTTTTCGCAGAAGGATCTGAACTTGAGGCAGCAGAGATGGATGGAATTCTTGGCGTCCTATGATTTTGATATAGCCTATACCCCTGGCAAGGGGAATGTTGTAGCGGATGCGTTGAGTAGAAGAAGGTTGACACTAAATCCTCTATTTGTTGAGATGAAGAATTTAGAGTTCTTGGCAACCTTTGATTTCTCTTTGACGGTTGAGTCAATGACCGGTTCTTTAGCATCTCTTGAGCTCAGGCCTACCCTTCTGGATCAGGTTGGGGCTTCGCAGAAGGAAGACCCTCAGATAATTGAGATTATGGATAAGCTGATCCGAGGAGAGACATCTAGTCACCTTGCTCGGTATTCTATAGATGATAAGGGTTGGCTGAGGAGAGACGGAAGGCTTTGTGTTCCGATGGTGGAAGACTTGGTGAGGGAAGTTCTTGAGGAAGCACATCGCTCCAGGTTGACTATACATCCGGGTGGAGATAAGATGTATAAGGATATGAAGCGCATTTTCTTCTGGCCTGGAATGAAGAAGGATGTAGCAGAGTTCGTCTCTAGATGTGTTGTTTGTCAGAGAGTAAAAGCCGAGTCGAAGAAGCCCGGTGGGCTATTGCATCCTCTAGAGGTCCCGCTATGGAAGTGGGAGAGTATCTCCATGGACTTTATTGATGGGCTTCCAAGGTCAAGGAAAGGGAATACGAGCATTTGGGTTATTGTAGATAGACTTACGAAGAGTGCTCATTTCATTCCGGTGAAAAGCAAGAGGACCGCATCTTGGCTAGCGTCCGTATATCTTCGTGAGATTGTGAGACTTCATGGAGTCCCTTCTAGCATTGTCAGTGACCGTGACCCAATCTTTACAAGTCAGTTCTGGAATAGCTTGCAAGAGGCTATGGGCACGAGGTTGAATCTAAGTACTGCTTATCACCCACAGACGGACGGTCAAACCGAGAGGGTGAATAGAGTACTCGAGGATCTGTTGAGGCTTTGCATTCTGGATTTTGGTGGTACTTGGGAAGACCATCTTCCTCTTGTGGAATTTGCTTATAACAACAGTTATCAGGCGAGCATTGGGATGGCACCATTTGAGGCTTTATATGGGAGGCCGTGCAAGTCGCCTACATGTTGGTGGGAGACTACCGATAAGCTTATACTTGGGCCTGATATGATTAGAGATACATCCGAGAAGGTCGAGTTGATTAAAAGACGGATGAAGGCGGCCCAAGACAGACAGAAGTCTTATGCTGATAAGCGAAGATCTGATTTGGAGTTTGATGTTGGGGACATGGTTTTCGTAAAGGTTTCTCCTTTGCGGAATGTGGTCCGATTTGGAGCTGTTGGGAAGTTGGCACCGGGATTTGTTGGACCCTTCCCTATCATAGAGAGAATTGGGAAGATGGCTTATAAAGTGCAATTGCCCGAGAATCTGTCCGGAGTGCATAATGTTTTTCATGTCTCGCACCTCCGGAAGTGTTTGCATGAGTCAGCAGAGATTGTGGAGCCAAGTATTCTGGAAGATGTGGAAGTGGAGAAAGAGGCTACCTTGAGGAGAGCTCCGATTCGTATCTTGGGGACGGAGACCAAGAAGCTAAGGAATCGAGAGGTCAAGTTGGTGAAGGTTCAATGGGGTGAAGCCGAAGAAGACGCAACTTGGGAAACCGAGGAGAAGATGCGTGGGCTTTATCCATTCCTTTTTGAGGGTACACTCTCAATCTCTTTCCTTTTTGTTAGCATATCTTTCTCTTTGCTACCCATATTTATCTAGTTTATCGTGTTAATCTTGTCATGAGAACCTTAGGTAGAAACCCTTTGGATGAAACATGTGTTTGAAACATGTTATGCTTGGTGGTTGCAAGTGGTTGCAAGTGTTTGCAAGTGGTTGCTCGTGGATGCATTATACACGATTAGGCACTAGATCGGCTCGCACACTCCTCATATTGCATATGCATGAGTGTTTATGCTTATTCATGGATGAAAATTGTGTGTTATCACATGGATGTTGCATATGGGTGTATGTTATGTGCACACATATAGATGATATACATTATGTTAGGAATTGCATACATATGGATTCATTTCACTAACATGATTTGCATTGATGATATTTGCATTAGATAAGTACATGTACACACACCTCTGCATATGTTCATCCAGCATTTAGAATCTTGTAAGGACAATGATTGCTCGTGGATGATGTTTTGAGTAGATGGATGATTGGATGGTAGGATACGTTCTTCCTAACTTGAAGATTTCGGGGACGAAATCCTTTAAGGAGGGGAGAATGTAACAACCCGTATTTTCAATAACCTGTAATAATGTAAATCGAGGCAGAATTTAATGTAAAAATCTGAATCAAGGGAAACGGGCTATGCCGTTGCGTTCGTCTCGGAAAAATACGCGAAATAGAGTCTGAGTTTTCGAAAATCGGAGTCCGTATGACCCAGTTAAGGCCCATGGAAGTTTTCAGAAATTTCCATAATAAAAACAGATTTAAATTTAATTTAAAAACAAGGGTTAGGACAAACTGGCGCAGGCTGGAAAATTCCCGCCAGGACCCGCATGTCGACAGGCCTGTCGACAGGGTCCCTAGGGTGTCGACAGCCCTGTCGACAGCCCTGTCGACAGGGGGTGCCCGGGCTGTTTGGCCTGGTGCACCATTTCTGATTTGGGCTTGGTTGTGTGGCTTGGTTCTAGAGAGTTCCGAGATCTGATGGACCTAATTCAACCTAGGGTTAATCCTAAGGCTAATATCACTCTAATCTTCTATAAATAAGACCCTAATCCTACCCTAAAACCTCATTATTCATTCTAGCAACCAAACTATGCCAAATTGATTTCTCAAATGGCCTCCACCTAAAAACCCTAGCCTCCAACCTCTTCATTAATCATTCCTATGAAGATTATAATGTTCATACAAGCATTTCTAAGTTGTATGAATGATCATTAGCTTGCATACATCATCAAGTTGCAAGTTTTATTTGCTAAGCTAGAGTTTTTGGGATTTTTGTTAATTGGAGCTTTGTTTTGGGTTTTTATATGCTTGCATAAAGGGCTACTCAATCTTTATTAGTGGATTTGTGTCTTCATAATATTTGTAAGCCCTCTTACCTTCATTTTAGAAACTCTAAAGTTAATATGTGATGAAAGTTGGGATTTATGCATGTTTAATAAGTTATGCATGCTTATGCGAGTTCACTATGCTATGATATGCATGTTTAATAAGTTATGCATGCTTATGCGAGTTCACTATGCTATGTTATGCATGTTTAATAAGTTATGCATGTTTATGCAAGTTCACTATGCTATGTTATGCATGTTTAATAATTTATACATGTTTATGCAAGTTCACTATGCCATGATTTGCAAGTTTAACAAGTTATGCATGCTTATGCGAGTTCACTATGCCATGATTTGCAAGTTTAACAAGATATGCATGTTTATGCAAGTTCACTATGCCATGATTTGCAAGTTTAACAAGTTATGCATGTTTATGCAAGTTCACTATGCTAAGTTATGCAAGTCCAACATGTTATGCATGTTTATTATGATATGTAAGATTCATCATGTATGTTGTGCCAAGTTCCCTCTTCCTATCCTTTATGCGTTATGACGAATATGTAAGCGATGGAATGACGTTGGGGGGTTTGGGTAAAAACTTAAATACATGAAAATATAAGATTGGGAATTTACCTATTAAGTTAGGTCTACCCCTTGGGAATTTACCTATTAAGTTAGGTCTACCCAAGTATTTGTTAAACTTGGAATGATGTTTTGAAAGTGGACATGACACTTAGAAAACATAAGTGTGGCCAACTCGAGGTTGGGTTGAGTTTGTAGCATAAATCTACCCGGAACCGACCGGCTTAACTAGTGGCTACAAGCAATAGGACCCAATGTGGGTAGTTGGTCATGTTGCACGTGAGACCCGAGGTTAGACTAAGTTGTGGTGTAAACCTACCCGGACCCGCCCGGCCTAACTAGTAACCACAACAAGGTCTAATGTGAGAGGTTGGGTGCATTGAATTAATTAATGCCTCATGATTAAGGTTAAGTCATGGCCCGCTAATACTTAACCAATTTTGGGGAAATACAAGGGATTAAATGGGGTTAAGTGGTGAACTGTTGGTTACACTTAACTAATTTAATCCATGATTAGTGAGGGGTTAAACCACACTTAACCGTCTTAGAAAACCCTAGCAACGTGGTCTGTTCCAACAGTAATCCCAGTTGGGTATCATTCACAATCCTAGAGGACTAGGCTAGGGCGGGGGCACGATTACTGGACGGATGTAAGCGACCAAAGCGACGGATGAGTGGTACAGCGGTGCGGGTCCAGGCGGGCTACGGACGTGCACGTAGTCCGCTGTTGGACAAACTCGAGGCACGGGTACCAGTAGGTTTAGACTGTGCATTATTGCTTAGGTGTCTGGGGTTGGCACCCGAGGGCTTGATACACCCGAAGGTGGACCCGGCACAGTCTGACTACAACCATATGTGGGCCGTATGGGCACCAACACTTAACGTGTTAGGTTTATAGGGAGCCGATCGACTAAACCGTTGGGCTGGACCTTGTATTAAGGTCACTTCGTGTTATTGGGCCAAAGTTTTGGGCTAAGGGATCAATACCTGTTAAGTTAGTTTGCTAGTACACTGTGGTGCAAAGCTTAATCTTCTTTATGTGATGACACCTTTATCTATTGCCAGTATGTTCATCTCAGTTTCCATCATGATGTTAACTTTATTAGTTTATAGACTGGTCGTAGTAGGGCTTACCAGTCTTTTTGACTGACCTGTTTTCTTTCGCTTCTTTTCTTCCGTCCCCCCCCCCCCCAGGTTCTCAGGGAGGGAATAGTGGTGCTTAGCTTGGATCGCTTGCTTGTTTGCTGGATAGCTCATGTATGACTGGACATTGAGCTCGCTATGGTTTACCATCTTTATTTTGGGGATAGCACTATGTATTTCAGTATTTCTGTTTATGATGTACTAGACATGTTTATTTTGGCAGTTGACTTTATGATGTACTAAAACTTGTTTTGAGATGGTTTGAGATATTCCGCTGTTTTATTCTCACTTACTCTGATTTACATATATATTTATGTTCCTGTTCTGCCTTGATATATCATTATGCATGCTTACCCAGTTATAACGCCCCCAGAAGCTAGTGCCCCCGAAAGAGTGACCCTAGCGGAGGTGGGGTGTTACAAATTTTATTTGTGATAATTTTGCCCCTATCAGTTTTGTACAGGGCATAACTTTTAACTAGGATCGAATCAGGTGTTGAGATCAATTTCTTTGGAAAGGAATTGGTGTTGCCAATTCCGTAGAGTGGTCTCGTTAATGATTTGGTTCAGCGGTTTGGGAGGACTCGTTGTTTTAGTGCTACATAATTTCTATATAGGTTTGGCTAGTCACTAATGGGCTAAATTGGTATGGCCCATTAGTAGGTCGGTTAGGGGTTAATGGCATGGAGAATAGTTTAATTTCGTTATTCTCTCATTAGCCCATGATCCTCCTTGCTCAATCAAATACATCCTTCCTCCATTAAAATTCTAGATTTATGCACGAAAATTGAAGATCTACATCAAGCAATGCTAGATCTACATCAAATGAAGGGAGATCTCATCAAATTGAGAGGATTGAAGATCAATCTTCACTTTACGGATTGGGAATTTAGTTATTTCAAAGTTGTTTGAAGATTTGGTGAGTGTTAAGCATCTCTCACACAGATTCAATCAAGTATATCGGTTTTTGATCTTATTTTCACCATTTCAAGTTGTTTCACCATGATCTACATCATGGAAAGTATGTTTTCATTCAAATCAACATAGGATCTAATATAGCAACTTAAGTTGGTAAATTCATATGTTAATTCGTGTGTTTATGCAAGTTTAGATCCACTTGTTAATTCTTTCTTTATTTTATCATGATTTGGTGAAATCTTATAGTTATATGATGATTTATTATTGTGCTAATGTATGTTGATGATTTCTTTGATTTTGGGTTGAAATTGATCGGTTCGAATGAGTTGTTTGCATTGATATTGTCGTTTGGTGATGGATTGGTTGGGATCGAAGATAGATTAGTCAAATCTGGAATTGGGTCGCTCAAGGTCAGGTGGTTCGAAGTATTGATCGTGACTTGCGGAGCACGAAATGGAGTTGGGTCGTTCGAAAGGCTTGGGCGGGTCGCTTTGGCTATGGGTCATTCAAGTTTGAGCCGGGTCATCCGAAGCTTGGTCAGGTCATTTGAATCTGGAGCACGCCATGTGAAAGTGTTCGGGTTGGCCATAGTTCGATCGTGAAAGTCGGGTCGTTGAGCATCCATGAAGTCGGGTCGTTGAGCATCCACGAAGCCGGTTCGTTTAGCATCCATGTAACACCCCGTATTTTTTTCTAATATAATTAAAAATGAAATAAAATATATGAAAATATGCTTATGATAGGTAAATAATGGTGATGCATAAGGAGAATTAATTAATACATGGAAGAGAAGAAAAATTAGTTCGATAACGGCGTATGTAACAGAAAAGATAGTAAAATAAGGATAACTAATTCAAGAATCAGGAATTAGGTAAAATAGACATCACCATTGCGTTCCTCTTAGAAAAATACGCGAAATAGAGTCCGAGTTTTCGAAAATCGGAGTCCGTATGACCAAGATATGGCCAAAACAAGATTTCGGCAGACTTTCTGGCAGACTGGCCCAGGTCGACCATAGTGTTGACACTATAGTCGACCTGCCCCCCCCCCCCCCCCCCAGGTCGACTATAGTGTCGACAGCCCCTCTGTACAGGTCGACCTGGTCGGCCTGGGGTGGCCCAGAACCCATTTTTGAGGCCCAGGACGAGTTTTGATGGTCCGGATGGGTTTTAGGGTTAATCCGATGGCTGAAATGAGTTGCTACACCTATAAAATAACACCTAGACCTAGCCTAACTCACACAAATTCATATGACACCAAAATGCTGCTAAAATCTCTCTTGAGCCATGACCGCCGTCTCCAAATTAAAGCTTAAGCGTCCAAACTCAAATCAAATCAAAGATCAATGCTTCTACAACAAATTCAAGGGGATAGATCAACGACACTGCAACTTTCTAAGACAAATTCACTTCTTAATTCATTAGCCGTTCTCTGTAAGTGCTAGTTATTTTCAGATCTAAATATTTAACTTTAATATGGGCATGAAATGAAGTGGAATTGAATCTAAGTATGTTTATCGATTCAGATCTATTCCTGTTGCTTTTTGAATCTTTAGTTTTGAGGCTTGTCTACCTTTATTCTCATGACAAGTTTGTGATTTATTCAGCAGTTTCCTTGATTCGTAATGATGTTATCATCAAGTTGTAATCTTTATGACTATTATGATGTTGTTTTCTCTCTGATCTATTTATTATGCAAATTTCTACCTTCCCCTATTTATTTTCTTTTGATGAACCTTGGTCAACTTCGGACCTTGGCCTAAAATCGCAATTCACATACGAGATGTATACGGGGGAAATATGGGATTATTGCCTATATGGGTATGATTAATAATTGGCAACATGAAATTGGATATTATCATTTAATTTGCAAGTTTGGGGTAGATCTGTAAAGTTTGGTATAATCTTGTTATGATAAAATTTGCATAAATATTATATACATGGAATTCGACATCAATTGGATCTATGTAAATTAAATCAAAAGATTGGGCTTATGTTAATTAGGCATATGTAGATTTGGGAATTTTAGCATGAAAGCGATTGTAAACTTTATAATTGGCATAAACATGTATTATGAACTTGGGCAACTGGCATGTATTGAAACAAAAGAGATTATAGCTTGGGATAACTACATCATAAATCATCGGATTTGGATATGAAATTTGATACATGTAATTTTGGCTAGATCTTGACATATGAAAAAAAAGCATGAAACTTGGTATATATGTAAACTGACTAGAATTGGGTACATATATTAGTTGGTATGTAATAGCCTTAAAAGAGGGATAAATATAAATTGAGATAAGTTGCCTTTAATGGCCTAAGATAAATTGTGGTAAAATTGGTATGATTTTGCATACCATTAATTGATGGACATAATTGATTCAATTATGGACATCGTTAAATTAGTAATTAATTGATAATTTGAATAGGGGAAAATAAATTCAAATTGGGTAAAAGATTATAAGTGATAATCAATGCTTAGGACACGAGATTGGACTCGTTTGTGACGTAAACCTGCCCGGAACCGCCCGGCGAATCCAGTAGTCACAAATGTCAGCCCAATGTGAGAGGTCCTAGGCCCAAATTAAAAGCGTAACAGTTGTAAAGACACGATGTTAGACTCTTTTATGGTGTAAGACTGCCCGGACCCGCCAGGCAAATCCAGCTGCCATAAATGTCAGTCTAATGTGAGAGGTCCTTATAAGGTTACGGCCTTAATGAATTAAGAAATACTTAACCAGATAAACATGTGGTGGGACATGGGGGTTAAGTGGGTGACATGTTGGTGACATGTGGAAATACGAATAGTAATACTTAACCAACTTGACATGGTAATTAGACCAGTGGGTAGGGTTAAGTAAATAAGAACACTTAACCAATATGATATAAATGGGTGGGTTAAGTAATATGATTAGGTTAATCTGGACACTTAACCAATTTAATAAGTTGACTACGGGAGTGGGTAAGGTTAAGCAAATGTTTAACCAATATAACATGATTAAACTGGACTAGAGAGTGAGGTTAAGTTAATGAGAACACTTAACTAATACAATGGGTTAATTAGACAAGTGGTTGCGGTTAAATAGTAACACTTAACCAACATAACAGGACAAGCGGGTGGGCTAAGTTAACTTGAATAAGTTGACAACACTTAACCATTATAATATGACTAGTGGATGGGGTTAAGTTAACATGCACTTAACCAATCTGATGTGATGCTTGGTAGGGTTAAGTAACACATGGGGTTAAGTTAACAAGAGAATTCTTAACCAATGTAACCAGATAGACGAACGGGGTTAAGTTAATAAACCACACTTAACCAATAAAACATAATAAGCGAGAAAAGATAATTTAACTAAGGTAAACACTTAACCATGGTAACATAACGAGTAGAAGGGTTAAGTACATATCGGGTTGGTGGGTAATATTAGTAAATATAGGCCCGCATACACTTAACTATTAAATACACATGCTTGAATCAGTAGCGGGGTTAAGTACATATCGGGTTGGTGGGTAATATCAGAGAATATAGGCCCACGGACTTAACCATTAGAAAAACCTAGTAACGGGGACCCATTTCAGTAGTAACCCACATTAGGTATTAATGGAACCCTGAGCTAGGCACGGTGGGGCACGATTACTGGGCTAATTATAAGATGTCAAATTAGCGGCGGTTGGTGCAGCAGTGCAGGTTCTAACGAAGTGCGGGCATGCACACACTTCGGCGCAGAAAATTTAGCCACTGGGCATCAGTAGATATAAAGCTGTGCATCTTGATTGTGTCAGGGTTGCCACCATGGGACTTGATACACCCCATGGTGGTACCAACACAGGTATCTACAAGTAGGGGGCCGCGTGACACAAACGAGAACTAGGTCAAGTAGGGAGTCGATCGATAAGGTAGTAAGGGTGCATCGAATATATACATGGCCACTTGGGTGATCGAGGGGGAATCCTCAAAATCGATGTACACCTAAAGGCCACCATAATTGCGGGGATTGGGATCACGTTGTAATTATTATAAAACACGGGCTACTAGTTGGGACACTAGTAGGGGGTACGGATCCTTGTTACACAGGACACTAGCTGGGATACCAGTAGGAGTACAGATCATTCCATGTAAGACACTTATGAGGATGCTAGTTAGGTGGTGCAGAGCAAATAGATATCGTTTTAATCGTAAAACTTAGAAACCTTGCGATGTTACTCTTGATAGAAACCATGCGGTGGGATACTTGATAGGAATTATGGGATGTTATACTTGTTTCATCATGCCCGAAGATACTTGATAGGAATTATGGGATGTTATACTTGTTTCATCGTGCCCGAAGTTTATCTTGTTACCTTAGTTTATCTTGTTATCATAGTTTATCTTGTTATCTTAATTTATCTTGCCTACGTTGTCATCATGCTTATGTTTACTTTCAGTTTATTCATGCCATGTTATCTTTACTCATTTTTATGCTGAAAGTCACTAGGACTTACTCAGTCTTTATGACTGACCCATTTTGTTTCGCCTCTTTTTCTTCAGTTCCCCCCCCCAGGTTCACAGGGTGGGAATATAGCTTAGTTCAGATCTTACCAAGCTCCAAGGCTCTTTCATGTATGGCTTGGATTTCTCTTCGCTATGGCTTGCTTTGCTTTATTGGGGAATATTGCAGTTTGTTTTTATGCTTCTTTGTTTTTGAGCAAGATAGATATTTTAACTATGAAATTGGGTATTGGAAGTTGATGGGCTTTTCTTGTAAACATTTAAATTTAATAAATTATTTGAAGTACTTCCACTTTATTTTCCGTTGTTTTATATATGTCTGTCTTGTAATATTTCTGTTCCAGTACCCATAATACTCCATTGAAGTTAAGGCATTCCCTTTGTGAGTGACCTTAACAGATGTAGGGTGTTACATTTGGTATCAGAGCAGGAGGTTACCATACTGGGCAAAAGTTTTCAAAAACCTTCTGAAATTATCTTCAAAACATTTACAAAGAAGCAAATTTTCAAGAAAAATTTGTTTTGATTAAAAGGCATATTCCCAAAATCCATATGCACTATCTTTTGATTCTCTCTTGAAATCTCTTCCCTCTCTTTTCACCATAGTTTCGTAGGCATCCGACATAGGTCGGAGGGCAAAGGAGTGCCCAACCTCCATCTGTAGCCGCAGTAGTTCCAACTGCGTCTAATCTTATTTCAAGTTGGGTAGAGTTGCCGTGCGTTGGAGGTAGCTTCGAGAGACTTGTCAACAAACTATAAAAGGACAGTAAGAACAAGGAACTAGTTGTTATAGCTTAATCCACGAAGGAGGAAAAAGGTGAAAGGAAAGAGGCCTAAGTGAAAGAATAGAAAAACCCATGACAAGAGAGAGTATCTTTAGTGAGAAGGGACATGCAGTTAAGTATTATAGGACAAGGGAAAGGGATAAGATCGTTGAGAGGGCAATTGAATGCTCCCACTACTAGCGTACCTAAGAGAGTGGTAACGTTTCTGTTAAAAGTTTAGCTTTTCCTTTCTATCATCCCACTAGAACTTTGTTTTTGTACATCGCATCCTTTTAATTCTATTTCGAAAGTTGAGTCTCTGCACCTTAGTACTAGCATAATAGAGGATCCCATTTTGTCTCAAGTCGTGTTGGGTAAATCGGCTCATTTATTCATGACTTGTTTGGATTTGAGAATGTCTATGCTAAGTGTTGAGTCTAGAAGTAATGTTTATGTTTTGGGCTATGGGTTGATTCTAGCAATGGAGTGGTTATCCAGTAAGGGTGACCTTCTCAGTTTTGAAAAATGGGGTAGTTAGACTCTTGACTTGCCTCGGTAATACCCTCGAAGTCGCATGTAACCTTTAGGGTTCTATCATGATTTGTTACCTAGAATCTCTTGACACATTTATTGGTAATTTTTAATCCGCTCGAGTAGTGTTCACCACTAAGGCGGATGGGTCATTTCGCTTATGCATGAGTTGTAGAGAATCACCTTAGTAAGTACATTTGGCAGCATGATTGGCATTTATTTTCAAGAGATAGTTCTTCTGCGTGGAATAACTGATAGTAAGTGGATGAGATCCAAGATTCACTAGTGAATTTTGGAGAGCTTGCATGAAACCATGAGTACGCCGTTATGTTTGAACCGAGTATACTAGAAGTAGAGTAAGTGAAAGAGGAACGAGAGGCAATAGTGAAATAGGTTCCAACTCATATTTTGGAAACAAGAATTAAGAAGCTACGAAATTGCGAAGTTAAAGACGGACAAAGCACAATGGAGTTAAGCTCAAGGAAATGCGACTTAGAAGATTGAAGACTAGATTCGTGCATCATATCTCTTCTTAAGAGTATATTCTTGATCCCTCTCTTCCTATAGAGCTTACTTGCATGCTGTCTTTTGTGTATATCCTCTCGGTCCCATTCTCAATCCAATTTCTGTTGCAAACCCCATAGGGAGTATGACTCATCTGTTAGTAACACATGTTGGGGCTTGAGGGTGTTCGTTGGTTTGACTAAAAATTTTGGGTTTTATAGGATACGGGTTGTTCTTAGGAAGAGAATCCCTTGTGACCTAAAAGGAGTCCATCATGCTTAGTTTCCTAGAATCATATATAGTGGTTGGGTTGAGTAATTCTTTGGGTGTTAGTCTGATGTTGATTTCGGTCTTCGGGGCTGATGCTTAAAGAGTTCTTCTCCTAATCAATATATATGTGGCATAGATTTCCAGTTTTGACATTGCCTAATGGGCACAAAGTTTTTACTTGCTTCTGTCATTAGACTATACCTTTAGATAGGAACAATTGGGTGTAAACATGTGTTTGAGACATGTTATGATTGATGGTTGCAAGTTGCTGCAAGTGGTTGCTAGTGGTTGCTCGTGGATGCATTTACACACATTAGGCACTAGATCGGCTCAATCACCTTTTATATTGCATATGCATGAGTGTTTACACTTGTTTGTGGATGAAATTGAATGTGCTATCATGTGAATGTTGCATATGGATGGATGTTTGTGCACACATATAGTGTTTATGTGACTAGGACTATTTGCATACATGTTGGACTCATGACACTAAACATATTTTGCATTTAGAAGATCAATCAGGCCTGATCATTTGCATTAGACAAGGAACATATACACACACTTCTTTCATATGTTCATACAGCATTAGAAATCTCTTAAGGACAATGAATGCCTGTGATTGATGATTGAGTAGATGGATGATGGATGGTAGGACACATTCTTCTTAACTTGAAGATTTCGGGGACAAAATCCTTTAAGGAGGGGAGAATGTAACACCCCGTATTTTTTTTAATATAATTAAAAATGAAATAAAATATATGAAAATATGCTTATGATAGGTAAATAATGGTGATGCATAAGGAGAATTAATTAATACATGGAAGAGAAGAAAAAATAGTTCGATAACGGCATATGTAACGGAAAAGATAGTAAAATAAGGATAACTAATTCAAGAATCAGGAATTAGGTAAAATGGACATCACAATTGCGTTCCTCTCGGAAAAATACGCGAAATAGAGTCCGAGTTTTCGAAAATCGGAGTGCGTATGACCAAGATATGGCCAAAACAAGATTTCGGCAGACTTTCTGACAGACTGACCCAGGTCGACCATTGTGTCAACACTATAGTCGACCTGCCCCCCCCCAGGTTGACTATAGTGTCAACCACCCCTCTGTACAGGTCGACCTGGTCGTCCTGGGGTAGCCCAGAACCCATTTTTGAGGCCCAGGACGAGTTTTGATGGTCCGGATGGGTTTTAGGGTTAATCCGATGGCTGAAATGAGTTGCTACACCTATAAAATAACACCTAGACCTAGCCTAACTCACACAAATTCATATGACACCAAAATGCTGCTAAAATCTCTCTTGAGCCATGGCCGTCGTCTCCAAATTAAAGCTTAAGCGTCCAAACTCAAATCAAATCAAAGATCAATGCTTCTACAACAAATTCAAGGGGATAGATCAATGACACTACAACTTTCTAAGACAAATTCACTTCTTAATTCATTAGCCGTTCTCTGTAAGTGCTAGTTATTTTCAGATCTAAATATTTAACTTTAATATGGGCATGAAATGAAGTGGAATTGAATCTAAGTATGTTTATCGATTCAGATCTATTCCTGTTGCTTTTTGAATCTTTAGTTTTGAGGCTTGTCTACCTTTATTCTCATGACAAGTTTGTGATTTATTTAGCAGTTTCCTTGATTCGTAATGATCTTATCATCAAGTTTTAATCTTTATGCCTATTATGAAGTTGTTTTCTCTCTGATCTATTTATTATGCAAATTTCTACCTTCCCCTATTTATTTTCTTTTGATGAACCTTGGTCAACTTCGGACCTTGGCCTAAAATCACAATTAACATACGAGATGTATACGGGGGAAATATGGGATTATTGCCTATATGGGTATGATTAATAATTGGCAACATGAAATTGGATATTATCATTTAATTTGCAAGTTTGGGGTAGATCTGTAAAGTTTGGTATAATCTTGTTATGATAAAATTTGCATAAATATTATATACATGGAATTCGACATCAATTGGATCTATGTAAATTAAATCAAAAGATTGGGCTTATGTTAATTAGGCATATATAGATTTGGGAATTTTAGCATGAAAGCGATTGTAAACTTTATAATTGGCATAAACATGTATTATGAACTTGGGCAACTGGCATGTATTGAAACAAAAGAGATTATAGCTTGGGATAACTACATCATGAATCATCGGATTTGGGTATGAAACTTGATACATGTAATTTTGGCTAGATCATGACATAAAAAAAAGCATGGAACTTGGTATATATGTAAACTGACTAGAATTGGGTACATATATTAGTTGGTATGTAATAACCTTAAAAGAGGGATAAATATAAATTGAGATAAGTTGCCTTTAATGGCCTAAGATAAATTGTGGTTAAATTGGTATGATTTTGCATACCATTAATTGATGGACATAATTGAGTCAATTATGGACATCGTTAAATTAGGAATTGATTGATAATTTGAATAGGGGAAAATAAATTCAAATTGGGTAAAAGATTATAAGTGATAATCAATGCTTAGGACACGAGGTTGGACTCGTTTGTGACGTAAACCTGCCCGGAACCGCCCGGCGAATCCAGTAGTCACAAATGTCAGCCCAATGCGAGTGGTCCTCGGCCCAAATTAAAAGCGTAATAGTTGTAAAGACAAGAGGTTAGACTCTTTTATGTTGTAAGACTGCCCGGACCCGCCCGGCAAATCCAGCTGCCATAAATGTCAGTCTAATGTGAGAGGTCTTTATAAGGTTACGGCCTTAATGAATTAAGAAATACTTAACCAGATAAACATGTGGTGGGACATGGGGGTTAAGTGGGTGACATGTGGGTGACATATGGAAATACGAATAGTAATACTTAACCAACGTGACATGGTAATTAGACCAGTGGGTAGGGTTAAGTAAATAAGAACACTTAACCAATATGATATAAATGGGTGGGTTAAGTAATATGATTAGGTTAATCTGGACACTTAACCAATTTAATAAGTTGACTACGGGAGTGGGTAAGGTTAAGCAAATGTTTAACCATTATAACATGATTAAACAGGACTAGAGAGTGAGGTTAAGTTAATGAGAACACTTAACTAATACAATGGGTTAATTAGACAAGTGGTTGCGGTTAAGTAGTAACACTTAACCAACATAACAGGACAAGCGGGTGGGCTAATTTAACTTGAATAAGTTGACAACACTTAACCATTATAATATGACTAGTGGATGGGGTTAAAATAACATGCACTTAACCAATCTGATGTGATGCGTGGTAGGGTTAAGTAACACATGGGGTTAAGTTAACAAGAGAATTCTTAATCAATGTAACCAGATAGACGAACGGGGTTAAGTTAATAAACACACTTAACCAATAAAACATAATAAGCGAGAAAAGTTAAGTTAACTAAGGTAAACACTTAACCATGGTAACATAACGAGTAGAAGGGTTAAGTACATATCGGGTTGGTGGTTAATATTAGTAAATATAGGCCCACATACACTTAACCATTAAATACACATGCTTGAATCAGTAGCGGGGTTAAGTACATATCGAGTTGGTGCGCAATATCAGAGAATATAGACCCACAGACTTAACCATTAGAAAAACCTAGTAATGGGGACCCATTTCAGCAGTAACCCACATTAGGTATCAATGGAACCCTGAGCTAGGCAGGGTGGGGCACGATTACTGGGCTGATTATAAAAGGTCAAATTAGCGGCGGTTGGTGCAGCAGTGCAGGTTCTAACGGAGTGCGGGCATGCACACACTTCGGCGCAGAAAATTTAGCCACTGGGCATCAGTAGGTATAAAACTGTGCATCTTGATTGTGTCAGGGTTGCCACCATGGGACTTGATACACCCCATGGTGGGACCAGCACAGGTATCTACAAGTAGGGGACCGCGTGACACAAATGAGAACTAGGTCAAGTAGGGAGCCGATCGATAAGGTAGTAAGGGTGCATCGAATATATACATGGCCATTGGGGTGATCGAGGTGGAATCCTCAAAATCGATGTACACCTGAAGTCCTCCATAATTGCGGGGATTGGGATCACATCGTAATTATTATATAACACGGGCTACTAGTTGGGACACTAGTAGGGGGTACGGATCCTTGTTACACAGGACACTAGTTGGAATACTAGTAGGAGTACAGATCATTCCATGTAAGACACTTATGAGGTTGCTAGTTAGGTGGTGCAGAGAAAATAGATATCGTTTTAATCGTAAAACTTAGAAACCTTGCGATGTTACTCTTGATCGAAACCATGCGGTGGGATACTTGATAGGAATTATGGGATGTTATACTTGTTTCATCGTGCCTGAAGTTTATCTTGTTACCTTAGTTTATCTTGTTATCATAATTTATCTTGTTATCTTAGTTTATCTTGCCTACGTTGTCATCATGCTTATGTTTACTTTCAGTTTATTCATGCCATGTTATCTTTACTCATTTTTATGCTGAAAGTCACTAGGACTTACTCAGTCTTTATGACTGACTCGTTTTGTTTCTCCTCTTTTTCTTCCATTCCCCCCCCCCTAGGTTCACAGTGTGGGAATACAGCTTAGTTCGGATCTTACCAAGCTCCAAGGCTCTTTCATGTATGGCTTGGATTTCTCTTCACTATGGCTTGCTTTGCTTTATTGGGGAATACTGCAGTTTGTTTTTATGCTTCTTTGTTTTTGAGCAAGACAGATATTTTAACTATGAGATTGGGTATTGGAAGTTGATGGGCTTTTCTTTTAAACATTTATATTTAATAAATGATTTGAAGTACTTCCACTTTATTTTCCGCTGTTTTATATTTGTCTGTCTTGTAATATTTCTGTTCCAGTACCCATAATAATCCATTGAAGTTAAGGCATTCCCTTTGTGAGTGACCTTAACAGATGTGGGGTGTTACAATCCATGAAGTCGGTTCATTTGTGACATGATGAGTTGGGTCGTCTATGACCCGATGAGTCAAGTCGTTTATGACCAGATGATTTGGGTCGTTCATGACCTGATGATTCAGTTCGTTCAGAGACCTAATGAGTCAGATCGTTTTTTTATTGATCGGGGAGAAAATACTACAGCGTTTAACAAATGATGTGGATGGGAATTTAAGCGCTATGGTATGTTTTCATAGCGGAAAGGATAAAGTGGTATTGATTGAATGTCGCCAAAAGTGATGATTATTTTTGTTCAAGAATGGGCGTGGCTTCGAAGTGAATTCAGAGAGGAATATTCAAAGTGATATGAAATGCTCGTTGACCTGTAACACCCCACTCCCGCTATGATCACTCGCTAAGGAAATGCCATAACATCGGTGGAGTATTTTAAGTGAATATAGAACAGAAAAATTACAGCAAGACAGATATAAGTAATGCTTGAAAATTTAAAACATCATTTCATTGCAGCGGAAAGTAAAACATGTCTGGTTACATCACAAAACCATAATAAGAGTCAAGTACAAAATATCCATCCTGATAAATAAAAATACATAATCCCAATACATGAACTGATAGCCATAAAAGAAAAGGGTAAGCTGAGCTCTACATCTAGGGTCCAAGCTCCAAGAGAGTAATAAAAGCAGCCTGATCAAAGCCCACTCGTGCTGGGCCCACTCTGAGAACCTGAGGGTTGGGAAAAAAAGATAAAAACAACGGGGTCAGACATAAGTCTGAGCGAGTCCTATAACTTTAACAATACAATCATTAAAGTAATTAGGGTATGATATAACTTGGTACGGTGTGACTGGGGATAAATGACTACACTCAGTAGCCAATCAGACTAAGAATGAACTAAGATAACGATAAAGACGCATTTACCCACCCAAGGATAATTACTACACTGCACCACACCAGTCATTCCTACTTAAAGATTGATCCCTCCCAAGGACTTAGAAAATTTACCCAGTAGTTTCGTGTACCCCTAGCTGACTACATAGGTGCCGTCTGCCCCTATCTCCACTAGGTGTACCCACTACTCCCAAGCGATCGGCTCCCTACCGTAGATACCCGTGCTGGCCCCACAATGGGGTGTATCACTCCCCAAAGTGGCAACCTGATACAACAAATGGTGCACGGCTTATATCTACACGATGCAACAAAGTCTTACCTACCAGCCCGGGTCCACACACGCATATGAAACCCGTTGGACTCGCGTTGCCACCGCTACCCCGTTTTGGCCTCTTATAGTCAAGCCGAATATGTGTGTCCCGTCCTCGACTTGAGTCGAGCCCACTAAGATACGTTTGGGATATTGGTTGAGATGGGCCCCCCACAAGCTACCCACCTAAGCTTGTCATTTCTAGTGTATACCACTTAACCCTTTAATCATGTTTTAATTACATGTTCCACTTGGGTTAAGTATTCTAATCGTATTTTCTATTGCCACCCAAGGCAACCACTAGATTTCCACATGCCACCCAAGGCACCCACTTAACCCCTCATGTCCCTCTACGTGCTAATATGGTTAAGTGTTTCTTAATTAATTAATTAAGATCATGACCTCATAAAGACCTCTCACATTAGACCACCTTTTATGACTGCTGGATATGCTGGTTGGGTCCGGGCAGACTTCCTTCATAAAAAGGGTCTAACCTCGTGTCTTTACTTTAATCATGTATTTAATTTATGACTAAGACCTCTCACATTGGGCCTATCATTTGTAGCTGCTGGATTGCCGGTCGGTTCCGGGCAGACTTCCGCTACAAAAGGGTCCAACCTCGTGTCTTAGTTGATTAATTACACCTAATTAATCACCCCCATAATTTGTATTAATTATCCCTAATTAATTACACATTTTTAAGAATATGGGTAGACCTAACTCAATAGGTAAATTCCCAATTCCATAGTATGGGTAGACCTAACTTAATAGGTAAATTCCCAACTCCATAATATGGGTAGACCTAACTAAATAGGTAAATTCCCAATTATGTCCATTCATTTTATGTTATGCTTAAGCATACCAACTTTACACATTTCTATTAAAATGCATATTAACCCCATCGTTTCCCACGTAATTCGCTCTCATGACATGGCATATAAATGGGAAGATTCATCATAAATGTAATGGGTTCAACTTAGCACAACATTGGCATTTACATGGGTTTAAAAGGTGTCAACTTGCATCATAACATTAAACCCAACTAGCACAAATCATTAACCCAAACTTACATATGAACTTGCATATAAACTTGCATATGAACTTGCATAACATGTCATACATAGAGGCAAACTTGCATATGCTATGCATATCATAAAAAGAGACAAACTTGCATATGAACTTGCATATAAACTTGCATATGAACTTGCATAACAAGTCATACATAGAGGCAAACTTGCATATGCTATGCATATCATAAAAAGAGACAAACTTGCATATGAACTTGCATATAAACTTGCATATGAACTTGCATAACATGTCATACATAGAGGCAAACTTGCATATGCTATGCATATCATAAAAAGAGACAAACTTGCATATGAACTTGCATATAAACTTGCATATGAACTTGCATAACATGTCATACATAGAGGGAAACTTGCATATGTTATGCATATCATAAAAAGAGACAAACTTGCATATGAACTTGCATATAAACTTGCACACGAACTTGCAAAACATGTCATATCATAAAAAGAGACAAACTTGCATATGAACTTGCATATAAACTTGCATATGAACTTGCATAACATGTCATATCATAAAAAGAGACAAACTTGCATATGAACTTATAACATATGACAACCACAACTTGCATAGATCCACATTTACAACCATAGCCTCATAATATCCTATCCTAATTAGTTTAGCAATTGCTTGCTAAAGGCATAGGAACTCACAAATAACTAATTAGCACTCCAATGAGGAAGATTAAGTTGCTAGAGTGGATTAGAACTTGATTAGAGTTGATTTGAGATGCTAACTTCCTCTCAACTTTGGTGGAGGCTCCTTCTAGTTTTAATTTGACGGCATGAGGCCCTTGAATCTATTTTTAGTATGAATTAGGGTAGGCTTAGGGTGTATTTATAGATTAGGCAAGTGTTTTAGGCCATTAGATTAACCCTAAATTAGATTAGGACCATCAGATCTCGGAAGCTTCCAGAAAACAGCCCCAAAACACAGCCAAACCCTAAAATGGTGCACCATGGCCGAGCACCCCCTGTCGACACCCAAGTCGACAGGGCTGTCGACTTGGTCCTAGCCAAGTCGACTGCCCAGTCGACAGGGCTGTCGACTTGGGTAGCTAGGCGGGAATTTTCCCAACTGCGCCCAATGGCCCCAATTTCGAAATTTGAACCTGAATTTTAAATCTGTTTTTGAACTTTGAATTTTCTGTAAACTTCATTGGGCCATAACTGGGCCATACGGACTCCGATTTACAAAATTTCGGACTCTATTTCGCGTATTTTTCCGAGACGAACGCAATGACGCAGCCCGTTTCCCCCAATTCTCACATCTGAGATTATTTATTCTGCAATTAGTGAATTTTAGTATTAACTGAAATTCGGGGTGTTACATTCTCTCCTCCTTAAAGGATTTCGTCCCCGAAATCTCTAAGCTAAGGAGAATGCATATCCTACCATCCAAACAACCATCTACTCAATCCATCAAACACGGGCATCCATTGTCCTTAAAACAATTTCTAATGATGTATGTGCATATGCAAAAAGTGTGTGTATATGTTCCTTATCTAATGTATAAACATATGCAAACCATGATAGTGCCATGCATCCATTATGTATGCGAGAGAACCCTATCGACACATACAATATCTACATGAGTGCACAATCATTCACCAAAATGCATCATCCATATGATAACACAATCATTATACATCCATAAATATAGCTACCTACACACAATTATATGCAATATGCAATATGAAGTGACTGAGCCGATCTAGTGTCTAGAGTGTGTGTATATGCATCCACGAGCAACCACTAGCAAACACTTGCATCCACATGCATCCATCAACCATAACATGTCTCAAACACATGTTTCAACCATAGGTTTACCCTATCTAAAGGTCAAAAGTACTAACGAGAGGACATACTAAAGATAAGATAAGTACTAGACAAACGATAAAGGAGAAGCTAAAAGACATACCCTCAAAAAGGAATGGGTACAATGAACGCATCTTCGCTTCCGTCTCCCAAGTAGCGTTGCCCTCATCTTCTCCCCATTGTACTTTGACTAGTTGAACCTCTCGATTCCTCAATTTCCTAGTCTCTGACCCAAGGATGCGAGTAGGAGCTCGTCGAACAGTCGCATCACGCTCTACTTCCACTTCTCTAAGCAAGCTCGGCTCTACCACCTCTGCGGTCTCATGTAGGCACTTCCTCAAATGTGACACATGGAATACATCATGTACACCACTAAGTCTGTCGGGCAACTCCACTCTATAGGCCATCTGTCCAATCCTTTCCTTAATAGGAAACGGTCCAACAAACTTTGGTGCTAACTTCCCAATAGATCCAAAGCGAACCACATTCTGTAACGGAGACACTTTGACAAAGACCATGTCCCCAACCTCAAACTCCAGATCCGTCCTCCTCTTGTCCGCATAAGATTTTTGCCTATCCTGCGCTGCTTTCATCCTTCTTCGAATCAATTCAATCTTCTCAGAAGTCTCCCTAACCATATCAGGCCCAAGCAAGATCTTACCCGTAGATTCCCACCAACATGTAGGTGATCGACAAGGCCTTCCATAAAGAGCTTCGAAAGGAGCCATACCAATACAGGACTGAAAGCTGTTATTATATGCGAACTCCACCAATGGAAGATGCTCTTCCCATGTACCTCCAAAATCTAAGATACAAAGCCTCAAAAGGTCTTCTAGGACACGGTTCACCCTCTCAGTCTGGCCGTCCGTCTGAGGATGATATGCGGTGCTCAGACATAATTGAGTCCCCACTGCTTCTTGCAAACTTTTCCAGAACTCGCTAGTGAAGATAGGATCTCGATCACTCACTATGCTAGAGGGTACCCCATGCAATCGAACTATCTCTCGAAGATATACTGAAGCTAGCCATGGAGCAGTCCTCTTGCTCTTCACAGGTATGAAATGGGCGCTTTTAGTAAGTCTGTCTACCACAACCCAAATTCCCGTATTACCCTTTCTCGATCTGGGTAACCCGTCAATAAAATCCATCGAGACGCTATCCCACTTCCATTGCGGAACTTCCAATGGGTGAAGCAACCCACCTGGTTTCTTTTGCTCCGCTTTCACCTGTTGGCACACCAAGCATCGACGACATACTCGGCCACATCTTTCTTCATACCGGCCCAGAAGAAAACCCGCTTCATGTCTTGGTACATCTTGTCCCCACCGGGATGAATGGTCATCCTAGAACGGTGTGCATCATCAAGAATAGCCTTCCTCAAACCCTCGTCTTGCGGTACACAAAGTCTACCGTCTCTACACAAGCACCCCCTATCGTCTAGGGTGTACCTACTCAAATGGCTGGACGACTCCCCCCTTATGAGCTTCTCTACCAACTCAACCAACTGTGGGTCGTCCCTCTGTGCTTCTCCAATCCGCCCCAAAAGAGTAGGTCTGACCTCCAAGGATGCTAGCAAACCGGGTATATAGTCAATGGAAGGTCTGAAATCAAACATCGAGATAAATTCCAAGCTTCGTTGTTCCACGAACAATGGACTCAAGGACAACCTTTTTCTGCTCAAGGCGTCCGCCACCACGTTACCCTTGCCAGGGGTATACGCTATCTCGAAATCATAGGATGCTAAGAACTCCATCCACCTTTGCTGTCTCAAATTCAAATCCTTTTGAGAAAACAAGTACTTCAATGATTTGTGGTCAGTGAACAATTCGAATCTCTCACCAAGAAGATAATGGCGCCAAATCTTAAGCGCAAAAACAATAGCGGCCAACTCTAAATCATGGGTAGGGTAATTTTTCTCATGTGCCCTCAACTGCCTTCCACCATAGGCTATTACCCTTCCCTCTTGCATTAAGACTGCTCCCAGTCCTATCCCACAAACATCGATATAGACAACAAATGGCTTACTCCCATCTGGCAACACTAAAACTGGAGCAGTCGTTAAAGATCTCTTTAACCGTCGGAACGCATCATCACAATCTACGTCCCATGTGAAAACAAGATTCTTCTTCGTTAAGCGGGTTAATGGAGCTGATATCTTCGCGAAGTCTTTGATAAACTTCCTATAATAGCCCGCCAACCCTAAGAAACTTCTTACTTCGGTAGCATTCTTCGGAACCTTCCAATCTTGAATTGATACTACCTTCGCGGGATCCACAGCTATCCCTTCCTTGGAGACCACGTGCCCCAAGAACCGCACTTCCTTCCCCCAGAAGTGACATTTAGAGAATTTAGCCTTAAGGCTATGTGCTCGAAGAGTCTCCAACACTTCCCTAAGATGTAGGGCATGCTCTTCTTCACTCTTAGAAAATACTAAGATATCATCCACAAAGACCACCACGGACTTATTAAGGAACTCCCTGAACACCCTACTTATCAAATCAACAAAGTATGCAGGGGCGTTCGTCAACCCAAATGGCATCACCAGCCACTCATAGAAACCATCCGGAGTCCTAAAGGCAGTCTTGTCTATGCTATCCTCAGCCACCCTCAACTGATGAAACCCCGTGGCTAAGTCCAACTGAGAAAATACTGAAGCGCCAACCAACTGATCGAAAAGATCACCAATCCTCGGCAATGGGTGTCTATTTTTCTTTGTGAGCTTGTTGAGTTCTCTATAGTCTACACAAAGTCTGAGGGACCCATCCGCCTTCGTAGCAAAAACTATTGGAGCACCCCACTCCGATATACTTCGTCTTATGAACCCCTTCTCAAGCAACTTCCCCACTTGCTTATGGAGTTCCCTTCTCTCACGAGGAGCCATGTGGCACACTGGTAAAGATACAGGTTTAGCATTATCCACCAGATATATTCGGAAGTCAATCTCCCGCTTCGGAGGTAAGCCCTTCACCTCCTCAAACACATCCAAGTATTCCCGGACCACTCTAACAGATTGCAAACTCTCGACCGAAGCGTCAAGCGACTCAAGATAACTTAGCATAACAGATTCCATGGGATTACAAGAGATCTCGAGAGTGTTACCCAAGCGGGTCATGAGCCTAACAACTCTCCTTTCGCAATCAAAAACGGCACCATTACTGGATAACCAGTCCATGCTCAAAATCAACCCATAGCCCGTGAAGCCCAAAACAAAAGCATCACATCTAAACTCAATGCCAAGTATAGAAATCTTCAAACCCAAACATATCATGGACAAATAAGTGGAGCCCCCAATTGGGTTTGAAACCACCAAGGGATCATCTACTAGACTGGTGTCTAAGTGCAGTAACTCAACTAATGATGATGAGATAAACGAATGCGATGCGCCAGAATCAAACAATGTACGGACAGGATGATCAAATAGAAAAACCAGACTTTCAACGGAAATAGTTCTACCTCTTTCCTGAATCGGTGGAACCGCGAGAGCCTGTACTTGCCCCCTAGCCTGACCCGGTGCCATAAGAGCTTGCACCTGTCCTCCTGAGGTAGATCCCGTCCTTTGCCCCTTCTTAGGGCAATCCTTCACTAGATGCCCTGCTTCGCCACAGTGATAGCAGCCAGTCTTCTTCTTCTTTCGACAATCTTTGCTTATGTGGCCTGGTATCCTGCAATTGAAGCACTTCTTCTTCCCCTTGCCACCGTTGCCTTTCCCACCTTTGTTTTGCTGTTGTTGCTGAGGTCTCTTTTGATCTCCCTTCTTCTCGGGTGCCTTATTAGCATTGGGACCTTTCTCTTCTTCATGCATGAGTTCCATGTCAACTAGCTTCTCAAAGGTGGCCCCCATAGGGATATGAGTCATAGCCAACCCATGCATCGGTTCATTTAAGCCTTTCACGAACCTCAAAGCCTTCTTTTCCGGTGTATTCACCATGTCTAGGCCAAACCTTGCCAATTGATTAAACTTGTTGACATATTCCTTCACTGAGAGTTTTCCTTGCTTTAGAGTCAAGAATCTTTCCATATACAAGTTTTCCTCCGCCCTTGAGAGAAACTTTGTCACAAATCTTTGCCTAAAATCCGCCCAAGAGTCAACGGGGCGTTCTCCATTAGTGACCTCCCACCAGAATGAGGCCTCTCCCTTCATTAACCAAGCAGCTAACTTGACTTTCTTTCCTTCTTCCATCTCAAAGATATCTATCAACTCTTCCACCTCCTTAAGCCAATCTCTAGCCTCCACAAAAGTTTCTAATCCTTGAAAAGGTTTCCCTCCCATAGCTTTAAATTCCTTGCAAGTCTTAGCAAAAGTATCCGTGCGAGGAGGAGGAGGAGGAAGATCGGGTGCTACGGTTGGTGGAGGAACATTTGCTGGACCCGCAGTGGCGGCCCTAGCCTCCATCAATCTCCTATACCATACTGGTATCGTCACACCCTCCGGAAAGTTAAGATCCTTAGCCATGCTGAAACGAAAAAGGAAAGATTCAAAACGGAGAATTCGAAAGATAAAGATATGGCTATTGGGGATTATGCTTTTCTTTCAAAAACTTTTCTCTTTAAAGACATGTTTTTGAAAATATTTCTTCCAAAAATGTTTTTAGAAAAATAGTTTTCTAAAAATTTTATCTGTTCCGGTAACCTTCGCTCTGATACCACGTGTAACACCCCACTCCCGCTATGATCACTCGCTAAGGGAATGCCATAACATCGGTGGAGTATTTTAAGTGAATATAGAACAGAAAAATTACAGCAAGACAGATATAAGTAATGCTTGAAAATTTAAAACATCATTTCATTGTAGCGGAAAGTAAAACATGTCTGGTTACATCACAAAACCATAATAAGAGTCAAGTACAAAATATCCATCCTGATAAATAAAAATACATAATCCCAATACATGAACTGATAGCCATAAAAGAAAAGGGTAAGCTGAGCTCTACATCTAGGGTCCAAGCTCCAAGAGAGTAATAAAAGCAGCCTGATCAAAGCCCACTCGTGTTGGGCCCACTCTGAGAACCTAAGGGTTGGGGAAAAAAGATAAAAACAACGGGGTCAGACATAAGTCTGAGCGAGTCCTATAACTTTAACAATACAATCATTAAAGTAATTAGGGTATGATATAACTTGGTACGGTGTGACTGGAGATAAATGACTACACTCAGTAGCCAATCAGACTTAGAATGAACTAAGATAACGATAAAGACGCATTTACCCACCCAAGGATAATTACTACACTGCACCACACCAGTCATTCCTACTTAAAGATTGATCCCTCCCAAGGACGTAGAAAATTTACCCAGTAGTTTCGTGTACCCCTAGCTGACTACATAGGTGTCGTCTGCCCCTATCTCCACTAGGTGTACCCACTACTCCCAAGCGATCGGCTCCCTACCGTAGATACCCGTGCTGGCCCCACAATGGGGTGTATCACTCCCCAAAGTGGCAACCCGATACAACAAATGGTGCACGGCTTATATCTACACGATGCAACAACGTCTTACCTACGAGCCCGGGTCCACACACGAATATGAAACCCGTTGGACTCGCGTTGCCACCGCTACCCCGTTTTGGCCTCTTATAGTCAAGCCCAATATGCGTGTCCCGTCCTCGACTTGAGTCGAGCCCACTAAGATACGTTTGGGATATTGGTTGAGATGGGCCCCCCACAAGCTACCCACCTAAGCTTGTCATTTCTAGTGTATACCACTTAACCCTTTAATCATGTTTTAATTACATGTTCCACTTTGGTTAAGTATTCTAATCGTATTTTCTATTGCCACCCAAGGCAACCACTAGATTTCCACATGCCACCCAAGGCACCCACTTAACCCCTCATGTCCCTCTACATGCTAATATGGTTAAGTGTTTCTTAATTAATTAATTAAGATCATGACCTCATAAAGACCTCTCACATTAGACCACCTTTTATGACTGCTGGAAATGCCGGTTGGGTCCGGGCAGACTTCCGTCATAAAAAGGGTCTAACCTCGTGTCTTTACTTTAATCACGTATTTAATTTATGACTAAGACCTCTCACATTGGGCCTATCATTTGTAGCTGCTGGATTGCCGGTCGGTTCCGGGCAGACTTCCGCTACAAAAGGGTCCAACCTCGTGTCTTAGTTGATTAATTACACCTAATTAATCACCCCCATAATTTGTATTAATTATCCCTAATTAATTACACATTTTTAAAAATATGGGTAGACCTAACTCAATAGGTAAATTCCCAATTCCATAGTATGGGTAGACCTAACTTAATAGGTAAATTCCCAACTCCATAATATGGGTAGACCTAACTAAATAGGTAAATTCCCAATTATGTCCATTCATTTTATGTTATGCTTAAGCATACCAACTTTACACATTTCTATTAAAATGCATATTAACCCCATCGTTTCCCACGTAATTCGCTCTCATGACATGGCATATAAATGGGAAGATTCATCATAAATGTAATGGGTTCAACTTAGCACAACATTGGCATTTACATGGGTTGAAAAGGTGTCAACTTGCATCATAACATCAAACCCAACTAGCACAAATCATTAACCCAAACTTGCATATGAACTTGCATATAAACTTGCATATGAACTTGCATAACATGTCATACATAGAGGCAAACTTGCATATGCTATGCATATCATAAAAAGAGACAAACTTGCATATGAACTTGCATATAAACTTGCATATGAACTTGCATAACATGTCATACATAGAGGCAAACTTGCATATGCTATGCATATCATAAAAAGAGACAAACTTGCATATGAACTTGCATATAAACTTGCATATGAACTTGCATAACATGTCATACATAGAGGCAAACTTGCATATGTTATGCATATCATAAAAAGAGACAAACTTGCATATGAACTTGCATATAAACTTGCACATGAACTTGCATAACATGTCATATCATAAAAAGAGACAAACTTGCATATGAACTTGCATATAAACTTGCATATGAACTTGCATAACATGTCATATCATAAAAAGAGACAAACTTGCATATGAACTTATAACATATGACAACCACAACTTGCATAGATCCACATTTACAACCATAGCCTCATAATATCCTATCCTAATTAGTTTAGCAATTGCTTGCTAAAGGCATAGGAACTCACAAATAACTAATTAGCACTCCAATGAGGAAGATTAAGTTGCTAGAGTGGATTAGAACTTGATTAGAGTTGATTTGAGATGCTAACTTCCTCTCAACTTTGGTGGAGGCTCCTTCTAGTTTTAATTTGACGGCATGAGGCCCTTGAATCTATTTTTAGTATGAATTAGGGTAGGCTTAGGGTGTATTTATAGATTAGGCAAGTGTTTTAGGCCATTAGATTAACCCTAAATTAGATTAGGACCATCGGATCTCGGAAGCTTCCAGAAAACAGCCCCAAAACACAGCCAAACCCTAAAATGGTGCACCAGGTTAAACTGGCCGAGCACCCCCTGTCGACACCCAAGTCGACAGGGCTGTCGACTTGGTCCTAGCCAAGTCGACTGCCCAGTCGACAGGGCTGTCGACTTGGGTAGCTAGGCGGGAATTTTCCCACCTGCGCCCAATGGCCCCAATTTCGAAATTTGAACCTGAATTTTAAATCTGTTTTTGAACTTAGAATTTTCTGTAAACTTCATTGGGCCATAACTGGGCCATACGGACTCTGATTTACAAAATTTCGAACTCTATTTCGCGTATTTTTCCGAGACGAACGCAATGACGCAGCCCGTTTCCCCCAGTTCTCACATCTGAGATTATTTATTCTGCAATTAGTGAATTTTAGCATTAACTGAAATTCGGGGTGTTACATGACCGGGGGAATGCAACGAATATGCAGACAACTCAAGTGTGTTTTGAGCTCATGGATAATGGCTACTCAATGCTGTTCGAGCTTATGGAGAGTCGTCGGTGATGACGACTAGAGTTATGAAGGCTGAGAAATTATCGTTGTCATAAGTTCTAGCGAACTCAAAGCAAGGGTATAATAGGGATGCCTAAAAGACCGATCGAATGGTCGAGTACCCAGGGCAGTCATGGTGGGCCTAGAGACACGAGTCACGATGGTGTATGGAGTTTTTGCTGGAACCGGGGTTACCATTAGCCCTTGATAGAATGGCGTAACATAGTCAGTCATATGATATACGATGGTTTCAAGGCAGGATTGGCGGTGATATCCATAGTAATGGATGTTTGTTGCTTTGCTTGTATCATCTCGTGTAGGTTGTTCGACATCGAAGAAGACATCTCTTGGGTGCCTGTCTGATGCTAGTTTAGGCCTTCGGGACTTGTACTTGGGGGATGTTGATCTCAATTAGGATGGTCTACGCTAGATAACTGGTTACTATGTCTGCTATGTTTTTCTCTTTGGTTGTTTGTAAAGGCTATCACTATCAGAGGTAGGGAAGACGGGTTTGGGTTTCTTCTCTGTTGTTGAGTTGGTAGATTAGTTGATTGGTCTACCTATTTCTCATATATTGTATTGATGATGTTAGATAGTTGTTTTATCGCTCATTAAGATTATGATTTGACTCAAGGTTTTATGTTTCCCTCTTATTATCTTGGGTTGTTCATCCATGTTTTGGATGGGCAGACTGAGTAGCAGGCGACATGTAGTAGATCTTGATGAGGACGATGCTGCAGAGCGATGATGAGCCAGAGGCTGATGTATTATTTCCTATATATAATTATATGTTTCCACTGTTATTGTTGTTATAATACTCTAAGTGATTGTAGTGAGGCTTTTTGTACAGAATTTGATGATGTAATCTTGTGGTACTATGGATATCCTTTTGATGATATAAAAGTTTAAAATTCTGCCCAATTATGCTTCGCTACTACTTCCTGTTGTATACGTTCTATTATATTTTATCCTTGCGCTGTGAGTTATACGACATATTTCTCTTGCACTTATCCTACCTTGATGATCGTCCACAGCTGTCTGACACGTATTTAAGCGCATTATTTCCCTTGTTAAGTGCAGCGGTTGTGGGCGGTCTTCACAAAAATGAAATAATTTATGAGATTTAATTTCATTATTGTGTTCGTAACTTGTCCAATACAAGGAAAAATACAACAAATATTGTATATGATGAATATAAATGTCTGTTCCATTAATAAAACGAATATTCACATAAGGGTCATATATAATGCTTATCAGACGGAGCCGAAAAAACTCTTTAAGGCTTTATGAATATAAGATATTACGATTGATGCTCTTCAATCTCTAATTGTACATATATGAATTTTATCACATATATGTATGTTTTTAACATTCAATCGAACTAACTGTACATTATATATAAAATTAAATATCGTTTTCGATAAATTTTTATAAAACATAAACTTAATTATTTCCATTTCCATTAAACGTTTTCGACAAATTAAATAGTGTTTTCAATGAATTGGGCCTCAATCAATTCAACTTGTGCATAGATTAATTACCAACACTATACATACAACACTATATATGCACATATACATACAACATAAACTAATTAATCCTAGATTAGCAACATAATTAATTCAACTTATATATGCACATATTAATAACACTACACATACAAACATATAATTAAACAAACAAATTAAGCTTAAATTAGCAAATCTAGAATATTAAATAAAATTAGGGCATTACACCTTAAAAATTAGGATGAATTGGAGCATAGGGAGGAGAAGAAAGAGCCTTGAATACGTTGAAGAGACTTAAGCGGCTAACGAAGTGGAAGAGGCCGATTTCAGAAATTTGGAGGAAGAAATGGGGGAAAGTTGAAAAAAATTGGGAAAAACTGAGTGGAGGAAGAAGAAAGCAGTTTGGTGAATTTCTGCTCAACTAGCAACGGCCGCTGTCGGCTTTCTGATCAACAGCTTCCAACGTTTTTTTTATAACATGAAGAAATTCTAGAAATAAGCCTTTGTTGAAAGCCGTTTCTGGGGGCCGTTGACGGTTGTTGCCAGGCTCCGTTGCTATACTGTGCATCTCTTGTACTGAACGAACAAAATTCATACGATGCTCAAAGAAATAGCTTTCGATATTAATTTTTTATGTTGTGACTTTTGTATGAAAGTGGCAAATCAAAAATAAACTGGAATTTCCAATGAACGAAAATAGAAACTAGGGATTTCGAACATTGATTTGAACGCACTAGCCTGCTTTTGTGATCCATATTCATTTGAGCTTACACCATAAGAAATAAGAATGTTGTTGAAACCCAATTTAGACTTCAACACCAAAGATGCCTCAATGACACTTCACCAATCGGTAAGAAAAGAGGCCTCAATCATAACAAAAGTAAATGAGACACAAATTTTATAGTGGTTCGATCTTAGAAAAGATCTACATCCACTTTAATAACAATTTTCATTATCAATTCAAGAGTTACAAGTCTAGAATCACTCAAAAGTACATTCATGTTGTTCATTACACAATAGCATCACTTTAATCGGCACGAATCAACGGAGAAATAAGTGAACTTCACAATGTGCAAGGAAAATGGTGGAGAATCTTCAATCTCTAATATGCTTAATCACTTTTGGTTGATTTCATGATGAATTCTATGTTTGATCTTCAATTGGAGGTGTTAGGAGAGATGGAAATCACTTAGGAAATAATTGGGCAGCCCTCTGGGCTCATAAAATCCGATCTCCCAAATGAGGGAATGAGGGGTATTTATAGGTGAGATTCGGACCACGTGGCAGAGTTGTAAATATTCCGAATCCTTTTTAGACCGTCGGGCGATCTAGAGGTATTGGAGAAGAGTTTTTGTGGTCCGAAGCCTCCAAACCTACGGTGGAATGGACCAAAAAAGGCGGAGCGACCTGAAAACACTTGATATGAAGCAGTGCGGGCTAAAGAGCTTGGTGAGCTAAAAGGCGGGGCGAGCTAAAAACTGGGCGACCCTAGGTGCAAGTTACATTATTGTAGGCTTCAGCGGACTTGAGTGCTTGGCGTTCCAAGAGCTTTTGCGGTCTTAAGAAGCTGAGCGACCTAAAGAGATATAGACGATCTAAAATGCTAAACGGGCTAAGGAGTCTAATGGGTTTGAAGAACCTTAACGACCCAAAGGGCTTTAAACGACCTAAAATCAAAGAACTACCTAAACATGCTTATTGTTTTTGAACCATATTTTATGGGTTAACAAATGTAAAACCAAATAGCGAATTAATTGTTTGTTTAAGTGGGAATTGTAAGTCGCTTTTGATAGTGTATGTTGTAGCCTGTAAGACATGTATTTTACACGGACTTCCATGATAGCCAGCCTTTGTCATAACGATCCTAACACGTACAAATAATAATATTTTGCAAGACGCTTTATATATTAAGGTTTGTTCCTGCTTTGCTGTTAAGTTTACAATAGCCTAATATTTGATGGTGAAGTCTGTTTTGTGAAGAAAGAGATAAATATGCTAAAATTTAAAGGCTGAAATTTTCTCATATCATATTTTTCAGAGTGCTGCTACATAAACCCGAAAGTTATTCAATCTAAAAATGCGGCAGAGTGAAAACAGTGCAATTCAGGGGTATACTTGTAATTTAATGCAGTTGTCTGTGGGGTCTCCCTGAAATTTGCGTTTCTAATCCCAGAAATGGACGTAAAACATTTCGATTCAAATAGCTTTATTGTATTTTTCATGAGGGGAAGGGGGGTTTGAGTTTGTATTTTGGAAGAAAGAGACAAAAATGAGTATTACAAATCTTTTTGATATGAAACCTTCACAGTTTCTTCTTTCTAATCTTCTCAAAGTAGACGTAGTTTCTTTGATACAGCAAAATACCCCATACCAAATGCCTCAAAGAGAGCTCCGGCCAAAGACAACTCGGCGAATACAACAAACAACACCTCGTCTGCCAAAGAAAATAGTTACTCAACCTTGTCTCCCCCGAAGTCCTAACCAATATATCCGGCTCCGGATACCCTCCCAAGTCCATGCACTTCTCCACCTCCCCCACGTCGAAAACACCCTCCCTCGCCGACTCGCATGCCTTCACTGCCCCACGATAAATCTCATCGGTCGACGTATATGCCAAACACACCAGCAGCACCATCCCACGGTTCATCCTGGTGGCCTCCCTAGCCTTCGCAATAGCCACCCTCGTCTCCTCGTCGAGCAGCTCCAAATTACCCACAAACTCAACCCTCACTCCCAGCTCGCTCACTATGGTGCTCTCTTCCACAATGGCGTTGGCCTGCTCCCTTAATAGGTTCATCAGTATGTTGATTATGGACTTGTTTCTCTTGAAGTTGTCTATGCTGAAGCCGTACAGGGACACGTACTGTATCTTCATCTCGTAGCAGTATTTAAGGACGGTCACCAAGGTCTGGTACCCTAAACGGTGGGACTCCCCTTCCTCGAGGTTGTGCTTCTTCCCAAAGCGGCGGTTGCCATCGAGTATGAAGGAGATGTGGCATGGCATTGGTCCGTAGGACAGTACCTGGAATAGGAGGTTGCGTAGAAGGCTGCCTACCCTATCGTGGAACTTTTGTATTACCAGCTCGCTTATTTTGATGTGCATTATCAACCTGAAAAAAATGGTTCTCTGATCTCACGTTATGGTTGATTTTGCTGCATACGGACATGCATACACAGACAGAAAGATTGCCTACTGAATAAGTCAAGTAAGTTACATATGGTTTGGATATAATAAATATATATAGAGTGGAAAGCGCTGCTTGCAAGCATGGCCTGAATACCTGAGGATGAAGAGTTGTTATCTTGGAGTTAAAAGTAAAAAAAAGAAAAAGAAATGATCTTTGAATGAACTTGTGACATGAAAAGATTATCGTTGTAGCTATGTATTTTTTCTTTTATTTTTGTCCTATGTTAATGGAATTAAACTGATGACTTGCGTTTGGTGAACAAAAATCAGAAAAAGACTTACACTGTTGTTTAAGAAAGCAGTTTTAACAAAATGTCCCATCTAATTAAAGCGTTGGACAGCGTCCAAGAGGTCATCTGATTAAAGCGTTCGGGTATAAAGGAATTTCTGTTTATTTCCGATTGGTAATTTTTATTCTAATCCACAGTATTAGTAAGTTAATCCACCATACTATATAGGATCGTTGACTTTTAATAAAATTTAATTTTTATTCAGTTTACCCACAAAAAAGACGTACGCATTTTCTTTCCTTCTCACTTTTCTTCTGTGATTTTTTCATCGTCTTCTTCGTTCTGGAATCCTAACATCTAAATCTAAGCTTAAGCGTTAAGCAAAGCAATTCAACATAATAACGGTAAGTAATTTGTTTTTTTTTTTTTTTTTTTTTTTTTTTTTTTTTTTTTTTTTGAAGTTGATTAATTGTAAACAAATTTTTTTTTTTTTTTTAATATCACCATTATCACATATAATTGTAGTTAGCTATTTTCTGAAATATTGAAAAATTTATAGAAACATGTCTGAGAAGAGAAGCCGTTTACATTTTGATGAGGGAGACGGTTTAATGTTGAGTGGTCAGTTTCGTTGCTTGCTATGTATAGCTTATGGGTGTACTTTGGTTGAAGGTCGAAGGCGAAGGCACGGCTGCAGTACGTTATCGAGGCTACGGATTTTCTATCCAGGCTCAGAGACGAGCTTTGATGACTTTGGAGGCAGAAGAATATTTTGGTTGTCAGTGAGGGTTGCATGGAATGGAAAGTAGAGAAAAGTTTGGTTGATAAAATAGTCTATCCGAGGGAGTTAAAGAGAAGAGTATTTGCTAAATGTTTGGGATTGTTGGCAGTGGATGAGAGATGTGCTTATCATGTAAGGAGCTTGTATGTTTGTAGACTCTCAGTCACTAACATTTATTAGATCAATAAATTTACCTTCCAATACCATTGACAAGACCAAGATATGCCAAGATGTAATGTTAACTATGTAATAGGGTGAAATCTTTAATTTAATCCACTCGTGCATTAACTTACAAAATAGTTGTGGATTAACTTATTAAAGTAAAATGGTGGATTAACTTATTAAAACCATGGATTAGAATAAAAATTACCTTTCCGATTTTAGATTCAGTATTTTTATAAGATATTTCCATATTATTATATACATATGACAAAAAGAGGACGGCTTTTCAATATAAATTATTGCTCTGGGTTGAACCCATTAAAACGCGGTTCAACGAGTTGACGTCAAAGGACTACAGATTGATTACGGTCTAAGCAATAAACAATAAACCGTCCATATTATCGAATCGGCAATGCGACATGCCACCAAATCGTAACACAACATGAAACCATATCGGGAAAGTCAAGCCGCTCAAACTAAGTCATCAGAACTACATGATGCAAGATCATTTAGACGGTTAATTATCTGCATGGCAAGCATATGTGAGTTCATGCAGCATGGCGTGAGATAAAACACATTTTCCAAGACATGTCGCTATATAATCAAACCGCAAGCATGAAACATGAAAATGTATTATATAGTCGCAAGTCGTTTCATGAAAGCATCTCATGTTGCTAACAAAATGGATCGTCACTTCATATTATTACATACAAGTTGGTATAATTGCATCAAGGCAACACGTGGCGATGATGTAAACATATAGTAAAATTTATGGATTTGCATTTACAAAGCATATACATCTGCATGTCTACTAAGGCAGGTCATTCCTTCTTTCTATACCAAGTCGCCACTTTCATTCATGTCGTAGGCTACATTGCCAAGTGGTACATTATAATAGAAGCCGCAAATAACCATGAGTCCCCAGCGGTCAAAGATCAAGTCGTGAAAGTCTTCATGGCGCAAACCTCATGTCGTAGGCATTCATGCCGTAAAACCATAACTCATGCTGCAAGAAGTGGTAAGCTTTAGGCTGTTCATCACCCGGGTCATTAGACCATTCATGTTGCGCGGGCTATGCATAGGTCTCTGGGCAAATAATAATGAGATGGTACCAAAGCAAGGATGATGTGGCAAAATCATGGAGCACCAAAACTAAATCATGTCGCATGTATTAATATAAAATAAAGGTTGTATGTGTTGAACAAATGGTGTGAACATGTTGCCAACTCAATATTAGTCGGACTGCCACGTGGATTTTGTTTATGTATGAACGATGAAGCAAGTTGTTTAAACGCCTTAAACCAAGGGTGCGTTCGCAGACAAAAATTGGCACGCTCAACTTTTTGGTGTCGTCCGACGCCAACAACTTTTACCCCTTCCAGATGAGACGATTCGTGAACGTTGGAAAAGTAACTGTTTGCGTTCGACGCGTCGGACGCCAACGGCTACTTTTCGGACGCCAACGGCTACTTTTCCAACGTCCCCTTTCAGCCGCTATAAATCCACCTTTACCCCCCATTCTCCTCCATCCAAAGCTGAAACCACCACTCTTTACGTCCAAAAACCGAATTTTTCGAGCAATTTCAAGCTACAAAAAAGGTATTTTTTTATACCGTTGTGTTTATTTTTCAATTTTCTATAACATATGTTTTTCCGAATTTTTCTGAATTTTTTTTTTGGTTAAACAGATGTCTACCTCTTTCACCTCTGATATCTCGCAGCCAATTGCGAATTTGACGGATGACCGAGAGTCCGCTTTCATAGATATTTGCATTGAGTTTTTAGCCTAGCCGATACAGGCGTCAGCCACTTCTACTCAACAGTCGCGACAGTATTGAACGATCGTTTTAATCTGCAGTTCACAGAAACCCGAATTAAAAATAAATGGGACAACATGAAGCGCTCTTTTCATGATTGGGACAGACTGCTAAGAACACCTGGCGGTGTATGGAATGCAGAGTTTGGTTATCAAGACGGTTCTGATGATTTTTGGAGTACCGGTAGTGGCAGACCATACAGACGATTCAGGAAGAACTCGTCGTTGAAGTTCCGAGAGCAAGACTTTATGTTCGAGGGTTGTTTGCGCAAAGATTCTTGTGCGTACCTGATTCCTGATGTTGCGCCTCCTACTGCACCTACACCTCCACCAGCGTCTGTGCTAGCTGCTTCTTTGTCCCCTGCAGACGCGGGTTTCTATACTGGTTGGACGGCTTCGGACGATCCCCCTTCTGGTCAGCCCTCTAGGCGCAGGCAGGTAGAGCGTGCCAGCTCGTTTATGACCAACCAGGTGAGACAACTTGTTGCTCGTTGCTTGGAGCTTGTTCAGGGACCGAGTACGTATATGGAGCTTTAGGAGATTCTGACGATTTTCCGCAATGATGGGCGGAATGTGGATATTGTTCAGGAGCTTATCAATGAGGGCATAGGTGGGTTTATATTAGCGGAGTTGAGCGCTTTACCTCATCGTCGTTTATTTTAGATTTTCATATATTTGTTTTAATTTCAGTCTTGTTGTATTCTTTATGTTTGTATTTCTGATCGTGTAATGAAAAATGTAGTCGTTTTGTTTTATGCAATTAGTATTTAATTAATTCAAAACAATTAATTTAACAATCAAGTACCCCGCCCAAATACCCCGCTCAAATACCCCGTTCGTAGCTAAAAACACATTCCCCGCTCGCTACAGTATCACGCTCACATTCCCCGCTCAAATGTCACGTTCATGTTCGTTAAGAACGCACCCCAAGCCATTCGGGCATCACGATATGGCGTCATGTCCTTCCGTTCGGGCATCACGATGTGGCGTCATGTCATTGGCTGTTGGTTCCTTCATATTCAAGTCGTGACCAGGTTGTTGCCAACTGTAAAGGTGGAATGGCTAGCTGTCATCACGTGAGTAAAAAAGCATGTCGTCATTTATATAGCCATAAGTTTAGGACGGTGTAAGAGGATGTACATTATGGAGTAGGTTGTAAGTATGAAGCCACATATTCAGTTCAATACCCCATTGGGAAAATCCATGCAGCTCGTTATATGCATTATAAGGACACCTGTAAAGAACAATTTATATCTTTCCAGTTCATGTCGCAGTCAGGCCGCACAAGTTTAGTCAAGCCGCCTATCACATATGAATTCAAACCATATACCAGCTAATGACAGCTGTAAAGTGCAAATACCAGTTGTGCATCCTTATTTACGACCTTGCCACTACCCTCAAATACCATCTATAAATACTCCATACTCTACAATGGAAAGCGGACCGGATTTCATTTTCCACGAAGTGCCGCCAAACTCCAAGCTCTCTCTTAACTTCATTAATGGCTTCCAAAGATCAAGCAACCTCTCTCCAACAACAAATGGATCAAATCTTCTCCAAACTCCATTAGAGGCATCCCAAATTCAATTTAAGCTTCTCTAATCTTCATGAATTGTCTCTAAAGCCTAGATCTAACACAAATTCATCATGAGATCAAGGAAAATCACTCAAGTGTTCCATGTGTTGAAGACATTAATCAATCTCCGTCACACTTAGAGAGACCAAACCATTCCTTTGGTAGATTAATGTGAGATCTAAATCAATGAGAGATAAAAGAAAGAAATATCATAAAATGAGTGAAATATAAGAAGCAATGTACATTGTAAACTCAAGTATGATAATGAGAAATGATTTCATAGTGGACGTAGACTATTGCTAAGCCAAATCACTTTAAAATTCCTTTTTCTTTAATTTTTGCTCTTTATTTTTTGTTTGTGGCTCCGTAAACTCAAATCTAAACATATGGTGAAATATCCAAGAGATACATTGGTGTTTTGACCATTTTTTGGTTTCAACATTTGGTGCCCGCTATGGGACCATATTCGCACTTCTCTCAAATTTAAGAGCCTTCCATTGAAGTTCTAAGCCTGCTCTACTATAGATTCTCTAAATCTAAGATCCAGGCCAATTAATGAACTCTCATCAAAATTCAAGGCCTTATCTGAAATAATAGCATAATATAAAAAGATTACAAGTAAAACTGGTGGAGAAACCGACAATGTTGCTAACGATGAAGCTACACCACTAACTAAAAGCTTTAAAGTTGGCGAAAACACAGTAGGTGGAGCCAATGTGACCAGGAATGAGTTGGACGCCACTATCACTAATTTAAACCAGAGAATGGCTAGTTCTACCATGGCTTTAATGGATAAGTTAGATGCGGTTCCCAATGCTTGACCAAATCCATCCCCTCAAAAGGTTCATGTTGATCTTGACGATAATGTCGATTCATCCGCTTCCGATCGGAACTGCAACGACAACATGGAAGATGATAATGGTTGTCGAGCAACAAAGACCAAGCTAATGTCGAAGACTTGAAGCCAAAAGCTAAGAATCGTTCCGACGTGAACGCTCAAAGGGTTACCACTCTCGCCATGGCGGCACCTCCTCCCCGGGAAGGTAGAGGACCTAAGTTTTCTAATCAAGATCGCTTGCTTAGACGAACATTTGGCAAAGTGATCGAAATCAACCCCCGAAGCGGCATAACACTGAAGAATACATCTCAGATATGATATAACAAATCATAAAGAAGAAACAAGCTGGCAATGACGATGAAAGAGAACGGGATTTCTCCCTCGATATGACTCCGTTTATCGATAGAATCCGAGAAACAGAGTGTCCGAAGAAGTTCACTCCTCCAACTTTTCTTTCGTACAATGGCCTTATTGATCCTAACTACTTTCTATTTAAGTACGAATGACATATGAGTGCAGCAAAGAAAACAGACGAGTTGAGATGCCTATACTTTCCTCTCTACTTAGAAGGTGATGTGTAACAGCCCGCATTTCACGTATCGGAAGATCGTAAAATATTTTTAGTTTATTCCCTGAGGGTCGGATCATTCTCATCTTTCAATATGTTACTTAGGGGGATGTGAGACATGTCCATAATTTTACCGATTTTGTTTGTGACCATTTTGCCCCTGTCAGTATTGTACAGGGAATAACTTTTGACTCAGGTAGAATCTAAAGGTGAGACCTGTGCCATTAGAAAGGAATTTACGTTTGCCTTTCCGTAGAGTGGTTACATTAAGGATTTGGCTCAACGGTTTGGGCGAAATCGCTGGTTTAAGGTTTTTCAATTGGCTGTTCAGATTTGGAGAGCCTAATTGGCTGAATTGGGGAGGCCTATTAGTGGGATGGTGGAATCCTATAAATAAGGGGTGAGAGTGGAGGGAAAAGGTTTATTTTCCCGTTCTCTCAGTTGGAGGCATTGATCTCCTTCTTCCTCCAACACATTTCCACCATTAAAAATTCAAATCCAAGGAGGGAAATTGAAGATCTACACCATTCGAGGCTAGATCTACATCATTCCAAGAGCAAATTCATCGGATCAAGGAGCTTGGTTCGGAGTATTCGCTGTTCGGATTCATAATTCTATCATTTTAGCTTGTTTTGGAGAATCGGTGAGTGATTTACATCTCTCACATGAATGCAATGAAGTATATGAGCGTTTGTGCATGTTTCTCATCAAATTGGGATGTTTTACTATAGATTTACACCATTACATGTTCATTTTCATATGCATCACCCTATGATCTTATCTAGCAAGTTTTACTCGATAATTTCATGTCATTTAACATGTTTATGTTAGTTAGATCTCTCATTTTGATCATAGGTTCATTTTAATGGTTTTTGGTGAGATTTACATCATTTTTATGGTAATCATCATATTCATGTGGTTAGTAATGTTATGATATTTTATGATTGTGTTTGATGAGTTTGGTTGAGTTGGTTTTGTCGGATTCATCGTTTGGCGAAGTTCTGATCGAAATCAGAGTAGAATTGAAGATGCGCAGAAAGTGGCTCGGGTCAAGATCAAATTCTGTCATGGAGGACAAGTCAAAGTTAGCTCGGGCCGGACTAAAGTTGGCTCGGGTCTGACTAAAGGGGGTCGGGTCGGATTAAAGGGGGTCGGGTCGGACCACTCTGGATTGGGTTAAAGTGAATCAGACCATTTTGGATCGAGCTAAAGTGGATTGGACCATTCTGGATTGGACGAAGGTGGGTCGGGTCAGACAAAAGGGGGTCGGGTCGGGCCAAAAGGAGGGGTCGGGTCGGACCAAAGTGGCTCAGGTCGGGCTGTTCTGGACAGCCATTTCTGGTCAGCCATTTATACCATTTCTGGTCGGACACTTCCGGTGATGATGTGACTTCAAAGTGAGTTCAATTAGGAAGTTAGGAAGTGTTGAAATAATGCTATGGAATGCTTTGAACATTATAGAGATGTTGGTTGGTTCAACGATGGTGGCGGCTTCGACAAGAATCTAGAAGGGGATGTTTGAAGTGATGTGATATGTTCATTGATCGGTGAAAAGCAACGAAAAGGTAGACAACTCAAAGGTTGTGAGTTTGTGGATAATGGTTGCTCGAGAAGGTTGCTTGAGCAATGAAATGTCGTCAAGGTTGGATGACTAGAGATGCGAAGGCCGAGAAGTCATCGTTGTCATAAGTTCTTGCAGGCTCAAAGCAGGGGTACGATGGGGGCACCCAATAGACCGGAAGGTTGCTGGTCGAGTACCTTGGGTATCGTTGAAAGGCCTAGTGTAACACCCCACCTCCGCTAGGGTCACTCACAAAAGGGAATGCACTAGTTTTGGAGGAGCGTTATCGAGGTAAACAAATACAGAAATATTACAAGACAGAACATAAATAAAACAGCGGAAGGATCAAAATATAAATTTCATTACTTTCAAAATAGCCAAAGCCTTTTACATTCAAAGTACCAAATAGCCAAAGTCATTATTTTCCATTACAACAAAATTCTGTCTTGCATAAATAAAGAAGCATAATCTTAAAACAACAAAAGTAACTTAATTCCCCAAAGGTAGCAAAAATGCAGCCATTGCAGAGCTCAAGATCAAACCATACATAAGCTGAACCGAAAGCAAGCGAAATCCAAGCTAAGTGCTAGAGTTTCCTCCCTGAGAACCTGGGGGGGGGGGGGACGGAAGAAAACGAGGCGAAAGAAAACGGGTCAGTCATAAAGACTGGTAAGTTCTAGTGACTTTCAGCATAAAAACAGGTAAAGGTAACACGACATGTATAAACCGAAAGTAAACATAAGGGTGCTGTCAAGATGGGCAAGATAGACTAAGATAACATGATAATTCAAGTATAGGTCAAGTATAGCATCGCATGTTCAAGGTTCCCTGCACCAACTATACTATTATCCTAAACCCATGTCTTATATTAATCGTGAAATGATCCCTTGGCCCAATATCATGAAATGGCCCACTACTAGGTCCAACGGGATGATCCACTAATCGATCGGCTCCCTACAAGTTCCAGCTCGTTATGTGTCTGTGTCATATGACCCTACCACGAATATAGTCACCTATGCTAGGTCCACCATAGGGTGTATCAAGCCCTAGGGTGCCAACCACCGACACGAATCAAGAATGCATAGATAATCCTACTGATGCCCAATGCCTGCTTTTTCAACTCCGGACCACGTGCACGATCACAGCCCGCCTGAACCTACACTGGCGCACCAACACAGCCGTCGTTTTGGTCGCATACAATCAGCCCAATAATCGTGCCCCACCCTGCCTAGTTCTAGGGTACTGTGATACATCTAGTGGGTTATTACTGAAATGGACCGCGTAACTAGCGTTTCCGTCCAGCAGGTTAAGTGTTGCCATTTAAATTCGAGACTTGACCCCTTATTAGTCTAGCATGTCAAACTGGCTAAGTGTTGTCATTTAAGTTCGTGACTTAGCCCTACAATTCACGTGTCAGGTTGGTTAGGTGTTGTCGTTCAAGTTCATGACCTAACCCTACCAATCATGTTTCAAGTTGGTTAACTGTTGTCTTTCATGTTCATGACTTAACCCTATCATGTGGCATTAATTCATTAATGCACCCCAACCTCTCATATCAGACCTGTTGTTGTGGTCACTGGATATGCCGGGCAGTTCTGGGCAGCTTTACACCATAACTCAGTCTGACCTCGGGTTTCTAGCGCGATATGACCAACTACCCACATTGGATCCTATTGTTTGCAGTCACTGGATTTGTCGGGTGGTTCCGGGAAGAATTACACTGCAAACTCAACCCAACCTCGAGTTGGCCATTTTCAAGTTCATTCTAATGTCATGTCCAAGTTCTAATTTCATATCAAGTTAACAATGTTCATGTCCCAAGTTTTTCCTATTATCAAGTTCATAATTCATATTCATAACCAATTCATGTTTTGCCTAATCTACCCCAATTGTATTCCCAACGCATGTAAACATGAATCGATCTATGCTACAAGTAAATCCAAATCCCGAAATAAAGGGAATAACATCAAAACTGTGATAAGCAAAAGGGATGATCATAAAGCGATAAAAGGGACTACAAGACTAGCATGATATAACTTGAGATAATTGGTTACAACATCACTGGCATATAGAAAATAATAGGATTTCAAATCTAGCAAAATATGGCGATAGTCATGATAAAAGTTGACATAAAAGAATAGGCATGCAGAAGCAAGCCAAATACAAGGATAATGGATCCAATGGTTTTGGTGTACATAATTGCGAACTAAGCAAGTCACACCCTAGGTATGGGATCCAACAAAATGCCAATTCGATGTACAACATGGTTTTCAACTATAGTGTTATGGGCATGAACAATCAACTATAATAGTCACTTAACCACAATAGTCATAGTCAAAGTGAATCATAAGCGATTAATCACAATAGTCATGGATAATTATCCAAAATAGTTCTAGGCAACTACCCTAAATAGTCATAGGTAATTAACTGTAATAGTTTCAAAGTCATGGTCATAGACAATAGTCTTATGCTCATAATCATAGGCAATAATTCTCATAGTCATGAGTCATAGGTGATCAGCCAGAATTGTCCTTGTCATAGTCATAGGAAATAGTCTTATGTTCACAGTCATAGGCATAAGCATAGTCTTATGTTCACAGTCATAGGCATAGGCATAGTCTTATGTTCACAGTCATAGTCCCTGGCCCTTAACAATAGTTTCAACGTCATACGCATGATTATAGACATGAAAGAATTTGATTTACAACGTGAGAATAGGCCCAAACTGATTTCATAGCAATATTCCCAAAAAGTCAAGACCCAAGATGAACAAGAATAGATATGAATCAATTATCATACATAGATCCAATTCCAATTTACAACATGTCTATATTAAGTTTATAGTTTATATCTAAAAGTAACTTGAACTTACAGATCGCGGTCTAAGAAATTGAGATGGAGAGGTTGAATCTATAAACTAGTTGTCGAATTGTTGAATCGTTGATTCTTGATTTGATTGTAGAGGCAAATCCCCAAATATGCAATTCCTAGCCGTGGTCTTCAAGAAATAGTCTTCGCGTTTTAATTTAATTTATCTTAGTTTAATTTAGAAGAAGAAGAAGAAGCCATGTCCATCAAGAATTTATGCAGCATAAGGTTAGAGAAGAACGGCGTAAAGAGAATGAGGCTAGGAGGCTGTTTATATAGGATTATGTAGACGAATCTGGACAGAAAACGAGGTCAAATACATCAGAATGCATCAGGTTCAGAAAATGGGTTCGGGAGGCAGGTCGACCCCCAGGTCGACACTATGGTCGACCTGGTCCCTGAGAGGTCAACACTATGGTCGACCCCTAGGTCGACCTAGTCCATGGGCGGGAATTTTCCCGCCCAGCCTATTCTCGGGTTTGAATTCGAATTTCGAATTTCGAGCTGTTTTTTATTCTGAAAATTCCTGAAACTTCTGAGGGTCATATCTCCCTCATTCGGACTCCGATTCTCGCAAACTCGGACTCGTTTCCAAGAAGAATTTCGAGACGAATGCAATGGCGCAACCCGTTTCCCCTGATTCTTAATTTAAAATTTAATTCTGCCTTAATTTATGGTTTTAACACATTATTAAAATTCGGTTTGTTACATTCTCCCCTCCTTAAAGGATTTCGTCCCCGAAATCTTCAAGTTAAGAAGAATGCATCCTATCACCCAATCAACCATCTACTCAACCATCATCCACAAGCAACCATTGTCCTTAAAAGATTTCTAATGCTATATGAACATATGTAGAAAGTGTGTGTATATGTTCCTTATCTAATGCAAATGACCAGGCCTGATAGATCTTCTTAATGCAAAATATGTTTAGTGCCACGAATCCAACATGTATGCAAATAGTCCTAGTCACATAAACACTATATGTGTGCGCAAACATCCATCCATATGCAACATTCACATCATAACACATTCAATTTCATCCATAAACAAGTATAAACACTCATTCATATGCAATATGAAAATGTGTCTGAGCCGATCTAGTGCCTAATGTATGTTATGCAGTCACGAGCAACCACTTGCGTCCACTTGCAACCATTAGCAAACATCAACCATAACATGTTTCAATCACATATTTACATCCAAAAGGGTTCTACCTAAGGTTATCAAGATAGGATTGAGAAGATAAGAAAGATAAAACAAAGTATCAAGGAGAAGAAGTTAAAGATGTACCCCATAAGGTCCTGCTTGCGGGGCTTGCCCTTGCTTCTTAGGGCAGTTCTTGATGATATGTCCAGTATCACCACACTGAAAGCATGCTCCCATCTTCATCTTCTTCTTTCTACAATCCTGGACTATATGCCCCTCAATACCACAGAAGTGGCATTTTCTTTTCTCACGTGTCTTGTTATCATTCTTGTTGTTGTTGTTCTTGCCTCCTTTCTCGGAGTCTACCTTCTTGTTTGGAGGTCATTCGCCTTGACCTCCTTCTTGCCACTCTTGTCTTCTTCATTTAAGAGCGCCATGTCTACTAGCTTTTTGTAAGTAGCCCCTATAGGTACGTGGGTCATAGCCAAGCTGTGAAGTGGCTCATTCAATCATTTGACAAAACGGAGAGTCTTCTTATGATGGGTATTTACTAAGTCTAGTCCAAACCGAGCCAGCTGATTGAATTGATTAACGTACTCCTTGACCGTTATACTTCCTTGCTTAAGAGTTAAGAACTTTTCCAGCTGTAAACTTCGTTCAGCTTGCGAGAGGAATTTCGTCTCAAACCTTATTGTTAAATCCATACATGTTTCGACCGGCCTCTCGGCGTTAGTGACTTCCCACTAGTAGGAAGCTTCATCTTTGAGCAACCATACCGCCAACTGTACCTTCTGCCTATCGTCCACCTCGAAGATTACGAACATATCCTCAGTTTCTTTGAGCCAGTTCCTCGCTTCTACGAATGATTCAGTTCCCTTGAAATCCTTTCCACCCATGGCCCTAAAATCTTTACAAATCTTTGAAAAAGCAATTGCACGAGGAGGGGGCGGAGGAGGAGGGATCGCTGCAGCTGGAGGAGGAATATCTGCTGGGCCCGCATCGTTGGCCCTAACCTCTAAGTACCTCCTGAACCAGCCAGGTATTGGCACACCCTCTGGAAAGTTAAGATTCCCAGACATGATGAGCTGAAAAAGAAGAGATTCAAAACGAGGGAACAAAGGATAGTGCTAATGGCTTTTGGGGAATAACCTTTAAATAAAACAAGACTTTTCTTGAAAAATGCTTCTTTGTAAACGATTTTGAAAATAGTTTTAGAAGGTTTTCAAAAAAAAATTGCCCAGTCTAGTAACCTTCTGCTCTGCTACCAAATGTAACACCACACCTCCGCTAGGGTCACTCACAAAAGGGAATGCACTAGTTTTGGAGGAGCGTTATCGAGGTAAACAAACATAGAAATATTACAAGACAGAACATAAATAAAATAGCAGAAGGATCAAAAGATAAATTTCATTACTTTCAAAATAGCCAAAGCCTTTTACATTCAAAGTACCAAATAGCCAAAGTCATTATTTTCCATTACAACAAATTATGTCTTGCATAATTAAAGAAGCATAATCTTAAAACAACAAAAGTAACTTAATTCCCCAACGGTAGCAAAAATGCAGCCATAGCATAGCTCAAGATCAAACCATACATGAGATGAACCGAAAGAAAGCAAAATCCAAGCTAAGTGCTAGAGTTTCCTCCCTGAGAACCTTGGGGGGGGAACGGAAGAAAAAGAGGCGAAAGAAAACGGGTCAGTCATAAAAACTGGTAAGTCTAGTGACTTTAAGCATAAAAACAGGTAAAGGTAACACGACATGTATAAACTGAAAGTAAACATAAGGGTGCTGTCAAGATGGGCAAGATAGACTAAGATAACATGATAATTCAAGTATAGGTCAAGTATAGCATCGCATGTTCAAGGTTCAATGCACCAACTGTACTATTATCCCAAACCCATGTCTTATATTAATCGTGAAATGATCCCTTGGCCCAATATCATGAAATGGCCCATTACTAGGTCCAACGGGACGATCCACTAATCGATCAGCTCCCTATAACTTCTAACTCGTTGTGTGTCTGTGTCATACGGCCCTATCACGAATGTAGTCACCTGTGCTAGGTCCACCATAGGGTGTACCAAGCCCTAGGGTACCAACCACCGACACGAATCAAGAATGCACAGATAATCCTACTGATGCCCAATGCCTGCTTTTTCAACTCCGGACCACGTGCACGACCATAGCCCGCCTGAACCTACACTGGCGCACCAACACAGCCGCCGTTCTGGTCGCTTACAATCAGCCCAGTAATCGTGCCCCACCCTGCCTAGTTCCATGGTACCGTGATACATCTAGTGGGTTACTGCTGAAATGGACCGCGTAACTAGGGTTTCCGTCAAGCAGGTTAAGTATTGTCATTTAAATTCGAGACTTAACCCCTTATCAGTCTAGCATGTCAAACTGGCTAAGTGTTGTCATTTAAGTTCGTGACTTAGCCCTACAATTCACGTGTCAGGTTGGTTAGGTGTTGTCGTTCAAGTTCATGACCTAACCCTACCAATCATGTTTTAAGTTGGTTAAGTGTTATCTTTCATGTTCATGACTTAACCCTATCATGTGGCATTAATTCATTAATGCACCCCAACCTCTCACATCAGACCTGTTGTTGTGGTCACTGGATATGGCGGGCGGTTCCGAGCAGCTTTACACCACAACTCAGTCTGACCTCGGGTTTCAAGCGCGATATGACCAACTGCCCACATTGGATCATATTGTTTGCAGTCACTGGATTTGTCGGGCATTTCCGAGCAGAAGTACACTGCAAACTCAACCCAACCTCGAGTTGGCCATTTTCAAGTTCATTCTAATGTCATGTCCATGTTCTAATTTCATATCAAGTTCGTGTCAAGTTTTTCAAGGCAAGTTTCATGCCCACATCCAGATTCAAGTTATAACATTGTTCATGTCCCACGTTTTTCCTATTATCAAGTTCATAATTCATATTCGTAACCAATTCATGTTTTGCCTAATCTACCCAAATTGTATTCCCATCGCATGTAAACGTGAATCGATCTATACTACAAGTAAATCCAAATCCCGAAATAAAGGGAATAACATCAAAACTATGATAGGCAAAAGGGATGAGCATAAAGCGATAAAAGGGATTACAAGACTAGCATGATATAACTTGAGATAATTGGTTACAACATCACTGGCATATAGAAAATAATAGGATTTCAAATCTAGCAAAATAAGGCGATAGTCATGATAAAAGTTGACATAAAAGAATAGGCATGCAGAAGCAAGCCAAAAACAAGGATAATGGATCCAATGGTTTTGGTGTACATAATAGCGAACTAAGCAAGTCACACCCTAGGTATGAGATCCAACAAAATGCCAATTCGGTGTACAACATGGTTTTCAACTATAATGTCATGGGCATGAGCAATCAACTATAATAGTCACTTAACCACAATAGTCATAGTCATAGTGAATCATAAGCGATTAATCACAATAGTCATGGATAATTATCCAAAATAGTTCTAGGCAACTACACTACATAGTCATATGCAATTAACTGTAATAGTTTCAAAGTCATGGTCATAGACAATAGTCTTATGCTCATAATCATAGGCAATAATTCTCATAGTCAGGAGTCATAGGAGATTAGCCATAATTGTCCTTGTCATAGTCATAGGCAATAGTCTTATGTTCACAGTCATAGGCATAAGCATAGTCTTATGTTCATAGTCATAGGCATAGGCATAGTCTTATGTTCACAGTCATAGGCATAGGCATAGTCTTATGTTCATAGTCATAGTCCTTGGCCCTTAACAATAGTTTCAACGTCATACACATGATTATAGACATGAAAGAATTTGATTTACAACGTGAGAATACGCCCAAACTGATTATATAGCAATATTCCCAAAAAGTCAAGACCCAAGATGAACAAGAATAGATATGAAACAATTATCATACACAGATCCAATTCCAATTTACCACATGTCTATATTAAGTTTGTAGTTTTTATCTAAAAGTAACTTGAACTTACAAATCATGGTCTAAGAAATTGATATACAGAGGTTGAATCTATAAACTAGTCATCGAATTGCTGAATCGTTGAATCTTGATTTGATTGTAGAAGCAAATCCCCAAATATGCAATTCCTAGCCGTAGTCTTCAAGAAATAGTCTTTGCGTTTTAATTTAATTTATCTTAATTTAATTTAGAAGAAGAAGAAGAAGCCATGTCCATCAAGAATTTATGCAGCATAAGTTTAGAGAAGAATGGTGTAAAGAGAATGAGGCTAGGAGGCTGTTTATATAGGATTAGGAAGACGAATCTAGACAGAAAACGAGGTCAAATACATCAGAATGCATCAGGTTCAGGAAATGGATTCGGGAGGCAGGTCGACCCCCAGGTCGACACTAAGGTCGACCTGGTCCTGGGAGGTCGACCCCCAGGTCGACCTGGTCCATGGGCAGGAATTTTCCCACCATCCTGTTCTGGGGTTTGAATTCGAATTTCGAGCTATTTTTAATTCTGAAAATTCCTGAAACTTCGGAGGGTCATATCTCCCTCATACGGACTCCGATTCTCGCAAACTTGGACTCGTTTCCAAGTAGAATTTCGAGACGAACGCAATTGTGCAACCCGTTTCCCCTGATTCTTAACTAAAAATTTAATTCTGACATGATTTATGGTTTTAACACGTTATTAAAATTCGGGTTGCTACACCTAGTTGTCAAGGTTGGACATTGTCAAGGTTGGACATATGGAGTTTATGCTAGAACTGGGGTTACCATTAGCCCTTGACATATGGCAAGGTCGGTCATCATACGATTAAGGATGGTTTCAAAGCAGGATTGGCAGTGATAGCTAGAGTCAGTCATGGATGATTGGTTGTTCTGTGTGAAACTTATATAATCTGGATGTTATGTGTGTTTTTCCATGATTGAATGGTTGCTCTGGTTTCCGTGTATGAATTGTTGTTCCTTTGGTTGAATGGATTGTAAAGGCTATCACTATCCGATGTGGGGAAGATAAGGTTGAGTTCTTCTCTGGTGTCATGGATAGATCAGTATGTTTATCTATCCCCTCTCATACACTTTATTGTTGAAGTTTGTTAGCTGTTTTATCGCTCACTAAGACTATTGTCTGACTCAAGGTTTTATGTATCCTCTTATTACCTAGGGCTGTTCATCCAATTTTGGATGTGCAGACTAAGTAACAGGTGACAGGTAATGCTTTAGTGAGGATGACGATGCCGATCGATGGCGAGCAGGAGGCTCACGTACCAGTTTTACAACTAGCTAATAATTGGATTTCCGCTGTTTGTTTTTCTGGGTGATGTAGTGAGGCAACTTTATACAAACACTATTTCCAAGTTTGTTGATCTTACCTTCTAGTTGTATGGAAGTCCAGTGTTTCTGCTTCACTATTACTACCTGTTGAATAAGTTCTATTATATTTTATCCTTGCGCTGTGAGTTTTACGACAGGTTCCTCTTGTGTTTACCTACTCTGATGATCGTCCATGACAGCCTTGCACATCTTTCAGTGCATTATTTCCCTTGTATAGTGCGGTGGTTATGGGCGGTCGTCACATGTTGCGTCGCTATGCTTCACAAAGCTACCACATAAGTCCGTAGTCTGGTTCTCTGACTTGACCAAAAAGTTCAAGGAGCAGTTCCACCTGTATGCTACCAAAGCCAAGGATGCTATAACACTTTCAGCAATGAAGCAGAATCCAGGGGAATCCATTAAAGCTTTTCTCAGTCGATTCAATGTTTCCTTGTCCGAACTGTGGAATCCAGAGCCTCACATAATCCTCATGTCTCTAATCGGCGCCATAGATAAGAAGAGTGAATCGGTAGATGGAGTAAAATGAAAGAACCAAACACACTCGAAAAGTTCTATAAAAAAGCAGATGAGTATATAAGAGTGGACAATAATTCTTTTCCTCTTCAGATTATTGATGGTGACCAACTTCTTGAAGCACCCAAAGTTTCTGCTACTTAATACAATAAGAAAAATCCCGGGGGATGTCAAAAAAAGGAAATGACGGAAGGGATGACCGAAACAATAAGAACCCTGCTTATTCAAAAAATTTGAATTAACCCCTTTGACGGTAACTCCATAGAACATCTTTGCTGCGACTAAAGACACTAAAAATTATCTAACACCAAAAGCTCAAAAAGTAGGTGATAATCAATAGAAATATGGAAAGTTCTGCCGCTTCCACAATCAACCCGGTCACAATACTAATGAATGTTGAAATTTGAAGAGCTTGATTGACGATTTGATTTAGAATTACAGACTCCAGCAATATATGAAGAATTCGCAAGTCTCAGACACTGCTCCATCTCTTCAAGGGACAAGTGAACCTACAAACCAATTATGTTTAGGTAACCGAGCTTCAGCAAGGACTGCTGCAAGGCCCGTGATCAACCGACGACCATCGATTGGCATCCAAACTATAATGGCCCATAATCAGCGATCATTACCACTACTTTACTCTACGCTTTACTTCATGTTTTAATTCATGTTGTATTTGAACTTCATATAAACAGTTTGTAATATTTTACAAATATTGTACTGAACATTAATCTCTGTGACTAAGAATATATCTACCTGTATAAATCTCCTATTTGCAAAAATATTTTGTCAAACAAAAATTTGCTCAAGGATGATTTATATTGCAAGTCATCTATCGAGCGGTTATTCCTTTAAAATATGACAAAACATAGCGACCCCAACAACACCAGTTCAAGCACCAAAGGTTGTAAATATCAACATGCACAATGCAAAAATAGAAAAGAACCGCCGTGGAAAGTGAACGGGAAGAGTCGCAAAGATTCAAACAACGAACAAGTGCCATGACAAACAAACGAGAGGGTTGTAACTTTTGTCGAGGGGGCACTTCGCCAAGCGAGAGGTTTAAACCCCCAGTTCCTAAACTAAGATAACTCGCTAAGTTAAGCGTCCGACAAAGGAATTGGTTCCAGCCCCGTGAAATTATATAACAGTCGTCCAATTAACTTGCGTAGTGTCTGAATATCTCAGATGAGACAAGTGTTGGACATTAACCAATCAACTTGCGTAGTGTTTGAATATCTCAGATGCAACAAGTGTTGGATCTCAACCAATCAACTTGCGTAGTGTCTAAATATCTCAGATGCGACAAGTGTTGGACCTTAACCAATCAAATTGAGTAGCCTTTGAATATCTCAGATGCGACAAGTGTTGGACATTAACCAATCAACTTGAGTAGCGTCTGAATATCTCAGATGCGATAGGTGTTGGACATTAACCAATCAACTTGACTAGTGTCTGAATATCTCAGATGCGACAGATGTTAGACCTTAGCCAATCAACTTGCGTAGTGTTTGAATATCTCAAATGTGACAAGTTTGGACCTTAACCAATTAACTTGTGTAGTGTTTGAGTATCTCAGATACGACAAGTGTTGTACATTAACCAATCAACTTGCATAGTGTCTGAATATCTCAGATGCGACAAGTGTTGGACATTAACCAATCAACTTGCGCAGTGTTTGATTATCTCAGATGCGATAAGTGTTGGACATTAACCAATCAACTAGTGTAGTGTCTGAATATCTCAGATGCGACAAGTGTTGGACATTAACTAATCAACTTGCATAGTGTCTGAATATCTCAGATGCGATAAGTGTTTGATATTAACCAATTAACCCGCGTAGTGTCTGAATATCTCAGATGCGATGGGTGTTGGACATTAAAAGTTTTAACCCGCGTAGTGTCTAACATCTCAGATTCCATCGGGTGTTGGACATTAACCAGTTCGCTGGGGTAGTGTCTGAATACCTCAGAAGCGACAAGTGTTAGATTTTAACCCAAGCAGGGGAACGAAATTCAAAGTCCTTTTCATAAAAAGGGCAACTTCTCCATAGCAGGGATCAATTAAACTCAATGAGGTCTATCATGTCGATTCAGTTGGCAGGAGAAGACGAACGTTGGATTATAAACGACCTCTCCATAGTATTGGCACCCTATGTAGTTAAAACGCTTAGTGGTTCTATAGCGGCGGAGGTGCAAAAATGTGTAGTGGGGATAAAGCAGGGAAATAGGGGGATATAGCGGAGGCGCAAAAAGGTTCATTAAATGTAAAACCAGATATTTGAAAATTAATTAATCATCTTTCTCATATTATATGTGTATAAGAAACTAATACGAATTAATGTTATATAAGAATATAACGGAATATCATAGTTTTGCATGCTAAATTTGATGAGTGTAATTGATTATTACCGTATATTAGGCACTTGTACCTTAAATTTATCCCGTTACGCTAACCTTACTGGTTTTTTTGAAAAGAACTAGTCAAATCAAGCTCTATATACTAATAATGCTAAAGAAGACGCTAAAAATCCTTGAATCAGCGGATGTAGATGAAAGTAGCGGGGCTAGAAGCGAATCTACGATTCATCAACGCTAAATTGAAATAGTGTAGCGGTTGAAGAGCGGTATGGGCTATAGCGGGGATATTGCGGGGCTTTAACTGCATAGGGGGCATCCAATGGAGCCTTCGATGTCAGAACTGATCGACAAAGAGGATGAACATTGAGTACCAGGATTCCTTTCCAGAATAAAGACTAATGAAGACCCCCTAGGCAGAGGCACAAATACCAAGAGCTTCTCCAAGAAGAAACAGAGAATAAATTACAGATACGTATTTCCCAAATGTGAAATATCGTACACTATCATATAAGTCGTTAAAATAACGACGCTTGAAATCTGTAGTTGGCTTTTGTCGATTAGTTGATCTTAAGCGTTAATACGAATTCGAATTAGAATAACGTGTTTACGTAGATAATATTCGACGAGTTATAAACTGTTGAATAAAATAGTTCTATATAAACACATCATTTAATTTGAAATAAAAATTCGTCATAGTTAAAAGTTTTAACTGACTAGTCCATTGTCGATATGGGCAGTCGATAACAAAATATTCGGCCATAAACATGCAATGTTTTTATTGCTACAGAACAGGTTGTAGTAATAAAAAAGGCATGATCATTGTTTGCTCCAGAGTGTGTATTGCTTTGGTAAAAATATAAAGACAAGTTCGTAAAATGAGTAATTCAGCGTGAATTAGCCGCGACCACTTCAATAAAAATCAAGCATGGCCAATCCATTACGAATCTCACTTATCTCACACACTCAAGTCCGAATTAAAACTGTGACATTCACACACTAGAATGGCGTTATAAACGACAGAATATCCATCCAGTACAAGTGTTTATAGGCCATCAAAACACTAAGTTCATTGGTCAATAAATAAAGATTCATAACAGACAAAATTTTGGAGCGCACATTTTCTATAAGCAAAAAACATGAACTCCAAAGGGGCAAGTGTTAACCCCATTAAAAAGCGGTTTAAAGAGTCGAAATCAAAGGACTATAGATTGGCTACGGTCTAAGAAATAAGCAGTAAACCATTCATATTATCGAATCGGTAATGCAATATGCCACCAAGTCGTAACACGACATGAAACCATGTCGGGCAAGTCAAGCCGCCCAAACTAAGTCGTCAAAATGACATGATGCAATACCATTTAAACTATTAATTGTCTGTGTGGCAAGAATATGTGAGTTCATGTAGCATGGCATGAGATAAAGCAAATTCACCACGACATATCAATGTATAAACAAACCGCAAGCATGAAACGTGAAAATGTATTATATAGTCGCAAGTCATTTCATGAAAGCATCCCAGGTTGCTAACAAAATGGATCGTCACTTCATATTATTACATACAAATTGGTATAATTGCCTCAAGGAAACACGTGGCGATGATGTAAACATATAGTAAAATGTATGGATTTGCATTTACAAAGCACATATATTCGCATGTCTACTAAGGCAGGTCATTCCTTCTTTCTATACCAAGTCGCTACTTTCATTCATGTCGTAGGCTATATGGTCAAGTCGTATATTAAAATAGAAGCCACAAATAACCATGAGTCTCCAGTTGTAAAAGACCAAGTTGTGAAAGTCTTCATGGCGCAAACCTAATGCTGTTAAAACCATAACTCATGCCAGAAGAAGTGGTAAGTTTTAGGTTGTTCATAACCCAGTTCATTGGACCTTCATGTTGCGTGAGTGATGTATAGGTCTCTGGGCAAATAATAATGAGATGGTACCAAAACAACGATGATGTGGTACAATCTTAGAGCACCAAAACTGAATCACATCGCATGAATTAATATAAAATAAAGGTTGTATGCATTGAAGGAATGGTGGTAACATGTTGCCAACTCAATATTAGGTGGACTACCACATGGATCTTGTTTATGTATGAAAGATGAAGCAAGTTGTTTAAATTCCTTAAACCAATCCGTTCGGGCATCACGATATGGCGTCATGTCGTTCCATTCGAGCATCACGATGCGGCGTCATGTCGTTGGCTATTGGTTCCTTCATATTCAAGTCATGACCAACTTGTTGCCAAATGTAAAAGGGGAATGGCTAGTTGTCATCACGTGAGTAAAAAAACATGTCGTGATTTATATAGCTAGAAGTATGAGACGGTGTAAAAGGATGTACATTCTGGAGGAGGCTGTATGTATGAAGCCATGTATTCAATTCAATATCTCACCAGGAAAATGCAAGCAACTCGTTATATGCAATATAAGGACAGCTGTAAAGAACGATTTAAATCTTTCCAATTCATGTTGTTGTCATGTCAGACAAATTCAGTCAAGCCGCCTATCACATATGAAACCAAACCCATACCAGCTAATGACAGGCTAATGATAGATGTAAAGTGTAAACACTGGTTGTGCATACTTATTTACGACCTTGCCACTACCCTCAAATACCATCTATAAATACCCCATACTCCACACTTGAAAGGGGATCGGATTTCATTTTCCACGAAGTGCTGCCAAACTCCAAGCTCTCTCTCCTAACTTCATTAATGGCTTCCAAATATCAATCAACCTCTCTCCTACAACTAATGGATCAAATCTTCTCAAATCTCTATTAGAGACTTCCCAAATTCAAATCAAGCTTCTCTAACTTTCATGAATTCTCTCTAAAGTCTAGATCTAACACAAATTCATCATGAGATCAAAGAAAATCACTCAAGTGTTCAAGTTTGAAGATATTAATCAATCTCCATCAGACTTAGGGATATCAAACCATTCTTTTGGTAGATTAAAGTGAGATCCAAATCAAAGAGAGAGAAAAGAGTGAAATATCATAAAATGAGTGAAATATATGAAGTAGTGTACTTTGTAAACTCAAGTATGATAATGAGAAGTGATTCCATAGAGGATGTAGGATATTGCTAAGCTGAACCACTTTAATTCATTAATTTTTGCTCTTTATTATGTGTTTGTGGCTCCGTAAACTCAAAGCTAACCATTTGGTGAAGTATCTAATAGATACCTCGGTGTTGTGACCATTTTTTGGTTTCAACATTTGGCGCCCACCGTTGGGCCATGTTCGCTGTTCTCTCAAATTTAAGAGCCTTTCTTTGAAGTTCTAAGCCTGCTTCTACTATAGATTCTTTAAAACTAAGATCTTGGCCAATTGACAAACTCTCATCAAATTTCAAAGCCTTGTATGAAATTATTACTAAATCTAAGAAGATTGCAGTTAAAACCATTAAAGAAACCAAAAACGTTGCTAACGACGAAGCTGTACCACTAACTAATCGCTTAAAAGTTGGAGAAAACTCCGTAGGTGTAGTGGGTGTGACAAGAATGAGTTGGACGCCGCCATCACCAATTTATACCAAAGAATGGATAGTTCTACCAAGGCTTTGATGGACAAGTTAGATGCGGTTCTCAATGGTTGACCAAATCCAGCCCCTCAAAAGGTCCATGTTGGTCTTGACGATAATGTCGATTCATCCGCTTCCGATTGGAACCGCAACGAGAACATGGAAGATGATAATGACTGGTTGAGCGACAAAGACGAAGCTTACGTCGAAGAATTGAAGCCAAAATCTAAGAATCATTTCGAGTTGAACGCTCGAACAATAACCATTCCTGCCACGGGGGCACCTCCTCGCCGGGAACGTAAAGGACCGAAGTTTTCTAATCAAGATCGCTTGCCTAGACAAGCATTTGGCAAAGTGAATGAAATCAACCCCGCAAAGCGTCATAACACTAAAGAATACATCTCGGATATGATAGAACAAATCATGAAGAAGAATCAAGCTGGCAATGATGATGAAAGAGAATGGGATTTCTCTCTAGATAGGACTCCGTTTACTGATAGAATCCGAGAAACAGAGTGTCAGAAGAAGTTCACTCCCCCAACTTTTCTTTCGTACATTGGCTTTGTTGATCCTAACTACTTTCTATTTAAGTACGAATGACATATGAGTGCAGCAAAGACGACAGACGAGTTGAGATGCCTATACTTTCCTCTCTACTTAGAAGGTGCTGCGTCACTGTGCTTTACAAAGCTACCACATAATTCTGTAGTCCGGTTCTCTGACTTGACCAAAAAGTTCAAGGAGCAGTTCCTCCTATATGCTACCAAAGCCAAGGATGCTGTAACACTTTCAGCAATGAAGCAGAATCCAGGAGAATCCGTTAAAGCTTTTCTTAGTTGATTCAACATTGCCTTTCCCGAATTGAGGAATCCAGAGCCTCGCATAATCCTCATGTCTCTAATCAGCGCCATAGATGAGAAGAGCGAATTTGGTAGATGGATTAAAATGAAAGAACAAAACAAGCTTGAAAAGTTCTATAAAAAAGTAGAGGAGTATATGAGAGTGGAAAATAATCTCATGCCTCTTTAGATTATCGATGGTAACCAACTTCTTGAAGCTCCCAAAGTTGCTGCTACTCATTACAATCAGAAAAATCCTCGGGGTGGTAAAAAAGAGAAATGCCGGAAGGGATGACCGGAACAATAAGAAGCGCCGCTTATTCAAAAATTCCAAATTAACCCTTTTGACAGAAACTCTAGGGAACAACTTTACTACGACTAAAGACACCGAAAATTACCCAACACCAAAACCTCAGCAAGTAGGTGAAGATCAAGAGAACTCTAGAAAGTTCTGTCCCTTCCACAATCAACCCGGTCACAATACAAATGAATGTAGACATTTGAAGAGCTTGATTGACGATTTGATTTGGAAAAACAAACTCCAGCAATATTTGAAGAATTCGCATGTCTCAGACTCTGCTCCATCTCTTCAAGGGCAAAGTGAACCTACAAATCAATTCAGTCCGCGTAACCGAGCTTCAACAAGGACTGCTGCAAGGCCCGTGATCAACTAACGACAATCGATTTGCATCCCAACTCTAATGGCCTAGGATAAGCGATCATCATTGCCACTGCTTTACTTTACACTTTACTTCATGTTGTGTTTGAACTTCATATAAACAGTCTGTAACATTTTACAAACATTGTACTGAACATTAAGCTCTATGACTAAGAGCAAGTCTGCCTGTATAAATCTCCTATTTGCAAAAATATTTTGTCAAACAAAATTTGCTCAAGGATGATTTATATTGCAGGTTATTTATCGAGCACTTGTTCCTCTAAAATCTGACGAAACTTATGACTCCAACAACAATAGTTCAAGTGCCAAAGGTTGTAACATGCACAAATGAAAAAACAGAAAAGCACCGCCTTGGATAGTGAATGGGAAGAGTCGCAAAGATTCAAACAACGAACAAGAGCCACGACAAACAAATGAGTGGGTTGTAACTTTCGTCAAGGGGACACTTCCCCAATCGAGAGGTTCAAAGCCCCGGTTCTTAAATTGAGATAGCTCGCCAAGTCAAGCGTCCGACAAAGGAATTGGTGCTAGCCCCGTGAGACGATATAATAGTCGTCCAATTAACTTCCGCAGTGTCTGAATATCTCAGATGCGACAGGTTTTGGACATTAACAAATAAACTTGCGTAGTGTTTGAATATCTTAGATGCGACAAGTGTTGGATCTTAACCAATCAACTTGCGTAGTGTTTGAATATCTCAGATGCAACAAGTGTTGGACCTTAACCAATTAACTTGCATAGTGTTTGAATATCTCAGACGCGACAAGTGTTGTACCTTAACTAATCAACTTGCGTAGTGTTTGAATATCTTAGATGCGACAGGTGTTAGACCTTAACCAATCAACTTGTGTAGTGTTTGAATATCTAAGATGCAACAAGTGTTGGACCTTAACCAATCAACTTGCGTTAGGTTTGAATATCTCATATGTGACAAGTGTTGAACATTAACCAATCAACTTGCGTAGTGTCTAAATATCTCAGATGCGACAAGTGTTGGACATTAACCAATCAACTTGCATTGTGTCTGTATATCTTAGATGCGACAAGTGTTGGACATTAACCAATCAACTTGCGTAGTGTCTGAATATCTTAGATGCGATAAGTGTGGGACATTAACCAATCAACTTGTGTAGTGTTTGAATATGTCAGATGCAACAAGTGTTGGACATTAATAAATTAACTCGCATAGTGTTTGAATATCTCAGATGCGACGGGTATTGGACGTTAACCAATTAACTCGCGTAGTGTCTGAACATCTCAGGCGCGACAGGTGTTGGACATTAAGTAGTTCACTTGTGTAGTATCTGAATACCCTAGACGCGACAAGTGTTAGATTTTAACCCAAGCAGAGGCAAGAAATTCAATGTCCTTTTCATAGAAATGGAAACTTGTCCATAGCAGGGATCAACGATACTATGTGAGGTCGATCATTTCGATTTAGTCGGCAGGAGAAGACGAACGTTGGATTATAAACCGCCTCTCCATAGTAAGGGCATCCAATGGAGCCTCCGATGTCAGAACTGATCGACAAAGAGGACGAACATTGAGCACTAAGATTCCTTTCCATAGAAAAGACTAATGACGACCCCTTGGGAAGGGGCACAAATATTAAGAGCTTCTCCAAGACGGAATAGACAATAAATTACAGATATGTATTTCCCAAATGTGAAATATAGTACACTCTCATATATGTCGTTAAAATAACAACGCTTGAAATCTGCAATTGCCTTTTGTCATTAGTTGATCTTAAGAAATAGTACGAATTCGAATTAGAATAACGTGTTTGTGCAGATAATATTCGATGAGTTATAAACCGTTGAATAAAACAGTTCTGTATAAACACGTCATTCAATTCAAAATGAAAATTCGTCATAGTTAAAAGTTTTAACTGTCTAATCCGTTGTCGATATAGGCAGTCAATAACAAAATATTCGCCCACAAACGTGCAATGTTTTATTGTATCAGAACTGGTTGTTGATGTTAAAAAGGCATGATCATTGTTTGCTCCTGATTGTGTCTATTTCTTCGGTAAAAATATAAAGGCTAGACAAGTTCATAAGACGAGTAATTCAGCGTGAATTGGACGCGACCACTTCAATAAAAATGAAGCGTGACCAATCCATTACGAATCTCACTTGTTTCACACACTCAAGTCCGAATTAAAACTAGGGTATTCACACACTAGCATGGCGTTACCAATGACAGAATACCCATCCAGTACAAGTGTTCATAGGCCATCAAAACACTGAGTCATTGGTCAACAAAGATTCATAACCGACAAAATTCCGGAGCTCACATTTTTTGTAAGCAAAAAACATGAACTCCGAATTGCAAATGTTAACCCGGTTAAAACGCGGCTCAAAGAGTCGACATCGAAGGACTATAGATTGGTTACGGTCTAAACAATAAGCAATATACCGTTCATATTATTGAATCGGTATTGCGACTTGCCATTCAGTCGTAACACAACATGAAACCATTTCGGGCAAGTCAAGCCGCACAAACTGAGTCGTCAGAACGACATGATGCAAGAACATCCAGACCGTTGATTGTCTACGTGGCAAGCATATGTGACTTCATGTAGCATGGCATGAAAAAAGCACATTCTCCAAGACATGTCATTGTATAATCAAACCACAAGCATGAAACGTGAAAATGTATTGTATAGTCGCAAGTCTTTTCATGAAAGCATCTTAGGATGCTAACAAAATGGATCGTCACTTCATATTATTACATACAAGTTGGTAAAATTGCCTCAAAGCGACACGTGGCTATGATGTAAACATATAGTAAAATGTATGGATTTGCATGTACAAAACACACATACCTACGTGTCTACTAAGGTAGGTCATTCCTTCTTTCTTTACCAAGTCGCCACTTTCATTCATGTCGTAGGCTACATGGTCAAGTCGTACGTTAAAATAGAAGCCGCAAATAACCATGGGTCGCCAGCTGTCAAAGACCAAGTTGTAAAAGTTCTTATGGCGCAAACCTGATGCCGTTAAAACAATAACTCATGCCGCAAGAAGTGGTATGCTTTAGGCTGTTCATCACCCAGGTCATTGCACCATTCATGTTGCGTGAGCTATGTATAGGTCTCTGGGCAAATAATAATGAGATGGTACCAAAGCAAGGATGAGGTGGCAAAATCATAGAGCACCAAAACTGAATCACATCGGATGTATCAGTATAAAATAAAGGTTGTATGCATTGAAGGAATGGTGTGAACATGTTGCCAACTCAATATTAGCTGGACTGCCATATGGATCTTGTTTATGTATGAACGATGAATCAAGTTGTTTAAACACCTTAAACCAAGCCGTTCGGGCATCACGATATGGCGTCATGTCATTCCGTTCGGGCATCACGATGTGGTCATGTTGTTGGTTGTTGGTTCCTTCATATTTAAGTCGTAACCAGGTTGTTGGCAACTGTAAAGGGGGAATGGCTAGTCGTCATCACGTGAATAAAAAAGCATGTGATATGGGATAGTGTAAAAGGACGTACTTTCTGGAGTAGGCTGTAAATATGAAGCCACGTATTCAATTCAATATCCCACCCGGAAAATGCAAGCAGCTCGTTATATGCAATATAAGGATAGTTGTAAAGAACAATTTAAATATTTACACTTCATGTTGTAGTCATGCCACACAAGTTCAGTCAAGCCGCCTATCACATATGAAACCGAACCATATACCAGCTAATGACAGGCTAATGACAGCTGTAAAGTGCAAATACCAGCTGTGCATACTTATTTACGGCTTTGCTACTATAAATACCCCATACTCCACACTTGAAAGGGGACCGTATTTCATTTTCCACGAAGTGCCGCCGAACTCTAGGCTCTCTCCTAACGTCATTAATGGCTTTCAAAGATCAATCAACCCCTCTGCAATAACAAATGGATCAAATCTTCTCCAAATTGCATTAGAGACTTCCCAAATTCAATTCAAGCTCCTCTAACCTTCATGAATTCTCTCTAAAGCCTTGATCTAACACAAATTCATCATGAGATCAAGGAAAATCACTCAATTGTTCAAGTGTTGAAGATATTAATCATTCACCGTCACACTTAGAGAAATCAAACCATTCCTTTGGTAGATTAAGTGAGATCTAAATCAAAATGAAAAAAGAGAGAAATCATAAAATGAGTGAAATATATGAAGCAATGTACTTTGTGAACTCAAGTTTGATGATGAGAAGTGATTTCATAGTGGATGTAGGCTACTGCAAAGCCGAAACACTTTAAAATTTCCTTGTTCTTTAATTTTTGCTCTTTATTTTGTGTTTGTGGCTCCGTAAACTCAAATCTAACCATTTGTTGAAGTATCCAAGAGATATCTTGGTGTTTTGACCATTTTTTGGTTTCAACATTTGGCGCCCACCGTGGGGCCACGTTCGCACTTCTCTCAAATTTAAGAGTCATCCGTTGAAGTTCTAATCCTACTTCTACTATAGATTCTCTAAATCAAAGATCAAGGCCAATTGACGAAATCTCATCAATATTTAATGCCTTGTCTGAAATAATGGCTAAATCTAAGAAGATTGCAAGTAAAACCATTGATGAAGCCGACAATGTTGCTAATGACGAAGCAACACCACTAACTAACCGCTTTGAAGTTGGCGAAAACTCAGTAGGTGGAGTTGATGTGACAAGGAATGAGTTGGACGCCGCTATTGCCAATTTAAAGCAGAGAATGGATAGTTCTGCCAAGGCTTCGATGGAAAAGTTAGAAGCGGTTCTCAATGTTCGACCAAATCTAGCACCCCAAAAGGTCCATTTTGATCTTGACGATAACGCCAATTCATCTGCTTCCGATCGGAACCGAACATCAACATGGAAAATGATAATGACTGGTTGAGCGATAAAGATGAAGCTAACGTCAAAGACTTAAAGCTTAAAGCTAAGAATCATTCAGAGGTGAACGCTCGAAGTGTTAGTGTAACATCTCAGAATTTTAGACATTTAATAATTAATTATTTTAATCTATTGGTATGATAATTTAAATGGTTTGAACTCAAATATTTTAAATATTTAAGTAATATAAATTATGGAATAATAATATTTATTTCCGAGATGGTCGGAAATAGCTGAATTGGCAATACCAAGTGAATTGGATAATTTAACAGATTTAACTTCGTTTATATTCGAATTTTAATAACGAATATATTATTTTAATGACGGTTGAACGTAATAATTATAATATAATTACAGTCGAGCTCGTAGCATCGCGGTAGTTCGTAATATTATGGTTTGAACTTCAACTAAGTATATAGAACCCGTTTTAAGTCGGAATTCTGTGAAACAAGAAACGTTGAATTCTAATTAACTGTATTTTTCTAATGGAAGTGAAAATTTGAAATTTCATATTATAGATTGTAAGTTATGTCTAAATCAAATTTTCAGATAGTCTCTATGGATTCGTTTATAGACCATAACGATTATTTAATTTTAATAAAATATTGGTTTCGAATTTGGACAAGATATTTGAGACATATACTTAATTTAATTCATAGAATTTTTCGGAAATTTTTATTTTGGAAAATACGTACTTTTTATTTTGAAGTATTTTACACCCTATATCAGTGTTTTGGAATTTCACAAAATAAGCTAACCAGTCTATATTATTATATTTTTGGGATCGTGGCACATCACTCGACACGATCGTATTTTTATTTTTTCCCGTAACAGTCCATGCGTGAATTGAATTTTTCCATAGCGGGGTATGCCTAACTTTATAAATTAGAACAAATTAAATAATCTATTTATATATTATTACACGACTACTATTTGATGGCTATCACCATCCTATCTTAATGCTTCAGCCCAACTCACCTTTCACTTTAAAGTTATAGTAACCTACAAGTTTAATACTCAGGTCCCCTTTTACTTCATAGCAAAGTATTGCTTTCATTCCCACGTTCTCTGTGTATATATATATATATATATATATATATATATATATATATATATATATATATATATATATATATATATATATATATATATATATATATATATATATATATATATATCACGAGTACAAGAGAGCTCTTTTACATCTACTTCTTGCAAAAAATAATGGCTGCGTATCCTTTCAAAACACGATGGCCACAGAAAACCTTTTACGTTTTATTCAAAACAAAATAGGGATCAATCACTTTACCCATTCTCCTCTCTACTATATACAAATATACATATAAAAATATATAGAAGTGGTTTCATGGAAACTAAACAAACGGATCTTGGCTCCACCATTAAAACGAAAATGAGAGTAATAAATATGTATGCTCCAAAGAAAAAGGGAGGCAAGAGGGGAACTGGGGGAGCGTCGGATGGTGATGTCATAAAGATAGGGTGCATTACATTGCCATAAAAATCGCTGTCCTCGGGAGTCGGGCACAGCGTGTTACCGGCTCGGCTTTGTGGTGTGAAAGTAGTGTAGAGGAAGGTGAGAGGAATGGCACGATGGTTTATGTTTTGTGAACAGAGTAGCGACGCAGGAGCAGCGGAGTAAAAGCTTATGCGAGGAGTGGTGAAGGCGGTTGCTATTTCAGTGAGAGGAGAAGGAGAACGGTTGAGGGCATGCGAGTTTCGTAGGAAGAAATGTGATGAAGTTTGGGGTTCCCTAGTCATCATTGTTGTTCGCACAGTGTACTATAGAAGGGGCCACCTAGAAGTCGGGATGGACTGGAAGCATAAGGGATTAGGTGATAGACGGTACAGATGGTTTTGATATTGGTGAAGAAATAAATGTGCTATGGAAATGAAATGGAAGTGCTGCGGGGTTCAATGGCACTACAATGGAGATGAAATACAGAAGAAAGCGTTGGGTTTTTAATTCCTACAGGCAAGTTCGAAATAGTGGAGTTTGAAGAAGAGGCAAAATAAATGGGGCGGCACACGAGCTGTTGGAGGTGCCACTGTAGGGGTGTTCGTGAAGTAGGAAATTACTCATACTGGCGCTAATGTGATTGTACTTGGAGGAAAGAAGAAGCTTCATGTTGATTCTTTGCCTAGCACCAGGGAAGCTGTTGAGAAAGTCCACGTAGAAAAATGTAATTTGAGTAATGAAAAACAGAATATGATACGTGAGAAGTAGTTGGAGCCTTGAAGGTTTTGCGTGGGTCGAGGTCAAAGTGCAAGCCCAATATTCCAAAAAAAAAAAAAAAAAAAAAAAGTATAGAGAAAGGAGATTTTACATAACGAAATGGAAAGAAAGGTTCACCGTTTCGAAATGGACATTTACCCTTCTTGATATATATTGCAGCAAAAATGAGGATTGGCAGGGAAGGCTCTATTTTGAATGTGGGTATGTGGGCCAAAGGTTATTAAGGGTAAGGCCCAATATACATATAAATAAGTTTTGTTTTAATTCAATTATGTATACGAATTATAATTATAATATCATGTACACACTTCGTCAGATTTTCAAACCATCTGTCATGTTGGAATCATATGGACGCTGGCTACATTATGAAGCTGGTTTGGAGCCATTTTGAAATCGTTTGGATTTATGGCGAAATAAAAAGCCTGAACGGAATTGTTGAACGTTTATCGTTATTCAACGATAAAACGACAAATGTGAGCAATCTCACTAACTCTATCCAGTTTTATAATTTTATTAATATTATTTAATATTGATAAAAAAATGATTTAATGCTATGTGCAATGGTTGTTTGGATGATTTACCGATAAATTGGTTGGTAGTTATATATATGAAGTCATTGGTTAAACACTGATTTTATTTATTTTAATATTTCATATTAATATGAAATTAGTGTTAGTTATATTGATTAACATCTGTGGATGCAGGGAAACAGGTTGGAGGGATCCAACTGGATTCCTCAACAAATTTATTGTTGATTTTCATACATTGCTTTATATGATGAGATAAATAATCTGATGTTGATTATTGTTTGATTTGGGATGTTGGAACAGCATTAACCTGAAATGAAAGGTGTTTTAATACCGTAAATTATATTCAAATATATTGGAAAAGAATTCGGGATTTTTAACGACTTGTTTTAATCATAATAAAACAAGTACACTATTTATTAACAATGTTAATAAATGGAAAAATATTATTATTGTTAAATAATTATTATTAAACAATTTAAAGAATATGGATTCAAGAATGAAATTCAGACATGGGAAATGGGAATCGTTTCAAAAGGAGAAATGATGAAATTTATTTCAATGTTCGAAATGCGGATAGAATGGAAATAAATCCATGAGGATTTATAATTATTAGACTATGTCGAATATTAATAAAATAATTTAGTTTTTAAATTATAAAAATTTCGGATTTGACAAGGTAGTAAATATTGATTTTGAAACCAATAATTTACAATCGAATATATATTCGAAATTAAGTCATAAATTATAAACGGAGTATATGAAATGAAATGCGAAGTGTAGATTTATAAAATAACTTGATAGGTGGAATTTTAAACTGAAATGGTATTTACTATAAAAATCAAGAATATGTTGATATAACGAGTCTAGATCTTTATAGAGAAATAACATTCACATTTTAAAAGTGAATAATGATTTAAAAGAAAATGTTTTGCAAATTGAAATGGTGAAAAAAGGAAAATAGTAAGTGTGGAAGTGATAAATTCAAGAATGAATTTAGAAATCGAGTTAACATGAAACGGTGAGTTTATTCCGACATTTGGAACATTGATCGAATACAAATTAATCGAAAGAGAGTTATACTGTGAATTCGATTATATCGAATTCAGGAAGGTACCCTTTACCTTCCATTTTTAATTAAGATTATTTATTTAATTTATTAATTAAATATTAATTATTTTTTCGAAATAAAGAATCAAAGTTATACTTTTAATATTTTGGAAGCAGGTATTATAACGTTATCGTTAAAATCAAAGTTTTATACAATGTTCGTTTTAATCTATACAAATGGAACATGGAAATGTTTTCCAAATATAACTAGTGACATTTTCTAAGAATAGAAAATGAAATGATTTTAGAATTAAGAAATGGAGTTAAAGAAATTAAGAATTGACTGGGGACTAGTTAAGTTGAATGCCTTTCTGGGTATCGATCTGAAGTTGGTTTCGACCTTCAGGATTGATAATTAGGGAGTTGTTCTCTTACTGGTTTACGGTTAAGGACTCATGGATATTGATGTGTGAATAAGGTAAGGAAATGTTTTCCAATGTTAATAGCGTGCATTTTTTAAATAGGGGAATATAAAGAGTTGTGAATATATGGAAACATTTTCTAAGAAAACCGTGAGAAGTAAAACACGTTTTAAGAAATAAATAGGGAGTCGAGAAATGAAATGATGATTAATCGGTAAGATTTTTATTTGGAAATATGGCTGTTGTTTGTACACATGTTTTTCTTTGATAGTTAAATAACCGACTATCAAAGTTTTTGACCATTTTCATTGTCAATACGGAGAGACCGGGATCAGATTTATTAGTTGAAAACCACTCGTTATAGGCATTATCGTTTCGAATCAAATATATTGAAGACATTGCAGACGAAGTTTATGCAAGGGTTATTTTGTCGATCCTAGGTAAAAATTGCCCAAGATGGATTTATGGAATAGTGTCTTTGGTTTGTCCAGTCCCAAGACAACGTGTATGGACGAATGCCTGACAAAGTATATCTAATAGATTGCGTAAGTTAAATGCTTCAAACATATTTACTTTGGTGGCAGAGGAGTTCGTTTCTCTTAGCTTATACCCGTGCTATTTTTGAGGTAATCAATTTGTGATTTGGCGGGTATGACGATGTGGCATTCAAAGTAAATGAAGGTGTGATCTGTCGAGATACGTTATATCCTCAAGCCTCACCAATTGGTAAATGACGAAAATCGGGATGGCAGCATGACTAAGTGGGTCGCACCCAATTAGGGTATATTGTCATCATCTAGAGAATATTCATATTTGTTACTTCTTTCGCTTTTGTATCTTTTGGGAATAGTTATGTTAGTATACCAACCGTAAGGTGATAATATACTCGGAACATTCAAGCGAAATGAATGGCTGGCCATGTTTGGCCAAGTTACAAGATGTTCTTGTTGAAATCCAGTGTATCGCTTGTCGAGTACACTGATCGTAAGGTGGTTCCATACCTTGTCACAGTCGGAAATCCATTAGTCAATAAGAGCCCGCAGTTTTTGATTGTATATTATATATGTAGAGCGTAAGATGAAAGCATTCTGCTAGATTATTATTTACTTGTATTAGACACCATTATAATATCAGAATAACATTGATTTTTGGAAAGTGTTTTAGGTTATCGTAAGGTAAAAACCATCCGTGTTTATGCGTGGTTTGGTCTTATGATTATCATTTCTTTTAAAAGGATATTAAAAGTTAAACCAAGTGATTTGAGTTTACTCACACCAGTCATATGACTGACCTAGAGTTTATTTTGTTTTGTGTTCTGTAAACTCTTGGGTGTCCAATTATGTACGGGCAGTCAAGTAGTCGGGATTTTACAGATATACTTGGAGGAGCTTGGAGCAGGAGGCTTCAAAACTAGATATATATATAGAGAGTATATTTCCGCTGTGATGTTATGTGTTATACTGGTATGTATATACAATTATAGTTTTGTATTTCAAAAGTTGTTATATAATATATTTATTCGTTCCGTTGTGAGATTTGTGTTTACTCTGATTCTATTCGGTTGTGATATTCTTCTTCTTCTATTCTAGTTTTCTTTCTTTCTATTTCTCACCTTATAATTTCTTTCAATTAATGATCTAGTATTTACAATTCTTGAATATTCGACATTGTGTTTGTGTTGATTTTTGGAGTCGAAAACCCTCGGGTCGATACAATTATTATTCCCGCCACGGGGGCACATCCTCGCCCGGAAGGTAAAGGACCTAAGTTTTCTAATCCAGATTGCTTGCCTAGACGGCGTTTGGCAAAGTGATCAAAATCAACCTCGCAAAGCGACATAACACTAACGAATACATCTCGGATATGATAGAACAAATCATGAAGAAGAATCAAGCTGGCAAAGATGATGAAAGAGAATGGGATTTCTCCCCCGATAGGACTTCGTTTACCGATATAATCCGAGAAACAGAGTGTCCGAAGAAGTTCACTCCTCCAACTTTGCCTCCGTACAATGGCCTTGTTGATCCTAACTACTTTTTGTTCAAGTACGAGTGGCATATGAGTGCAGCAAAGGCGACAGACGAGATGAGATGCCTATACTTTCCTCTCTGTTAGAAGGTGCTACGTCACTACGGTTCACAAAGCTGCTACCTAAGTCCGTAGACCGGTTGTCTGACTTGACCAAAAAGTTCAAGGAGCAGTTCCACCAGTATGCTGCCAAAAGCAAGTATACTATAACACTTTCAACAATGAAGCATAATCCATGGGAATCTGTTAAAGATTTTCTCAGTTGATTCTATGTTGCCTTGTTCGAAGTGAGGAATCCAGAGCCTCTCATAATCCTCATGTCTCTAATCGGCGCCATGGATGAGAAGAGTGAATCGATAGATGGATTAAAATGAAAGAACCAAAAACACTCGAAAAGTTCTATAAAAAAGCAGAGGAGTATATGAGAGTGGACAATAATCCTGTGCCTTTTCCGATTATTGATGGCGACCAACTTCTTGAAGCTCCCAAAGTTGCTACTACTCAATACAATAAGAAAAATCCCGGGGATGTCAAAAAAAGGAAATAACGGAAGGACTGCGGCAAGGCCCGTGATCAACTGACAACCATCGATTGGCATCCCAACTCTAATGGCCCGGAATAAGCGATCATCATTGCCACTGCTTTACTTTAAGCTTTACTTCATGTTGTATTTGAACTTCATACAAACAATCTGTAATATTTTACAAACACTGTACTGAACATTAAACTCTATGACTAAGAGCATATCCACCTGTATAAATCTCCTATTTGCAAAAATATTTTGTCAAACCAAAATTTGCTCAAGGATGATTTATATTGCAGGTCTTCTGTCGAGCGTTTGTTCTTCTAAAATCTGATGAAACATAGCGACCCCAACATCATTAGTTCAAGCGCCAAAGGCTGTAAACATCAACATGCACAAATGCAAAAATAGAAAAGCACCGCCTTGGAAAGTGAATGGGAAGAGTCGCAAAGATTCAAACAACCAACAAGCGCCATGACAAACAAACGAGAGGGTTGTAACTTTCGTTGAGGGGGCACTTCCCCAAGTGAGAGGTTCAAAGCCCCAGTTCCCAAACCGAGATAACTCGCCAAGTAGAGCGTCCGACAAAGGAATTGGTGCCAGCCACGTAAAACGATACAACAGCCGTCCAATTAACTTGCGTAGTGTATGAATATCTTAGATGCAACAAGTGTTGGACATTAACCAATCAACTTGCATAGTGTCTAAATATCGCAGATGCGACAAGTGTTGGACCTTAACCAATCAACTTGCGTAGTGTCTGAATTTCTCAAATGCGATAAGTGTTGGACCTTAAACAATTAACTTGCATAGTGTTTGAGTATCTCAGATGCGACAAGTGTTGGACCTTAACCAATCAACCTGAGTTATGTCTGAATATCTCATATGCGACAAGTGTTAGACCTTAACCAATTAACTTGCGTAGTGTCTGAATATCTCAGATGCGACAAGCGTTGGACCTTAACCAACCAACTTGCATAGTGTTTGATGACACAAGTGTTGGACATTAACCAATTAATTTGCGAAGTGTCTGAATATCTCATATGTGACAAGTGTTGGATATTAACCAATCAACTTGCATAGTGTTTGAATATCTCATATGCGATAAGTGTTGGACATTAACAGATGCGACAGGTGTTAGACCTTATCCAATTTACTTGTGTAGTGTTCGAATATCTCAGATGTGACAAGTGTTGGACCTTAATCAATCAACTTGCGTAGTGTCTGAATATCTCAAATGCGAAAAGTGTTGGACATTAACCAATCAACTTGCGAAGTGTTTGAATATCTCAGATGCGACAAGTTTTGGACATTAACCAATCAACTTGCGCAGTGTTTGAATTTTTTAGATGTGATAAGTGTTGGACATTAACCAATCAGCTTGCGTAGTGTTTGAATATCTCAGATGCGACAAGTGTTGGAAATTAACCAATCAACTTGCGTAGTGTTTGAATATCTCAGATGCGACCAATGTTGGACATTAACCAATTAACTGGAGTAGTGTCTGAATATATCAGATGCGATAGGTGTTGGACAGTAACCAATTAACTCGCATGGTGTTTGAACTTCTCAGATGTGACAGTTGTTGGACATTATACTTACGTAGTGCCTGAATACCCCAGACGCGACAAGTGTTAGATTTTAACCCAAGCAGGGGCACGAAATTCAAAGTCCTTTTCATTGAAAGAGTAACTTCTCCATAGGAGGGATCAATGATACTCAGTGAGGTCTATCATTTCGATTCGGTCGGTAGGAGAAGACGAACGTTGGATTATAAACGATCTCTCCATAGTAGGGGGATCGAATGGAGCCTCAGATGTCAGAACTGATCGATAAAGAGGACGAACGTTTGAGCACCAAGATTCCTTTCCACCGTAAAGACTAATGATGAAACCTTGGCAATGGCACAAATATCCAGAGCTTCTCCAAGAAGAAACAAAGAACAAATTATAGATATGTATTTCCCAAATATGATATATCGTACACTACTATATAAGCCGTTAAAATAACTATGCTTGAAATATGTAGTTGGCTTTGTCGATTAGTTGATCTTAAGCATTAATGTAACAACCCGAAAAATACGGGCCAATTTAAACTTTTTAAATTGGTGATTTCAAAGGAATTTGAACAATTGAAATAGAATATTTCAATAAAATAGTGAATTAGAAATAGTGAGTCAGTTTGAAAATTTGAATTCAAATTTTGACTGACTGTGCAGGGTGGAGAATATAACGGATTTTAGCGAAACCAAAAATATCTAAATCTGTTTATCAATACCTATCTAATAAATCTGAAAAATTGAAGTTTCATAACGGGAATCAAAAGTTATGGCCGAATGAATTTTCAGAATGGTCGCTATATAGAATATATAGCCCTCGAAAATTGATATTTTGTAAACGACCTCGGAATTCGACGAAACCACTTTTGTTGGGTCCGGGATGTCAAGCTATTGCTAGGTTTCAAATTTCATAATTTTTGAAGCTAGTATGTGAGCGTGGAAAAAGAAAATGTGTTTGGTCAATTTCTGTTAAATTGGATCGACCAGAAAATGGCCATTTTTCAAACGATCTCAGAATTCGACGAAACTAGTTTTGTTGGGACCGTAGCGTCAAATCATAGCTAGATTTATTTTTCTGGAATTTTTTGAATCAGTTTGTGGCCCTGGCAAATTGAAATGTACGTTCAAAGTTAAAAATTAAATGTTTTATACTTTAATTTGAAAAATAACTGACTGTAACAGTCGAATTGGCCAACGAAACATATCCCATTGTGTCCAGGATGGGGGTATTTAGCTGGGGACGACAGTCGTTGGGCTTGAAAAGGAGTTCGTTTGTAAAAACACTATTTAAAAATTTACTATAAATCCTCGGCCAATAGGATTTTTTCTTTCATAAATAAAAATAAAATAAAAACCCCCGTAACCCTCGATTTCAACGGCGAAACCCGTTCGCCGCTTCCCTCCCCTTTTCCAACCGCCTCAGCCTTCTATCGCCGCCGCCACCACCTGTCGTCGACGCGCCTCCCTCCCCTCGTCAGATCCGACCCACCCACGACCAGAACCATCGCCTCCTCCGCCTGAATCGAGCGCCCAAAGTCCACCACTTCCCATCGCCGCCGCCGCTCCGATCTGCCACCGAGCGCCACCAAACCACCACCGACAGGACCCCCACTCGAAGCTCTTCCACGTCAGCACCCCTGATCGTCGTCTAGGTCCACGGATTTCGCGAAAACCTCAAACCTAGTTTCGAACCAAATAGAAAGGTGAGTCCTTTTTGATGTCTGCACTATGAAAAATCATATCTTTTTGACGTGTTGACGAAATTCGATGAAACAGGAAACATCGGGACCGCAAGGAAGCTCTCTATCACATAGAAGAAGCCGCGGATTTTTCTGAGTCATCTACGATTTTTAGCACTCCGCAAACCAATGTGAGAAATCTAAATTAAATGAACTTGAATGGAAAATGTCGTGTATAAATTATATGAGCGAAATATAAATTACATACGTGTTGTATACCTCATGTACATGCATGGTGTAAGCTATATAAGCGAAGTATGAATTATACATGCATAGAATAATTGATATATGTGTTGAAATGCAAGTGAAATATAGCAATAAAAATTATATATATATATATATGTATATATATATATATATATATACTCCCCTCGTCCACAAACCATGGATGATATTTATTGTTGTGAATTGGTGTGAAATATTGGATGAAAAATACGAATGGTTGAATAATTGTTTGTGGTTGATATTGTTTGGTTGTGGTTGAAAAATACCCATTGGTGATTTCAAAGGAATTTGAAATATTTGTGGAAATAAAAATAAAACATGCCGCCTGCGTGCGAATTAGATGCATGAATCCCCATTGTCAAAAACCGCGAGGTTTTAAGGTAGAGCGAGGAGCCGTACTAGGGACGGTGCCGGTTTTAACTATCTTGCCGTTATGCTGCCGAAATTTTGAATAATCTTTATGTGTTAGAATAATTTTCATATGTTGAAATTATTTTCGTGCGTTGAAATTAAAGTCATATGTTGAAACTATATCCATGTGAGGAAATGTTCATGTGTTGAAAAGTGATGTGTGAAAATTAAATTCATTTGTGAATGAATGAAGTGTTTAAACAATAAAAATCACATTTTTATAATATATATGAAGTATGAAAAATATTCGCCTTATATAAATAGCTTCAACAATAAAAATTCCATCTTTCTAATATGAACGATATAAATAAAATATCCATGTGTGGAAATGCTCATGTGTTGAGAAATGTGTGTAGTGAAAAAGTTCATGTGTTAAATAAAAAGATCGAACAATAAAAATTACATTTTTATTGAAACTATGAAGTGTTGAAAACATCTATTTGTCGAATAAATATTTTAAGTGATAAAAATATCATTTTTATCATATATGTGATATGCTAAAGATATGCGGACGTTGAAATAAATATTTGTGAATGAAATATTATTTTTAACTTGCATAGGAACTAAATAAAATAGTCATGTGTTGAAATATATTTTAGTTCGCCAAAATTATCATCTTTGAAATGTGAAGTGTTAAAAATAGCCACTTGTTCAAATAAAATATGCATGAGTTGAAATATACATTAATTAGCTAATGATATGATTTTAGCCTATGCATGCAACATTAGAATGAATGGTGTTTTTAAACCAAAGTAAATTGAATATGAAGTTGAATGGAAAATGATAAGTGAATAAAAAATTGTATATATATGTACATGCATATTTATTGAACAAGTTATAGCAAAGGGGCTAGAGAAGAGGAATAAAATTTTGTGCTCGACAAATAGGGACACATTTACTGTTTTGTTTGGGTGATGATTTTAGGAGCCTGTTGGCTAGCCGCTTGGCTTTTTCTTTTTCTTTTTGACATGAGACGCCCCTGTGGTTATTTGGGAATTTTCCCAGCCCCTCCCGTACAAAGGAGGTTATGGCGAAATTTTCCAAAATTTAAAGGCGTTAGTGGAATAATTGAAGTGGAAACGATATAGGAATTTTTGAATGAACTATATTTATATAAATATATAAATATAAATAAAATTAAAACGAAACGTGGCCGTGCAGTTCGTGTTTTGAAACCGTGATTTCAAACGACTAGTGCGGGAAATCCGACCACTGGATTTTCCCAAAACCGCAACCGTTAGGTTCGCCTTGGAAATATCTTTCCAACGGCACCAACTTTGTGAAGATCCGACGGTTGGATTGTCTGGAATGTTTAATTCAAATCTGAAGAAAAACAGCACCAAAAACGATTATATTTATATATATATATAAATATAATTAAATTAAATCGAATAACGACGCTGCAGTTCGTAAATTGAAATCGTAACTTCGAATGGCTAGTGTGGAAGATCCGACCGCCTGATTTTCCCAAAACTGAAACCGTTGGATTTGTTTTGAAACTACCTTCCTAATGATATAAAATTTGTGAAGATCCAACGGTTAGATTTTCAGATAGGTGTAAAACAAAATTAGTGAAAAACAGTGCCAGTGCATCGGCACGACCTGAAACGTCGTTTAATTAAATATGGCCGTTTTAAATTAAATAAAAATGGCGATATATCGTTATAAAATACTATAGACGATATAGAGTGGAAATAAACCAATTTTGTTGTGTTTGCTGGATATGTGATGGTTGAATGTATTTAACATGGAAATTATAACTAAAGAACTGAAATGAGAATGTTGAATAGTCCAACCATGTGATTAATTGATTTGAAAATCTAAATCTACGTGGGTTATTTGAAAAGGCCGAGTTCATCTCATTTCAAATAATCGATCGACGTTGAGAAGTCGAAGAGTCGAAGACGGTTGAAGACCGACGATCTTCACATTGGATGGATGGGCGCTACTGATGCTCGTGATTGGAGTAGCTACCATGAAGGAACTGAAGTAGTAGCCGTCCAAACATACTGTTGATTGTACGGATATGCGAGGAATTGGTGCCTCCGGTTTTGTTCAGACCCAGAACGGACTTGTAAATGGACTGTGTGTCTGACATTGGATTTTGTTCTGTGCTGATTGATCTCTATTAAATATATATCTGTTTGGCGGCAGAGAATTTATTCTCTTGCTTAACGCCCTTCTCTGAGACGTACGAGCTCAGAGGTTATGTATTGATAGAAATCAGTCGCATGGAGTGGATTACCTGTGTGGCACGCCTAAGTGGCATATGATCAAGGCTTCTGTTGCAAAGCAAAGTCTTATGGTTGATGATCAAAGCATGGTCTGTGTGACATAGCTTTGTGTATAACGTGAATTCGCGAGCCTCACACCCCGGTATGAGTCAAAAACGGGAGAACGACCCAAGGAGTGCACGACGTTTCTTTCTAGCTATGGTGGTGTCAGCGACCTCCCAGCCTTGACATTTATATCTACTTTCACCTGTGTGGTTGTTGGAATGCGAGGCGCCTCGATTATAGGTCTGTAAGGACTGGGAAACGTGTGTTCAGGAATAACTAATCCTCAAAAGTAAGGGAGGACCGGCCTTGGAGGATCCAGGGATTGCTGTGTGCGGTCCCGAGGCATTTGCTAGGGTGTCTCGAATCGGAGAGGAGCTTGACCCTTGCCTCGACTCATGAAGGAATCCAATTTCCAATACGAAATATGTGAATGTGATTGTATTACTAGTATGGAGACATAGTAGATGGTAGCTATGCCGCCTAGGATTGATATTTATGATTGAAATCGCTTTTGAAATATATATACACTAGTAATAATATCAAACACTTCTGTTTTATACGTATGAAGCATTTTTGGCCATTATAAGGTAAAAACTCTATCCTCCGGCTTGCGTTGCATTGTGTGATGGGACCTGAGTCTTATAATGGCTTCATTTTATAAAAAGCATTGCGATGATTTAATCATTTACTTTATTTCATGCACTAGCAATCATTGGAGTAAAACCGTTCCACGAAATTGGCGTGGTCCTTTGATTTGCCTTATTATTGTTGTTAATAAGTTAAGTATATTTCTCATACCAGTCCCATGACTGACTCGTAGTTTGTTTCACCTTGCAAACTCGGGTGCCCTCATTTTCACACGGGCAGCCTAGTTACAGGTTTCTGACGCACTTTTGGCTCATGGCGAGGTTTGACTACACCGTGCTGACTTAGATTTTCTCCGCCATTATTGTATCTATATTATGATTCCTCCATTGGCGATGTAGACTGATAATTATTTTGTGTACTCTTTATGTATAATTCCCCCTCAGGCGATGGTGACTGATTATGTATCATTATGTACTAAGTTGTATCCTGTACTGTGCTTCTCTGATGTGATGATATCTACATGATTCCGCTGTCATATGTGTGTAAATTATTCTATTTTTTGTTTATGCTATTATCTGTGATCTGCTAATGATGATTAATGTGTTATATTCCAATGATTATCCTTAACACCGTGTCACGGGGTTTTGGGAACGTCACATCTGGTATCAAAGCTTTGGTTAACCTTAGTTCTGGAGTCTAACACATTAAACACTTAGTCAAAATAGAATCAGTAGTATTCTAAGGCGAGTTGCTCATTAGAGATAGGACTAGTAAAGTCCTAGAATGAGCCGAGCAGAATAGCAAAAACAATTTGATCAGTCCATCGTTATCTTTCCGTAAATTTTCTGCTTAACCATGCAATAAACTATCATTTCTGTTAGCTGACTCTTACCTTGCTTATACAGAATTTGACAAATGGCTACCGAGCAGCCGCCGCTAGAGGAGGCCGTGCCGGCCGTGGCAGAGGACGGGGAGAAGCCCCAGTTCAAGAAGGACCTTTAATACAACCTCCGGCCGCTCAATACTTCGAGCTGGACCGTGTAGCTAAGAGATACAAAAACTTAGGAGGCAAGACCTTCTCGGGAACTGGCACAGTAATAGAGGCCCTTGCATGGCTCAAAACATGCGGGAAAATTCTTGAAGGCCTAAGGCTTGAAGACGAAGATAAAGCTATTATGGGCGCCTGGCTTATGCAGGAACAAGCTGAACTATGGTGGGAATCTCTCACCGCCGGGAATAGAGAAGCTGGAAGAACATGGGATGGATTCAAAGAACTCTTCAAGGAGAAATATGTCCCGGAACAAGCACTCGAACGAATGCACGATGACTTCGCCAACCTCCAGCAAGGGGATCTTTCCGTGCAGGATTATCTGAATAAATTTACACTGTTGTCGCCCTATGCTCCGGAGCTCGTTGCCACTGCAAAGTCCAAAAATAAGAGGTTTATCCTTGGGCTAAGGCGACAGTATCATGATAGAGCCATGGCCCGTGTCAAGATGGAATTCAACGAACTGGTGGAAATGACATGCAACTACAAAGACCTTGACCATAGGCATCTGGAGCAGGATCACGCTAGAAGCCAAGCCAGGATCAAACGCAAGCCTACTGCGAATCAAGTTGAGTCAAGCCAAGCAGCATCTTCCAAACCTCAGACTGACAAACCACCAAGAGGAAGTTGCTTTAACTGTAGCAAAGTGGGGCACTACTCTAATGTGTGCACAGCCCCGAAGAGACAGAAGACAAATTCACAAGGTTCAAGCCAGGGTTCTCAGAACCCTCGCTCCTGCTTTAATTGCCGCAAGACCGATCATCTAGTCAAAGACTGTCCTCTGCTGAAGAAGGCCGCAGTAGCTCACGTGTATGACGGGTCGAGCCCGCCAGCTGCTTCCGAAGGAGTAGGTAAACCTGATGTGTTGGGAGGTACCCTTACAATTAAAAATATTCCTTTCTCTGTATTGTTTGACACAGGTGCATCACGTAGTTTTATTGCTAGTAACACAATGGACAAATTAAAGTTAAAACAGAGGAAGCTTAAAGAATCGGTTGAAGTACATAATCCGATAGGTGGTTCTATTATTCTCAGTTCGAGTTGTAGAGTGTCAATCTCTTATTCTTTCTACAAGTTTCCTTTCAATCTAGTCGTATTGGATTTTCCCGAATTCGATATCATTCTCGGGATGGATTGGTTAACGAAATACGAAGCTGATCTAAATTGTGCAGAAAGAATCGTAAAAATTCGAATGAGGCTTGGACATATATTTATACCATGTCATGGTTCGAATCCGAATAGAGAAGAATTTTGGTCGGCATTAGAAGTTATCCCCACTCCTTGGAAAAGATTCCGATTGTTAGAAACTATGCGGATGTGTTTAAAGAAGTTGAAAACTTACCTCCGCAAAGAGAAATAGAGTTCCGAATCGATCTAATTCCCAATGCCAGACCAGTGGTACATCCAATTCGCAGAATGACTCTGAAGGAAAAAGAAGAATTAGGCGATCAAACTCGTCAACTGTTGTGGAAGGGTCTAATCAGACCTAGCTTTTCTAATTGGGGTGCAGCTGTTGTGTTTGTCCCAAAGTCAGACGATACTCTTCGATTATGAGTTGATTACCGAGACCTCAACAAACAGACGCTCAAAAACAAGTATTCATTACCCCGCATCGATGATTTGCTAGACCAATTGAATGGGGCGAAAGTATTTTCCCGAATGGACCTAGCTACAGGTTTTCATCCATTGAGAATAGCAGAAGAGTGTGTTCCTTTGACAGCTTTCAGAGGTCCAGATATATTTTATGAATGGTTAGTAATGTCGTTTGGCCTGTGCAACGCTCCAGCATACTTTGTCGATCTAATGAATAGAGTGTTTAGGGGAGTTCTGAATAAATTTGTCCTCGTATTCATCGATGATATTTTAATCTACTCCAAATCAAAACCAGAGCATGAAAAACACTTAGAAAAAGTATTGGAGATTCTAAGGAAGAACGTCTTCAAAGCCAAATTCTCTAAATGTGTCTTCTGGCAAGAAGAAGTGAAGTTTCTTAGCCATGTCATGTCAGAGAAAGGAATTTCTGTTGACCCAAGAAAAATAACAGCGATTCAAGACTGGAAACAACCCACTACTCCCACAGAAGTTAGAAGTTTTAAGGGGTTGGCTAGTTATTATCGGAAGTTCGTTAAGCATTTTTTGAAGATATCCGGTCCGTTAACAAAGCTCACGAAGAAACATGAGAAGTTTAAGTGGACTCCCGACTGTGAAGAAGCTTTCCAGGAATTGAAATCGAAACTGACGACTGCTCCAGTGTTAATAATTATTGATGGCAATCAGGATTTAACGGTTTGGACAAATGCTTATATTAGACGTCTTGGTGCAGTGTTAATGCAAAGAGGCCAAGTAGTCGCTTATGCAAGCCGCCAACTGAAACCACATGAGAAGAATTATGTAACTCATGATCTTGAGTTGCTAGCTATCATTTTTGCGTTAAAAATCTGGAGGCATTATTTATTGGGCAAGAAATTTATACTGTATACAGATCATCAATCATTGAAGTATTTATATACCCAGAAAGATCTGAATTTGAGATAGCAGCGTTGGCTAGAATTTCTTGCAGCGTATGATCTAGATATCCTGTATATGCCGGGGAAGGCTAACGTAGTAGCGGATGCGCTTAGTAGGAAAACCGCAATCATTGCCAATCTTATAATTACGCCTGGATTGATTGATAGGATTTCAGCCCTTCAAAAAGACGATGAATTCATTCAGAGAATCAGTCAAAGGGTTAAGGAAGGTGGAACCACGGGTTTTCTTATTGACAATAAGGGGGTTCTCAGGTTAAATAATAGGATTTGCATCCCAAATATTCCAGGCCTTCGAAGAGAAGTGCTGGATGAATGCCATAAATCCAAATTTTGCATCCATCTTGGTGTGAGTAAGATGTACCACGATATCAAACACACTTTCTGGTGGAGGGCAATGAAAAGGGATATTTCTTTGTATGTTAGCAGATGCCCTACTTGTCAATTGGTCAAGAGCGACCAACAGAAGCTAGCTGGATTGTTGCAACCGTTGGAAGTCCCAGGTTGGAAATGGGAACAGATTTCCATGAATTTTATAGATGGCTTGCCGCGAACCAGGAAAGGTAATGACAGCATTTGGGTAATCGTAGATCGCTTCACGAAGACTGCCCATTTTATACCTGTCAGATTCAATAGAACCGCTCAAAGTCTACACAGAGATATTTCAAAGAAATCGTTAAGCTGCATGGAATTCCCATCAGCATAGTCAGTGATAGAGACCCGATATTTGCTATCAAATTCTGGGAGGCTTTCCAGACAGAATTAGGAACGAAACTGAATATGAGCACCGCTTATCACCCTCAAACAGATGGCCAAACTGAGCGGGTGAATAGAATTCTAGAAGATTTATTGCGGGCTTGTATAATTGATTTTGGTGGGTCATGGGAAGATCACTTGCATTTGGCAGAATTCTCATATAACAATAGCTATCAAGCAAGTTTGGGAATGTCGCCATTTGAAGCATTATATGGCAGACCATGCAGATCTCCAGCATGTTGGGTAGAACCTGGCAAAAGAATTGTGTTAGGACCCGATATGATTAGAGAAGCATCTGATAAAGTCGACTTCATCAAAAAGCATTTGAGAACCGCGCAAAGCCAACAGAAAAGTTATGCAGATTCTAGAAGAATAGATTTGACATTTGCTGTTGGTGATCATGTTTATTTGAAAGTTTCTCCGATGAGAGGAGTAATCAGATTTGGCAAAACTGGGAAGTTGGCACCGAGATTTATTGGTCCCTTTCCTATACTCGAACGAATTGGAACTCTTGCTTATAGGGTTCAATTACCAGATTGGTTGCCTGGAGTGCATGATGTATTTCACGTATCTCAACTTAGAAGACATGTGCATGATCCGGATCTTGTTGTAGAAGAAGCAGCGCAACAAGATATAGACATCACTCCAGAATTAGCACTCAGAAGAGAGCCATTAAAAATTGTTGGCAAAGAAACTAGAGAACTCAGAAGCAAAAAGGTTCATTTAGTTAAAGTGCAGTGGAGCAGTGATCCTAGAGACTGTACTTGGGAAACTGAGGAAAGCATTAAGCAAGCTTACCCCAAATGCAGAGTGGACATCTCTGACTAACTCCGGTGCGAGGTACCTTTACAATACTTTGCATTTACATTTTGTTTCCTACTTTACTGTTGTTTCCTTTTCGAGGACGAAAAGTTTTAAGTGGGGGAGATTGTAACAACCCGGAAAATACGGGCCAATTTAAAATTTTTAAATTGGTGATTTCAAAGGAATTTGAAATATTTGTGGAAATAAAAATAAAACATGCCGCCTGCGTGCGAATTAGATGCATGAATCCCCATTGTCAAAAACCGCGAGGTTTTAATGTAGAGCGAGGAGCCGTACTAGGGACGGTGCCGGTTTTAACTACCTTACCGTTATGCTGCCGAAATTTTGAATAATCTTTAAGTGTTAGAATAATTTTCATATGTTGAAATTATTTTCGTGCGCTGAAATTAAAGTCATATGTTGAAACTATATCCATGTGAGGAAATGTTCATGTGTTGAAAAGTGATGTGTGAAAATTAAATTCATTTGTGAATGAATGAAGTGTTTAAACAATAAAAATCACATTTTTATAATATATATAAAGTATGAAAAATATTCGCCTTATATAAATAGCTTCAACAATAAAAATTCCATCTTTTTAATATGAACGATATAAATAAAATATCCATGTGTGGAAATGCTCATGTGTTGAGAAATGTGTGTAGTGGAAAAGTTCATGTGTTAAATAAAAAGATCGAACAATAAATATTACATTTTTATTGAAACTACGAAGTGTTGAAAACATCTATTTGTCGAATAAATATTTTAAGTGATAAAAATATCATTTTTATCATATATGTGATATGCTAAAGATATGCGGACGTTGAAATAAATATTTGTGAATGAAATATTATTTTTAACTTGCATAGGAACTAAATAAAATAGTCATGTGTTGAAATATATTTTAGTTCGCCAAAATTATCATCTTTGAAATGTGAAGTGTTAAAAATAGCCACTTGTTCAAATAAAATATGCATGAGTTGAAATATACATTAATTAGCTAATGATATGATTTTAGCCTATGCATGCAACATTAGAATGAATGGTGTTTTTAAACCAAAGTAAATTGAATATGAAGTTGAATGGAAAATGATAAGTGATAAAAAAATTGTATATATATGTACATGCATATTTATTGAACAGGTTATAGCAAAGGGGCTAAAGAAGAGGAATAAAATTTTGTGCCCGACAAATAGGTACACATTTACTGTTTTGTTTGGGTGATGATTTTATGAGACTGTTGGCTAGCCGCTTGGCTTTTTCTTTTTCTTTTTGACATGAGACGCCCGTGTGGCTATTTGGGAATTTTCCCAGCCCCTCCCGTACAAAGGAGGTTATGGCGAAATTTTCCAAAATTTAAAGGCGTTAGTGGAATAATTGAAGTGGAAACGATATAGGAATTTTTGAATGAACTATATTTATATAAATTTATAAATATAAATAAAATTAAAACGAAACGTGGCCGTGCAGTTCATGTTTTGAAACCGTGATTTCAAACGATTAGTGCGGGAAATCCGACCATTGGATTTTCCCGAAACCGCAACCGTTGGGTTCGCCTTGGAAATATCTTTCCAACGACACCAACTTTGTGAAGATCCGACGGTTGGATTGTCTGGAATGTTTAACTCAAATCTGAAGAAAAACAGCGCCAAAAATGATTATATTTATATATATATATAAATATAATTAAATTAAATCGAATAATGACGCTGCAGTTCGTAAATTGAAATCGTAACTTCAAATGGCTAGTGTGGAAGATCCGACCGTCGGATTTTCCCAAAACTGAAACCGTTGGATTCATTTTGAAACGACCTTCCTAATGATATAAAATTTGTGAAGATCCAACGGTTAGATTTTCAGATAGGTGTAAAACAAAATTAGTGAAAAATAGCGCCAGTGTATCGGCATGACCTGAAACGTCGTTTAATTAAATATGGCCGTTTTAAATTAAATAAAAATGGCGATATATCGTTAAAAAATACTATAGACGATATAGAGTGGAAATAAACCAATTTTGTTGTGTTTGCTGGATATGTGATGGTTGAATGTATTTAACATGGAAATTATAACTAAAGAACTGAAATGTGAATGTTGAATAGTCCAACCATGTGATTAATTGATTTGAAAATCAAAATCTATGTGGGTTATTTGAAAAGGCCGAGTTCATCTCATTTCAAATAATCGATCGACGTTGAGAATTCGAAGAGTCGAAGACGATTGAAGACCGACGACCTTCACATTGGATGGCTGGGCGCTACTGATGCTCGAGATTGGAGTAGCTACCATGAAGGAACTGAAGTAGTAGCCGTCCAAACATACTGTTGATTGTACGGATATGCGAGGAATTGGTGCCTCCGGTTTCGTTTAGACCCAGAACGGACTTGTAAATGGACTGTGTGTCTAACATTGGATTTTGTTCTTTGCTGATTGATCTCTGTTAAATAAATATCTTTTTGGCGACGGAGAATTTATTCTCTTGCTTAACGCCCTTCTCTGAGACGTACGAGCTCAGAGGTTATGTATTGATAGAAATCAGTCGCATGGAGTGGATTTCCTGTGTGGCACGCCTAAGTGGCATATGATCAAGGCTTCTGTTGTAAAGCAAAGTCTTGTGGTTGATGATCAAAGCATGGTCTGTGTGACGTAGCTTTGTGCATAACGTGAATTCGCGAGCCTCACACCCCGGTATGTGTCAAAAACGGGAGAAGGACCCAAGGAGTGCACGACGTTTCTTTCTAGCTATGGTGGTGTCAGTGACCTCCCAGCCCTGACATTTATATCTACTTTCACCTGTGTGGTTGTTGGAATGCGAGGCGCCTCGATTATAGGTCTGTAAGGACCGGGAAACGTGTGTTCAGGAATAACTAATCCTCAAAAGTAAGGTAGGACCGGCTTTGGATGATCCAGGGATTGCTGTGTGCGGTCTCGAGGCATTTGCTAGAGTGTCTCGAATCGGAGAGGAGCTTGCCCCTTGCCTCGACTCATGAAGGAATCCAATTTCCAATACGAAATATGCAAATGTGATTGTATTACTAGTATGGCGACATAGTAGATGGTAGCTATGCCGCCTAGGATTGATATTTATGATTGAAATCGCTTTTGAAATATATATACACTAGTAATAATATCAAACACTTCTGTTTTATACGTATGAAGCATTTTTGGCCATTATAAGGTAAAAACGCTATCCTCCGGCTTGCGTTGCATTGTGTGATGGGATCTGAGTCTTATAATGGCTTCATTTTATAAAAAGCATTGTGATGATTTAATCATTTACTTTATTTCATGCACTAGCACTCATTGGAGTAAACCCGTTCCGCGAAAGTGGCGTGGTCCTTTGATTTGCCTTATTATTGTTGTTAATAAGTTAAGTAGATTTCTCATACCAGTCCCATGACTGACTCGTAGTTTGTTTCACCTTGCAAACTCGGGTGCCCTCATTTTCACACGGGCAGCCTAGTTACAGGTTTCTAACGCACCTTTTGGCTCATGGCGAGGCTTGACTACACCGTGCTGACTTGGATTTTCTCTGCCATTATTGTATCTATATTATGATTCCGCCATCGGCGATGTAGACTGATAATTATTTTGTGTACTCTTTATGTATGATTCTCCCTCAGGCGATTGTGACTGATTATGTATCATTATGCACTAAGTCGTATCCTGTACTGTGCTTCTCTGATGTGATGATATCTATATGATTCCGCTGTCATATGTGTGTAAATTATTCTATTTTTTGTTTATGCTATTATCTGTGATCTGCTAATGATGATTAATGTGTTATATTCCAATGATTATCCTTAACACCGTGTCACGGGGTTTTGGGAACGTCACAATTAATACGAATTCAAATTAGAATAACGTGTTTGCGCAAATAATATTCTACGAGTTATAAACCGTTGAATAAAATAGTTATGTATAAACACATCATTCAATTGAAAATAAAAATTCGTCATAGTTAAAAGTTTTAACTGACTAATCCATTGTGATATGGGCAGTCAATAATAAAATATTCACGTACAAACGTGCAATGTTTTTATTGTTATAGAACAGGCTGTAGCAGTCAAAAAGGCATGATCATTGTTAGCTCCAGAGTGTGTGTATTGCTTTGGTAAAAATACAAAGGCTAGACAAGTTCGTAAAACGAGTAATTCAGTGTGATTTGGCCGTGACCATTTCAATAAAAATCAAGCGCAACCAATCCATTATGAATCCCACTTGTTTCACACACTCAAGTCCGAATTAAAACTGGGGCATTCACACACTAGCATTCTGTTATCAACGATAGAATATCCATCCAATACAAGTGTTAATAGGCTATCAAAACACTGAGTTCATTGGTACACTAATAAAGATTCATAACTGACAAAATTTCGGAGCTCGCATTTTTTATAAGCAAAAAACATAAACTCCAAGGGGCAAATGTTAACCCTGTTAAAATTCTTTCAAAGAGTCGACGTCAAAGGACTACAGATTAGTTACGGTCTAAGCAATAAGCAATAAACTGTTCATATTATCGAATTGGTAATCGACATGCCACCAATTCGTAACACGACATGAAACCATGTCCGGCAAGTCAAGCCGCTCAAACTAAGTTGTCGGAATGACATGATGCAAGACCATTCAGACCGTTAATTGTCTACATGGCAATCATAGGTGAGTTCATGTAGCATGGAGTGAGATAAAGCACATTCTCCAAGACGTATCTATGTATAATCAAACCGCAAGCATGAAATGTGAAAAGTATTGTATAGTCACAAGTCGTTTCATGAAAGCATCTCAGATTGCTAACAAAATGGATCGTCACTTCATATTATTACATACAAGTTGGTATAATTTCCTCAAGGCAACACGTGGCGATGATGTAAACATATAGTAAAATGTATGGATTTGCATTTACAAAGCACACATATCTGCATGTCTACTAAGGTAGGTCATTCCTTCTTTCTATACCAAGACGCCACTTTCATTCATGGCGTAGGCTACATGGTCAAGTCATAAATTAAAATAGACACCGCAAATAACCATAAGTCGCCAACTGTCATAGACCAAGTCATGAAATTCTTCGTGGCGCAAACCTCATGCCGTTAAAACCATAACTCATGCCGCAAGAAGTGGTAAGCTTTAGGTTGTTTATCACTCAGGTCATTGGACTATTCATGTTGCGTGAGCTATGTATAGATCTCTAAGCAAATAATAATGAGATGGTACCAAAGCAAGGATCATGTGGCAAAATCATGGAGCACCAAAAATGAATCACATCGCATGTATTAATATAAAATAAAGGTTGTAAGCATTGAATGAGTGGTGTGAACATGTTACCAACTCAATATTAGCTGGACTGGCACATGGATCTTGTTTATGTATGAACGATTAAGCAAGTTGTTTAAATGCTTAAACCAAGCCGTTCGGGAATCACAATGTGGCGTCATGTCGTTGGCTATTGGTTCCTTCATATTCAAGTCATCACGAGGTTATTGCCAACCGTAAATAGGGAATGGCTAGCTGTCATCACGAGAGTAAAAAAAGTTGTGATTTATATACACAGAAGTATGGGACGGTGTAAGAGGATGAACATTCTGGAGTAGGTTGTAAGTATAAAGCCATGTATGCAGTTCAATATCCCACTAGGAAAATGAAAGCAATTCATTATATGCTATATAAGGAGAGCTGTAATGAACAACTTAAATCTTTCCACTTCATGCCGCTGTCATGTCGCACAAGTTCAGTCAAGCTGCCTATCACATGAAACCGAACTTTATACTAGCTAATGACAGCTGTAAAGTGTGAATACCAGCTCTGCATACTTATTTACGACCATGCCACTACACTCAAATACCATTTATAAATACCCATACTCCACACTTGAAAGGAGACTGGATTTCATTTTCGACGAGGTGCCGCCAAACTCCAAGCTCTCTCCTAACTTCATTAATGGCTTCCAAAGATCAATCAACCTCTCTTTAACAACAAATAGATCAAATCTTCTCCAAACTCCATTAAAGACTTCCCAAATTCAATTCATGCTTCTCTAACCTTCATGAATTATCTCTAAAGCCTAGATCTACCACAAACTCATCATGAGATCAAGGAAAATCAATCAACTGTTTAAGTGTTGAAGATATTAATCAATCTCCGTCACACTTAGAGAGGTCAAACCATTCCTTTGGTAGATTAAAGTGATGTGACGTCAAGCAATCTCGCTCGGTCCGAACCAGTCGCTAAACCGATCCAGGCCGTTCGAAACGCCCTATCGTTTGAGAACAGGACAAAACAGAACGCATACAGAAGAACATTTCATTGTATATTACAACAATGCATCAGATTACAAGAATATACAGAGTATAAAAGAATATTACACAGAAATATCAGAGATTTAAATTACATTGATACATAGCAGCGGAAAATAATACAATACACAACTAGGATGAGATATACGGATACAAAGCTTTCCGGATATCGTTCCAGCTGTAAACCAGGATCCTGTGAATATAAATCTGCAAAACCAAAACTACTAGCTGCCCGTGTCGAAAATAGGGGCACCCAGAGTTTAGGTCAAAACAATAAACTCCAGGTCAGTCATGTGACTGGTGTGAGAACTAAAACAGTTATTAATCTTTATTTTAAATCATTAGGTAAATCAAGGGACCACGCCGTATAACACGGAACGGGTTTCCTCCCAAGAATACCAGTGCATAAGACAAACAGCGCAATGCTAAATAAAGAAAAATGAAGCTGTTATAAGACCCAGGTCCCATCACACAATGCAACGCAGTCGAGGATAGGGTTTTCCCTTATAACAGCCAAAGAATGTTTGATACGTTTAAAACAAATCATTTGATACTATTATAAGTGCATAGTGTATAAAACACTTCAAATCATAAGTATCAATCATAGGCGGCATAAGCGCCCCATCCCACTATGTCGCCATATATAGGATTACAACTAAAACCGCAAATGTCACGTATTTGGAAATTGGATTTCCATCTATGAACCGAGGCAAAAGATAGTCCTCAACCGATTCGAGACTGCCTAGCCCCAGCCTCAGGATCAGAGCTCGAGTGACCCTAGGAGCGACAGGGCCGGTCCACCGATGTGGATTAAAATGCCTGAACACTACGTTTCCCCGCCCTTTGGGGCGTAAATGAGCCACTAAATGACTCCATCGGTTCGAGAACGACCGATCAATCCGAGGCGCCTCGCAACAGCAACAACCACATAAGTCAAACTCGTCAGGGCGTGTAAAACCACTGACGCCACTTCTAACAAGGAAGAAACGCAGGCCCTCCCTGAGGTCCTTTCTCCCGTTTTTGGTTCATACCGGGTGTGAAACACGCGAGGTAAACGTTACACAAAGCTACGCCACAAAGGCCGTGCTTTGATCATCACCACAAGACTTTGCTTTTCAACAGAAGCCTTGATCATTTGCATCTTAGCATGCCACACAGGCAAACCATCCTATGCAACCGATATCAGTCACACAGAATGAAATCCGATGTCAGACACACAGTCCATTTACAAGTCCGTTCTGGGTCTGAACGAAACCGGAGGCACCTAGTACCCCGCATATCCATCGATCTCCAAGTACGTCTGGACGATCACTAACTGTTTCCATCTTCTTGGGTGTACAGCCCAATCAAGATCATCAGTTATCCCCCAAACGACGTGAAGACCTCCGGTCTTCGACCATCGTCTTCATCTTCGACTTATCGTCGTATCAGTTATTCAGAATGGGATAAACCCGGTCTTTCCGAATAACTCGCGTATATATTATAAAAGTGTTACACAAACACAACATACGCCTCATTCCAACTCATTAGTCATTAACCGTAAATTAATCAAGAGAATAATTCCCCAAATATTAACCCCGAAGGCCGAAACCAACATCAGATCAATATCCAGAAAACCATTCTACTTAGCTAACCGACAGTTAGTTTCTAAATTTCACGTTCAAATCTAATTAAAGATTTAACTATCGCCTGGAGCAAAACTGGTGATACTCCATTCTCGATCTTTTCAATCTAATTAAAGATTCATTAAAACTCCACTTAGTTTTAATATGTGACTGGGTTAAAGAATCAGTGTCATTTAAAACACGGTTCACGATAAACCCAAAGTCACATCCCATTAATTATCGGGTTAAAGAACAAGTGTTATTTAAAACACTGTTCACGATAAACCCAAAAATCAATATCCATTCAATTCCAATTAAATATTATTTAATTGGTACACTTCATTAAATCTAAATAAAAAGATTTAATCTTTTCTCAACTGGGTTCAAGAACAGTGTTAGTGAAGACACCATTCACGACAAACCCAAATCACATTTATTAATTATCGGGTTAAAGAACAAGGGTTATTTAAAACACTGTTCACGATAAACCCAAAAATCAATATCCATTCAATTCCAATTAAATATTATTTAATTGGTACACTTCATTAAATCTAAATAAAAAGATTTAATCTTTTCTCAACTGGGTTCAAGAACAGTGTTAGTGAAGACACCATTCACGACAAACCCAAATCACATTCGATATTCAATACAAGGCTCTGAATAGAAAATATATCGGCTTATATTCAATATCGAATTCTACGACTAACAAATGTCGTATTGGAAATAACGATATCAATATATATCTTTCAAATTTCCATAACAACACCTGTATAATCACGAATTCCAACATCGAAATATTCCGAAGACAATTTCGATTCAAATCCACTCCAATGCAATCATTGGAAATTTTGGTTATTTTTAAAACCCTTTTCGAATTCAATTTATTTATTTAAAAATAAATAAAATTATAACTCTAGTTCAAAACTAGTTCATTTCGATAAAAATCCATTTTTATCTTTTCAAATATGGAGTTTTTCATCCCAATTCTTTCTAAATCATTTCTTATGATTTTACACAAATTATTACTATTTTTAATAATTTTATCAAGGCCCGTACAGTCGATTTCCATCAATGGCCATCGAACTGCACTTACAGCGACCTTTTTCGAATTTGATTTGGACGTATCTCCAAATCCAACCGTTAGATTTCAAATTTCTAATATTCATTAGAAAGCTCTTTTCGATACGAACCCAACGGTTCCGGTTTTAGGAGAATCCGACGGTCGGATCTCCCGTAATGTCCGTTTGAAATAAATGGTCGAAATTCGCGAACTGCCGCGGCGCGGCGCGTTCTATTCAGGCCATTATATTATATATAATATATATAATATATATATTTCGTCGATTTCTATTTAAAACGAATTATATAAATAGTTTTGAATTCGTTTCAAAAACATTTTCAACTTCCATTTCAATTCAAATCAAAATTGAATTCTTCTTTATAAAATCGTTTCAAAATTCATTTCTATTCAATTCAAATTTCAATTCAATTTGAATTCATTTCAATTCGTTTTCAATTCAATTTGAATTCGTTTTCAATTCAATTCATTTCGAAATCGTTTTCAATTCAATTTGAATTCGTTTCCAATTCAATTCATTTCGAAATCGTTTTCAATTCAATTTGAATTCGTTTTCAATTCAATTCATTTCGAAATCGTTTTCAATTCAATTCATTTCGAAATCGTTTTCAATTCAATTCATTTCGAAATCGTTTTCAATTCAATTCATTTCGAAATCGTTTTCAATTCAATTCATTTCGAAATCGTTTTCAATTCAATTTGAATTCGTTTTCAATTCAATTCATTTCGAAATCGTTTTCAATTCAATTTATTTCGAAATCGTTTTCAATTCAATTCATTTCGAAATCGTTTTCAATTCAATTCATTTCGAAATCGTTTTCAATTCAATTCATTTCGAAATCGTTTTCAATTCAATTTATTTCGAAATCGTTTTCAATTCAATTCATTTCGAAATCGTTTTCAATTCAATTTATTTCGAAATCGTTTTCAATTCAATTCATTTCGAAATATTCGATTTCGAGATTACTTTTCAATATTCACTTTAAAATGAATAAAATCGATATAAATATCGTTTACGTCAAAATGGCGTCAATCTAATCAACACGGCTTCATAAATTTCTATTTTCAAATATTCTATTTCAAATATTTCCTATTGTCAAAATATTTGTTATTATCAAAATATTCTTTATTTTCACGATTGGAATGAGGCCCAATCAATTACCATATAAAATTAATTATATGGATTTTCATACAACACATGTATATAATAACATTGAAAATAATCAACCATCAACCAAAGTGCACTACACTGTATAAGCATCAAATATAGATATTCAACGCTCATAACAGCCTGTCAATCAATCGATCGACATATTTAATCAATCAGGATGAGTGAACTTCAAATTTCATCCTAACACCCGTGTGGGGTTTCAAACAATCAAACACCGATTTTTATTCGTGCAGTTGGGCGATGTGTAAAATTTATCGTCCCAATCAATGTCATTCAAATAAGTGTACATAAACAAACCATCTGGTTTGTAAATGAATATTTATTTATTCACTTCACTATTTTCATATTCACGTTAAAAATTATATTTTTAACGATAAAACATTTTATTTCAACCTATGAATTTCTATTCAATTCATTTGCTCAATAAAATGATATTTTTATTTTTCTAACACATTTTAGAAAATTTCGGCGGCATAACGGCACGATACTAGAAACGGGACAAGGCCTAGCCTTATCCCCGGTCTAGTGAAGGCCCACGCCATTCACTCATCAATCAAATCAATTTCATTATGCAAACCACAAAATTTGGAGTAAGGGTCTAACCTAGCCTTACTCCTTCGCCTTATAACGGCGCACGTCTAATCCTAACCAATTTATCGATTCGATTATTCACACCACAAACCACATTCAAACCAATATCGCAATCAATAACCAAACAGCCAAACAAACAAGTCCATGGTCTGTGGACGATTGTGTCGGGTGCTACTAAGCACCGTCTGCATCCTAGTATATATATATAACTAGAAAAAGAATTTTGAGTGAGAAGTTCTCACATATAGCTATCCAATCATCTTGACTCTCCTTTTGCAGAAGTCTTCGTCTTTATCGCCTTTCTTCACTTTCATTGCCCGTATTCTCTACATATGTAAAAATTGAATTTTTACTATGCTATTCAATATATAAAAATCGAATTTTTACTTTGAAGTTCAATATATAAAAATCGAATTTTTAGTTCAAAGTTCAATATATAAAAATCGAATTTTTAGTTCAAAGTTCAATATATAAAAATCGAATTTTTAGTTCAAAGTTCAATATATAAAAATCGAATTTTTTACTTTGAAGTTCAATATATAAAAATCATATTTTTAATCTGAAGTTTAACATATAAAAATCACATTTTTAATCTGAAGTTTAACATATAAAAATCACATTTTTAATCTGAAGTTTAACATATAAAAATCACCTTCTTCTATCTCGCTATTTCTATGTTTATATTTTAAAAACAAAATGTATTTTATATTTTTAAAACACTGTTAATTATATATAGAATAACAGAAAATTAATCGATGTAAATTTATTTTTAAAACTGATTTTTAAAGCTATATTTTTTCTTTAAAAGAAATGAAATAAAATAAAACAATAAAACAACAAAAACAAAAACAAAAAAAAACTTACAGCGCCGTCTTCAGGGGGGGGTCCTTTTGAGTTCGCCGGAGGTGGCTAGGGGGGGGGAAAGAGGTCGGCGGACATCACTGGGGGGTTGCGGCGCTCGAATTGGGGGATTTAGGGTTCGGGTGGGTTTCGGTCTTGGCTGCTGCGGAGGAGAGAGAGAGGGAGGAGGGGGTCTCGATGGCAGGCGGAGGGAAGGGGGCGGTGGCGACGAGGCACGGTGGCTGGAGGCGGTGCGGCGTCAGGTCGCTTTTTTTTTTTTTTTTTTCATTTTCTGTCGGGGGAGGAAGAAAAGAAGTGGGGGGGGGGGGGGGGGCTAAGTGATAAAGGAAATTTTATATTATTTTATTATTGTTTATTTTTTTCAAAGTTGACTTTTCATACGACCTCGAAATCAAACCTGCCGACTGTCGTCCCTAGCGTATTACCCCCATTCCGAACACAATGGGATATGTATCGTAAGCTGCTTCGACCGTTACAATCAGTTTCCGTTGAATTTACATTTAAATCGTTATATTGAATTTTAAACGTACATTTCAAATTACCGGGGTCGCATACTAACTCTAAAAATTCTCGAAAAATATTTTCTAGCTTCGTATTGACGATACGGTCCTAACAAAACTAGTTTCGTCGAATTCTGAGACCATTTGCAAAATGTCCATTTTTAAGGGCCTGAATTCCATAGCGACTATTCAGAATTTTCAACTGGACATATCTTTTGATTCCCGATATGAAATCTTGATTTTTCGCATTCGTTGGAAAGATATTATCAATTAGATTCCATTATTTTTGGTTTCACTGAAATCCGGATTGTTTTGCACCCGGTACATTCAATTGAAGTTTGAAATCGAATTATCAAACTACCGCGCCATTTTCAATTCTATTTATAATTATATATAAATATTTATATTCTAACGACGACGCGTATAATATATACGTTCGAATTATATTCAAAATAAATTTCTCGTCGATATTATTTAAAATAATCTATCTTAAATAATCAAAATTCGCTAAAATTGCCAAAATAAAAATTTTAAACTGGCCCAGATTTTCCGGGTTGTTACAAGTGAGATCTAAATAAAAGAGAGAAATATCATAAAATGAGTGAAATACACGAAGCAATGTACTTTGTAAACTCAAGTGTGACAATGAGAATTGATTCCATAGTGTATGTAGGTTGTTGCTAAGCCGGACTACTTTAAAAATTCCTTATTCTTTAATTTTTGCTCTTTATTTTGTATTTGTGGCTCCATAAATCAAATATAACCATTTGGTGAAATATCCAACAGATACCTTTGGTGTTGTGACAATTAACTTTATGTATTTTTGTATGATTTTTGTCCTTTGTTAATGGAATTAAACTGATGACTTGCTTTTGGTGAACAAAAATTAGAAAAAGACTTACATTGTTGTTTAAGAAAGAAGTTTTAACAAAATATCCCATCTAAATAAAGCGTTGGACAACATGCAAGAGGTCATCTGTTTAAAGCGTTCAGGTATAAAGGAATTTTGGTTTATTTCCGATTTTAGATTCACTATTTTTATAATATATTTCTATATAAATATATACATATGACAAAAAAAGGACTACTTTTCAATATAAATTATGATATTAATTACTTCTTTGGATATTCAAAATCTTGTTTCAAATCGAAATTAGAGCTTAAATCTATACTATACTATAAAAATGAGTTAGAAATGTTGCTCTCTCCTTGCTTCTCACATTGACCTTTCGGTATCAATTTCCCATGTCATTCCCAGTTTACAAGAGTTATTATTTTTCAATTTGTTCCCACGAACGTGCAAGCCTCTTTCGTATTTTGGTAGAGTTGATGTGTTGTAATTCGATCTCATTTAAAAGGCATCAACTGGATAAAGTACTTCTGCTTTCCCTTAATAATTAAGTCCATCTAGCATGAACGATGGCTATGGCATATGCAGCTTCAAATATGAAATAGAAATTCAGTAACATCAACAATAAATAATAATATAAACTAAGGTTACATTTCTCTATAGTAATATGTTCATAAAATATACCTTTAAAAAAAGATGGGTAACTTGTGTGTAACTAACAAAAAGGAGATGATACTTATAAGGAGCTGTTATTCATTATGTTTATTGAAACTTATCTTACAAGCAACATGGCCAAATTAAAAGTAGGAATTTTTTAAGTGGAGAGACTCAAGAAGATAACAGATGACTCCACATGCTTATAATATGGAGGATATCAACTCTATAGGAACTCTTTATTCTTCCATTTATGCATGTAAATATGTGCCATGTGGATGTAAATTCAATCTATTAGCTTCCTGCATTTATTGTAATTTGATTTTTTTTGGATGAATAATTTTTTGTTGTTTTACATATTTTAGATTCTCTTTATATGCCATGCATATAAAATGTTCATTATTTAATGGTGCTCTTTAGACTAATTCATTAAGTTGTGAGTACTACATGCAATGGATCAACTACTTTTAATCCATTTAATTTGGTCAATGTTTTTTTCTTCTCATTCTATTTTATGATTAAACATGTAATTTCTATTTATGTTATCATATTCCAGTATTCCAATTCATAGAGAATGTTATCTTGCCAAAACTGTAATAGTTTCATGGATTTTTGATTATTCCACCCAGTTTCTTTTTTGTTCAACACAATCATATCTATTAGAATTTTTTTTATACAATTGAGCATAGAGAATGCAATTAATCTACAAGATAAGCACCACATGGGTGTTATGTTTGTTTAGGTGCAATTATGAAATAATCTAAGCTAGCACAACTTGGTGGTAAATAAACATTTGGGTTATGGAAACAAATTAATTTTAAAATAAATTTTTACCATGTTAAATATTGGGTCTTATAATAATTAAAAATAAAAATAGATTTCTAAACACTATTAATAGAATAGTCTTTTTAGTTTTCATAATAATAATAATTTAAAGTAAAAGAATGATTATATGTAATTAGATAAATAAATATAAACATAGACCGTGCATGAATTTATTATGAAAGAGTTGCACATTAATTTTTATTTTTAACCACATACGTGTAATGAATGCAAATTAATTTATACATGAGACATGGAGGCAGGGGACTTTTGAAAGCCTGTAATTTAAAGTCAACTTCATGTTGAAAGGGAGAACAATCAACACATCGTAATTTGTAGTAGTGGCACTGTATTTGTAACACCCCGAAAATTCTATAACTGTGAAATTAACAAATTAAAGTATAATTAATTTGAAATCAAAGAACCAAGGGAAACGGGATACGCCATTGCGTTCGTCTCGGAAAAATACGCAAAATAGAGTCCGAGTTTTCGAAAAACGGAGTCCGTATGAAGAAGATATGGCCTTCGGAAGTTTTGAATTAAATTTAAAATTCAAACAGAATAAAATAATTAAAAATCGGGCCCAGTGGGCCAGGGCGGATAAACACCCGCCTAGGCCACCCAGGTCGACTGGGCTGTCGACCTGGGCTACCCATGTCGACAGGGCTGTCGACAGCCCTGTCGACAGGGGTGTCTACCTGGTCGAGCCCAGCCAACCTGGCTGGCCAGGTCTGTGTTTGGTCGAATTTCTGTGGTCTGCTTTGTCATTAGGGCTAGGTGGCGGGTTCTAATTGGTCTCTCTATCTAATGAATGGCTACGATCTAACCTAGCAACATCAATGGTCCTAATCAATTCCTAACCTCTATATAAACAACCCTAGACTAAACCCTAATCTATTCATTCAAATTAAGAACATAGCCACCATGTTGCTGAGGAACGACTAAGAGTAGCCGCCAACTAGAGAGAGAATTAGGAAGAAAGTTCTAAAGCCTAAAGCAATTCAAGCAACCTAAAGCCAATCAATTCAACAAAGAAATCATATCTCTTAATTAGAGAATTCGCCGCAACCATAGTAAGTAGAGTATTACTTTGGTATGAATAAACAACTGTATTGATTTGTATGCTTGAATTGGGATAATAAAGTAGTTCATATTTGTGCAAAATTATGTTATTCATTATAAAGAACTACATGCGGTAGTTCTATGCAAGTATACGTTTGGAATATTGCGCAAATTGTGTAATCTATGTTGAAGCTACATGTATGTAGTTGATTGAAATTCATGCAAGTTTGGGGCTTTGTTATTATGTCATCATGATGTATATTTTTGTGCATAAATCATTTTGCAAGTAATTGAAACAAGTTTGGTTGTTATAGTTCATAAGAAACTATGTTGGAATTTTGACACCATAATCCATGTATTAAGTCATGCTTTTGCAAACTTATGAATATGGCTAGCCTATGAATGATATTTGGCATAATTGAAATCCATGATTAAGTCTATCTTGTTTACAAGAATTATATGATGACATATATGAGACATGGCTAGGTTAGACTCAAAAATCCCTTTTTGCAAGTTTAAAGCAAACACCATGTTTAGGAATATTTATGCATAAGTATGTTTATACCATCGTTATGTGATTAGACTTAAATCATGATTAAGTTGAACTATGCTTTTGTGTTAGTAACAAAGTATCCCCTTTGTAAACATGTAGAAACCTTATGAACATGACTTGTTTATGTTTATGCCTAAATGAGAACATAGGTCTATGTTGTAGTTAAGACTATGTGACACCTAATTTAGATTCTTATCTTAAGTTTACATGGTTTGGTTCATGTCACCTATGCTTTATGACCAAAGTATATATATCCAAGTACACCAGTTTCTATTATGTATTTCCAACGTCATATGCAAGTTCATGCGCTCACCTTCCCCTCTTTGTGTATGTAATCACGCTTTAAGCCTCCCCTTTTCGCATGGCTAAATTGGGCTTTAAAAGGCTAAGCCCAATATATATAAACGGACGTGTAAAACGGGGAAAAATAACATTGGGTTAAAATTAATTAATGAATGAAAATATAAAATAGAAGGGCCCAAATTCAAGTATGGGTTGGGCCCATGATTGGTGTAACCTTTACACCATTAACTTAATAATGGGCCGCAAATATTTACATATAAGAAATAAAGAAGAATGACAAAATATGTAAATGTAGAACATACGATGTGTTTAACCCGAGGTTGGATTGAGTTGTGATGTAAACCTGCCCGGAACCGCCCGGCTGTCCAGTAGTCACAACAATACCTATCCAATGTGGGAGGTTAAACATGGAGCCCAATAAGGACCCGAGGTTAGACTGAGTTGTGGCGTAAGACTGCCCAGAACCAACCGGCAACAGGCAGCCACAACAATACCTGTCTAATGTGAGAGGTCAGGGCCTTAATAAGACAATTAAGGCTGAGTCAGGACTGTTAGGATTAAGTGAACTAAAGACTTAATCAAAATGGAACATGCTAAACTAACGGACTGGTGGGGTTAGGTTAGAAAAACACTTAACCAACTTAGCATGTTGGCTAGAGATAGAAAACCTAGTAACGGGGGACCCTTTTCAGCAGTAACCCTAGAAGGTGTATCAGGATACCCTGAAACTAGGCAGGGTGGGGCACGATTACTGGGCTGATTGTAAGAGGTCAAATCGACGGCGGTGGTGTAGCAGTGTAGGTTCTAACGGAGTGCGGGCGTGCACACACTCCGGCGCAGAAAAATAAGGCACTGGACACCAGTAGCATACCTGTGCACTCTAAGGTTGTGTCGGGTTGCCACTATGGGACTTGATACACCCCATGGTGGGACCAGCATAGGTAACTACGACATCGGGGGCCGTAAGACACATGTGACTATGCGAGTAGGAGCCGATCATCATAGAATGGATCACATCACCCTGATTATGGGTGCCAGTTGGAAACTAGTTTATATGGGTTCAGAGAATAACATGGGGTACGACAGAATATTCGACCCTAGACAACTTAACCAAGTTTATAGTGCATGCCCACTTCTTGTTTATACTTATCATACCCAGTTCTTTATTCATAGACAAAATAGTACTAGACTTACTCAGGCTTTATGTCTGACTCTATTTTTCTTTCGTCTTCTTTCTTCCGTTCCCCCCCCCAGGTCCTCAGGGAGGGAACACAGCAGCTTGATCAGCCTTGACATCCAGCTTGAAGTAGAGAAATGTATTGCTTGGACTTTCCTGTTTTGAACTATGGCTTTGGACAATCCACCATGGGGATTTTGCAGTTTATCTATGTTTTATTTATGCTTCTTTAAATGATGTACTCAAGACAGATTATGAAAGTGTTATGTTATGTTTTTGGAAAGGATGTTGTTGTAACACGTATTTGATTTTATGAAATAAAAGTTTTGTTGTTCTTCCGCTGTTTACAAATATGTGTTCTTATATCTGTCTTGTATATCTGTGACTTGTACTTATAAACCTCCACCAAAATTAGGGCATTCCCTTTGAGAGTGACCCTAACGGAGGTGGGGTGTTTCAGTATTTAAATTCAAATTTTTACAAGCTCACATAAAATACATTGATAAGCAAAAAGCTCAATCATGAAGGCAAAATGGAAAATTAACATGGGGACAGCAATGCTATTTGGTATGGCTCTGCCTGCTCCACTTTTCATTGTTCTCTTTTTATTCGGTTGGTTTTGCTTATAAGTTATCCATGCTTCTAAGATTTAAAGAGTGAATTAAAGGATAAAAAGTTTGGTCGAATTTCTTAATATGAGCTAATATACATCCCTACTCGATGTATTTTCCTTTAATCGTGGAGTTGATTTTCATTTGAGTTTTTTTGTGTGTGTGTATGTGTGTGTGTGTGTGTATATATATAGTGGCTTTTTAGGTAGCATAAAAAATAACCACGTAGTGGCCACAAAAAAGTGATTTGGGGAATGGTTTACATATTATTCACATAGCAGAACTTTTGGTAAGCCACCATTTCTTATGGTTTAGTTAATATATACATTCCTTTTGAATAAATTGTTTTTAGAGAATTCACATTTACATACATGCACATTTTTTTCACTCTTTGGCTTCACAAATGGTAAGTAAAAGACCTAACTTTTAGTAGTGATAATCCATTCAGAAAATACGGTATATGCTTTGGTTTTCCTTGGATATAATATTTTCCTTTCATTTTTTTCAATCCTCTATGATATGAGTCCAAATCTGTTTGAATCAAAAATGGTTCAGGCACCAAAGGTGTGAAATCATACTTCACCAAACGGTATGCAAAATAAAAAATGGGGCCACAAATACAAAATAAACGGGAAAATATAAGTAAAAACACAAGCATATTTATAGTTGTTCGATATAGGAAAGATCTACGTCCACTTTTGAAATGACAAGTGCGAACCCGTGCTTCTCACACGGGCACGGTATGTTTTGAAAGGAAAAATAGTTATTTATAATTCAGTTCTATCTACGAAAATAGGACTCAGGCCCGGCTTGAAGGCAAGACAACCGAGTGCGAACCCATGCTATGCATACCCATAAATTCCGTATAAAATATATAAGAAATTTTCAAGTCTAAAAATATTTGAACCACATTGTTCATTTTATTGTTTGTAAACCAAATGTGTAATATTAAACATAACCATGCACTGTATATGGTGGAAAACTCAATCAAGGTATAGTCTTAATGTCCAAATGTCAGAATACCTGCATGCTAAAATTGGCTTGCAAACGTAGGCATTTTAATTCGATCTTAAACAAAAATTATATTATGATTTCGACTAAAAGCAATGCTGTTTGGATTCACAAATAATTCAGTAGTCTTACGTCTCCAAACCTAAAAAATAGTGTAATGCATAAAATGGAATTACTCACTATGTTTAGAGTATCATATATACCCGAAAAATTCATATTATATTACAATATCATTAATTTTGGATTTTAGTAATATCAATGTTAGACTTCACAATAGAGTAGTCAACGCAAGAAGAAAGTACAAAACACAAATTAAATTGGAAAAAGCTCTTGAAACAGAAATGTGATATGCTTTGGGCATGCCTTCTTTCCTAAAACCAACGTAGGTGATCAAATAATCTCTCTTAAACATGCTTGTGGGTCCTCTCTCTCACTTTGCCTTTTCTTCTTTTTATTCTTCATTAGCATCCACGTTTGTCCTCTCACCTTACCTGCAAGTGAATTTGGGTCATTTGAATCCATGGACTTTTGACTTTTGGATATTGAACACTTCTTTTTGGTGTACTGATTATCGTGGACTTGAGGTTGTATAATCATGTTTAAGTTTACTAAGTTATGTTGTCCGTCTAGCAGCGTAGGATTGATGACCTTAGCTATTGCATTCTACCATATTCTTTGAGAATCTCTCAAGGCCTTTTTACTGCAAGAATTATAATTATAATGGTTGTGTGTTTGATTATACGTTACCATTATAGTTGCAAAATGAAACAAATAATAAGCAATTCAGCAACAAATGAGACTGAAAGTACCGATTAATGATACTTTTTTCCGTGTATTCTTGCTGAAATAGAAGAGGGGCACCAAATTTCGAGTTACCGTTCTTTATCTACACACTTCGATTTAGTGTGGTGCTAAATGCAGCACAGCGATAGCGTAATCAGTGTCATGTATCATATACTTTATATACCTAGCCAAATCGAGCATAGCGCGTCCGATTTAATTTAAGAGATGCTAAATACCCCAAGCTATTAGATTATATACCTAGCCACATTGTTTAGCTAACAAATGGAAAGATAACATATTACTCAAACCCTTCCACGTTAATGGTTTCATGAGTTGGACTTTTCCATGGATTAAACAAATATAAACAACAGAAACCGGTGGTGCCATTTTTTGAAGAAATTGCCTAAAGAAATAAACATTGAACAAACAATCTTGCTTATAATGTGATTTGAGCTTAACAAAGTCAACTAATGAAAGAATTACCAATCTTACGTGAAATAAATATTTTCATGGAGAATGAAACAATGAGAAATTCGATCTAAATGGTCATAAAAAGCAAAAGTACGCATGCAAATAAATTGTAAAATGCATAATGAAAATGGAAACATATATGTACATAACCCAATTTAAGTATCAGGAATTTCTTCTCAACTTCATCAGCTCGAGCAAATAAAGCATATTTTTTTCTTAAATCTAGTTTTATGTTCATTCTTAAGTATCAATACTAATGGAGCCAAAACTTTCCTCCCTGTCAGTCATATTTGATAACATACAACGAAATATTCGTTTTGCAATACGTGCTTAGCTGGGAAAATGCTACAGAAGCCACAAACCAAACTGTGAGTTGCACTGAAATTGAAAAGTCACTCGTGGAACAGATGAGCAGTTGGAAGGTATAGAGGGAACATGCTGCATGATACAGCCCAGTTCCTCTACAACATGAAGCTCATAGCAAACTACAGGCACAATCACTAAACAAATGCATTATCCCTAATGAAGATAATAGAGCCGTTACAATAGAGCCGTTAGAGTGTGAACACGTTTTATCATATTTAGCATGCTTTGTCATTATCTACTAGCCGTTAGGCTCATGCATACTTGTTATATTTAATACTAGCCGTTAGGATCATACATATTTGGTATATTGTGTACTAGCCGTTGGGCTCATAGCACTATATATATGTGCTCTTTGTATCAAAAAAAATTGCAATTGTTCCTCTCTAATAACTCTCCTCCTTATCCCTTAATATGGTATCAGAGCCAAAGTGCCGAAAGGCTTAATCATCCAGCAGAAAGTTGTTTTTGTTTTATGGCCAACAACAATGAAGTAACCTCCGCTGTTTCAGGAAGTATGGGGTACAGCGCTCCACCTAACCATCATGACCTGATTAAACCAAAAAGCCAAATTATCACTACATCTCTAGATGAAGACAATTACATTCTATAGAAATATCAAGTAGAGATCGCTTTAAGAGGGTATGATTTACTGCAGTACATTAATGGGACAATAACAGTCCCACCAGCGACGATAACCAATTCGGAAGGAGAAATTGTGCCTAACACAGACTACACAAAGTTTCAAAAACAAGACAGCCTCCTCTCCTCATGGCTCCTATCGTCAGTAAGTTCGAATTTATTATCACAAATAGTTGGATGTAGCACGTCTTATGAAATATGGAAAACAGTTGAACAAATTTTCAGTTCACAATCAGCTGCTAGAATCATGCAATATAGAAGGGAATTACAAAATTCTAGAAAAAAGGAGGCAAGCATGAAAGAATACTTAGGAAAAATTAAAAATCTGTGTGACAAACTAAATGCTGTTGGCCATAAGATCAGTGACAATGAGCAAATCCTATTTATTATTGGTGGATTAGATGAAGAGTACGAATCTCTAGTAACTGTGATAGCCACACACCAAACCATACCTGATTTACAGTTCGTTCGATCAACACTCCTTGCTCATGAAGGCAGAATCGACCAAAGAAAAACAGCACAAAATAAGTTCTCTGCCAATTATACCACAGTCAGAAATAAGCAGATACAAGGAGATAACAACAACTATCGTGTGAAATGTCAAATATGCCAAAAGTTTGGTCACATGGCGAACAAATGTTACTTCAGGTATAATTCAGACACAGGTAGACAACAGGCAAGCCAAAATTACTCTTCACAAAGAAGAGCACAAGCAAATATGGCAACAACAGGGAATTCAACTCAAAATAATAATAATGCAAACCGAAGACATAATGCTGCAGATGATGATGAAGTAAAAAATGAAGACAATGGCTTCGAAGAATGGTACCCTGACTCAGGAGCAACTCACCACATAACTAGAAATCTTCAAAATTTAAACATTGGGAGCAGAAATTACTCAGGTATGAGAAATTTGCATATGGGTAATGGTAGTACTGCTAGTATCACACACATAGGCAAATGGACTATTTTTGGGAAAAGACAACTCAAACTAAACAATCTTCTTAGGGTACCTAAGATTAATAAAAATTTGTTAAGTGTATCAAAATTTGCCAACGACAATAATGTTTACTTTGAATTTCATCCTAAGTTTTGTTTAGTTAATGATTCCCTAAATCATGAAATATTACTTCGAGGTAACCTATACGATGGTTTATACAAATTCAAGATTGCAAACTCAAGTGGAGAATTCTGGTACAATAATATAGATGCTAGTAGTGACAATGACTATATTAGGAATAGTTGCAATAACGTTGATTATGACAATAATAGCAGTGAATGTAACGTGATTAATTCTTGGCATGTAAAATTAGGACATCCTAATCTGGAAACTGTTAAGACTGTTCTGCGTAATAATAACATTCATTATAAAAATGTACCTATCAAACACACATGCACGCACTGCCAACTCGGCAAGAGCCACAAGCTCCCTTTTAGTGATTCTGAAACCAGCTATAATGAGCCACTGGAACTTATAGCCGCTGACTTATGGGGACCCGCGCCTCTAAATTCATATCAGGGACACAGGTATTATCTTTCTTTTGTGGATGCTTATTCTAGATATACTTGGATGCCTCTAAATCAGAAGTTTGCAATACATTTATGCAATTTATAACTCATGTCGAAAAACAAATAAACAGTACTGTTAAGGTTGTTCAGACAGATGGGGGAGCTGAGTTTAAACCTCTAACTAATTACTTTCTCAAAAGAGGGATCAAACATAGATTAACTTGCCCGCATACGTCCGAACAAAATGGTTTAGTCGAAAGAAAACATCGACACATAGTAGAGACTGGTCTAATTTTGTTATCACAAAGCTCATTACCCATGAAATATTGGAATGAAGCTTTCTACACATCTGTATTCCTCATTAACAAATTGCCAACCAAAGTCTTAAAAAATAAAAGCCCTCATGAAATGATATACAGTGTTAGACCAGAATATGGTTTTCTGAAAGCCTATGGGTGTCTATGTTTTCCATGTTTGAGAGATTATAACAATCATAAACTAAGTATGAGATCAAGCCCATGCACATTCATCGGGTATGCACAAAACCAAAAAGGTTATAAGTGCATGGACAAAAATGGAAAAATACATGTTTCCAGACATGTGATATTTGATGAAAACAAGTTTCCTTATGCCGAAAAGAAAATCGGCAAAAAGGATGGGGAACAAAGCATAAACAATAACATACGGTTCGAACCATTCATTACTGAACCACCTTCAATTGATAGAAATGAAGAGCAACAACGTACAAGCAATTTAAACACCCAGGAACAAACTATGGATCGAACAAATGAGCAAACCAATGAGACACACAATGACTCAGAAGATACAAACGTACATCAAAATATGCAATATAGTGAAGATACAGAAAACAACAACCATGTTGACACTACCAGCAACAATGATACACAGCAGCAAACACCACCACAATCAACTGGACATCACATGATCACCAGGTCAAAGAGAGGAATCTTCAAACCCAAAGTATATAATATTTCTGCCAAAGAGATCGAACCATTGAATTTCACTCAGGCTATAAGATCAAACAAATGGAAGGAGGCAATGGACACTGAATATAAAGCACTCGTGTTCTTGCGATCGTGCCTATTACTTACCCAAAGAGCTAAATTGGGAATGACTCTTCATAGCTCTCATAAAAAACAACACTTGGAGCTTAGTGACTCAACCAAAACACAAAAATGTCATTGGTTGTAGGTGGACATACAAAATAAAAAGAAAAGAAGATGGATCTATTGACAAATACAAGGCCAGACTGGTTGCAAAAGGTTACGCGCAACAATTTGGTTTTGATTTCAATGAAACTTTTTCCCCAGTCATAAAACCCACAACCATCAGAATTATACTAACCATTGCTCTAAACAAAGGATGGAATGTGAGGCAACTGGATGTCAACAATGCTTTTTTGAATGGGGAATTGACTTAAGAGGTATACATGCAACAGCCTGAAGGATATGGTACTGGTGATAAAGTATGCAAACTACACAAAGCAATATATGGCTTAAAACAAGCTTCGAGAGCTTGGTATGAAAAGCTAAAGTCAACTTTGTCTAACATGGGTTTCTCACAAGTTAAATCGGACAATTCTCTATATATGAAGAAGGGCATACATGGAACTGTGTTCATTCTAGTATACGTTGACGACATGCTAATAACAGGAGACAAGAGCGAAGAAATAAACAGAATCATACACAAGCTGGATCAAAATTTCGCCATTAAAGACTTGGGGGAACTAAAAATTTTTCTTGGAATACAAGTGATTAGGAAAAACAATGGTGAATTAATATTATCCCAACAAAATTATATCACTGAAATACTGCAAAGGGCAAATATGCACAAGGCAAACCCATTACCTACGCCTATGATTAGTAACCTAAGACTATCTAAGCATAAAGGAGAAGCTATCGACAATGCCAAACAATATAGAAGCATAATAGGAGCGTTACAATACGCAACTATTACTCGACCAGACATATGCTACAACGTCAATAAACTCACTCAATACATGCAGAACCCTTTATCAGAACATTGGATGGCATTAAAGAGAGTGTTACGATACTTACAAGGCACAAAACATTACGGCATACGCCTAAATTCAGAAAAGGAACTTAACTTACAGTGCTTTAGCGATGCCGATTGGGCCAACGATATTGACGATCGAAAGTCTGTCTCAGGATACTGCGTTTACCTCGGTTCCAATATCATTTCCTGGTGTACGAAGAAACAACAGACCACATCAAGATCTAGCACAGAGGCTGAGTACCGTGCACTGGCAAGCGCTACAGCCGAAATCATGTGGATAGAATCACTGATGGAGGAGCTTGGTTTCACTCCAAGACGAAAGCCGGTTATTTGGTGTGATAATAAGAGCACAGTATCTTTATCTCTAAACCCTATTCAACATTCAAGGATGAAACATCTTGAAATTGATCTCCACTTTGTGAGAGAAAGAACGCAATCAGGAAGACTTGCAATATGTCATGTGCCCGCATACTATCAGAGAGCAGATGCTCTCACAAAGGCCCTTTCGACCAAAATTTTTATCAGAATGAGAGAGGAACTTCGCGTTATCAGTGCAGGCGGAAGCCAGAATGAGCAAGGAAACCCGAGTTCGAACTGAGGGGGCATAATGAAGATAATAGAGCCGTTACAATAGAGCCGTTAGAGTGTGAACATGTTTTATCATATTTAGCATGCTTTGTCATTATCTACTAGCCGTTAGGCTCATGCATACTTGTTATATTTAATACTAGCCGTTAGGCTCATACATATTTGGTATATTTTGTACTAGCCGTTGGGCTCATAGCACTATATATATGTGCTCTTTGTATCATGTTTTGTATCAATAAAAATTGCAATTGTTCCTCTCTAATAACTCTCCTCCTCATCCCTTAATAATCCCGTTACGAGTAACAGAGAATTACTACCATATAGAGGACCAATAAATTACACATACCGACACAGTCAACCGAAACTACAGATCTGTAGTTATACGCTAGTCTTACGCTCATTCTAGTTTTATGCCCACTCTTTCTTAAATCTAGTTTTATGCACATTCTTACGTATCAATATTAATGGAGCTCAAACTTTTCCCCCTGTCAGCCATATTTGATAACATACATTAATGTACTTTTTCCCATAGTAAATTGTAATTTTCATGACTTTTAAATGGCACTTCTATTATTATATTTCTATCCTACAATATGCTGCTGAATTCAACTTACCAGCATTTCACAGTTTATTTAAATTTATCAAAACTTGAAAAGTTAAAATATTTATTGATATCTTCTATTTCTACATTCAGCTAAGGATGCACTGTGAGTTTCCATTCAAAGGCAAGAGATATATGAAATGAGAACTTATGAGTTTTTTTTTTTGTCAAATATCAATCAAATTGTCAAACCATTTATCAGGTAGTCGTATAGAAGCCAAAACTTTACAAGACACATACTTATAATGCACATATTGAAATATTACCCGTGTCAAAGAAAGTAAAGTGAATAAGTTAACGAAAAAAAAAGATTTTGAGTTATATAAATTTTTTTACTTCAAATTAGAATAATAATAATTGGGTTATAAGACACTGGTTTAACTACTAAATTTATTTTATGTAGATACGTTTATTAACCCATATACTGAAAGCTTTTGATTCCTGATATGGAACAAATATTCAATTTCATGAAAGTTAACCTTGGTTTAAGAATTGAGATATGTATATCGTCAGGTATAAACCCATATTCCATTTGCCTTGAAATATTTGCATATTCAATCCCTTTAGTTGCTTGTATCAAGTTATTTCTTGTAACAAAATAAAGTTCATAACATGTGTACGAATTCATATGTTACACTAATGTTAAAGGTTAAGCATACTCGATGTAGTGATTTTGTTGATTTTTCCCAGTGATACTTCTCATTTTATATTTGTTTCCGGAACTATTGGGCTTCCCTCAGTCACTTAATGCATTAACAATGTCTGGATTTCAAAGCAATTAATCTGATCACCTATAGACTTACACATAAAAAGAAATTTTGCATTCCAAAAAGATGTGGCAATTTGAGGAAAGCAATTTCAAAGTTGAAGCATTATTTTCATAGATTGATTTATTGTCATCAACTAACACCATATTGAACAACATTTTTGAATTAATGATTTTCAATAAGGTATTTGCAAGCAGCTTATTACGGGAATATGATAATTTGATTGGAATATAATATTTGATTGGAATATTCCCTAGAATATCTTTTGGGAATATTTGATTGGAATATAATCTTTTGGTAAATATCTTGTAATTTGGCATAATTGATGTAATTGGTAGTTGTTTCCTCATTTTCTAGAGTATCCTTGATTCTAGGGAATATTCCTGTATGTAAACATATAAATGCTTGGTATTGTGAATGAGAAGATCAAGCCTTCATTGTTAATTCCTTCATTGTTAATTCCTTCATGGTATCAGAGCATGGCAGCCGGCAGCAGCTCTTCTTCATCTCTTCCGGCATCAAACTCCACCACTCTTTCGCCTTCACATGGTCAAGTTTTTACAGAAGAACAATGGAAAGCTATCATGGGATTTTTTGGTAATTCTAATATACCGGAAAACCGCTTAAGTGGTAAGTTTGATAATACTTCTTGGATCATTGATACAGGAGCAACTCATCATGTAACTGGAGAAAAATCTTGGTTGTTTGACATTAAACAATTGAATTGTCCTGTTGGTTTACCTAATGGGGACACTGTTATTGCATCTATGGAGGGATCAGTTTATTTGTCAGATATGATCACTCTGAATCATGTTCTTTATGTTCCTAACTTAAGTTGTAATTTACTTTCGGTTTCGCAACTAAATGATAATTTACAATCAATTGTCACATTTAATTCTAATGTGTGTTTGATACAGGACCAAATGAAGGCTCTGATTGGAATGGGAGTTAGGCGGGATGGACTATACTACTTCAGCAAACCAGAGGTGGTGTCTGCAATTGATGCTCCATCTGATGTGGAATTGTGGCATAGGCGAATGGGACATCCTTCTGAGAAAGTAGTTAAGTTACTACCCCCTGTTAGTAGGTCTAAGAATAGTTTGAATAAAGGATGCGAAGTGTGTTTTCGGGCTAAGCATCATAGAGACAAATTTCCTTTGAGTAATAATAATAGTTCTAGAATTTTTGAAAAAGTTCATTGTGATTTGTGGGGTCCATATAGACATGAGTCCTCATGTCGTGCTCGTTATTTTTTGACTATCGTGGATGATTTTTCAAGAGCTGTATGGCTTTATTTGATGGTGGATAAGACAGAAGTTTTTCATATGTTTATGACTTTTGTGGCTATGGTTGATAGACAATTTGGTCAAAAGATTAAGATTGTGCAAAGTGATAACGGTACTGAATTTAAATGTTTGTTTGATTTTTTTCGTGCCACTGGTATAATTTTTCAATCTTCTTGTGTTGGTACACCTCAACAAAACGGGAGGGTTGAAAGGAAACATAAACACATTTTGAGTGTGGCGAGAGCATTGCGTTTTCAAGCCAATTTGCCTATTTATTTTTGGGGAGAATGTGTCCTTGCAGCAGCCCATCTCATCAACCGTACACCAACTCCTATCCTACAAAATAAAACACCTTTTGAAATCCTTTTCAATAATTACCCAATTTTGATGCTATACGCACATTTGGATGTCTTTGCTTTGCACATAATCAGAAAACACAAGGGGACAAGTTTGCTAGTAAGAGTAGGAAATGCGTGTTTGTGGGGTATCCATTCGGGCAAAAAGGTTGGAGAGTGTATGATTTAGATGCAACAGAGTTTTTTTGTTTCTAGAGATGTCAAATTTATTGAAGATGTGTTCCCTTTTGGCTCTCCCGATGATGTGAATATTGAGTCTAATGTGGATTATGTGGGTGAAATACATGAAGACTTTGCGGAATTGAGTGTATGTGATGAGTATTGTGGTGTAGAGATACATAGTCATGATCAAAGGGGGGAATCAATGAGGCATGAGCAGCCTAGCCACGGGAATTTGCAGCCCTCAATTGCTAGCGGTCCGCCCCAGACCACAGCACCTGCCACGCACATTGATGCTGGCAGCGATGAACAGCAACAAGTCGAGGCTCCCGACAACACAAATCAGACCACCGAAAATATGGGTCGTGGATTTCGTACCAAATATCCATCAGTTAAGCTTCGTGATCATGTTACCCACACTGTTTTTGCTAATAGTCCATCTCTCCCGACTTCCGTTTCTGATCATCCTTCAGGTACTCCGTATCCTCTTGCAGATTATATACATTGTGATAATTTTTCTGTAAATTACCGAAAGTTTGTTGCAGCTATAGTTGGTAACAATGATCCTAAATCATTTAAGGAGGCGATGAAATATGAGGGTTGGAGACAGTCAATGCAGGAAGAAATACGAGCTCTTGAAAACAATGGCACATGGACCTTGGAGCCACTTCCACCTAGAAAAAGGGATCTTGGCAGTCAATGGGTTTACAGGACAAAATTTTTGTCCAATGGTGATATTGAAAGACTGAAATCCAGACTGGTTGTACATGGGAATCATTAGCAAGCAGGTATTGATTACACTGAAACTTTTGCTCCAGTCGCTAAAATGACAACTGTTCGCACTTTTTTAGCAATTGCTGCATCTAAGAATTGGGAACTTCATCAAATGGATGTTCACAATGCCTTCTTGCACGGTGATCTTGATGAAGAAGTCTACATGAAATTGCCTCCCGGATTTGAGTGTTCTGATCCTAATATGGTTTGCAGACTGCAAAAGTCCTTGTATGGATTAAAACAAGCTCCCAGATGTTGGTTTGCAAAGTTAGTCACAGCCTTGAAAGAGTATGGCTTTCTTCAATCTTACTCTGATTACTCTTTATTTACATATATTAAGACAGGTATACAGATTAATGTCTTAGTCTATGTTGATGATATTGTTATTTCTAGGAATGATTCCGCTGCTTTGTGTACTTTCAAGTCTTATCTTAGTGACTGTTTTAAAATGAAGGACTTGGGTCCTTTGAAATATTTTCTGGGGATAGAGGTTGCTAGAAGTTCTGCAGGGTTGTTTTTATGTCAAAGGAAATATACTCTAGATATTGTTTCTGAAGCAGGATTGTTAGGAGCAAAGCCAAGTGGATTTCCCATTGAACAAAATCATAAGCTTGGCTTAGCCAGTGGAGATTTACTTAAAGATTCGGAATCATATCGCAGGCTTGTTGGTCAATTGATATATCTTGTGGTTACTCGTCCGGATTTGGCATATTCTGTTCATATCTTGTCTCAGTTCATGCAGGAACCCAGAACTGAGCATTGGGAGGCGGCCTTAAGGGTCGTTCGATATTTGAAAGGGACACCAGGTCAAGGCATCCTTCTGAGTGCAAATTGTGATTTAACTCTGCAGGGTTGGTGTGATTCGGATTGGGCAGCATGTCCACTCACTCGACGCTCTCTTACGGGTTGGCTCGTGTTTCTTGGTAAATCTCCTGTGGCTTGGAAGACAAAGAAACAACATACAGTCTCGAGGTCCTCGGCTGAAGCCGAATATAGGTCTATGGCAGCCATCACTTGTGAGTTAAAATGGTTAAAAGGCTTGTTGTTGAGTTTAGGTGTGAATCATCCAAAGGCAATTAAGTTGTTTTTTGACAGTCAATCCGCTTTGCATATTGCGAAGAATCCTGTTTTTCATGAAAGAACGAAGCACATAGAAGTTGACTGTCACTTTGTTCGGTATGCAATCAATGAAGGCCTCATTTCTCCATCTCATGTCTCTACATCTTCTCAATTGGAAGACATTTTTACTAAGGCGCTTGGTAAAATGCAGTTTGATAATTTACTCTCCAAGTTGGGCATTCATGATCCTCATGCTCCAACTTGAGGGGGGGTATTACGGGAATATGATAATTTGATTGGAATATAATATTTGATTGGAATATTCCCTAGAATATCTTTTGGGAATATTTGATTGGAATATAATCTTTTGGTAAATATCTTGTAATTAGGCATAATTGATGTAATTGGTAGTTGTTTCCTCATTTTCTAGAATATCCTTGATTCTAGGGAATATTCCTGTATGTAAACATATAAATGCTTGGTATTGTGAATAAGAAGATCAAGCCTTCATTGTTAATTCCTTCACAGCTTTTCGAATCAGTAAGCTACTGTGCAAACTAGTCAGAGAGAGTTGAAGTCATACTGATCCAAAGTCAAAGTTCTATAATATCGTCTAAAATACACAACAATTGTCTCTACAAACAAAAACCCAATAAATGACTTTCAAAGATTAAAAAAAAATAGCTACGCAAAATCAATAGACCTAACATATATTAGGACATGTAGATTCTTGAAAAAATACGCATTCACTGATTAAAGAGAAGAAGTTAAATATAATGAGTAGATCAACATTTCAATACAACTTTCATTCGAGAAGAGCTGTTGTTTGTAAAATTTGTTGTAAATAGATTTCAGAAGAGCGTGTATTGTAGAAAATTTTAACTGTTTTGCTAATAAAAGGAAATATGAAGCTCATATGGTATTAAACTTGGACGATTCAGTCTTACTGTTCAACTTATCTTCTTTATCATTCATTTATTTATCTTTATTGTACCATATATAACACAAAAGTGCTTCTTAAGTGGAGAATCCATATTCTAATTTACACATGACTGATCATGTAACCCAAGAGGTAAATATTTTTCTGAAATGATAAAAAATATTGCAAACAATTCTTACACCAGGAAATGGCTTTAAGCAAGGAACAATAGGTGAACAACCATGGGATGCAAACATGAAAGTCAAACCATTTAGCCACACATGTAAGAAATATGAAAAAAAATTGTTAACAAAGCATTATGTATAAAAGCTTTATTCAGGATCGACTACTTGAGCTATTGGAATATGATAAAGGCATATATTTTATCACTGTTATTACCTCAACGGTGATTAAAGCATAATCATTGCTGTGTATGTATATTGAATATTTTATTTGACATTAGATTTCCAAGATTTTGACATATCTAGACATGATGATGGCTAATAAAGAGAAATTTAGCTAGCTCATTGCGTATTGTTCCATTGGCGGAATTAAATGCTTCCAAAAATATAGAACATATGCTTAAGTCAAAATTTTTGAATAAACAGAATTATCTGCAATTAAATGAAGATAATATTTAACCATGTTAACTTTACTAAACAATACCAAGATGAAAGGATTTGCACGTCGGTAAGTTGTTATAAATGAATTATATTATGATAGAAGATTAAGAGTTTTACAACAATTGTTTAGGATTTCATAATTTTTTTTTCCAGCGGTAGAAGTTAACCTTTTCCAAAGAAAAAATGTATTATAAATCCAGCAATTTTTTTTATATGCATGATTACCATACTACTAACACTATCTATACCATTAGTATTTAAAATGAGATGCTTTAATCGTACTTTATTTTAAATTTTTATTAGGACTAACAAATTGAGGATTTGTTAATGTTATCGCTACCGGGAAATAAGGGTATAAAACCAATATATTTTAACAAAAATTATTAAGAAACTTGAGATTTGTGTATCCAAATATGAGTGAGTCTCAATAACATCAAGACAAACATTTACTGCCATTATATGCAACCCAATTTTTCTTAAGTTATGGAAAAAAGTAGTTGCAAATTCAAGCATGATTAATATGGAAAAAAGTAGCAGCTGAGTGCATTATTTACAACTTTATTCAATTACCACATAAAGAAGCTAATTTGTCTATCGACGGTTGTTTGGTTGTCTAATCAGTCGAGTCAAAATAATATGAATGTTATTACCATTGTATGTTTATATTTATATAAAGGTTCACACTTACATATAATAATTGTTTTATGTTGAATGAGTATACTGATGCTAAGTAGTGCAAATAGCAATAATTAGCTTGATAATGAAACATGTGCTTCCAATACCAAAATAACTGAAATATAACAAAAGAGCAATTATATTACTAAAATGCAGGTAAAATAGTCGTAATCCTCGAAATGATTGACACCTTTGATATGTATGTAAGGACACTAACTCAACATTTTTTTAATAAATAAAATTTTAATTAGATATGTAGGTTATTTCAGTTTGTATGTTACTTTCAGTTTAGTGTCTATATATTATTAAAAGATCAATTTATTATGATATGTCTAAAGTTTTTTTTACTACTATGAAAATATTTTTAAGTAATTTGGTAAGAAGTTATGCCTTTTGGAGTTAATAATTTTTGAGATATGCACCGACCTATTGATATGGAACAATGGATGTGCATTTCCAAGTGACTGCAATTCTAAATAGAAAATGGTGGAGAAAAACCGTAATAGTAATAAATAAATAAATAAAATTAAACTCGCATCGTGTACGGTTCTGGTGTAAAGATGTGCATATTTTAGAGTATTAAAGTGAAATCAAGGATAAACTTCAGATGAAAATGATGTTTTTTTAATTAATTCTTTACACTGTATTACTTGTTGATTATACCTTGTTCCAAATTTGCATAGTTTGAAAAAAGAAATTGAATATTGATTTAATAATGCTGGTTCAAAATTTTATCATTAATCTTGTGTGTTTGACAACGTAAAAAATAAAACATATTTTCCTATATAATATTTTATAGGAAAAAGGATTGAATTAGAAAATATTTTATGTACTTTCCTTCATCTTGAGGCAGCTAGTAGCATTGAAGATTGTTTAAGATCATGTATTAGAAAATAACCCTTCTGCAAGATCAACGTAGGAAAAAATCAAAATGCCAGGACCATGGAGAAAAAATGTAGCCTAATAAAATGATTGGTAATGGTTGAGCTTGAAGAGATTTCTGGTATACATTTCGATTATTAACTAAAGAAGAAACAATCAAACAAAGAATTTATTTAGTAACAATTCATTCCTGTAATTCTAAGGAGAAGTGAGCAAAACCAACCTCTCCATGGAATGATGTTTAAGGCCTAAGCAACGTAAGATACCAAGATATTAAAAAATTTGTAAAAGCTACCTTTATAAACGATGAGAAATTACCATTTATATATATTTGATTCCTGGCTTTGGAGTTATAGGCTCTTCACTGTTTTTTCATTTCTGAAATTTATTGCAATGATCCATGAGTCACTAACCTCTGTTAAAAAAATAAATTGAATGAAACAGCTGGAAAATGACAAAGGATATTTCCTACATGTGATAACCTTTTGATACCTAGGAGAAAACTTGACCGGCGTTTAGAAAAGGGCAATAACTGCAGCCGATAGGATAGGATGTGGTCCAAAATCAGATTTGAAATAAAAAAACTTGCAATTGGAGAATAGCATCTTAATGTTTGGAGGTTGAAGGGGGCTGTGAAGTCGATCACTGATGCAAAAGATGAGGATCATTCTTTCATGAAGAAAAAAAAAAGAACTTACAACTGCTTACATATAAAAAACGAAATAGTTGGTGAAATTATAAAGGTCGTAAAAATATCAAAATATAAGGAAATCTTCATTTCATATGTGAACCAAACCTGGTATGGAAAAAGCTCATCATCCCAACTCATCACAAATATTAGAAAACTTTTGCAGGCAAATTGCATTTAGTAACCAACTCCATGTTCGTTCTTTGGAATTTATCAAATTTGTGAATGATTTTTAATTTATTTTCAAGCTATTTATGTATTGTCAGCAAAGCATAAAATAGTGCTTGTTTTGATTCTATCAATGGAATATTATCCTATTTGCAACAAACCCAAGTTGACGTAAAATTAAGGTCTTGCAAGGTAGAAAGTTTGTTAATGACAATTATACCCATCCAAATAACCACTGTAATGTCCTAGGTTTATTACTTTAGATTAAAACTATATGTAAGAGCTTAAAGATACAGTGGTTTAACTGCATATGTACCTATATGTATACTAATGTACAATCATTGAAATTATATCAAAACATCATCTTGATACTTAAAAAGGGCAATAAAAAATCACACTTTAACTTGTCTGGTATGAAGTCCAGCAAGGTATATAAGAAAAATAAAAACATACATAAAAAAATACAAATGAAAAGAAATTTTAGTCTCATGTGCTTAACATATAAAAGAAAAAATTGATCAGATATCAATTAAACTATAATCAGAATACAAATTACCATGATAAATCACAATGAGGTCCAAAATCAGATTTTAAATCAAAAACTTGCAATTGGAGAATATCATTCCAATGTTAGGAGGTTGAACGGGGCTGTGAAGTGGATCACTGATGCAGAAGATGAGGATCGCTCTTTCATGCCAAAAAAAAAAAGTATAACTGTGTAATCTTACGTACCTAAGCCAATCATTGAACAACAGATGGATTCTTCTACTACATATAAAAAAAGTATAACTGAGTTATCTTAAGCAGCTAAGCCAATCATTGAACAATTGATGGATTCTTCAACCATAATATATAGCCTAAAATCCCACTAGACAATTGCCCAGTCTCACGTTTTCTTTGCATCCTCAGCTTTGAGGTTCTACAAAAAAAAACAGAGCAAATGTGTACCCGATGATTCCAGTAAGAATGGAAAAAATCGACTATAGTGGTGAAAAATCACATATTCACTGAAGCTATACTCGATTAAGAACTGAAAAGCACAAAAAAAAGTAGTAATCACATATTGGTTGAAGGTATACCTGACTGAGCATGGATCCAGAAGAATCGTTAAATTGTTATTCATGAAATTCGAAAAATCAAAAGCACAAAATGAACTGAATAGAAAATATATAAAATTTTGTCAGCTAATTCGATCAAGAGGTAGAGAAATTGTAAATAGAAATAGTGAAATACCCCGATCATGAATTTGTCGTTGGATCTAAAAAAATCGGTGAAGTCGGGGACATTGATGGAGGGGAAGGGGCTGAAATTAGATGTGGAAGAATACTCAGAAAGTGAGCAGGACAAAAGATGCGGATGAGAAGATATTAAACATGCGGGAGCAACAATTGACGATTCGGTTTTGAATTTGCTAAGAGTGACTGTAATCTCTCGAAACCGGATTCAGTAATTTTGGGATTGAATTTAGGGCAGCAGGGAATGAGAAGGATTAGGCGAAGAGAAGCAATGACGATAGGGTTGGCGAGACTGTTCAGCTTTAGTTAAGGAGCAAAGTTTTGGGAGGCTGTGAGCACTCAGTTGTGAACTCAGTAATTATAATATGGTATAAATTTTCATTATCATGGAGAAATTTACATAGAGCATCATCTCATACATCTCCCTTATTACAGTTGTTCACTGTCTACGATGATTTCCCACTTTTTACATCATCTCATACATCTCTCTTAGGACCAGGTGGCAATTCTGTAATTATGGTGTTCAGGTTTTAGGTCGCATGCCAGTGTATTTACCGGTCTGCCACTGGACAACTGGTGTACAACACTTTACAGATGGCGCCAGTTTGCGCGTTCAGGAACGTGTGTGGGACCTCACCTATGCGAGCGAGCTTTCTCAGCATGAACCAGCGGGTCTTTAGATTATTGCATGAATGACCTCTATGTCAGCACGTGTTCTACTATACAATATGGGTTACAAAAATTACAAGATTTCTATTCCTTTTTATACACCTGTTCCATATATTGATGCATAGAAATCACGCTCGACCATGATCCCGGGAGCTGCTCGACCTCACATGCAAGTGACGCTTGACCCTATTAGATGAACAGTGCTCGATCTGGGCCTGCTCGACCACTGGTGAAGCCGCTCGACCATGGTACAAGGAGTGCTCGAACGACCTATTTCATGGTGCCTGCTCGACCGGAGGATTGCTGAGCATATTGTACGGTCGACCAGCTTGAAGGTTGCGCGATCGGTGGTGCTCGAACGACCATGTCTGTTTGACCAGGGCTTGTAGGTGGTGCTCAACCCTTGTATTTGCTGTTTTGAACTAAATCTGATTAAGTGCACTTGTACTATTTGATAATATGCTTGAATGGGTTTTTAGCTAGTTAACATTTGCCCATCGGAGCCTGTATTTTTTTCTTGCGAGAGATGCGGGCTTCGAAATAAACATTGTTAATATAATTTGCGTTGAGTATCTTTTTGCTTGCTATGGAAAATCATTTTGTGACGCTTCAACTCATGTACTCCAAATGATCCACGCATAGAATTTATTGGTTGAATTTATAAGCTTCATGACACCTATTCTGTAATTAAAACAAGCACTTGCATGATTTTGGAATTATACTTTGTTATTGATCATCCACATAAATAACAAATTAGTTATTCATTAGAGAATGACTTATGACGAATTGAGTGACGTGCCTATGCAGAACTATTTTGTTTAACTGTTTAGAATTTGTTAAATGTTGTTTGCATAGATATGGTACTCGAATTCGAATTCGCAGCAGTACTTGAATTCTGCTAGTCGATAGGTATATTGACTGCAGATTTCAAGTTTCGCCTCTCTAATGGCTAATATGACCTCGCATGATGGTTTACGTTTTATGAAACGTGTACCTATTTAGATTGGAATTTCGATTTGAGTTTCTAAGGCCAGAGCGGTTGCAGCCTTTGGACGGATTCAGAATTTTGGATTTGCTTCGACACCATGGATCATCCTGAGATACACATAGAAGATTTTGGATCCCCGTTTCACGACGACTTGTCCATGTGCATAATTATTGCTCAATCAGAGCTTTGTAGACGAGGAAGCCTTTGTGCTAAGAGATTCTAATTGGGTTTCTAAGTCGAATCTTATCGGTGGAGTGAGTTATATCGACATACGAGCATATTGGCTTTGTCGGTCTTTTCAAATGCCCTATTTTGAAGGAAAGATTAAGCCAAGTGAACTGGCTCCTTTGACGGGAATATATTGGTTTTTGGCTCGATGCAATGTCGCTATGGACTCGTGGTATTTTTCCGGGCATTATTCAACTCTTTTGTGCTATGCTGCCTCAGTACCATGGGTCGTCGCGAACCTCAAGAGCTAGATGCGATCAGTTTGTCGAGTTTCCTTAATTGTGGTTGATGCGCTTGTAGTTTCTACTTTATTGCCCAAAGTTATTTAAACTTTCCAATCATGCTTAAAAACTTCTGAGCTTGTCGATCCAATAGGAATTCCGACTTTACTAAATGGTTTGGTGCTTCTACTTAGAGAAGTTCCTATATTTTCATGTCCCCTTTAGGGAATGATTTATATAATGTTCCCCCGCCGGGGGAGGAATTTGGAATTTAGTGCCCCCGCCTGGGGAGGACTTGGGATTTAATGCCCTCCCTTGGGGAGTACTTGGGATTTAGTGCCCTTGTTTGGGGTGGTCTTTGGATTTTTATACTTCACATCTGATGTTTCAGATGCTACATGAATGGTTTTTATTCTTCACATCTGATATTTCAGATGCTACGCAAATTGATTTCATTCTTCACATCTTATATTTCAGATGCTACGCAAATGGTTTTTTTCTTCACATCTAATATTTCAGATGCTATGCAAATGGATTTCATTCTTCACATCTAATATTTCAGATGCTACGCAAATGGTTTTCATTCTTCACATCTGATATTTCAGATGCTATGCAAATGGTTTTCATTCTTCACATCTAATATTTCATATGCTACGCAAATGGATTTCATTCTTTACATCTGATATTTCAGATGCTACGCAAATGTTTTTCATCCTTCACATCTGATATTTCAGATGCTACACAAATGGTTTCATAATTCTTCACATCTGAGATTTTTCAGATGCTACGCAAAAGAATTAAGCGGCTGTTATATCGTTTCACGGGGGCAGTCCTCAGTTTCTTTATCAGATTCTTGTCTTGGCGGGCTATTTCCATTTAGAAACTAGTGCTTTGAACCTCTGACTTGGAGAAGTGCCCCTTTGATAAAGGCTGCAACTCTCTGGCCCATTTTTCGTGACGCTTGTTCGTTGTTTGGATCTTTGCGACTTTTCCCATTCATTTTTCAAGGCATTGCTTTTCTATCTTTTCATTTGTCCATGTTGATATTTACAGAATTTTGCACTTGAACTAGCGTTGTTGGGGTCGCGATGTTATGGGAACAAGCGCTCGACGAATGGCCTGCAATATAAAATCAACTTTTAAGCAATTTTTGTTTGACGTATAATTTTGCAAGCAAGAAATTCATTCAAACAGATATGCTCTTAGTCGTAGAGCTAATGTTCAGTGCATCAATCGCAGATTATTACAGACTGTTTACAAGAAGTTTTGAATATAAAAGAAAGTAAAACATGAAGTAAAGCATGAACCGAAGAAGGAAATAAAGCATGAAGTAAAGTAGTGGCGATGTTGATCGCTTATTTTGAGCCATTGAAATTGGAGCACTAATCATTGAACCTTAGTAGATTATCGGCCTTCGATCGGTTTAAGCAGGAGCTCTGTTGTTTGGACCGGACTGATCATTTGATGCCCCCGCCCCAGCGGAGTTACAGAAGGATTCATGGCTTGCAGATTCTTTACATATCGTTGCAGCCTACTCTTCCTGATTACCTCCTCGATGAGGTTCTTCAGGTGTCGGCATTCATTGGTGTTATGACCAGACTAGTTGTGAAATCTGCAAAATTAACTGAGTTTGCTGCTTTGTCGCTTATCCTCATCATATTTAGCTCCGCATACTGTTCAGAATTCTTTGTTGCAAGATAGATATTTTCAGGAGTGTCATTCAACGGCATCAACTCTGATGAGTTGAAAAAGCGAGACTTCTTATTAGCCTTGTTGTCGTTCCCATCATTGGAACGCTTCTGCCCTTGAGTATTCTTCTGACTATATTGGGAAGCAACATTTTTGGGAGCTTCAAGAAGCAGGTTAGCATCAATAATCTGAAGAGGTACAGGATTAGTGTCGACTTTCATGTACTCCTCAGTTTTTTTATAGAATTTCTCAAGCGTGTTCTGTTCTTTCATTTTAATCCATCTACTGAATTCGCTCTTCTCATATATGGCGCCGGTTAGAGACGTCAGGATTATGCGAGGTTATGGATTTGTCACTTTGGACAAAGCAACATTGAATCAACTGAGAAAAGATTTAACGTATTCCCCTGGATTCTGCTTCATCACTGAAAGCGTTATAGCATCCATGGCTTTAGTAGCATACAAGCGGAACTGTTCCTTGAACTTTTTGGTCAAGTCAGGGAATCGATCTACGGACTTAGGTGGTAGCTTCCTTCAACGGTTTTTCTTGTATCTTTCTTAGATTTATCCATTATTTCGGATAAGGGTCTCAATCTTGTGGGTGAGGGTTCACCAAATGGCCTAGATCGTAGTAGATTTGTAGAATCTATGGTAGAAGTAGGCTTAGAACTTCAATGGTAGACACTTAAGATTGAGAGAAGTGTGAAGGAAGAAGATGTGAACACGGCCCCATGGTGGGCGCCAAATGTTTGAATCAAAAATGGTTCAAAAGCCAAAGGTGTGAAATCACACTTCAGCAATCGGTATGCAAAATGAAAAATGGGGCCATAAATACAAAATAAACGGGAAAAAATAAGTAAAAACACAAGGATTTTTATAGTGGTTCGATCTAGGAAAGATCTACCTCCACTTTCGAAATGATTTTCATTATCATGGAGAAATTTACATAGAGCATCATCTCACACATCTCTCTTATTACACTTGTTCACTCTCTTTATGATGATTTCACACTTTTTACTCTCTTTTCACTTTAGATCTCACTTTAATTCGAGAAGTAACGGATTAGATCTCGTGATTAGATAATCTTCCTTGATTACATCATGAAATTAGTTTTAGATCCATGCTTTAAAGAGGAGTAGTGGCAGTTGGAGATCACTTGGATTGAATTAAAGTGAGAATTAATGGTGTTTGGAGAAGATGAGATCCACTTGATGTTGGAGGAAGAAGCAGTGAGCTTAGGAAGCCATTAATGGAGTTTGAAGATAGCTTAGAGTGCTTAAAAATGGTGGAGAAGTGATTTGGGTAGCCCTTCGGGCTGGAAGAATCGGTCCCTTGAAGTGTAGTGAAATGGGGTATTTATAGAAGAAGTTTTGACTAGGTGGCAATTCTGTAATTATGGTGTTCATGTTTTGGGTCGCACGCCAGTATATTTACGGGTTTGCCACTGGATAGCTGGTGTACAACACTTTACAGCAGGCGCCAGCTTGCGCGTTCAAGAACGCGTGTGCGACCTCTATCTGTGCGAGCGAGCTGTCTCAGTATGAACGTGCGGGTCTTTCGATTATTGCATGAACGACCTCTATGTCAGCACGTGTTCTACTGTACCATTTAGGGTACAAAAATTACAAGACTGCCATTCCTTTTTATACATTTGTTCCATATATTGATGCATAGAAACCGCGCTCGACCATGATCCCAGGAGCTGCTCGACCTCACATGCAAGCGCCGCTCGACCCTACGAGATGAACATTGCTCGACTACTAGTGAAGCCACTCGACCATGGTGCAAGGAGTGCTTGAACAACCTGTTTCATGGTGCTTGCTCGATCGGAGGATTGCAGAGCAGATTGTACGTGTAATGACCCGCATTTTCAGGGATATAATAATTAATTTATTTAATTATTTATCGGGTGATTTAGAGGATTTAATGGTCGTCGAATTAAATAATGGTGAATATTTAATTAAAATAATAAATTAAATAATTTATTTAATTCTGAAATAAACAGAAATTGGCTGAAATGGCGATACAGTGTGAACTGAATCATCTGCGATATTTAATTCAGTTTAGAATTGAATTAGAATAACGAATATATTATTTAAACAACACTTTGAACGTATAATTATATTATAATTAAAATCGAGCTTGAAATGGTGCTACAATTCGTAATTTGGCGATTTGAACTTCAACTGAATGTATGGAGTTCGTTTTAAATAAGATTTCTATGAAACAAGAAACGTTAGGAGCTGGTGGAGTATATCTTTCTAGTGGAAGAGAAAAATCGGGATTTCGTCGTGTAGATTTTGATTTATGCCCAAATCAAATTTTAGAAAAGCTGCTGTGGAATTCCTTTATAATTTATAAAGGAATTATTTATATTTTAAAAAGGAAATTCATTTTAAATCGAATATTGATTTAATCGGGATTTGAAAAAATCAAGTTATAAATCCCAATAGAGCTGTATAGTATTCCACTATGAGTATATACGATAATATAAATTTATTTATATTTAATTTAATTATTTTTAAATATATTTATATATTTAAATGGGTCATTCATAGCTCTAAAAATAGCCAGTTTTGCAAACGACCTCAGAATTCGATGAAACTAATTTTGTTGGATCCGCAATGTTAAATTATTGTTAGATGTCCAGTTTCGTGATTTTTAGAGTCAGTATGTGGCCGTACCGATTTTTAATGTGAGAAACAGTCGATATTTTGATGATTTGAAATACGCTGTGTGAGCAAACGGAGTCGGAATTCGATGAAACCAGTCTCGTTGGGACCGTAATGTCACACTCTAGCTGCATGTAAATTTTCATAATTTTTGGGAATCGTGTGCAATCGCACGAATTTTTAGAAAGCAAAAATAAAAATAAAAATAAAATATCTAAGTATGTGTGAACATTTAAGGTGCCACCCACTCATCTTTTCAAACACACAACAGATCTCGTCCTCCTATAAAATCAATTTCATTTGGCCGCCACTCAGTAAGGTAAAAACATGATGAAGGCAAGAAAGAAAAATAAAAAACAAAGCAAACAAATTTCTATAAATCGAAGTGAGTATATGTTTGAGTTGGTGAGAGTATCCTCTACCTTCTCATATGAATTTTGTGTGGTTCGAAACCCGTTGGCTCACCTGCGGATATACACAGCGTCGATTTGTTTAAACTAGGGTTTGGGTTTTCGAGTGATTCAAACTTCGTATTGCGATTTAAGGGTTGGATTTGGGTTCAGGAGTTTGAATCGCACCTGGTGTGTGTTTTTGGGTAGATTCGGGGATGGAAAATGTCGCATGCTGTCTGTGTGGCGTCGAGGAAGACCGTGTATCGCGATCTGAGGGGGGGCTCGAGCAAGGGTTGATGGCATCAGGGTTGACGAGCTCGAAGCAAGGAGTTTAATGGTGTAGTTAGTTTGTTGAATCGTGTATCGGAGAGGGAGCAGCCTTTGGGTGATTCGGCCATGCTTTTTACTATAAAACGAGGAGGAGCGGTATTGTTGGATACGGGGAAGAAGGGAAGTGTTGGCAGGCTGGGTTTTTCCAAATGGGTTGAGAAAAAGAGGTTAACCCAAAATACAAAAATAGATTCAAGTTTATTTTAAATTCAAAAATGGTATTAACTTTTAAATTATCATAACATTACCATACTGTATCAGAAATTCGAACCGTTAGTCACGTCAGGATCGTATGGACGAGCACTTCGCAATGAAACTGAATGGGGGTGGATTGGATCTAGTTTGAATTTATGGTGAAATAAATTGTTTGATTCAAATCAAACAACAATTTACCTTTCATTAACGATGAACTGCAAATGTGAGTAAATCCCACTAACTCTGAACAGTTTATAGTTTCATGTTGTAATTTTAGAACTGTTAAATATTGGTTGATTTACTGTGTGTAGACTGTTTGATTGAACTGCATGTCAGTTAGTGGAAGTTATATATATATATATATATATATATATATATATATATAAACCGTAAGTCAAATATTGTTTCTGTTAAAAGAATATTTCATATTGAACTGAAAGTGATGTTGATTATATTGTGTAACATCTGTGGATGTAGGGAGACAGGTTGGAGGAATCCAACTGGATTCCTCAACATTTATTTTATTGTAATTTATATATTTTGATATATGATGTGATATATAATCTGACGTTGATTATATGTGTTTGGACGATTTTTATCGTTGTTATATAGTGTGTTAAATAACATAAGAAATACCAGAGTATAGAAAGAGGATTTTCAGAGCATATTTTGAAAATAATTTATTTATATAAAATCACTGGATTTTATATATAAAAGGAAAAAGGATTTTATAAAGAAATAATTATAAAATCAAAAGAGTTTAAAAGAAATTTATTTGTTAAACAATTATAAAAGAAATAATTTGTAAAACAAATGTAAAGGAAAATATTTGTAAATAGAAAATAAAAAGAGAATATTTGTAAAACATTTACAAATAGGATTTAAAAGGAGATATTTGTAAAACAGTTACAAATAGATTAAATGGGATGACTTATTAATTTAGGAATATTTATTTGTGAATAAATAGAAAAGGAATATTTATTTGTTAGTAAATAGAATTGAAAAGGGGATAATTATTTGTTAAGTAAACAAATAGAAAAGGAATAAATAAATAGAGTTGATATGAGTTAATCGAATATTAGTTATTCGATTAGAATTAATCGAATAGAGTAAATGAGTTAGAGTTAACCAGTAGGGTAAATCAATTAGGGTCGACCAGTTAGAGTTAAATTGATAGGGTTAATTAAATAGAGTTATCGAATATTAGTGATTCGAATAAAGTTAAACAGAGTTATCGGATATTAGCGATTCGAATAAAGTTAAATAGAGTTATCGAATATTAGTGATTCAAATAAAGTTAAATATAGTTATCAAATATTAGTTATTTGAATAGAGTTAAAGGAGTTAAGTAGGGAGAAGTGTTAAAGAGTTAAAAGATGAACTTACCCTATTTCGAGATTTGAAATGTTGTTCAGTTAAGGTCTGAGAGGTAGTTATACCCCAACTTGATTGACTTCGTTTTTAATTTAGAAGTGGTTAAGGTTCGAGAGTGAAAGTGGTTAAGTGAATTTAGTAAATAAGTAAAGTGGTTTGAGTTGTCATCGCAATGTTGATTTAAACATCTGTTTAAATCCAAGTAAAGGAGTTTTGGAAATGTTTCCCAAATAAGAACCAGAAATGTTTTCTAATATAGAAAACAAGAAATGGAAATGTTTTCCAATGGTAGTAACATATATTTTTCTAAATTTAGAAAATAATAAATGTTGAATATAGGGAAACAGGAGATGGAAAATGAACTAAGGAGACAAATGTTAAATGATGTTTGATCGATATAATTTCCCCTTTGGAAATGATATCGTTGTTTGCACACGTGTTTTTTCTTTGATAGTTAAATCACAGACTATAGAAGTTTTGACCATTTTAACGTTGTTAATATGGAGAGACCGGTTGGATTATTATCCAAAGAACCACTCTGTATTAGCATAAGCGTTGCGAATCAAATATGCCAAAGAAAATTGAAGACGGCGTAAAGTGCAAGGGCTGTTGTATAAATCTTAGATAACAGTGCCTAAGATGGATATACTGAATAGTGCCTTCGGTTCATCCTGTTCCTGGATGACTTGTATGGATGAATGTCTGACAGAGTATTTCCAGAAAGGTCACGTACATTGATTTCTTCAACCGTACCAAGAGTGCAAGCGGAGAAGGAAACTTCTTTTAGCTGACATGTAATGTATGGTTGTAGACGTCAATCGGTGATTTGATAGATTTGACGATGTGACTTTCGAAGTGAATCAAGTGTGATAATAAAGCGTACCTTCTAGCCTCATCAACTGGTAAATGACAGAAATCGGGCAGGCAGCATGGCTATGTAGGTCGCACCTATTAGGGTGTATAATCACCTGATCCAGAGTTTCATTTACTTCTAAAAATCTATTGTTGATGCTGTCCCATTCGGGAAACGGTTGCTAATCCCAACCGTTGGTGATATACATTCGATACACTCAAGCGAAATGAGTGGTCGGTCATGTATGGCCGGGTTGCAAGATGTTCCTGTTGAACCCAATGTATTCCTTTCTAGAGATACACTAGCGAAAGGTGGTTCCATACCTTGTCATAGTTGGAAACCCATTACCTAATACGTGCTTGCGGTTTTGATTGTATATTATATATGTAGAATGTTAGATGAAAGTGTTTCTGCTAGATGATTATTATATTGTGGTTGATAGACATTATTATAATATCAAAAGGTTTTTGATATAAAGATAATTTGAATTCTCATAAGGGAAAAACCCGTTCCGTTATACGGCGTGATCTTATGAGATATCATTTACTTGTTCGAACTATTTTAAACTGTTTTACTCATACCAGTCCCATGACTGACCCGGAGTTTATTTTGTTTTGTTTTCCCTAAACTCTTGGGTGCCCAATTTTGTAAGGGCAGTCAAGTAGTCGGCATTTACAGATATACCTGAAGAGCTGGAGCAGGAGGCTTCAAGATCATATAGCTATAGTTTATTTCCGCTGTATTGTAAGTGTTGTACTTTGATAATGATGTATATTCAAGTACATATGTATATTTCAAGTTATGTTATATATATTATATGTTATTCGTTCCGCTGTGAGGTTCGTGTGACTCTGATGTTGTGTTCTTCTTCTTCTTCTTCTTCTATTCTAAGTTTCTATCTTATCTTTCCTCACCCTCTAATTTCTTTCATTAATCATCCGACATTTTCAACCCTTAGATGTTCGATATGTGTTGTATATTGGATAACCAAGATCGCCAAAAACCCGTGTCATTATAGTTGGTATCAGAGCTTAAGTTAAATAATTACCTTGCCTCTGTGGCGTGACTCAGTTGAGATGGGGTTAGTAATACCTAGATTGAGTTGAGTGTATATATACGAGTGAGCGTATTTGTTATTGATATATAAATTCTTTTATATTGTGGAGATTTATTGGTTGAGTAGTTTATGAGTTCTGGTCGATCAGTTTGATCCACTGTACCGTTAGGAGTTTATAAACTCTCGAATACGATGGGTCGACACAATATGTTTTGAAAAGAGGGTAAATTTAAATAAGTTTACCCAAGGTATATCTTGATATAGAGAAGATATATAAATCAAAGTTATAATATAGTGGATATATTGGTTGTTATTATAATCAAGTAAGGTTATAAATTAAATGGTTATGTAAATAACCAATCAGAATTCATATAAGTGAAATACGTGAAATCAGATGAGTTAAATCTGAAATTTAAACCAGAAATTGAATTAAAATTCTGGAAAATTGGATAAGTGTTTATAAATGGATTTTGATTAAAAATAAGGAAAATTTAAGATCCTGGGAGATTTTAAATTGTTTTACAAGCAGTGTGAATTATATTTTGAAATGAATTTCAAAGTGGAAATGTTTAGAAATGGTTTTATAGTATTGAACTCACTTCGATCGCTGGAAAATAGATTATGATGATGACAGTTGCATCATCAGTATTCATTTTCGAGTTGTAAGGGACGAATTACTACCAGAGATACTGTTTTGATTTTTTTTGGGAAAGACAAGTTGTGTTGAATTTCAAAAAGGAAAATTTGGTTTTTGAAAAGAGTAAACTGTTTAAAATCTCCCAAGGAAAGACTGTTTGAATTAAAAACAAATTTAACAGAAATTTGTGAAAGCAAAATTGAATTATAGTAAAGACAGTAAAGTGGTAACTGAGATTGAATTAGAATGATATCAAGACAAATTGGATTGTGAGATTCAAATTTGAAGTGTAATGTGATAATCAAGTTAAGAGTTGGGAATCGAGAAGAAACTCGAGTTGAAATGATATTTAGCTTGGTAAAAAGCAAATGGTTGTGTTGGAGATAAAAGTGATTTCAGAAATTTGTTTGGGATAACATTGGTATATGCTGAGTTGATAGCATATGGAAGTGATAGAGTTGATATGCCTGACAAAAGGTACAAGTTTATATTTCTATTGGATATAAGATTTATGAGCCGAATTGGCAGGCCGCTTGGCTGTTTGATTTTCTTTTGGGTTAAAGATGGCGCAGAGAGGCGAGTTGGAGTTTGACCTATCGACTAGTACAAAGGAAGTGCTGGCGAAATTTTTCGAAAAGTTAAGGAGTTAGAATATTTTCAGGATTTTTGAAAATTTTCGTTGATAAGAATTAAATAAATTTCTAATTGCAATTAAATTGGTTTAGTTGAAACTGAAGTTAAGAAGTGAACAAATAAGTTCTAACCAGTCGATAAGGTTTGTTTCCTACCTTAGAAATTTCGAGGACGAAATTATTTTAAGTGGGGAAGAATGTAATGACCCGCATTTTCAGGGATATAATAATTAATTTATTTAATTATTTATCGGGTGATTTAGAGGATTTAATGGTCGTCGAATTAAATAATGGTGAATATTTAATTAAAATAATAAATTAAATAATATATTTAATTCTGAAATAATTAGAAATTGGCTGAAATGACGATATGGTGTGAATTGGATCATCTGTGATATTTAATTCAGTTTAGAATTGAATTAGAATAACGAATATATTATTTGAACGACAATTTGAACGTATAATTATATTATAATTAAAATCGAGCTTGAAATGGCGCTGCAGTTCGTAATTTGGCGATTTGAACTTCAACTGAATGTACAGAGTTCGTTTTAAATCGGATTTCTGTGAAACAAGAAACGTTAGGAGCTGGTGGGGTATATCTTTCTAGTGGAAGAGAAAAATCAGGATTTCGTCGTGTAGATTTTGACTTATGTCCAAATCAAATTTTAGAAAAGTCGCTGTGGAATTCCATTATAATTTATAAAGGAATTATTTATATTTTAAAAAGGAAATTCATTTTAAATCGAATATCGATTTAATCGGGATTTGAAAAAATCAAGTTATAAATCCTAGTAGAGCTGTATGGTATTCCACTATGAGTATATACGATAATATAAATTTATTTATAGTTAATTTTATTATATTTAAATATATTTATATATTTAAATGAGTCATTCAGAGCTCTAATAATAGCCAGTTTTGCAAACGACCTCAGAATTCGACGAAACTAATTTTGTTGGATCCGCAATGTTAAATTATTGTTAGATGTCCAGTTTCGTGATTTTTAGAGTCAGTATGTGGCCGTACCGATTTTTAATGTGACAAATAGTCGATATTTTGACGATTTAAAATACGCTGTGTGAGCAAATGGAGTCGGAATTCGACAAAACTAGTCTCGTTGGGACCGTAATGTCAAACTCTAGCTGCATGTCAATTTTCATGATTTTTGTGTATCTTGTGTGATCACACGAATTTTTAGAAAACAAAAATAAAAATAAAAATAAAATATCTAAGTATGTGTGAACATTTAAGGTGCCACCCACTCATCTTTTCAACCACACAACAGATCTCGTCCTCCTATAAAATCAATTTCATTTGGCCGCCACTCAGTAAGGTAAAAACATGATGAAGGCAAGAAAGAAAAATAAAAAACAAAGCAAACAAATTTTTATAAATCGAAATGAGTATACGTTTGAGTTGCTCAGAGTATCCTCTACTTTCTCATATGATTTTTGTGAGGTTTGAAACCCGTTGGCTCACCTGTGGATATACACAGCGTCGGTTTGTTAAAACTAGGGTTTGGGTTTTCGAGTGATTCAAACTTCGTATCGCGATTTAAGGGTTGGATTTGGGTTCAGGAGTTTGAATCGCACCTGGTGTGTGTTTATAACAACCCGAAAATGCGATCCAGTTTAAATTTTTTATTTTGGCAATTTTAACGAATTTTGAACATTTAAAATGAATTATTTTAAATAATATCGACGGAAAATTTATTTTGAATAGAAATCGAACATATATATTATATACGTCGTCGTTAGAATATAATAATTATATATAATTATAAATAGAATTGAAAATGACGCGGTAGTTCGATAATTCGATTTCAAACTTCAATTGAATGTACCGGGTGCAAAATAAACCGGATTTTAATGAAACCAAAAACATTAGGATCTAATTGATAATATCTTTCCAACGAATCCGAAAAATCAAGATTTCATAGCGGGGATCAAAAGATATGTCCATTTGAAAATTCTGAATAATCGCTATGGAATTTAGGCCCTTAAAAATAGACATTTTGCAAATGACTTTGGATTTCGACGAAACCAATTTTGTTGGGTCCGCGACGTCAAATTATTGCTAAATTCCAAATTTCATAATTTTTTGAATCAATATGTGAGCGTGGCAAAGGAAAACCTGTTTGACCAATTTCAGTTGATTTTAGTCGACTGGAAAATGGCCATTTTTCCAACGTTCTCAGAATTCGATGAAACTAGTTTCGTTAGGATCGTATCGTCAATACAAAGCTAGAAAATATTTTTCTGGAATTTTTAGAGTTAGTGTGTGACCACACTAAAATGAAATGCACGTTCAAATTCAATATATAGAGTTATATGTTGATTTTAACGGAAACTGATCGAAACGATCGAATCAGCTTATGATACATATACCATTGTGTTCGGAATGGGGGTAATTAGCTAAGGACGATAAGCGGTGTGCCTCATTTAGAGGTCGTATAAAATCAACTTTTCGTAAATTAAATAATTAAAATAATTAAAATATATATATAAAACTTCCCTCTCCCTATCACTTTCTCTCGCCCCCCCCCCCTTCAAAATCGAATCGATTATAAAAAAAAAAACCTAAAAAGAAACTGCGACAGCCCAACCGCCACCGCTGGCCATCCCTCCACAGCCGCACCTTCCCATGACCACCGAGCCCCTCCTCCGATCAACCCCTCCTCCTACTCCAGTCGCGAGAGCACCCCGCCAGCGCGCCCCGAGCCCTACTTCCCCCAAATCGCACTGCGTCGGCCAGTGTGGGCCCCCTCCGCAAGCGCCTGCTCCTTCCCTAGCACCAGCGCCACCTGATGCCGCCCCTTTCCTCTACCAACGAACTCTGACAGTCCCCCTCCTCTTTTCTAAACCCTGTAAGTATTTTTACTTTTATTTATTCTGATTTTCCTTGTTAATAAATACTGATTTTGTATATGTATAAAAAATATATGATTTTTTAGTAAATAAAGATTTCAGTTTTAAATTATATAAAGATTTCATTTTTATTTAGTAAAGAGGAGATTTTTATAAGGAGAAAGGTGAGATTTTTATCCATAAAAAGATTAGGCTTTTAGTTATGATTTTTATCATGGTGGAGAAGGGATTTCTATCATAGTAAAGAAGAAAAATCTGGTTTTTAAAGAAGGAAAAATATAATTTTTACATATTGAAATATATATAAAGATTAGAGAAAGGTATGATTTTTAGTAGATAAAAATCATATTTTTATGAAAATCAAAATATGATTTTTATAGTGTATTCATCGAAGTAAAAATTCGATTTTTATATATTGAATAGCGAAGTAAAAATTCGATTTTTATATATTGAATAGCGAAGTAAAAATTCGATTTTTATATATTGAATAGCGAAGTAAAAATTCGATTTTTATATATTGAATAGCAAAGTAAAATTCGATTTTTATATATTGAATAGCAAAGTAAAAATTCGATTTTTATATATTGAATAGCAAAGTAAAAATTCGATTTTTATACATGTAGTGAATACGGGCAACGAAAGTGACGAAAGAAGAAATGGCGGAGATTTTCTACATAGGAAGAGTCGTGGTATTGGGTTAGCTATCGGTGAGAACATCTCACTCTTCAATTTCTTTTCTCGTTATACATATATATACTAGGATGAAGACGGTGCTTAGCAGCATCCGACACCCGTCATCCACAGAACATGGATGGCTTGTTTGTTTGATTGATGTGTTGTGAAAATTGTTTGTGATGTCGATTTGAAATCGATAATAAAATATAGATAGTTGAAATAAATTAATTATCGTTAAAAATATAATTTTTAACGTGAAAGTGAATAAATGAATATTTATAAACAAATCGACCGATTTGTTTATATACACTGATTTTACTGATAACGATTGGGATGATAAATTTTACACATCGCCCAACTGCACAAATAATATTCAGTGTTTGTTGATGTGAAACCCACACGGGTATTGGGATGATATTTAAAGTACACTAGTCCTGATTGTATAATTGTGTGTTGATCGATAAGTTGACAAACAAGTGGTGTTGTGCACTTTGGATGATGGTTGATTATTTATCGTTGTTGTGATATACACGTGTTATATGGAATCCATATAATTAACATTATATGGTAATTGATTGGGCCTCATTCCAATTGGGAAAATAAAATACATTATATAACAAAAATAGTGGTGTTGACAGTACTCATTTTTGAGATTAGTCAAGTGTTGGAAGAAATATAGATTCATGTGTTGAATAGAATAAATATTCATTTGTTGAATAGAATAAAGGAGTTTTTGAAAAATAAAGCCGCGTTGATTAGAGATGCGTTATTTTGACGCGAACGATATTTTTATCGATTTTATTCGTTTTATAATGAATATTGAAAAGTGATTTCAAAATTGAATATTTTGAAAAGAAATTCGAATTAAATTTAATAAAAATTCAAATTGATATTTAATTGAATCAATTTGAAATGAATTCAAATTGAAGTGAAATTGAAATGAGTTCAAATTGAAGTGAAATTGAAATGAATTCGAATCGAATAGAAATTGAATTCGATTCGAATTGAATAGAAAATGAATTCGATTCGAATTGAATAGAAAGTGAATTTGAATTTGAATCAAATAGAAATGAATTCGATTCGAATTGAATAGAAAATGAATTCGAATTGAAATCAAATAGAAATGAATTCGAACTGAAATCAAATAGAAATGAATTCGAATTTAAATCGAATAGAAAATGAATTCGATTCGAATTGAATAGAAAATGAATTCGATTCGAATTGAATAGAAAGTGAATTTGAATTTGAATCAAATAGAAATGAATTCGAATTGAAATCAAATAGAAATGAATTTGAATTGAAATCAAATAGAAACGAATTCGAATTGAAATCGAATAGAAATGAATTCGAATTGAAATCAAATAAAAATGAATTCGAATTGAAATCGAATAGAAATGAATTCGAATTGAAATCAAATAGAAATGAATTCGAATTGAAATCGAATAAAAATAAATTCAAATTGAATTAGAATTTGAATTGAAACGAATTTGAATTCGAATTAAATAAAATTGAAATGAATTCGAATTGAATTGAAATCAAATCGATTTGAAATTGAAGATGAAGTTGAAATTGTTTTTGAAACGAATTTAGAAATTTTTATAAAATTCGTTTTAAAAGGAAATCGACGAAATATATATAATATATATATTGTATATATATAATGGCCTGAATAGAATGCGCCGCGCCGCGGCAGTTCGTGAATTTCGACCATTGATTTCGAATTGACGTTGCGGGAGATCCGACCGTCGGATTCTCCTAAAACCGGAACCGTTGGGTTCGTATCGAAAAGAGCTTTCCAATAAATATTAGAAATTTGAAATCTAACGGTTGGATTTGGAATTATGTCCAAATCAAATTCGGAAAAAGTCGCTGTAAGTGCAGTTCGATGGTCGTTGATTGAAATCGACTGTACGGGCCTTGATAAAATTATTAAAAATATCTATAATTTGTGTAGAATCATAAGAAATGATTTGGGAAAAATTGGGCTGAAAAATTCCATATTTGAAAAGATAAAAATAGATTTTTATCGAAATGAACTAGTTTTGGACTAGAATTAAAATTAATTTATTTTTGAAATAAATAAATTGATTTTGAAAGTGATTTTAAAAATAATCAATATTCCCAATACGTGGATTGGACTGGAGTTGAATCGAAATTATCTTCGGAATATTTCGATGTTGGATTTCGTGACTATACAGATATTGTTATGGGAATTTGAATGATATATTTTATATCGTTATTTCCAATACGATATTTGTTGGTTTCAGAATTTGATATTGAATATAAGCCGGTATATTTTCTATTCAGAGCCTAGTAGGAAATATCAAATGTGATTTGGGTTTATCGTGAATCGTGTTTTAGATGACATTGGTTCTTTAACCCAGTTAAAGGCAGGATATTGATTTTTGAAAAGATTGAAACTAAGTGGAGTTTTAATGAATCTTTAATTAGATTAAAAAGTGAATTGATAATTTAAATTATCAAATCTGAAAGGTGATCGAGAATGGAGTATCACCAGTTTTGCTCCAAAGCGATAGTTAAATCTTTAATTAGATTTGAACGTGAAATGGTAATTAATTTTACCGATAACACCATGGTGTTAGATGTGGAGTATTACCGGTTTTCTCCATGGGATATATAGGTTGGGATTGGGAAATAAAATAAATAATTACTTCGGTGTGGTTCGTTAATCCCGACTAGTTTGAAATGATATCCAAAGGAAGATTATAGAATAAATTTAGAAGAATTTATCTTTGATAAAATTAATGGGAACCTTTCCCTAAGAATGTGATTTTGTGAATAAAAGAATATTCTGAATTGGAATGAGGCGTTTGTTGTGTTTGTGTAACATTTGTTTATCATATACATGGGTTATTCAGAAAGGTCGGGTTTATACCCATTCTTAATAACTGATTCGACGAGATGTCGAAGATGAAGACGGTGGTTGAAGACCGGAAGTCTTCACATCGTTTGGGTGATTACTGATGATCTCGATTGGGCTGTACACCCAAGATGAGGGAAACAGTTGGTGATCGTCCAAAAGTACTTGGAGATGGATGGATATGCGAGGAAAGTGCCTCCGGTTTCGTTCAGACCCAGAACGAACTTGTAAATGGATTGTGTGTCTAACATTGGATTTTATTCTGTGTTGATTGATCTCTATTAAATATACATCTGTTTGGCGGTGGAGAATTTATTCTCTTGCTTAACGCCCTTCTCTGAGACGTACGAGCTCAGAGGTAGTATATCGATGGAAATAAGTCGCATGGCATGAATTGTCAGTGTGGCACGCGTAAGTGGCAATTGATCAAGGCTTCTATTGAAAAGCAAAGTCTTGTGGTTGATGATCAAAGCACAGCCTGTGTGGCGTAGCTTTGTGTATAACGTGAATTCGCGAGCCTCACACCTCGGTATGAGTCAAAAACGGGATACGGACCCAAGGAGTGCACGACGTTTCTTTCTAGCTATGGTGGTGTCAGTGACCTACCAGCCCTGACATTTATATACTTTTCACCTATGTGGTTGTTGGATACGAGGCGCCTCGGATATAGGTCTGTAAGGACCAGGAAACGTGTGTTCAGGAATAACCAATCCTCAAAAGTAAGAGAGGACCGACCTTGGAGGTTCCAAAGGATCATAGTGGGGTCCTGAGGCATTTGCTAGAGTGTTTCGAATGCGGAGAGGAGCTTTCCCCTTGCCTCAACTCATGATGGAATCCAATTTCCAATACGTGATAATTCGGTTTTATTTGTAGAACCTAGTATGGCGACATAGTGGTATGGGTCTTATAACAGCTTCATTTTCCTTTATTTAGCATTGCGTTGTTTGTTCTATGCACTGGTATTCTTGGGAGGAAACCCGTTCCGTGTTATACGGCGTGGTCCCTTGATTTACCAAACTTTAAAATAAAGATTAATAATTGTTTTAGTTCTCACACCAGTCACATGACTGACCTGGAGTTTATTATTTTAACCTAAACTCTGGGTGCCCCTATTTTCGACACGGGCAGCTAGTAGTTTTGGTTTTGCAGATTTATATTCACAGGGTCCTGATTTACAGTTGGAACGATGCTCGGAAAGCTCTGTATCCGTGCATTACTTCTAGTTGTGCTTTTGTATTATTTTCCGCTGCGATGTTTTTAAATGTAATTTAAATCTCTGATATTTGTTGAATGTAATTTATTCATTTATACTCTGTATATTCTTGTAACTGATGGAATTGTTGTAATAACAATGAAATGTTCTTACGTCTGCATTCCGATTTGTCATGTTCTCAAACGAATAGGGGTTTCGATCGGTCTAGATCGGTTTAACGATCGATTCGGATCGAGCGAGATTCCTTGCCGTTACAGTTGGTATCCGAGCTTTGGTTTACAGAGATCGAGAACAAGACACATTAGAACCATACGAAAGAATTCATCAGATATTGGATTAGCAATTTCTAATTAGAATGGCTCGTTAGAGATAGGATCAGTAGTATCCTAGAACGAGTGTGAAGAGTATATTTTTCAAATGAAAACAATTTTGTTTTGAAATTTAAATCGTTTTACACGTATTTGAATATTTATTTATTTTGAATTTGGACAATCGAGTATATAAAGATTTCGCGTATACGCGTCATGAACGTATAGTTGAAGTTTTAATATACTGGATAGATATAGAATTACACTCTAGTCGCCCGGAGATGATGACGATAATGACCTTGGCGTCATCAATATTTATGTTCGTGTTTCGAAGGTGTGATTTCTATATATTTCCATTAGACTGGTGTGAGAACCAAAACTAGATAGATTTATTGTTGTGAATTGGCATCAAAACATGATTTTCTGTATATATGTATCAAAAATTATGAATTTGAAACTCTAATTCACTAATTGATTGATGTTTGTGTTGTTTGTTCATTTGTTTGATAATTTTGAACCATTTAGCCTAATTGTATCAAATATTGAATTGTATTGAAAATTGGTCACATTTGCTTGCATATATATATGTACTTACATTGAACAGGTCATAGCAAGGAGGCTAGTGCAGAGAATAAAATTTGTTTGCCCGACAAATAGGTACATATTTACCATAATTTACTGTTTTGTTTGGGTGATGGTGATTTTATGAGCCTATTGGCTTTTTCTTTTTCTTTTTGAGATCAGGAGGCCTGTATGGCAATTTTGGGATTTTCTCGTGCCTCCCGGTGCAGGGGAGGTTATGGCGAAATTTTTCGAAAATTTAGGGTGTTAGCCAAATTTTTGAAGAATTTGAAAATTCTCAGAAACTGAAAAGTTGGAGAATGGAAGCCAGATCGAACATAGAGTTGATTAATCAAACCACTTTCGACTTTGTTCCTTTTCGGGGACGAAAAGTTTTAAGTGGGGGAGATTGTAACAACCCGGAAATGCGAGCCAGTTTAAAATTTTTATTTTGGCAATTTTAACGAATTTTGAACATTTAAAATGAATTATTTTAAATAATGTCGACGGAAAATTTATTTTGAATCGAAATCGAACGTATATATTATATACGTCGTCGTTAGAATATAATAATTATATATAATTATAAATAGAATTGAAAATGGCGCGGTAGTTCGGTAATTAGATTTCAAACTTCAATTGAATGTACCGGGTGGAAAATAAACCGGATTTTAGTGAAACCAAAAACATTAGGATCTAATTGATAATATCTTTCCAACGAATCCGAAAAATCAAGATTTCATAGAGGGGATCAAAAGCTATGTCCAGTTGAAAATTCTGAATAGTCGCTATGGAATTCAGGCCCTTAAAAATAGACATTTTGCAAATGACTTCGAATTTCGACGAAACCACTTTTGTTGGGTCCGCGACGTCAAATTTTTGCTAGATTCCAAATTTCATAATTTTTCGAATCAATATGTGAGCGTGGCAAAGGAAAACGCATTTGACCAATTTTAGTTGATTTTAGTAGACTGGAAAATGGCCATTTTTCCAACGGTCTCAGAATTCGACGAAACTAGTTTTGTTAGGACCGTATCGTCAATACGAAGCTAGAAAATATTTTTCTGGAATTTTTAGAGTTAGTGTGTGACCCTAATAAAATGAAATGCGCTATAGACGACAGGCGGTGGGCCTCGTTTAGAGGTCGTATAAAAAAGTCAACTTTTCGTAAATTAAATAATTAAAATAATTAAAAAAATATATAAAAAAAACTTCCCTCTCCCTATCTCTTTCTCTTTGCCCCCCCCCCTTCAAAATCGAATCGATTATAAAAAAAAGAAAAAAAAGAAAAAAAACCTAAAAAGAAACTGCGACAGCCCAACCGCCATCGCTGGCCATCCCTCCACAGCCGCACCTTCCCATGACCACCGAGCCCCTCCTCCGATCAACCCCTCCTCCTACTCCAGTCGCGAGAGCACCCCGCCAGCGCGCCCCGAGCCCTACTTCCCCCAAATCGCACTGCATCGGCCAGTGTGGGCCCCCTCCGCAAGCGCCTACTCCTTCCCTAGCACCAGCGCCACCTGATGCCGCCCCTTTCCTCTACCAATGAACTCTGACAGTCCCCCTCCTCTTTTCTAAACCCTGTAAGTATTTTTACTTTTATTTATTCTGATTTTCCTTGTTAATAAATACTGATTTTGTATATGTATAAAAAATATATGATTTTTTAGTAAATAAAGATTTCAGTTTTAAATTATATAAAGATTTCATTTTTATTTAGTAAAGAGGAGATTTTTATAAGGAGAAAGGTGAGATTTTTATCCATAAAAAGATTAGGCTTTTAGTTATGATTTTTATCATGGTGGAGAAGGGATTTCTATCATAGTAAAGAAGAAAAATCCGGTTTTTAAAGAAGGAAAAATATAATTTTTACATATTGAAATATATATAAAGATTAGAGAAAGGTATGATTTTTAGTAGATAAAAATCATATTTTTATGAAAATCAAAATATGATTTTTATAGTGTATTCATCGAAGTAAAAATTCGATTTTTATATATTGAATAGCGAAGTAAAAATTCGATTTTTATATATTGAATAGCGAAGTAAAAATTCGATTTTTATATATTGAATAGCGAAGTAAAAATTCGATTTTTATATATTGAATAGCGAAGTAAAAATTCGATTTTTATATATTGAATAGCGAAATAAAAATTCGATTTTTATATATTGAATAGTGAAGTAAAATTTCGATTTTTATATATTGAATAGCGAAGTAAAAATTCGATTTTTATTTATTGAATAGCGAAGTAAAAATTCGATTTTTATATATTGAATAGCAATGTAAAAATTCGATTTTTATATATTGAATAGCAAAGTAAAAATTCGATTTTTATATATGTAGTGAATACGGGCAACGAAAGTGACGAAAGTGACGAAAGAAGAAATGGCGGAGATTTTCTACATAGGAAGAGACGTGGTATTGGGTTAGCTATCGGTGAGAACTTCTCACTCTTCAATTTCTTTTCTAGTTATACATATATATACTAGGATGCAGACGGTGCTTAGCAGCACCCGACACCCGTCATCCACAGACCATGGATGACTTGTTTGTTTGATTGATGTGTTGTGAAAATTATTTGTGATGTCGATGTGAAATCGATAATAAAATATAGATAGTTGAAATAAATTAATTATCGTTAAAAATATAATTTTTAACGTGAAAGTGAATAAATGAATATTTATAAACAAATCGGCCGATTTGTTTATATACACTGATTTTACTGATATTGATTTGGATGATAAATTTTACACATCGCCCAACTGCACAAATAATATTCAGTGTTTGTTGATGTGAAACCCCACACGGGTATTGGGATGATATTTAAAGTACACTAGTCCCGATTGTATAGTTGTGTGTTGATCGATAGGTTGACAAACAAGTGGTGTTTTGCACTTTGGATGATGGTTGATCATTTATCGTTGTTGTGATATACACGTGTTATATGGAATCCATATAATTAACATTATATGGTAATTGATTGGGCCTCATTCCAATTGGGAAAATAAAATATATTATATAACAAAAATAGTGGTGGTGACAGTACTCATTTGTTGAGATTAGTTAAGTGTTGAAAGAAATATAGATTCATGTGTTGAATAGAATAAATATTCATTTGTTGAATAGAATAAAGGAGTTTTTGAAAAATAAAGCCGCGTTTATTAGAGATGCGTTATTTTGACGCGAACGATATTTTTATCAATTTTATTCATTTTATAATGAATATTGAAAAGTGATTTCAAAATTGAATATTTTGAAAAGAAATTCGAATTAAATTAAATAAAAATTCAAATTGAAATTTAATTGAATCAATTTGAAATGAATTCAAATTGAAGTGAAATTGAAATGAATTTGAATCGAATAGAAAATGAATTCGATTCGAATTGAACAGAAAATGAATTCGATTTGAATTGAATAGAAAGTGAATTTGAATTTGAATCAAATAGAAATGAATTCGATTCGAATTGAATAGAAAATGAATTCGAATTGAAATCAAATAGAAATGAATTCGAATTGAAATAAAATAGAAATGAATTCGAATTGAAATTGAATAGAAAATGAATTCGATTCGAATTGAATAGAAAATGAATTCGATTCGAATTGAATAGAAAGTGAATTCGAATTTGAATCAAATAGAAATGAATTCGAATTGAAATCAAATAGAAATGAATTTGAATTGAAATCAAATAGAAATGAATTCGAATTGAAATCAAATAGAAATGAATTCGAATTGAAATCAAATAGAAATGAATTTGAATTGAAATCGAATAGAAATGAATTCGAATTGAAATCGAATAGAAATGAATTCGAATTGAAATCAAATAGAAATGAATTCGAATTGAAATCGAATAGAAATGAATTCAAATTGAATTAGAATTTGAATTGAATTGAAACGAATTTGAATTCGAATTAAATAAAATTGAAATGAATTCGAATTGAATTGAAACTAAATCGATTTGAAATTGAAGATGAAGTTGAAATTGTTTTTGAAACGAATTTAGAAATTTTTATAAAATCCGTTTTAAAAGGAAATCGATGAAATATATAATATATATATATATTATATATATATATAATGGCCTGGATAGAACGCGCCGCGCCGCGGCAGTTCGTGAATTTCGACCATTGATTTCGAATTGACGTTGCGGGAGATCCGACCGTCGGATTCTCCTAAAACCGAAACCGTTGGGTTCGTATCGAAAAGAGCTTTCCAATGAATATTAGAAATTTGAAATCTAACGGTTGGATTTGGAATTATGTCCAAATCAAATTTGGAAATGGTCGTTGTAAGTGCAGTTCAATGGCCGTTGATGGAAATCGACTGTACGGGCTTTGATAAAATTATTAAAAATATCTATAATTTGTGTAAAATCATAAGAAATTATTTGGGAAAAATTGGGCTGAAAAATTCCATATTTGAAAAGATAAAAATAGATTTTTTATCGAAATGAACTAGTTTTGGACTAGAATTAAAATCAATTTATTTTTGAAATAAATAAATTGATTTTGAAAGTGATTTTAAAAATAATCAATATTCCCAATACGTGGATTGGACTGGAGTTGAATCGAAATTATCTTCGGAATATTTCGATGTTGGATTTCGTGACTATACAGATATTGTTATGGGAATTTGAAAGATATACTTTATATCGTTATTTCCAATACGATATTTGTTGGTTTCAGAATTTGATATTGAATATAAGCCGGTATATTTTCTATGCAGAGCCTTGTAGGAAATATCAAATGTGATTTGGGTTTATCATGAATCGTGTTTTAGATGACATTGGTTCTTTAACCCAGTTAAAGGCAGGATATTGATTTTTGAAAAGATTGAAACTAAGTGGAGTTTTAATGAATCTTTAATTAGATTAAAAAGTGAATTGATAATTTAAATTATCAAATCTGAAAGGTGATCGAGAATGGAGTATCACCAGTTTTGCTCCAAAGCGATAGTTAAATCTTTGATTAGATTTGAACATGAAATGGAAATTAATTTTACCGATAACACCGTGGTGTTAGATGTGGAGTATTACCAGTTTTCTCCATGGGATATATAGGTTGGGATTGGGAAATAAAATAAATAATTACTTCGGTGTGGTTCGTTAATCCCGACTAGTTTGAAATGATATCCAAAGGAATATTATAGAATAAATTTAGAAGAATTTATCTTGGATAAAATTAATGGGAACCTTTCCCTAAGAATGTGATTTTGTGAATAAAAGAATATTCTGAATTGGAATGAGGCGTTTGTTGTGTTTGTGTAACATTTGTTTATCATATACGTGGGTTCTTCAGAAAGGCCGGGTTTATACCCATTCTTAATAACCGATTCGACGAGATGTCGAAGATGAAGACGGTGGTTGAAGACCGGAAGTCTTCACATCGTTTGGGTGATTACTGATGATCTCGATTGGGCTGTACACCCAAGATGAGGGAAACAGTTGGTGATCGTCCATACGTACTTGGAGATGGATGGATATGCATGGATAGTGTCTCCGGTTTCGTTCAGAACTTGAACGAACTTGTAAATGGATTGTGTGTCTGACATTGGATTTTATTCTGTGTTGATTGATCTCTATTAAATATACATCTGTTTGGCGGCGGAGAATTTATTCTCTTGCTTAACGCCCTTCTCTGAGACGTACGAGCTCATAGGTTGTATATCGATGGACATCAGTCGCATGACATGAATTGTCAGTGTGGCACGCGTAAGTGGCAATTGATCAAGGCTTCTGTTGAAAACTAAAGTCTTGTGGTTGATGATCAAAGCACGGCCTGTGTGGCGTAGCTTTGTGTATAACGTGAATTCGCGAGCCTCACACCTCGATATGAGTCAAAAACGGGATACGGACCCAAGGAGTGCACGACGTTTCTTTCTAGCTATGGTGGTGTCAGTGACCAACCAGCCCTGACATTTATATACTTTTCACCTGTGTGGTTGTTGGATACGAGGCGCCTCGGATATAGGTCTGTAAGGACCGGGAAACGTGTGTTCAGGAATAACCAATCCTCAAAAGTAAGAGAGGACCGGCCTTGGAGGTTCCAAAGGATCATAGTGGGGTCCTGAGGCATTTGCTAGAGTGTCTCGAACGCGGAGAGGAGCTTGCCCCTTGCCTCGACTCATGATGGAATCCAATTTCCAATACGTGATAATTCGGTTTTATTTGTAGAACCTAGTATGGCGACATAGTGGTATGGGTCATTAATGCCGCCTATGATTGATATTTATGATTGGAATTGTTTTGACACTATACACCTATAATAGTATCAAATGATGTGTTTTAAACGTATCAAGCATGCTTTGGCTGTTATAAGGTAAAAACCCTATCCTTCGGCTTGCGTTGCATTGTGTGATGGGATCTGGGTCTTATAACAGCTTCATTTTCCTTTATTTAGCATTGCGCTGTTTGTTCTATGCACTGGTATTCTTGGCAGGAAACTCGTTCCGTGTTATACGGCGTGGTCCCTTGATTTACCAAACTTTAAAATAAAGATTAATAACTGTTTTAGTTCTCACACCAGTCACATGACTGACCTGGAGTTTATTGTTTTAACCTAAACAATGGGTGCCCCTATTTTCGACATGGGCAGCTAGTAGTTTTGGTTTTGCAGATTTATATTCACAGGGTCCTGATTTACAGCTGGAACGATGCTCAGAAAGCTCTGTATCCGTGCATTACTTCTTGTTGTGCTTTTGTATTATTTTTTGCTGCGATGTTTTTAAATGTAATTTAAATCTCTGATATTTGATGAATGTAATTTATTCATTTATACTCTGTATATTCTTGTATCTGATGGAATTGTTGTGAAAACAATGAAATGTTCTTACGTCTGCGTTCCGATTTGTCCTATTCTCAAACGAATAGGGGTTTCGAACGGTCTAGATAGGTTTAACGATCGATTCAGATCGAGCGAAATTCCTTACCGTTACAGTGTTTTTGGGTAGATTCGGGGATGGAAAATATCGCATGCTGTCTGTGTGGTGTCGAGGATGACCGTGTATCACGATCTGAGGGGGGGCTCGAGCTAGGGTTAATGGCATCAGGGTTGACGAGCTCGAAGCAAGGAGTTTAATGGTGTAGTTAGTTTGTTGAATCGTGAATCGGAGAGGGAGCAGCCTTTGGGGGATTCGGCCATGCTTTTACTCTAAAACGAGGAGGAGCGGTATTGTTGGATACGGGGAAGAAGGGAAGTGTTGGCGGGCTGGGTTTTTCCAAATGGGCTGGAGAAAAAGAGGTTAAGCCCAAATACAAAAATAGGTTCAAGTTTATTTTAAATTCAAAAATGGTATAAACTTTTAAATTACCATAACATTACCATACTGTATCAGATATTCGAACCGTTAGTCACGTTAGGATCGTATGGACGAGCACTTCGCAATGAAACTGACTGGGAGTGGATTGGAGCTAGTCTGAATTTATGGCGAAATAAATTGTTCGATTCAAATCAAACAACAGTTTTCCGTTCTTTAACGATGAACTGCAAATGTGAGTAAATCCCACTAACTCTGAACAGTTTATAATTTCATGTTGTATTTTTAGAACTGTTAAATATTGGCTGATTTACTGTGTGTAGACTGTTTGATTGAACTGCTTGTCAGTTAGTGGAAGTTATATATATATATAAACCGTAAATCAAATATTGATTCTGTTAACAGAATATTTCATATTGAACTGAATATGATGTTGATTATATTGTGTAACATTTGTGGATGCAGGGAGACAGGTTGGAGGAATCCAACTGGATTCCTCAACATTTATTTTATTGTGATTTGTATATTTTGATAAATGATGTGATATATAATCTGACGTTGATTATATGTGTTTGGATGATTTTTATCGTTGTTATATAGTGTGTTAAATACCATAAGAAATACCAGAGTATAGAAAGAGGATTTTCAAAGCATATTTTGAAAATAATTTATTTATATAAAATCACTGGATTTTATATATGAAAGGAAAAAGGATTTTATAAAGAAATAATTATAAAATCAAAAGAGTTTAAAAGAAATTTATTTTTTAAACAATTATAAAAGAAATAATTTGTAAAGCATATATAAAGGAAAATATTTGTAAATAGAAATAAAAAGAGAATATTTGTAAAACATTTACAAATAGGATTTAAAAGGAGATATTTGTAAAACAGTTACAAATAGATTAAATGCGATTATTTATTTATTTAGGAATATTTATTTGTTAATAAATAGAAAAGAAAAGGAATATTTATTTGTTAGTAAATAGAATTGAAAAGGGAATAATTATTTGTTAAGTAAAAAATAGAGAAGGAATAAATATATAGAGTTGAAATGAGTTAATCGAATATTAGTTATTCGATTAGAATTAATCGAATAGAGTAAATGAGTTAGAGTTAACCAGTATTGTAAATCAATTAGGGTCGACCAGTTAGGGTTAACCGGTTAGAGTTAAATCGATAGGGTTAATTAAATAGAGTTATCGAATATTAGTGATTCGAATAAAGTTAAATAGAGTTAGCGAATATTGGTGATTCGAATAAAGTTAAATAGAGTTATCGAATATTAGTGTTTCGAATAAGGTTAAATAGAGTTATCGAATATTAGTGATTCGAATAAAGTTAAATACAGTTATCAAATATTAGTTATTCGAATAGAGTTAAAGGATTTAAGTAAGGAGAAGTGTTAAAGAGTTAAAAGATGAACTTACCCTATTTCGAGATTTGAAATGTTGTTCAGTTAAGGTCTGAGAGGTATTTATACCCCGACTTGATTGACTTCGTTTTTAATTTAGAAATGTTTAAGGTTTGAGAGTGAAAGTGGTTAAGTGAATTTAGTAAATAAGTAAAGTGGTTTGAGTTATCGTCGCAATGTTGATTTAAACATCTGTTTAAATCCAAGTAAAGGAGTTTTGGAAATGTTTTCCAAATAAGAACCATAAATGTTTTCTGATATAGAAAACAAGAAATGGAAATGTTTTCCAATGGTAATAACGTATATTTTTCTAAATTTAGAAAATAAGAAATGTTAAATATAGAGAAACAAGAGATGGAAAATGAACTAAGGAGATAAATGTTAAATGATGTTTGATCGATATAATTTCCCCTTTGGAAATGATATCGTTGTTTGCACACGTGTTTTTTCTTTGATAGTTAAATCACAGACTATCGAAGTTTTGACCATTTTAACGTTGTTAATATGGAGAGACCGGTTGGATTACTATCCAATGAACCACTCTGTATTGGCATAAGCGTTGTGAATCATATATGCCAAAGAAAATTGAAGACGGAGTAAAGTGCAATGGGTGTTGTATAAATCTTAGATAACAGTGCCTAAGATGGAAATACTGAATAGTGCCTTCAGTTTATCCTGTTCCTGGATGACTTGTATGGATGAATGTCTGACAGAGTATTTCCAGAAAGGTCACGTACATTGATTTCTTCAACCGTACCAAGAGTGGAAGCGGAGAAGGAAACTTCTTTTAGCTGACACGTAATGTACGGTTGTAGACTTCAATTGGTGATTTGATGGATTTGACGATGTGACATTCGAAGTGAATCTGGTATGATGATAAAGCTTAGCTTCTAGCCTCATCAACCGGTAAATGACAGAAATCGGGCAGGCAGCATGGCTATGTAGGTCGCACCTATTAGGGTGTATAATCACCTGATCTAGAGTTTCATTTACTTCTAAAAATCTATTGTTGAGGTTGTCCCATTCGGGAAACGGTTGCTGATCCCAACCGTTTGTGATATATATTCGATACACTCAAGCGAAATGAGTGGTCGGTCATGTGTGGCCGGTTTGCAAGATGTTCTTGTTGAACCCAGTGTATTCCTTTCTAGAGGTACACTAGCGAAAGGTGGTTCCATACCTTGTCATAGTTGGAAACCCATTACCCAATACGTGCTTGCGGTTTTGATTGTATACTATATATGTAGAACGTGAGATGAAAGCGTTTCTGCTAGATGATTATTATATTGTGGTTGATAGACATTATTATAATATCAAAAGGTTTTTGATATAAAGATAATTTGGATTCTCATAAGGGAAAAACCCGTTCCGTTATACGGCGTGGTCTTATGAGATATCATTTACTTGTTCAAACTGTTTTAAACTGTTTTACTCATACCAGTCCCATGACTGACCCGGAGTTTATTTTGTTTTGTTTTCCGTAAACTCTTGGGTGCCCAATTTTGTACGGGCAGTCAAGTAGTCGGGATTCACAGATATACCTGAAGAGCTGGAGCAGGAGGCTTTAGTATCATATATCTATAGTTTATTTCCGTTGTGTTGTAAGTGTTGTACTTTGATAATGATGTATATTCAAGTACAGATGTATATTTCAAGTTATGTTATATATATTATATGTTATTCGTTCCGCTGTGAGGTTCGTGTTACTCTGATGTTGTGTTCTTCTTCTTCTTCTATTCTAAGTTTCTATCTTATCTTTCCTCACCCTCTAATTTCTTTCATTAATCATCCGGTATTTTCGACCCTTGGATGTTCGATATGTGTTTTATATCGGATAACCAAGATCGCCAAAACCCCAGGTCATTACAGTACGACCGACCAACTAGAAGGCTGCGCGATCGGTGGTGCTCGAATGACCATGTCTGTTTGACCAGGGCTTGTAGGTGGTGCTAAAACCTTGTATTTTCTGTTTTGAACTAAATCTGATCAAGTGCACTCGTACTGTTTGATAATATGCCTGAATGGGATTTTAGCTAGTTAACAAAATCCTTGAGATAAGTACAGAGAAATAAGTGTAAGAATGATCTTCCTACCACAATGAGAAAGCCCAATAGTTACAAATATAAACAAGGGTGCGTTTTTTACAGGTCCCTATTAAGTTTCAATATATAAAAAAAACCCGGTGATAAAAAACTTATAAAATACATCCCTGTTTTTGAATTTCCGCTAAAAAAAATCCTAATCTACCCTTATGCACCTAAAAAACTATCCAACAACTATTCTTCCTCATTTACTCAGTCCACCGCTCCTATAATCTCGCTCAAAAACCAAATCCTACAATTTTGGAAAACCGTCAATCATTCGAACAGTGTTTTTTTTTTTGTAACGAAAAAATGTTTTTTTTTCTTTTTTTTTAACGAAAAACTGGAAAATTAAATAAAAATATTATGTTAAATTGCATACATTTATGCAACTAAGTGAAATAATTGCATACATATATTAATATTATACAGAAAATAAATTATTACTTTTAAGCAACAATGAAGTAGACGTGAATACATTAACATTATACAGAAATAAATTATTAGTGACTACATTTTTTTATTAAGATTTGATTTTTACGAAAAACTAGACAATTAGATACAAATGTTAATTAAAATTGCATACATTTATGCAAAAAAGAGAAATAATTGCATACATATATAGAACTGTATTGCATAATTGCTGAAACAAAGGAAATGACAAAAAAGTAAATACATATAATTATAACAAGGTGCATATATATATGCAAATAACAGAAATATTGGCATACTTACATGAAAATTTTCATAAACATTTACATGTACTACATCAAAAAATAAGTACAGACCACATTTACATGTACTACATCAACAATTTCAGAACATTTACAAAGCAAAAATGATGGTCTGTTGAAGAACAAATAAATTTGTTAAGACCCAGCTTATTGCGAAAACCACAACTAGTAGTCTCGGTAGAAACAACTGAAGATTTCAATCAGTTGGAACAAGATGGAGGACCAAGCTTCAACAACACCACTACACCAATAACCGCCGGAACACTGTTATCAAAAAAACAAAATCAACATTAACAAGATTAATGTGCAATAACCTAAATTACAAAAACAGCTTCAGATTAATGCAAATACATGCGTACGTTTCAGCAAAATAACAATAACTTCTGAATATTTATATGCAAGTATTCTAAATATATGCATAGAAATATGAATATATTTGTAAAATAATATGTTTTTCTGTTTGTCTGATAAAAAATTGCATACATATATGCATATATGAAGGATAGATGCATATTTGTCCGCAACTTTTTATCAGAAGTTCAGCAAAAAATTACAAAAACTGCATAGAAATACATGGGTACAATTCAGCAAAAAAAAATTATGAATATTTATATGCACGTATTCCAGATATATGCATATGAAGATGAATATATTTGTAAAATAACATGTTTTTTTGTCTGCTTGATAAAAAATTGCATACATATATGCATATATAAAGAATAAATGCATATTTGTTCACCAATATAGGCACATATAAAACTCAACTACACAAATTAGGAATTTCTATATTTAATACATGAACTGTCCTTTCCCATTTTTGAAGGCTAATTTATTCAGTACAAGGCAGGTGTAATAAAATAAAAATATCTTCTACAACAAAAGTACTCTTCTACAAGTCTCTGGACTCACTAATGTTAATAACTAAGCCATAAACTAAAAAAATTAAGCTAACATACTACGAGTATGCTTTCAGTTTTAATATCAATGTCAGTTTGCACTACTTAATACAACACTACTTATCCACATAGTCCACAATATTAAAATAAAAAAACAAATATCATCTAAATCGAACAAAGCAAACTTAAAATACAGAAATTACAATCCAATACTAGCAATACTAACGATTTTACACAAAAACAATGCATGTGGTAACTCAAAACAACAACCCAGTTTGAAAATTAGCCAACACAGCAAATACTGTAAAAATTGGATTTATGAAAGAATTGCATCAGAAATACTGTAAAAATTAAACAAATACTGTAAAAATACTGCCTTAAAGAATATAATTTTACTATAAAATACTGTAAAAATTAAACAAATACTGCCTTAAAAATACTGTAAAATACTGCCTTAAAAATTAAACAAATACTGTAAAAATACTGTAAAATTGGATTTATGAAAGGATTGCATCAGAAATACTGTAAATTAAACAAATTCAATATTAAGTTTAAGAACCCAAATTCAGCCATAAAGAAAATACTGTAAAAATTGAATTTATGAAAGGATTGCATCAGAAATAGAAAATCGCATATTCGGTCAAAATATTGGATTTTATCAAGTACCAGAATAGAATTTTACTCTCATCCACAAACAAATAGATCGTACTGACAGAAGCCATCTTTCAAACAAAATCGAAAACTAAAGAAAAACAATCCAGTAATGACGATAATAATTAAACATCATTTTAAAACAATTCATCAAGTGAAAGAAGATTACTCAGCCATGGCGATTGATAATTAGGTTCGATTCCGCCGCAAGAGTCCTCCTCCTTTTCCAGATTTGTGCCCTAAGCCATCGCTTCTCTGGCTTGTGCAAAAGACCGGGCCTGTAGATGAGGAAGATGCTGAGATGTCGTGATTAACAGAAGAGGACGAGAGTTGCAGAGATAGGGAAAGAGGGAGCCGCCCGCCGCCATTGATTAGAAAATTAGGTTTCTGTAAGAAAACGCACCCTAACACGTAACATATAGTGAAAAACACACCGTAAAAATCTAATGAGGGCATTTCCGGAAAAAAAATGCTGCGTTTTAAAAATAAGGATGAAATTTTTATGTTTCAAAAGGGGAGGATGTGAGCCTAATTAACTTTAGTTTTAAGGATGTGAGACTAATTTTCACTGTAAACAATGAGGACCAAGTCTTGTTAGACATTCATACATGTGTTTCAAATCAACGCGTATGCCAGTGTGAAACAGTTCCTACCATAATGAGAAAGCCCTATAGTTACAAATATAATTGTGTATAATGTATTTCCATAATCCTTTTCAAATATACAACCTTTAATTTCTTACATAAAATGTCCAAATTTAAGTAGTTCAATATACGTGTAGTTGTCTGAATTAACAAATCCAATGCTCGCGTCCACAATGACCACAAAATTTTCCAGAACATCATGTCTATCCATATCAACAACAACTGTATTTACTAGCTTAATTAGGACCACTAGAGTACTTCACCATTGTTTATTTCATCGTTAGCTTAATTGTGCAATCCACGCATTTACCGGCTGGACGTGTCGATGCTCCATTGTTTATTTCATCGTTAGCTTAATTATGACCACCAAATGTATTTAACAGTTGGAAAATCAATTAGTGCACGTATTTTTTTTCATCATTAGCTGCAACACGATCCGCTCTAGCAATGACAGCATCGAAACGTCTAGCATTCATCAATGCAACTTCAGAATGGATTGCACAAATAACTCCAAGAGCAGTTCCATATCCAGCAGTTGCAAAAATGCCAGTATTCCAAGAGCAGTTCCACTTCATATTCAAATTTCATCTTGATTTATGATATCTTATTTTAAGTTTAATAATTCCATGAACATTTATCACAACATGTTATGTGCTTCTTGCAATAAAATTCATGAATAGGGTAGGAAGTTTTTGAATAATCATTAATGCAAGAGCGTGACTTGGACCCCCCCCCCCCCCCCCCCCCCAAAAAAAAAAAAAAAACAAGTTTCATGCTCCTTATCATTGCAAGAAAAGCATGGGTAAGCAAGCTTAAGTTGGCATTTGTGCATCTTTTTACAAGCCACGTCAAATTGTTCTTTTTCTAACAAGGATGTTTGAACCCGCTAGTTTCATATTGAAGGTTTGATATTATTTCAGACCATCGGGCTCTTAAACCAAAGCAGGACAATTACCCAACATTTGGCAGTGGATGTTTTCTCACTGTGCTTCGCTCATATAAGTTCAACGGCGGAATATTCTCTTATTATCCAAGCCTGCACCAATTAATTTACCTGGCATAGGTATGTTCATATATATTGGTTTCTTCAGGTTGCTGAATTTATGTGGCATGTGTTAGAAGCATCATAACTATATTGACATTGTTTAAGACACTGAGTTTTTCTTTGTGTGTTTTATACATTATTTGCAACACAATCTTACCAACATGTTATTTATTTTATAATGTAAATATTGGTAATAATACTTCCACATAAAATACTGCCTACCCACAGGCTTCGTTCATGATTTGTCTATTCATTACAGTTTGAATGTTTGGTCCCTACTATGACAAATTTGTAATTAAGTAACCCTTTATTGTTTGCGAACTATTTGAAACGTAAAGGAGATATACTTCAAAATTAAATTTTCATTGTGTCATGATAAAGCATGTATATTCTATGTATTTGACATTAACTCGGAGTCTTCTTTAGCACCAATTGAAACTAGATTCTTGGATGCACTTACATACTGAATCAATGATAGAAACAAAATTTTATAATAATTGGTAAAACTATTGATATATTTTACCCTTTTCCTTAACATTAACCATGCTATCAATGGTCAATTTATTGTTCAATTACGATATGAATTTCCTACTTCAACGTCAAAAACATACATCTACTATAACTTATATAACATGTGTTAATCCAACTTATCATCCACTCCACTTTAAAAAGATGGGAAAACAATATCATTTTCTTTGTAAATTATTTGCATAGATCATGAACTTTTTTTACTAGATTCTCAACTTAAAATCCGATAATTACCTAAGCTATATTACATAATATTCATATCATACGCCTTTTTTTAAATTTTGACTTTGAATAGATTTTAGATTTATACACGTAATGTTTATGCACCCTTAAATATCATTTTTCATTAGCAAATGATCCATGTTTTGATTAGCTCTGCGCAGGACTGACAATTTCATTTCTTCATTTAATTTCTTTGTTTGTAGGCTGAATATGTTCATAATGTTTGTCAAAGCTTCGGAGAAGAATAGAAGGCCATAGCATTGCTGAATGTTCAATCTTTGGCTGACTGCATACAACAATGTACTGATTATATGTTATATTGTGCTTTAAACATCGTTATAGATGTCTATTATGTGCAAAAGATACCTTTTTTATAATATATACTGCTAAGTCATGAATTACTGTACTTGACCTGCCTTTTCGAATTGATAGAAGCAAAATTATACAAATCTTTGTAGCTTCTCAATCAGTGGCGGATCTTGAGAAATATTTTACTGGGGTCCTTATGCAACATAAAGATAAAATAAAATACAATGATATTTCCAAAAAATATTGCTTCAATACAGATTAGAAATGTTTTACATTCTAAATTTGTTCCCTACGATATCTTTTTGAAAACGATCTATTACGACTTCATTAGTAACATTCGCGAGTGCTTGTTTTTCTATAGTCGAAATAAGACAATCACTTAAAAACTCATCACCGATTCGGTTGCACAAATCCGACTTCATAAGTTTCATTTTAGAAAAGCATCTCTCAACCGATGCAGTTGCAACCGGTAAAACCAATGCAAGCTTTAGTAACTTATACACCAAATGATAAAAAGATGTTTTCTCGTTTGCACCATCACTCGAACAAGATCACCAATACCATTCAAATGGGCAAATCTTTCGTCTTCGTTCACATTATCAAAATAAATGATAAGTTCATATTCAATAGCAATCCTCTTCGTAGAACTAAAATCATCGTGATAAAATTCAACTAACCTCTTCAGTTTTGATGAATCAAATACACCAAATGAGTCACATGGTTCCAGAGCAGTCATACAAATAAGCAACTCCGAGTCCACCTCATTAAAACGATCATTAAACTCTGCATTATGCATATCCACGACAACATTGAAACAATCAAAAGAGTAATAATACTCATATGTGATTCTTGTTTTTTATGGTTGATTTTTTGGATTAATGTAAGACATCGCCATGTCCATCGAACTACCAGGCGGAGGCTAGGGCCTAAAGGAGCTGAGGTTTGAAGAGGTCACCGGACGACGCAGCGACACTGCAGCGCTGGCGGAACAAGGAGGAGCTGAAGCTGCTGATCTGAAATTTTAAGCGACTGAGGGAGGAAGGTTTAGGTTTCATCGTTTTTTAATCTGTAATTGAAAAAGTGGAATGGGTTGGCTGTATTTTGTACAAGAGGGAAGAGAACGATATTTGGCTAGTGGGTACTCAGTACTGCATTTATTTTTTAATTCCAGTGGGGTCCTGGCCCCCCACTACTACTGAGCTGCATCCGCCCATGTTCTCAATATCAATTACAAAATGAATATATTATTCCACTAAGGTAGTGTATTCTTATTGGATTTATATTCATTTGACTACAGTTGAGATCTATATTAGCTATTTTGATATAACTGACATATCATTTGTATCAACTTACTTAATGATTTTGCTTGCTTATTCGTTTTGTGTGACTTTTTATGGATTTTTTTAAGTTCCTAACGAACTTCATTTTGAATGTTGGTAAAGTGAACTTTAATGATGGATTTACATTACTATTTTTAAGGGTGAGCGCCAAATAGATTGTTAATTTCTGTTCTACGCAGAAGAGCAGTTTCAAAATTTGGATTGACCGCTTTGCTTTTTCCAACGATGGCAGCTCTATTTACCATATTTTTCTCATATATTTCTTCCAACCTATTGTCCTTCTATTAGCAGTTTGTCTTGCATTTATTTTATATGTCTATCAACCATCGCTTTTAACATACAAGCACCACTAAACTGGTATTGCAACACCATACCCAAAATTTGTTTCATATAGGTATATAGATGTCTTTGCTACTAAGTGGCTATGACTACATCTTGAAATTATAGTTATGTCATTATGAATGTTCACCATCGACATAATAGCAAATGATAATTTTAAGCGAGCACATCATAATATTACATCTATCATATGTTATTGTTGAACAAAAAACTTTTACTCAAATGATACAACTAAATTTTTAATAACGTATTAATTTCTTGGTTTGGTATTGATGATATTATAAATATATATCGTTGTATTGTTCTGACTTCAATATTAACTTTACTAATTGTTACTGAACTGAGTACGCCCATTAAGAATCAAGCAAGAGACATTAATAATAACAAGTGGAAATTCATAGTTGTTAATTGTACTTCATTCTCTATTTTGTTTAAAATAAAAAAAAATATTCAATAATTTACTCTCACATTACATATAAAGATAAAAATATATTTATTTTTGTATGATACCCATTTTATGTTGATCGGCATTGGAACTTTTTATGCATATCAATAGTCATATGCAAATTAATGTGAATTTAATGTCGTTTAAAACACATTTTAAATAATGATATAAATATTCACTGCTTAAATTTTTACTAGGGTACAATACAATTTATTTCAATTAATTATCATTTTTAACACGTTTAAGTTAATTCTGCATTAACTAGAGTAATACTAAATAATACTACGATATAGTTGAAAATATGGATTTAATTGCTAAGCATTCAATTAAGGAAGTTGGTATCATTAGCAGTGTAATGATTCGAGGGTAATAATGACCTACAGTTGATTTTAGCATTTGTTGTATAATATCATTGTAAATTTTAGTTATATAATTTTTCCCTTTATAATCATTTAGGCACAATTTTTGTTAACGTTTATTGGTAGTAATTTTCAAAAAAATAAAAAGTTTGATGGTAGTTTTTTGAGTAAAGTCGGTACGAAGAACTTACATGCCAAATTATATGTTCCATCATCATGTAAAAACATAACAGTAAAAATGATAAATCAAAGTATTCTTGAACTCTCGTGTGCATAACACGTGTTCACACTTGTTAAAATAAATAATTTAATGGGACTGGTTTGAAGCTCAGTTTTCAAATGTACTACGTAAGTCCAAATTCATTCCTGTGCATCTTTTGTTTTGGACAAACCCGAATGTCATTTCATTTAAATTATGTTAATGCTAAAAATGGCACTAATACCCCAAGATGTAATTCTACACTTTACAAACAGTTAAGATCTAGAAAAGTGGTAGCCACAAACACAAAAAGGAGCAACAAGACAGGAATTTATAGGCGTTCGACCTAGATTTGGCCTACGTCCACTTTGAAGAGTGATTTCATTATCACTTTCAATGTTACAAGGTACATGATTTCTCTAATTGTACTCATTTTCTCTCTTTATAATGATTTTCTCTACTTTCTTCTCTTTAATGTCTTGATTCTTTTGATTTCACTGTGGAAATGGCTAGATCTCTATAATTGCGATGATTGTTGGAGTAAATCTTCAACAATTTGAGCACTTAGATGATCTTTGGCGAATCCATGGTGATTGAGATGATGAATTGAAGTTAAGAGAGTTTTAATGGAGGTTTGAATGATTTGGAGTTGTAGAGAAATGAGTTTGGCAGCACTTCGTGGAGGGAAAAATCAGTCCCTTCAATGGTGGATATGTTGAGGTATTTATAGGAGTGGTTGTGAGGTGGAGAGGTCAAAAAATGAGTGTAAAGGGGGTTAAGTCATTAGAACGACCTGAATCATAGGTCATTTACAACCTAGCATTGTCCTTTGTCCCAAGAAACGATCCGTGAGCTAAATGACCTGCTTGTAGCCTTAGGTCGTAGAACGACATGGCATTTACACAGGTTCCAACGATCTACCTCCAGCGACCCATTAGCCAGTGACCTAAATCATGCTTTTGTTTCCAAAAAAAGATCTAGTCAGATCGCTGAGAATGACTTTCACGTGTGCGATCTAAGAAGTCACATTTGAACGATCTAGCGAATCACTTTCATGTTTCCTTAGGTCGTTGGACAACCTAGCTTCAACAATCTAATAGCTAGCGATCTACGAAGCTTTATGAGGACTGACCTAGTGAGAAGCGACCTAACACAACACCAAAATGGCCAATTTGAAACGGTAATAAAATGTTGCAAAAGATTTTAGAAACATTTTTTAGGTGTTGCGGATTTGTATGTTGCAAATTTTTGAAACACCAATATTATGTTTCAAATTGACGAATTGAAACACTTAATAAGTGTTTCAGATTGACGAATCGAAACACATAGCAGGTGTTTCAATTTGATAATCTGCAACACTCGCTGAGTGTTTCAAGTTTATAATCCGCAACACTTGATGAGTGTTTCATGTTCAGAGTCTGCAATACTCGGTAAGTGTTTCAAATTGATAGTCTGCAACACTCAGTGGGTGTTTCAAATTGATAGTCTGCAACACTCAATGGGTGTTTCAAATTGATAGTCTGTAACACTCAATGAGTGTTTCAAATTGATAGTCTGCAACACTCACTGGGGGTTTCAAGTTCATAACTTGAAACAGTCAGAAATGCTTGCTTCAAACTGATAATTTATGACATCACCGATGTGTTGCGGGTTCGAAATAAGAATTGTTTTAAAACATACAAATTAGAAACATAAGTAGATTCAATAATTCTTCAAATTAAAAGCTAAAAAATATGAAAAGAAATTCAACAAGCAAGTTTACTATAAACAAATTAGTATATAACAAAGATAAACTATATTTTCTAAGAATCAAAAAAATACAAATATAACACAATCAACTCATGTTACACATATATAAAGTTGACAATACAATGAAATAATAAACAAAGATAACCAAACTTGCTTGTAAGCACTTTCTATGCACCCTTTATTCATCATACTGTCTTTTGAAATCCATATCTGCACAAAAATGACTTGAAAAATATAAGAATCCAATGTTGATGTTGGAATGTTTTTATTATATCTCATTAAAACTTCATATGACTTATACACGAGTATACGAATATTTCCCCAAATTCTTGTAAATTATATTAACACTCTCTTTTGTGCTACTCAAAATCTAATGGTGCTATTTTTATTTTTAACTCCCTATTTTAAACCTGCATTTCAGGTGCGCTCTAAAACTCACACTATATGACTATGAGAGCAATTCTTCTGTGCCCAGCACCCCTGTCGCTAGTGTGCCCACCAAACAAATCTCCTCATTTCCGCTTTTTTGCATTTAAGTCCCCGGATAATTAAGGGATTTAACTGCAAAAAGCGGAAATCATGGAGCTGTGATTGGTTGGAGACACTGGGCACATAGAAAACGGGGACAGAAGAATTGGTGCGATATGACTATTTGCTCTGACTATGCTACTTCCACTATCCATATTAAAAAGTAAAATATATGGTGACATACAAGACGACAAAACAAACAATCTACCCTTAAAACTATTTGAACAAGGATATGAAGTGCTAAGAATGGTAGAACCATACAAATGAAACCTTCTTAGACTACTAAAAACCACAACTCTTACTCAACCGTAAATAGCACCATAATCTTTACTGAACAGTAGAATGAATGGTAGACTCAGCAATCAAAAACGAATACATTTGCTTCAAACCCATCCCCAATTAGAATGTTACTTGGTTTAATATCTCTATGGATTGTGCTGGGTTCTGCACTCTCACAGAAATGATACATGCCTGCACCATTAATTAATTCATGAGCCTGCTCCATTAGCACTACTAACTTTTGACTTATTTATTTTAAATTTTAAAAATTAAGTTCAACGACTAACGATATTGTATGACTTACCTTTGGCAGCTCCAGTGGCAATATTTGCCCGATGTCTCTTGTGCTTATGATATTTAAGGTATTACAGCTCCAATGGAAAATTAAGTTCAAGGTTGTTACTAGGGGTGTTATGGTTGCGGCAACCGTCAAATTTACAGCCAAACGTAACCGCAACCGTTGTTGACGGTTAGCAAATTTTATAACCATTACCTTAACCGTCTAACCGTTACCGCATCCATTACCGTAAATTTACAATGTTATCCATAAATGTTTCGAGTTTTATTTTTTTTCATAAGAATTAGTTTGTTTATCTATGAAACAAACCATCCATATGCATGTTTTTATAAATAAAACCACAAATAATTTATACATATGCTATTCCTCTAGCTTAAGGTATTAAAAAAACATTTTTTTTTAAATACTATAAAAAGATCATATGTGGTTGGTATGGTTTACCGCGGTTATCAAAATCTACAACCGTTACCGTTACCGTTACCGTAGTAGGCGGTAACCGTATAAACGGTTGATACAGTTTGACGGTTGAAAGGTTAACCGTAACAGCCCTAGTTGTTACAGCTCCAATGGCAATATTGTTAATAAAGTTTCTAAGTAAGAACGCACCCTAAATATAATTTCTTTTGCAAAACAATGCTATATTCAAGTACTCTAAGAAATAGTAAAATGCTATTTACCAAACTACAAATCCGAACGTTAGAGAAAGAAGTGAGCCCTCTGTGAATTTCGGCCTGAAATCCGCACCTAGGTCCTACTTGTTTTTCTCTACTTCTGTTATAATACCCAGTAGTTTGGGGGTAATGCAGAACAGCTGATTAAAATAACATGGAAAAAGCTTTATGAGTTCAAAACGAAAGAAGGGGAATTTTTTATATATCTCTTCTTCAATCATAGTCGTTATGTTATGTTACCCACATAAGAAACAAAAATGATTATGTTGGAGCCAAGGAGTAATGAAGTGGTTAATAGCACCGGAAGGCAACATGCCACAGATCATTGGCATAACCATGAGCATCTTATACTAATTAATTTTGCATATTAAGAAGGAAAAGATGATACTGATCGCTGCATATTGTAATGTTAAAAGCTACATTAAGGAATTATGTCATCATCATAGACAAAGGCCATCTTACATTAATGGAATATTTTCAATGATGGTAAATGAAAAAGCAAAGAAGCATGCTCCAGGACCTTTGAAATGAAATTTGAATCCCACAAATGCACCGTAGCCATGAGAAAATTTATACCATAATTATGGATTCATTGTCCATTGGTGTTAGACGAACTATTGCTACTATCATTACTGACATAGCTATTATATCGAACAAGTGCGAACCCGTGCTTCGCACACGGGCTCGACTAAAGCAGGTGTACATATTTAAATTTTTTAAATTATTGCCCCATACCGTTGCAAATATAGTTTTAGGCTCAAATTTGATTTGTTTGTTCAGCACAAACCCATACAACATTATTTATATGAAGAAGTCAGAAGAAAAAATAGATGAGAGCATTCCTTGCCATATATATATATATATATAAGAAGTATTGTCAAATTGAATTGGTCTCTTCCTCAAAAATTATATTATAATATGGGTTACATATTATCATTAATATTAAATATGTAAAATGAAAAATATTAAATCATGCAGATTTCGTGACAGAACAATTCACGCCGTTGTATGCTAACCAACATATCCAATAAACAATGTAATAATGAGTAATGAAATTTAAATATCTGAAACTTTAATATTATCATATACCAAAGGTTCCAAACAGCAGATTAGTATATCGAAACCCTCGACTACAACATAATATAGTTACGAAGTGTAGCTACATATGTTACTTTTATTAACGAATATCTGATAGTGCCAAACGATAGTTGAATTAATTGCAATGCAACTGCATAAAAAGCTCATAAAGTGACAGTAGATGTATCCCATGCATACTAATAATATTTTCCGAAATCACGAAAAGTAACCTGAAAGATTAACAAAATTGCATATTTTTCTAATAATTGTCATGGGTATATAGTTTAGCTAATGAAGGCAAGTTGAATAAAATTGTATCAATTAGTTTAACATGAAATAGTTTTAAAGGAGTGGCTGCAATAATTTAGTGTATGCCTCTATAGTCTTGATGGACCAGTTATATGAAGTAACAACAAACAAATTTTGTCATCTTCAAAAACCTCATGCTTGACGTTTTTGCATACATTAAAGGGAAAAGGAAATAAGGAACAATGAATCCTCAAAGAATCGCTTTAAAATACGTGGCATGTGAGCATTTTCGTAATAGTGATAAGCCTAACATTTAATTAAACAATGTAATGCAATCTAAAAAACATGTAATTTTTGTTGTTGGTCCAAATAGATACTGCACATAATCAGGAATAAACTAAGGTGCATTGTATTCGAACATAACATATAGTTTATGGATGAAACATATTATCGTTGTCGTGGGTCAAAAAATAAAAGACAAAAAAAATGTAATACTATTTTCCACCCAAGACATGACATACACAGAGGAACGATTTGTTTGATTTAAATAGGACAATGTTTTTGATTTAGAAACTAAATTTAATCGATACACATTTACACCCACTTTGAATAAAGCAGATTGTTTTGTTTTTGTTTTATTGTCTTTTGTTACAAAGATGAAATATGAGTCGATCTTAAACGGTTCAGAGGATGAATTTCAAAGACAGAAATAGGTTGAAATGTAGCCTTAATTATGAGTGACCGGAACCATTATAGTATGCAATTGCTTAAATCAAAAGTCACGGAATGTATTCAATAAATGAATTTGCATTAAAGCTTATTTAAATGTGCTTCATCTGATTAAAATGTGACTAATATTGAAAGTGTTCTTCGCTATTTTATTGGCTATAAACTCAAGCTTTGCAGTCAAGCTAAGAGTTAATTGAGGAACATGGTTTTCAAGTTAGGTCCCTGTATTGATAGAAATGGCTTAATTAAGGTGGCAGTATAGGAATTTAATGAAATTTCTATGCAGTTAATTCTAATCTAAAATGTATATCTGTTAAAAGAAATAAATGATAGATAATTTTGCTAGAAAATAACTAAAGATGTAAGAATAATTGATAAGCCATCATAAATGCCATTTAATTTATAGAAACAAAATTGAGTGGTCCCAAAAACATAATTGTATGGTCATGGCGTAATTGTATCAATTCCTAAGTATTAAATCAATACCATTATTATACGAAATTTGAAAATTTAGATTTTGGTGGAATTTACATTCCAAGTACTTCCACACAACTATAACTAAGGTTAAACATAGGAAATACATGGTTATAGGCAATATGTCTGATAAGTAAACATAAAAGAATTCGACTCCAGCTTCATTGTCATATAAATGCTAGATCAATGCAAATAACTTGTACTTTTGGCAAATTGGACTAATCAATCACCATGAATGCTATTTGCAAAATGAATGATTAATTATAGGTTTCCTTTATTTGGAAGGAAGTTAAAAATAATAAAAACACACTCTAGTTGGTCATCTGTAAACAGAATTAACAACCAAAATTGATTGTTTTATTGCCACAAAACGCACCCAAAAGTCTGAGCTCGTTATCAGCTATAAGATTTAAGATGTAAATGAGATTTTTTTTTTTTTTTTTTTTGGCAATGATTTAAAATTTTAGCTGGGCTATTTGTAGAAAAACCAATTTGTTCAGTGTACCAAATCATGAATATAAGTCAGTTAATAAAGCGGTAATACATGCGATGAGATCAGCTATAAAAACATAAAGCTTCAAAAATTCAAACCACGCATACATAGCAGAATTATTTTAGTCTTACATTGAAGTAAAAAAAACAAATGAAAAATTATGGCTTGAAAGGTTCTAATGAGTTATCGATGTCAGAAAAGTTAGGAAAGCAAAACATTAGTAATTACCAGATTTTAATCAAAATACTTGTTTGACAACTGAAACTTAAATGGAAATTGGTCTTTAAAAGCATTATAATATCTTGCATAGTCGTGTATAAATTGGTAGCCAAAAGATGTTAAATATTTAAAGATAATTTAACCCTTTCACCTTAAATCATGCCTGGAATATTAATATCAAAATGACAAAAAAAATCTAGGATATTTCTACATTATATGTATTGGTTTAAAATTATGGTTATAATATCTACTAATTCCTGTGAATAAAGAATAATAAAATTGTTCACGCCTGCAGCCCATGGTTGAATATGCAAATGGTACAATAAAATTTTGAGAATTGCTATATATATAATAGGGGACTGTATTACAAACCAAGGGAAACAAATCAAATAAGAGTATTTCTATCCACACCGATTATGTATGTCTGTAAACAGACATACAATTAAATTATGTATGTACTGTGTAACAATTTTATTTATGTAATGATAAAACATTAAATTAGGTGAGCTACAGATACACATATTTACCTTAACAATGAACGTCAAATTATGTATAGTATTTTCCAATCTAAAACAGACGCCTAAAATGAAACAACATACCTTATATGGCTTTGCATTCACGATGACAAAACACAGGATATTGCTAAAATATTTATTCTAAATTCCCCTGTATCTAACAGACCTTGCAACTGCAAAGTGACATTTTTATATTACTCAGTAGGCATAATTATTTTTACCATAGGAAAAAAAGTGTAACTGAATCTTAGTTATAAACTTGATACTTTTGCAGCTTCCATATTTAAGTAAATGAAGTTTGAAACGAAGACTTTAGAAACAAACTTCTTTAATCATAGTTTGGGAGAGGAAGTTATTCCAGGATAAAAAAAGAAACAATTCATGCGTTGTATTAGGCTATTGGCTGTGCGCATTTGGTTACAGTTGAGTGCCATGTTAGCAACCAACTTGACATCATTTACTATAACGGGATGGACAAAAAAGATCACTTTTCACTTGTTCCATTTCCAAATTTCACCAGAAAAGAATATAAAAAGGGAATATACGCAACGCATTAGTTGTTGTTTTGGTTTTTTATTGCTTTCCGAAGACATTGTACCATATCTCTAAACATATACACCTCCAATGATTCAACCATATTGTAGAAAATATTTACAAACCGATTGCTCGATATATTCCCTTCATATTGGACTAAAATATTACAGCTAAAATGGACACTCTTCAAAACTACATAGTAATATACAACACAAAAACAAAATAATGAACACCTAGGTTGAAAAAGGGAGAAAGGCACCCAAACACAATTAGCTTCGTAGACTGCTTGAATCCAAATAGTACCCTAGTTCATTTTTGCTCTCTTTACAAAGCTATGATGTGAGTTTCTAAGGTGAGAAGTGGCATCTTGATAAGCAAGGTAAATGAGAGCAATGACTACATCAACAATTCAAGGTCTCATGGTAGGTTGCTCCTGCACAGACATGGCTCCCACTGCAAATGCTTGGAATAAGCCAATCATAGGAAAGCTTCTATTCAGCTTTGGTTCGCAAATATGCATGGCCAGAAAATGGACTTTGAACAATAGAAAATTTATATACAAATAAAGAGGAAATACAATATGCATTGAAATATTCAGAGCAGAAAAGATGACAGCTAACCAATCAGTAATTATCAGTATGAGCTATTAGTTCAACCATTTGAATGAACATCATCTTTAATATAATATGCATTGATATATTTTGATCCTAATAACAAATGCTGACAAAAAGCATGCTCTACTTTATTGCATATTCGGATTAAGAGGAGTTAATGACTACTTATTGTGTGCATGCTTCCTATAAGATTTGCAAAAATTAATTGTAAAAACCTTCCTGTTAGACATAAAGATATTGATTTAACAGTAGCCAATATTGTGTTTAATAATTATTTCACCAATTTAAATCTAAGTTCAATTGAATTTTTTATGTAGAGAAATAATGAAGATATACATTTTTCATATGTTAATTCAAATTAAGTTCTTTAAGAAATCAATCCAAAGGAAATATTTTCAAGTTACCAAATCAATGTCATAGCTCATGTATAACAGTAACAATGTATTTCTTTGAGTAAAAATATAGCACATACTTCGGGTGTAAAATTAACAGAATTATTTTAAAAAAATCAAGTAAAACTGCGAATAGTAATTTAAAAATCCAAATTACATGTAGCACAATTAAATATTTTAATACATGTTACAGTGAGGTTGCCCATTAATGAATATTAATGGAGCAATATTCAGTTTTGATCATAATTCACCATATCAGCTAAAAAAATATGAGTAGAACAATTAAAAAATTAAACTCAAAATCTACGATATTTACATGGAATGTGATGGTTTGATGGATCTTTAATCAATAACAAACAATTCAACTGAATAAAATGAATATAAAGAATAAGGAATTGTACCTATTAGTCTTAATGAAATCCACACATATGTGAACTAACTCCTTGTAGAACATAAATTTGAAAGGCAGCCAAGAAGAAACTGCTTTAATCAAAGTGAGGAAAAGCATCATTCTGTTTAGTTCACATGACTTTAGATCTTGAGCATGCCGCGCTGCAAAACATAATAAGTAATATATTAGTAACAAAAGTGAACATGTTTTAGCTATATATTTTCTCCCGCTTACAGCTTTAGTGAATTGAGCAGTGTTTAATTTTTCACAACTTTTCAGTAGTATTTTATTAACATGTGAATGACAACCCAATATTGCTTATATGAACGGGTTGGATTCAACATGTATATAGATATAAACAAAACCACTTTTAAAAAATGAGTTAAAGAAAATATAGATCAAGCATAAAACTGTTATCTTAATAATCAATACAGAAAGAAGCTATACAAAGGAAAAATAGTATAAATTAAAATACAAACAAATAGAGTGAAATCAGTAAATGTAAGTAAAAGACACACTGGAAAAATGACCCAAACTCGATGGCTTATTTTTTTATACGTATCTAAACATGTAAAATAGATCCACTCCTTCAACTTGTTAATTTCTATCATTCTTTTAACTAAAAATATAGATAAAGAAACAAAGCTTGCTTGCTAATGTGTGTAGAAGAAAAAATATCGAAGAACCAACATAACTTGTGCTAGATTTAAAATTTCGATCGATACATAGAATGATTACGCTTCAGCCAATGGCATGTAATTTTTAACATATAATAATAAATGCGACTCAGAATAAGATTGAATTGCTCAGAGATACCAAAAGTAACAGCAAAATGGAAGCCAGATTAATATTTTAGGTTGTTATGAAGGTATTGTGTATTTGAAAGAACGTGTATTGGAAAGTGAACATCCCACAGTTTTGTTGTTGGTAGTCCAAGTTAAAAATGCATTGAAATCCCAATCTCGATACTTCAGCACAGATAAAACACAAAATGGACTTATTAATCAAACTAAGCTACATAACAAAGAAGAAAATTCCTTATTGGTTAAATGAAAATATGATGAAATTCCAGTTCTGAATCCACTATCATAAAATAAACACCAAAACCAACATATGATGCGAACCTAACTGCACAATAAGAAGAAAAGATAAAGCAAGCAAATGAAAAGAGATCTAATCAGACCTTGAATATGAATCCTATTTTCTCATCATATCAATGATGATCCATTACAAAGTGCATGATATCGCAATAAATAAAATCAGATATCATTTAGGTTACTGCTCAATGTGAGAGGATTTTCTTGCAATTTGTAAATAAATTAAAAGAATGTACTGAAGAAGTTACACACTTCTGTGTGTTTGATGGAGTGGTCTGCAATTCTTCAACCATTATAGAAGTATGCATCATCTGGTGGAGGATAGTTTTTTAGAATCATCAGTCTTCACATGTACTGACATGTAAACTCATTCAACGTTAATTTTTCTAGAATAACTTGTTTTGTTTTATTATTACAAATACAATGCTCCCAATCGTTTTTTCAAAATTGAGTATGTAGTTTTGACTGCATCAACTCGTTTATGCCTTTTAATTATATTATTTCCATGTTACTATCTTATTAATTATTTCTATGTTAATTGTGTATGCTTTTACTTGAAATCAATTGCTCTATGTATACCAATGTCTCGATGCAATTATTCAACTGGTTTGCTATACCTATATCAAGAATTCCTTGCTGTATACACAAAATGTTAAGTTTCTTTATATTAGATCATATTGGATTTATAACCATTTTCCAACTGAATGATACTAATGCATTCGTGGACTTGTAAATTTATTGCATTCATGTCTACTTATATGAGCATTAATCTCATTAGTGAAAGTAATGTTCCAATTGGGCTCAACTACACGGCTCCCATAATAAAATTCAGCCGTATTTTGTTATAATGGAAGCATTTAAAAATTGTTGGCTTCTCATACTGTACTAAGAACCTACATACATACCACGAATCAAACAACAATGAGTAGCTAAAAGTAGGCATAAACTCAAGTTATTCAATAGCCATGTTCATTAAGTACATCATCCATGTTGATACACCAGCTCAATTAATTTAATTATTATCACTATGAACATGTGATCTTAATTTTCACCTCGTAGATATTAAGCCAGTAAAAAAAAATTTCCCAATAGTTTGAAAGCTAAAAAATGATGTCTTTTAAAAAACTCAGTCCAAATAAATTAAGAAATCTTTGGAAACATACCATTTGCATACGTGCATTTGTCCGCAACTCTTTAACATTTGAAATAACATAGAAAATTTGGAAAGAACCAAGGTCGGCAATGCATAACGAAACAAATAATATAACCCAATAGAAAATAAGATTTTACCCCATTTCTTTCTCAGTTCGGTTTTTAGATCCAAACATAACACATCAATCATAGTCACATCACATATCTATGGAATAACTAAAGTCAAGCAGTTCACATGCATAGTCATTTCATGAAAAATGGTAGGCTCAATTCGGGATGTTTTCTCAAAAAACCAAGTTTTGTTTTACGCTGCTAAAGGGACAGATATCCAACAATTCAATGCTGCTATGATACCATTACACAGAACCGACAAATGGAGAAAAAAAATTGTTTCATTGGAGTACAAACATGGCTCAAGCAGGTTTTTTGTAACATACAAATAGTATTTTCAGAAACTGAGGGTTGTATTTCAAGTTTCATTCTAGATATCAAGAATACACGTGGAATTTTTAGAAATCCATGGTTCAGAAAGTAGAAAAAGAAGCAAGAAGTAAGGGAGAGACATACCTAAGATACGATAGATTGTTGGGTCAACAAAAGGCCTAGCATAGTCGGGTCGACGAACGAAATACCACCTAACAGTTTCAGGTAGGAAGGGTACCACAACCACTAAAAACTGCGATACGAAAAAAATGTGAAATCACCACTGCAGATGCGAGCGATGGTAGATGGGGAAATCCAATGGTGACAGTAAGCTGAGGATAGCTAGTCGAAATTGAAAACGATTAATTTTACCTAAAATGAAAATTAGGGGCATGCGGTAGGACGGAGAAGGAAAAAAAACTGTACATCGCAACTGTCATTCCTAGATACATGTGACATTATCATGCTCCATCTTAGTAAGAACTGAACGGTGAGAAGTGAAGGGAACTAAAAATGAAAGGTTAGCCTGAAAAGCAAGGAGAGAGCACGATTACTAACCCATCTTTTACAGTATAGTATAGATAGGATAAATTTGAAGCTAAGCAAATTTGAAATGTAAAAAAGACATTTAGAGCTCTAGCAATGACATAAAGAAATACACCTTTATTGCAAGTTGTGACATAAATAATGCTAAACAATCTTAAGATTATACGCATTAATAATATTCTAACAGCTGAACATATTAAGAGCAATGGATCTAATAAGGAAAAAAAGATGAAAAATACTTACTTGGTCGCAGAACTCAAAAGCAACTATCTTTCATGAAATTTGTTGATGCCTTATAAAATTAAAGTAAGCAAAGCTAAACCTGTAAATAGAAGGGTAGATGCTAAGTAATTATCGAAGTGTTTAAAATTGTAGAAGTAACTATTGTTTGAAATTTTCATCAGGTCGACAAAATTTAAATCATTGGAAAAGCGAAAGCAAGAAAGATGTAAAGAAGTGCATGAACATCGAACTTTTATATTTAGGTTCACGTCATACCTGCATACATAATAAACGAAATAACAATCTCTTAGCATTTAGGTTTGTTAGATTACTATGATTGTAATTTCAAGGGAAACCCATTAATGATTTAAATAGCAATCTCTTAGCATTTATGGAGGATTTATTTATTTATTTATTTGAAGGAGTGAGATTATTTTAAACATGCCCTGACACCATATGATATAAGAGGCATCTTGATCCAGACACATGAATAGTGATTGAGTTATCTAGAGTGTGGAAAAGAGTTAACCATATTCATGGAAGATCATAACTGTATATCATATTAAAGACCCAGTTATTATTATAGAACATATCAAAGACCTGCATTCTACCATAAAACTTGTCAAGGACCCATTATTTATCACAAAACATATTGATTCATGCAATTCCCTAATACAAAGAAAATCCTTTGGAAACACATGACAATGGGTCAATTAAGAGTAAGAATGCAAGTTTAATTCAAAATTAATGTAATGTGATATCCATTGATATCAATGCATAAACACAACTGAGTTGTTTTAGTGTATACACTATATGTCAAACAGTTCAGTTTTAATATCAATATAATCAAAACCAAATTTACACCATCAGTTGAAATTGTTCATGCTACTACAATACTTACTATGGCTTAAAAACATCAACCAAGCATGCAGTCCAATTTGAATTATCTTTCCGGGCTCCAATCAATCATTATTGACATTTTGCAGTTTCAAAGCATTTGCACTTAGATGTTGATGAAAAACTATATTTAAACGTTGAAAACTACCCCGTGATGCCAGAAGTTATTAATTGTTATAAATACAATTCAACGTTGAATTTTTATTGCAAAATAAAACACAATGAAACATATAACGATTCTAAGCGCATTACACCATTTATTCTTTATTTCATATGTAAAATATAATGTACAAAAATAATACATTACGTTGTCATATTCCTCCAATTCACGTGTTAAATAATTGTACGTGTTGTGGAATGTGGAAACAACCCTTTGAGCTAAGATTATATGGTGATAGTTGCCAAAGTATCAAATATTTACAAAAAGATTGGAAAAACAAAATCCAAGTAATTTGGAGAGGGGATAAACTGGTAGTGTTTTGATGGTAAATTGATAAAAAATAGAGATAAATCACTTCAAAGGATGCACCTTATTATTTATCTGTAAATGCAGCATCATTAAACAACACTCAGCTCATTTTGTTACATGTAATAAAAGCAGTAATATATTAACATACTAAAATCCTTCACACAAGGCTTTACTCTTATAAGTTAAACTTCTTATATTTTTTAGAAGATAAACTTCTTGTACTAAAACACTGCATCAAATTTGGATAAACAAAAAAAAAATGTTTGAATTCAATTCCATATCTTGTATCCAAAACTGCTAAAAATCCTTTGTGTTAGATTATGAATAAATATAAACTATGGTTCCCAAAAAAATAGAAATAAATGAGGCATATGTTGTCTTATGTTGTGCTTCTATATTCTTCCAATGATCCCGCCCTTTGCCAACTTGAAGTGTATTGCCATTCCAAGTGAAAATCTAACATGAATATTGGAAAAAAGGCAGGGGATAATATTTAATCGAGAGAAAGGAGTTGAAAGTATTTCATTCATCTTTTATGCACCCATTTGGAAGCTTAAACTTCTATTTCAATAACCACATACACTGAAATACATATTGGGTAGATATCAAAAATCCACTAACCACCAAAAGTAAAACCATGAAATTTTTGGAAAATGCAAGGATTTTACATATTACGGCATGATAGAAATTTACTGACTATATTTTATTTTTTTGGAAATGCGAAGTGCCTCCTGAGAATTTAAATGTCTTATAAGCAAAAGCAAATGTTTGTACTTATCATATTTTTTAAAGGGATATCAACTCGACGAATTTGATGTATGGACTGTAAATAACATAAGAGCCATAACATAAAGTGTAAACTCTTATTAATATAGTAATACATCTTATTAAATACAATCTGAGCATATGCTAGGTAAAACAAAAGAAACCACAAAGGCGTACTCAAATTCATTAAATAGGTAACTTCATTGAGCATAAGTATCATAACTTAATATATATGCATAGACAACTCACGCATAACATAGGCTCACACATGGATCCCACTAACAGATGCACCTACATGAAGTATAATTCTATAAAATAAAACATGCGGACTGCTTCTACAAATACTACTTGACAAACACAACTTAAATTAAGAGTCATATATATATATATATATATATATATATATATATATATATATATATATATATACGCATATAAACAACCTCCACCCACCCCCTTTTCAATTCATGATACTCAAAGTTTTCGGCCTATTCAGTAATCTTGGAATATAGTACAACCACCATGAACCCACAAAAACGAATATTAATTTGTGAGACCGGATATATGAAGAACAAAGGTGCAGTACAACAGAAGTTTTTAAATGTCTGGGTTAGCAGTATTTTTTTTTTACACCATTTTACACTGTTATGATATCTTGAAATATTAATTCACTGGCTCCAGAGTACGGTTAAGAAAATATTAGGCGACAACAATAGTAGCAAGGATGTTGATTGTTGTATCAAAGAATGAAGTAAGACAATAATAAATCCAAATAAGTTAAAAGATTTGCATTAAATTTGAAGTACATAAATAGTTACTGTGTTTTTTATGGAATAATACATGTGTGTTGGAATATATGCTTAAAATATGATTTATGTACCCATATACACATGGCTTATGTATGTAATACATGCACAAACATACGGATAGGCACAGACCATATAAGTTATTGAACATGATACAACAACAGAAACGAACATAATAAAAGCACTGCAATCATTAGTAGGTTAACTATATGTTAAACTAATAGCAATAGTTTAATCAACTGAAATAACTAAGCAACCTGGAGTGATTAATCTTCAACAACAATAAACTCAAATTTGCATCTGAATAGAAGTGGATCTGGGCAAGAAACAATAATATATGTACAAAACATAGAAAATTAAAAATCGTAATCAATAATTTTTTTGCTAATAATGAATACCTGAGATCGAACTTTGAATCGAACCCAAACCATTAATGTTTGAATTGAGCCGTGTGTGTAAGACCTAAAAATAACGTTTGAATCGACTACTCTATAATCGACAGTCTGACGGAAACGAAAATAGTATGTTATAATCCAAAATTGTAACAAATACTGCAATTAATTCAAAACCACGTTTGAAAGAAGTTAACTTGGGGCAATTAAAAAAAATGTCTGTATGAAATCTAAAAGTTTCGAAATCAACAGTGGAGAAATTGAAGTTAGCAATCAGTACCTTCGATTGATCAAACTTTGGAGCAAACTTAAAAATCAACATCTGAATTAAAGCCCGGTTAAAAACTTGCTAATAAATCGGGTGGGAGTGGGTGATGTAATTAGAGTACGGCGATTGAAGATTTCTCATCCTGAATGGTGGAAAAGGCACGAAGAGGATTGCTAATATTTTGGAAGCCGTTGTTTTGTGAGACCGTAGTTTTATGGAATGGACGGAGTAAGAGCAGGTTTGCGTAAATAAAAATGAATCGCGAAAAAACACGGTTCAGCTTTAGATAAACTCAAGAATGTCTGTGAGCGCTCGAAACCAAACCCAGTAATTATAATATAGCATAGATTAGCATGTAATGCCAAAAGTATGGAGACAAGCTAATGTCGAAGGTCTACACGATGCTGCTCTCATCAAAAAAGGTTATATGCAATACTGTAACTCATTAATGAACCTTATTAAAAGTTTTGCAAAAGAAGATATTTACCATTTCTTAGTGGAACCAAAGACCTTTATAAGGACAATCGGTCTCGTATGTCTGTGAGTCTGTCCAAGAAGAAGACTAAATGGTTTGCACTGTCTGCGTACCTTCAATTGAAGAACAACTAGATGCCAAAATGTTGCAATGTGAAGTCGTTTTCACCTTCCACAAATGTTCTTGCATAACATTCTCTTAGGTATACCGTATATGTGACATGTACGAACCGTTGGTTGGAAATCTCTTTGAAACATATTTGCATTCTGTTACACACATACATCAAGAAAAATAAAAAATAAAAAAATGTCATCATAAATACTTGGAGGAATTATCAAAACATACATCAAAATAAGTACCTAAGAACAATGATATTTTGTGTGAATATACATCAACAAAGCAATCCAAGTCTTGGTAGAACTAAAGCATGGAGTGCAAGTACGCTATTGTCTATTAGAAGCTGTCTAGTTAATCATATTATGCATGCAAGTAAATGAAAAGTAGAAAATAAATAAAAATGAGAAGCTACGCTAAACGATAAAGGTGAGCTTAGTAGCTTTTAACAACAGTTTGTTCAAACTATGTTATATATGGCCTTGGTAAAATAGTAGCTCTTCGGTGCAAGCAAGAAGTGAGTGGTTTTGCATGGGAAGGACGGGAGTGGATGTATTCTGGAGGAAAAATCGTGAAGGGGTAATGTTCGAACAGAACATATATGCAAATGAGGTGAGAGGGTCATGGAGTGACGTGTTTGGGGTAGTGGAGTGACATTAAAAAAAAGCAGCCGTTTTTAATTATGAAAGAAGGGTGTTGGAACGTGTGTATGGGAGCATTCTTCACTGCAGTGGATTTTGAATGGAATTATGGGCTGAGAAAAAACATTGTGGTGGTTTTCATGTTGAAAACTGTTGTACTGGGTAGATAGAGGGAGGATAGTATGGTGGGGTTTGTTCACTGGGGTCTGGAGGCATGCACGAGAGACCAAAGTGATTTGAGCATGTACATGTTTCATATGTACGGTAGAAAAGGAAATTTGCGAAGAAAATAAAAAGGGACTGGTGTTACAAAATAAAAGAAGAACACAAGAAAATAAGAAAAAACAAACATTTTTATTCATCCAGATATAATTACAACATACATAAGCTCTCTATTTATAGGCTTTACATGTCTCATCAATTACAATAGTGTCCCTTGCATTAAGCGTATTCACCCTTAAAAACATATATATTACAACACTCCCCCTTAAATATGCGTATGCAAAGATGATAAGATTGATTACCTCATTAAAAATCTTTTTATGAAAAACCCTGTGGGAAAAATCATAAACAAGGAAAAGAGTACAATTTTCATCTCTAGTTAACATATTGACAATGTTCCAATGAGGGTTGATACTTCTGGATCAAAATAATGCCTCATTAAAAACCTTCCTAACAAAAACTCAGTGGGAAAAATATTAGTGAAGGAAAAGAGTACATTACAGCATAATATATGCTCCCCCTGATTCGTAACGCATTATTCAAATAGTTTGGTGATGTAAACGACGTATACCAATTTTATAAATCATCGTCTGAAATGTTGACTTTGGAAGTGCTTTGGTGAATAAATCTGCTGGATTCTCTTGAGACTGAATTTGCTTCACTTCTATCTTATTGTCTTTCTGTAGTTCATGTGTGAAGAAGAATTTGGGAGAAATATGCTTTATCCTATCACCCTTGATGTATCCTGCTTGAATCTAAGCTACGCATGCGACGTTGTCTTCATAAATAATGGTTGGTCTTTCTGTGGTTGAGGGAAGTTGACATGTGTTTCGAATATGTTCGATTAATGATCTTAACCAAATACATTCTTGACTTGCTTCATGTAGTGCTAGTATTTCAGAATGATTGGATGATGTTGCTACCAATGTTTGCTTTGTAGATCGCCATGAAATAGCAGCATTGCTGTTAGTAAACACATATCCAGTTTGTGACCATGCTTTATGTGGATCAGAAAGGTAACCTGCATCAGCATAACCAACTAAAATCGGATTATTGCCTGTGTTAGAATAAAATAAGCCCAAATCTGTGGTTCCTCGCAGATATCTCATGATATGTTTTATGGCATTCCAGTGTCTTTTAGTTGGTGCAGAACTATATCTTGCTAGAAGATTGACTGAAAATGCAATATCTGGTCTCGTGTATTAGGCTAAATATAACAATGCACCAATTGCACTAAGATATGGTACTTCTGGACCAAGTATATTTTCATCATCTTCTTTTGGTCGGTAAGGGTTCTTTTTAATATCTATTGATCTGACAACCATAGGTGTACTAAGTGGATATGCTTTATCCATTTGAAAACGCTTCAGGATTTTCTCAATGTAATTTGATTGATGGATTAATATGCCATTTTTACTGTGCTCAATCTGTAGACCAAGACAGTATTTGGTTTTCCCAAGATCTTTCATTTCAAATTCCTATTTTAGGTAATCTATTGTTTCATTGATCTCTTCTGGAGTTCCAATCAAATTTATATCATCAACATATACCGCTAAGATAACAAATCCCTTTACCGATTTCTTTATAAAGACACATGGACAAACGAGGTTGTTTTTGTATCCAGTTTTTACTAAATATTCACTAAGACGGTTATACCACATTCTTCCAGATTGTTTCAAACCGTATAGTGATCTTCTCAATTTTAATGAATACATTGACTTTGATTTTGCTTCAGGCAATTTATATCCGTTTGGGATTTTCATGTAAATATCGGTATCTAATTCACCGTATAGATAAGCTGTCACAACATCAGTCAATCTTATGTCATGCTTCTCAGAAACTACAAGGCTTATTAAATATCGAAATGTTATGACATCCATAACAGGAGAGTATGTTTCTTTGAAGTCAAAACCTGGTCTCTGCCGGAAACCTTGTGCAACAAGCCTTGCTTTGTATCTCACAACTTCATTTTTATCATTTCGTTTTCTAACGAATACCCATTTGTAACCGACTATTTTAACACCTTCTGGTGTTTTCTCTATTGGTCCAAATACACCATGTTTTTGAAGTGAATCTAACTCAACCGGAATAGCATCTTTCCACTTTGGCCAATCTTGTCTTTTTCGACATTCATATATGCTAGTTGGTTCATTATCATTATTCTCATTATAGTCATGACTTTCAGTTATTTCAGTAGCTAATGCGAATGAGAATACATCATCAATTGTTATTTTACTTTGATCCCACATTTCTCCATAATTCGTATAGAATATTGAGATCTCATTATTATTAGGTACCATTTTATTTTCGGAAGCTTCTATTATTTCTTCTGGGATAATAGTTCCTTCACTGATTTTAGGAGAATTGAGATTTTCATTTGAGTTATCCTTTGGATCATTCATAACCTCTTCGGGAGGTTTGCTAATTGATGATTTTTCATTAGACTTTCTTTTTCAAGGCGCCAAGTCTTTTGAACCTATCGGTCTTCCACGTTTTTGTCTAGCTTTAGATTCATTTGCTGCTATTGCTCCTTCGGGGATTTCAATTCTAGCTTGCAGCATCATTAAATGCATCTGGCATTTGATTTGCAATATTTTGAATATGCAAAATTATTTGTACCTCGTATTGACATTGTTTGGTACGTGGATCCAAATGAAACATAGAGGGATTATTCCATGAAATTTCACGCCGTTCTACTGGAACGGTCTCCCTCTAACAGCGGGAAATTTGACTCATCAAATTTGCAATCTGCAAATCTTGCAGTAAATACATCACTCGTAAGAGGTTCAAGATAATGAATTATCGAAGGTGAATCAAATCCCACGTAAATTCCCAACCTTCTTTGAGGACCCATTTTAGTACGAAGTGGGGGACTAATAAGTACATGCACAACGCAACCAAATTTTCGTAGATGTGAAATATTTGGTTGGGATCCAGTTAAAAGTTGTGATGGTGAAAATTGATGATAAGCCGTTGGTCTAATTTTAATCAATTTGGATGCATGCAAAATTGCATGTCCCCAAGCTGTAACAGGCAGCTTTGATTGCATAAGCAGCGGTCTTGCAATAAGTTGCAGACGCTTAATTAATGATTCTTCCAGACCATTTTGAGTGTGAACAAGAGCTACTTGATGTTCAACTTCAATTCCCAGTGATAAACAATAATCATCAAATACTTGAGAAGTAAATTCTCCTGCATTATCTAATCGTATTGATTTAATTTGATGATCGGGGAAGTGTGCTCTTAATTTAATTATTTGAGCAAGTAATTTGGCAAATGCCATGTTTCTAGTAGAGAGCAAACATACATGTGACCAACGAGTTGATGCATCAATTAAGACCATAAAGTATCTAAATGGCCCGCAAGCGGGATGAATCAGACCACATATATCACCTTGAATTCTTTGCAAAAATGCTGGAGATTCAGAGGTGATCTTACTATATGAAGGTCGAGTAATTAATTTTCCTTGTGCACATGATGTACACATGTAATCATTTGGTAAATTCAACTGATTTGGTAAATCATGCCCATTTGAGTTCTTAGCAATTTTACGCATCATAATTGATCTAGGATGACCTAAACGATCATGCCAAAGAATCAATTTCTTTGTACCTGTGAGCTCCTGGCTCATGTTTATAAAATGAGATTCAACTATGCCAATTTTGGTAAAGTATAATCCAGTTGAAATTGTACCAAATTTTTCTAAAATAAGCTTCTGGCTTTTAATTTTAGAAATAATACAAAGATATTCTTTGTTGTTTTCATTTATAGTTTCAATATGATATCCATTCATTCTTATATCTTTGAAGCTAAGCAGATTTCTTTTAGAATTGCTTGAATATAGTGCATTTTGAATGAATATATGTGTACCATTTGGTAATAATATATGGGCTCTTCCGGACCCTTCAATTATATTGGCTGAACCAACAATAGTTGAAACTTTATATGAAATGTTTTCAGATAATTCAGAGAAAAACTTCGGGTTTTTCAATATTGTATGAGTAGTTCCACTATCAACCAGACAAATATCATCGTTTAAACATTGTCGATCCATACCTTAAGAATTAAAAACAATACAGCTAGTCAATAACTGAAAAAACTTATAAATATAAATAAATATCCACGAGAATAAACTAGTCATCATGTCCAACATTACGCATTATTTCTGCAGTTCCATAAGAAAATACTAAAAGAAAAAAAATAAACAAAAGTTCCAAACTAATACATGCTGAAAAGAAACAAACTGAAAGTCATATAATAAGCTTCAGGCTACTTATTGGTTGGTTCGGTCATCACTTCGAGTATTGCATTCAAATTTTCGTCGCTGAACAAATTCCCATCATAGTCTTCGAAGAAATCATCTAACTTCAGGTCAGTATTATCGGATAATCCCTCAGTGTTATTTGTCTCGATATTCTCCGATTTATGATACTCTTCGATTGTTTTCTTTGATGATCTACATGTCCGTGACCAGTGACCAGTACGCCCACATCTGTAGCAAATTTCCTCATAATGCTTCTTATTTTCAACAGCTGAATTACTGCTATTTCTTGGCTCATTTTTCATTTGCTTCTTAAAATCAGTAGTTTTGTTGACTCCAAAACCACTATAACCACCTCTGCTGGGGTTGTATCCACGTCCACGTCCACGACCACGACTACGCCCTCTTCCTCTTCCTCTGCCACGACCTCTACCGGAGTGGGCAAAGTTAGCATTAGCTTCAGGTAATGCAGCTGAACCAGTTGGTCTTGAGGAGTGGTTTTTAAGAAGTAGTTCATTGTTTTGTTCAGCAATCAATAGACATTCTATGAGTTCAGAATATTTTGTAAAGTGACGCTCTCGATATTGCTGCTGCAGGAGCACATTTGAAGCATAAAATGTTGAGAATGTCTTTTCCAACATTTGTGCATCATCTATCTTTTCTCCACATAGTTTTAGTTTAGAAGTAATTCTAAACATAACGGAAATATATTCCCTTACGCTTTTAAAATCTTGAAACCTCAAGTTTAACCATTCTTGCTTTGTATTTGGAAGTATGACCGTCTTCTGGTGGTCATAACGCTTCTTCAGGGAGTTCCATAAGTGGAGAGGGTCTTTTTCAGTTAAATATTCTGATTTTAAATCATCGTGGATGTGGCGTCTTAAAAATATCAGAGCCTTTGCTTTGTCCTGTAGGGACATATTATTGCCATTTTTAATGGCATTTTCTAAGCACTGAGATTGTAAATGGATCTCGGCGTCCAGGATCCATGACAAATAATTGTCTCCAGAAATGTCCAATGCTTTGAATTCAAGCTTAGCAATGTTCGACATTTTGTTGACTACACATAAACAAATTGCAGATACTCGATTAAACAAAATCCAGAATAAACCAAAAATAATTAAAATAAAACAATTCGCATCTTTAACACTTCCTTCGTGATGTACAAATATTATTAACCAACATAAAAGAGATAATTCTTCCATATACACAGATCAATATATTCACAAATGAACATACATGTTTTAAAGTGCAAAGTAATTGCATATAATATCATGGACGACATTAACTTGCAGCATCACATCGCATGGCTGTAGCCATGTTGAAAAGTTGGATACAATACAAGCTGTAAACGTAGTAGCAACATAATATATATTCAAATTAACATAATTGGATACATCATACCACATCAGATAACAACAGCATATAAAGTATTTCATAGATCAAATAGAAACATTGTATAAAACGGAAATAGTGTGCCACAGATCCGCACAGCAATGACATGCATTTGTAAATTGGCATTGCAAAAACATTTCAATGCCGTTGCCAGGAGATAAAAAAATGAAAGACTGGATGTATTATTCATGAAAGAAACAATAGTATATATGTACCTTGTTTTGGAAAGTAGAAAGATAAAAAGAGTTGTACTAAACACAAGTACTATAGAATCTTATATATATATAGTATAGGTGCTGCGCAGATCAGAGAATGAAGTAAAATATCTTACAATAGACTAGGTTGCCAAAAGAAAAGGTCATAAGCATAATAAGCAACGTACCAAAAATATCTTTTATATTTAAGATCTTGAAAATAGCACGCTTGGCTTAGTAATTCAAAAAATATATTCAACGCATCGTGCTGATAACATGTTACAAAATAAAAGAAGAACACAAGAAAATAAGAGAGAGCAAACATTTTTATTCATCCAGATATAATTACAACATACATAAGCTCTCTATTTATAGGCTTTACATGACTCATCAATTACAATAGTGTCCCTTGCATTAAGCGTATTCACCCTTAAAGACATATATATTACAACAACTGGTAATAGGAGCAAAAAGTGAATATGAGAGGATGGTACGTACTCTACAAAATGGTGCAGCTGTAGGAACGATTGGACTTGTCGAGGCATTATTTCTCCGGGTGAATTCTTCTGTGCCGAAATTGTATGTGCTCGGTGTCCCCAACCAATCACAGCCCCATGATTTCCTCTTTTTGCAGTTAAACACTTTAATTGTCCGGAGATTTAAATGGAAAAAAACCGAAATGAAGAGATTTGATTGGAGGGGACATGAGGGATAGGAGAAATAGGTACAGAAGAATTGGTCTCTTATTTCTCTAGCTGCAAGCATGTGCGTCCAATCATGAAGACCAAAGAAGCGGCAGTAACAGAGTAAATGAGATATACATTAGACCAAAATTGCCAAATTTAGGAACGGTCTCCTAGGAATGCGAGATTAGTGAACGGTTATGGCTGGTGTATTATTTTAAATGGGCAGAGAATTTAATGGTCTGACGAACGGTCCTTCACTTTGGAATCGCATGGAAGCTGGCGATGCTATGAAATCGATTTGGAGATATTCGAAGCAAGTTGAATTTATGGCAGAACAGAAAGCCTGATTTAATCAACCGACACAAATCGTTATTTAACGGTTAACGAGCAAAGGTGAGTAAATTCACTAACTAATAATGGTTGGATGCTATGTGATGGTCATTTAGGTATATTACAATTAAATATATCGTTGCATATGTGCACATCATTGGTTGGATACTGATTCCATCGATTATAATACTCCCTAGTATGGAATTAGTGTTAATTGTATTGATTAACATCTGTGGATGCAGGAAATCGGTTGGAGGAATCCCACCGGATTCACCAATATTTATATATACTGTTTGTTTTATATTATTTATGTATACACTGTTTGAACCCAAATGACATTGAAACCCTGTGTGGATATTGATGTTGAATGAAAATTCAACCTTATTTTGATTAAATCAATAAACAATATCGATTAAGAAAGTGGCAGCAACCGACAATAAATCCATCGTTTGGTTGAGAAATTGATTTGCCGGTAAGCGAATTAACGAAGTTGGTTATTAAAATTATATTTTTATAACGAATGCGAAGTTTAAATTAAAATAGAGGTTCTATTATAAATTAGTGTTTTATAATTCGTTTATTAAAGTAAATATAAATGATTGTTTGATATTTAAATAAGTTATAAAGATGTAACCATCCTGCGTGTAAATATTTGGAGACAAATGGTTAAGCAATCTAATGGTAAGAAGTAATTAAAATCGGTTAACGAATTAACTAATGGTTTGAAGTTGGTTAAATCAACTGTTTATTGGAAATTGATTTTTAGACTAACCGATCTTCAATTAATCTAATGAAAATAGTTTAGAAATAAATTAATCAAAATTAATTAGATTTAATTACCTTTTTAATTAATGAAGTTTAAATAATTATTGAACTAGCATAATTATTATTGTTTATTAATAATGAAGTAAACTGTTTTACTTCGGCAAATGATCAAGTTATTCGCTATTTAATTAAAGTAATTGTTTCTTAAATGGATTTCATTTAAGATGGTATTGAGTTTGTAATAATATGTTTACTTGAATTTGGTATAATAATTCGAATACAAAGCAAATTGTCAAAAGACGAAGAACGTTATTGATTTTTGACAAGAAAAGTTTTAAATGGAGTTGTATAAGGAAGACGAAGCAAAGAGTAAAAATGGATTTGTTTAAGCGAAGAGAAATGTTTAATAATGGATTTGTGTAAGGAAGATGAAGCGAAGAGTTAATGACTAATGTAAATAATTATAAACAACCGAGTTTTCAAAATAAGGATATGGCATCATAAAACCATATTTAAAATAAAGCAAGAAATACGGTTTAATTGATATTATTAGTAATAAGGAGTTTAGAGTTACAGACTTATATCTGTTCTAAGGAAAGAACATTGTCGATCAAGGTCCAAGAGATAAATAAAATACCCCAACTTGGACGACTTCACTACTATCGAGGAATGATGTCAGTTTGTAATGGAAAGAAATGTCAAAATTAGTTTATAAAGTAGAATGGGAATACAAAATTAGGAAAGAGATTTCAGTAAACAAGATAATGGTATTTATTACTGGAATAAAGAGTTATTTGATAAAGGTGTTCAGATTTCTATAATAGAGATGATATTCACATTTTAAAGTGAATAATGTTATAAAAGTGAATGATTGGCATATTAAAATGTTTGTAATGAAATTGGAAATATTTTTCCAATGTAGATATGGTATATTATCCAAGTGTAGAAAATAAAGAATGTAAAAAGAATGGAAATGTTTCGAACGTTAATAACGTATTTTTTCTGGAACATGGGAGAGTAAAAGTTTATAATAACTGGGAATAGGATAAAACAGGGTTTGAGAAATATCTGGTAAGATATGGGAATTTGAAATGAATGTTAAATAAAAGTGCCCATGGTTGTCTGATGTTTAGTTGTACACTTGAATGAATGTTTGTTTTTTACTTCGATAGTTAAATAACCAACAATCGAAGTGGTTTGACCATCGGTGTCAATACGGAGAGACCGGTTGGATTTATTATCCGAAAACCACTTTGTATAGGCATAAGCGTTGCGAATTAGATTATGCTGAAGACAATTGAAGACAGATTGAAATGCGAGGGTCGTTCTGTTCCAGAATGGTGTTTCTTGTTTGTCCAGTCCCAGGACAACTTGTATGGATGAGTGTCTGACAGAGTATACCTTACAAATCACTTATGATTGATCATTTAAAGGTATTACATCTGGTGGTGGAGGAATTTGTTCCTCTTAGATTTTTATACCCATGATATTTTTGGAAATCGATTAGTGAATTGACGGGTTTGACGATGTGGCATTCAAAGTGAATGATAGCCAGATATTCCGAAAAGATAAGACGTAGCCTCTAGCCTCACAATTGGGAAATGACAGAAATCGGGCGGGCAACATGGCTAGTTGGGTCATACCCAAGCAGTGTGTATTGTCATCGATCTAGAGAAAATTCATATTTGTTCTTCTTTTCGATTCTGTATCTTTGGATTATGGTTGGATGGCCAACAACCATGGCTGACAATATATTCGCTACACTCAAGCTAAATGTGTGGGCGGTCATGTGTGGCCGGGTTGCAAGACATTCTAGTTGAACCCCAATGTATACCCTCTAGAGTACACTAATCGGAAGGTGATCCCATGCCTTATCTGTTGGAATCCAATCTCCATTAAGCGCCTTGCGGTTTTTTGATTTTTATTATATATGTGGAGCATGATATGCAAGTGTTTTGCTATTTGGATATTTATTTTATTAGACATTATTATAATATCACTGGGTTTTGATATCAAAGTATTTTGGGTTATAGTAAGGTAAAAACCATCCATGTTTATGTGTGGGCTGGTCTTACTATTATCTTTTTGTTTCAAAAGGATTTTGAAAGTTAAACAGTATGGTTGGAATTTACTCACACCAGTCCCATGGCTGACCCAGAGTTTATTTGTTTGTGTTTTTCCTAAACTCTTGGGTGCCCAAATTTGTACGGGCAAACAAGTGTTTTAGGATTTTACAGATTCACTTGGAGGAGCTCAAAGCAGGAGGCTTCACTATTAGTTATTTAGAGATTTATTTCCACTATGATGTATAAGTGTTATACTCTAATATGGTATGTATTTACAATACAGTTTTGTGATTCAAAGTTATGTATATAATACATTTTATTTCATTCTGCTGTGAGATTCGTGTTTACTTTGATTCTATTAAGTTGTGTTCTTCTTCTTCTTCCTCTATTATATTAGTTCTATCTTATCTTTCTCACCCTCTAACTTCTTTCTATTAATGTCCCGGAATTTTCGATGCTTAAATAGTCAACATTGTGTTTTATGTTGATTTTCTGGGTCGAAAATCCCGCGGCTGTTACAGATTAGAGTTTACTCATGGATTTATTTGGTCCATGTCAAGTTCAATAGATAAACCATAATAGATATGTTAACATAATAGTTGACGATTTTTCTAGATTTACTTGGACTTTGTTTCTTAAAAATAAAAGTGATGCTTTTGATCAATTTAAAACTTTTTCTAAATGAATTAAAATTTTTAGCACTAAAAATTAAAATAATACGTAGTTATTATGGCGGAGAATTTGAAAATGAAGGTTTTGAAAAACATTGTAATAAAATGGGAATAACCCATAATTTTTCAATTCCAAAAACCCTCAACAAAACGGAGTAGTTGAACGTAAAAATAGGACGATACAAGAATATGCGAGAACTATGTTATCCGATAGTAATTTACCAAGCAACATTTAGGCTGAGGCAGTTGCAACAGCTTGATATATAATTAATAAAATTTCAATTAGACATTTAACTCAAAAAACCACATATGAACTTCTATATAACAAGAAACCATAAGTATCATATTTTAAAATATTTGGAAGTAAATGTCTTATACTAAATACAAAAGATAATTTAGACAAGTTTGATTCGAAATCCGATAAAGGAATATTTATTGGATATTCAGATAGAAGTAAGGCGTATAGAGTTTTCAATACTCGAACCAATACCGTAGAAGAAACCCTAAATGTATCTTTTGATGAAAACTATAAAAGTATAATTCAAAATAGTGAAGTTGATTGTGAAAATGAGAATAATGAAATGAATCATGAAGATAATCAACCAAATAAAAGAATTAGATTACTTAGAGATCATCCTATAGAAAATATTTTAGGAGATATCGAATCCGTTGTTAGAACCTGTAATCAATTAAATAATATGAGTAATACAACTTTTATTTCAACTATTGAACCTAAAAGTTTAAAGGAGCATCTTCCGATGATTCATGGATACTCGCTATGCAGGAAGAGCTGAATCAATTTACTAGAAATGATGTATGGAAACTTGTTCCTAGATCTGAGGATAATACTATAGTAGGAACCAAATTGGTCTATCAAAATAAAATGAATGAACACGATGAGGTAGTAAGAAATAAGGCACGAATAGTAGCATAAGGTTTTGCTCAAGAAAAAGAAATAGATTAGGATGAAACTTTTGCACCTGTAGCAAGAATAGAAGCTATTAGGATATTACTAGCTTTTGCAAGCCATAATAATTTTAAATTATATCAAATGGATGTCAAAAGTGCTTTTCTAAATGGTTATGTTAAAGAAGATTTTTATGTAGAGAAACCAGCTCTATTTGAAGATGAAAAATTACCAAATCATGTACATGAGTTAAAGAAAGCATTATACCGATTAAAACAGGCTCCTATGGCTTGGTATGTTAGATTAAGAAATTATCTGTTACAATCAAATTTTAGAATAGGAAAATCAGATAATACTTTGTTTATTAAGAAAATAATAAAAATGTTCAAGTAGTACAAATATATGTTGATATACAATTTTTGGGTCGACAAACAATAAGATGAATAAAGAATTTTCGGATATTATGACTGAAGAATTTGAAATGAGTCATATGGGAGAACTATCATTATTCCTAGGATTACAAATTCATCAATAAAAAAAGGAATATTTATTAATCAAGAAAAATACGCAAGATATCTAATTAATAAATATAATTTAACGACAATAAATGGGAGACCAACACCTATGGCAACTAATATAACTTTAAGTAAAGATGATACATCAAAAGACGTTGACCAAAAACTGTATAGAGGAATGATAGGATCATTGTTGTATATAACCGCTAGTAGAACAAATATAATGCATAGTGTATTTTTTTGTGCATGATATCAATCACAACCCAAGGAATCACATTTAAATGTCGTGAACCGTATTCTAAGGTATGGAAAGCATACATCAGATTTTGGATTGTCTTACCCTAAGGATGATTCATTCGAATTAGTTTCGTACTGTGACACTGACAATTCAAGATGTAAATCAGATCGTAAAAGTACTAGTGGGACATGTCACTTCTTAGGACATTCACTAGTATCGTGGTCCAGTAAAAAGAAAATATTGTATCTTTGTCAACAATTAAAGCAGAATATTTCTCTGCTGCTTTGGCTTGTTCACAAGTAATAAATATGCAACAAACATTAAAGGATTTTGGTTTAAATATAAATAAATCACCTATATACTGCAATAATACAAGTGCTATAAATATTTCTAAAATTCCAACTCATCATTCGAGAACTATACATATCGATGTAAGACATTATTTTCTAAGAGAAAACGTTAGTAAAGAAACGATTTCACTCGAATTTGTAGAAACTGATAAACAAATAGTAGATATATTAACAAAACCATTAAATGAAGCAACGTTCACTAAATTTAGGAGAGAATTGGGCATATGTTCATTAAGTGAGTTAGAATAATTAAATATATTGTAATATATTATATTAACATAAGAAATTAGAAAATTAAAATTTAAAACTAAAGTACGCCGACATAAAGTTTTTTTATATGTCGATATATAACTGCCAGAATTTCAAATTTAATTCCCATCAAAAGTTAGTTTTTTTATTATTTAAAACTTCTACTTTGACTTTTCTTCTTCATTTTCATTACTCTACTTTGTAAAATTTCTAAATTAAAATATTCAATGGCTTCCACTAATCTAAACACCCAAATCAAATCTGATTCACACGTTGGACAATCTGAGAGTCCTTTTCAATGATCTATGCTATCTCGGGTTTTCAAAATCGAAGAAAAGATGGAATATGTTCTGCAAATGATGGCTGAAATACAAGTACTCTAGATTAGGACGAATCAAGAGCAAAACAGGAAAGGGAAAGCAGTAAGGAGTCTACTTAAATACATAATGGATAATCAGGCTAATCCGATTATCATTGATGATTATGATCACGCCATGGAAGAGGAGGAAGAACCAGAGGAAGAACCAGAAGAGGAAGAAGAAATGATAGAGGAGAAAGGACAACAAGGGACTCAACCAAGGATTACAGAATAAGACAATAAGGTTGTATGTGTAGGAGAGGTCTCATTCGACCAAAATGGTAATGTGATTGAAAATAATGGAGAATTTTGTCTCCATTATCCAAATTATCCAATTCACAAATCTCCCATAATCAAAAATAATTAGTGGTTAAGGTTTTCTTTGATTTTCGTTTTGTTGTGCTCTTACGATGTATCGTACTTGTATAAATTCTTGTATTTGTACAAACCCAAGTTTAATGAAATTATCATTTGCGTTTATAATTAGTTATAAGTCTATAAACATAAAATAATATGGATATAAGAATATGTTACTTAGGGGGTGTATTTTTACTTTGAATTAGTTATAAATTAAAGGGAATATCATAATTAGGTTAGTGACTTAAGTTCTATTTAGATAGTTATATAATTTAGGGTGAGTAAATTCAGAATTTCTTTTTGATAATGCCAAAGGGAGAGAAATTATAAAATATAGACATAGTAGAATTCATATAGACAAGGGGAGTATTTAAGAGGATCACCATCATCAATAGGTATATACAGGTACGATATTTTATAAACTAAGGTTGTAATCATAAAAAAGGGGTAGATTGTTGGAAAATGGGGATTTGATGACAACAACCTTATTTCAACATTAATTGATTATAAAATATATAATAACGCTTTGGTATAGAATATATATACAAAGACATATGCAGGATTTATATATAGGAAATATTACCGAAGATTGTACAGTTTAAAGATATTAGAGAATTAGAGTTTAGAAAAATTTCAAGACTCATAAATATTCAAGAGTTCAAGACCAATATAGTAATAGAGTCTAGTTTATGTAACACTCTAAATAGCACTCCAAGTTCATTTCAAATTCTGTTTTTAAATTCTATCTTCAATCCTCTCTATTTTATTTTCTATCCTTTCTATTTTCCTTTCTTATTTTAATTTTTGTTTTCAATCTCAAAGTTTTATAAGTTTCATATATTTATATTTTTACACTTTATATTTATATAGTTTTGATTCTATAATTTTATAAATATGTTCATAAGTTTTATATTTATGTTTTAGTATGATTTCCTACTTTATAATATTTATTTCTAACATTATATTTTAATTCCAGAATTTCCAGAACTATATTTACATCAAAACACTTTAAAAACATTCAAAAATAAAATTTCTACTATGGATATGTCAACATAAAGAAAACTATATGTCGAGATATAACTGTCATTTTTCTAATTTTGAAAAGAAGTGTCCTTTCACTAATTGTGACGGTTTTGAAGCGTGGGATCCTTTCTACACTATAAAATGGGCTTGAACTAGAATTTTTAATCATCTCTTCTTCTCTAACTTCACTTTCTTCTATTACACCATTATTCTTAATCATTTTTACGATTTCTACACTTATACTCTGCCGAATTCAATTTTGTTTTGATCAAACTTCTTCTTTCTACACTCTCTACTCTCTGAATCAAGTGCTATTGAAGAGTTATAGGATTGTTTGTAATTGTTTGGGTTGTATTGGTGATAATCGGTGGTATCCGTTTTAGCCTTGAAATCAAGGATGGGTAATTGGTGATATCCCTTGTAGCCGTGAAATCAAGGAAGGTATACTTGATCAAGTGTTTGGGTGGAAACGGTGGTATCCGTTGTACCTGTGAAATCAAGGAGGGTTGTAATTGTATTTTGGTTTAGTAATAAAACTCTATGCAATCCAGGGTTGTGTGGGACTGGACGTAGGAGCAATTCCGAACAAGTATAAAATCCGGTGTGTTCTTTCCTTTTATGCATTTTTATTTCTGTTTATTTTGCATCTGTGTTTAATTTTGTGTCTGTGATAGTTTCTGTGGTGTTTGATTCATGTAGTAGTTCATATAAGTTTAGATTTTGTTTAAATTTTCAAAAACACTATTCACCCCCTCCCTCTAGCGTTTGTTTTACCTTAACGATCCATTCCGCTATCTCTAACATGAACCGAAGGACAGTTATGATTATCCCATTCCCCGGTGGGCGGACTATCATAACCTTGAGTCAACTTCGACCCATATGTGCGGATTTCTCTTAAGAAATTATCCTTTTTTGGCTAAGAAAATCAAGGCGGATCCGAGGATATTGAGTATAAACTTTCTCATGGTCCCTTAGGAAGCAATAACGTGCCAATGTGGAAGACTTAACAAGAAACGACTTCTGTCGGTATTCTCTTTTCAATTAAACTTAATCTCCTAAGAAATCCCTAGAAAACAAAATTGAAGTAGAAGACAGACTCTGAAGAAAGTTATAAAGAAATTATAAGAGAAACAATTCATTGCATCGTAAACTGAAAAAATACATTTATTACAGACAATCCTCATGTTCGTACAAGTCGGATCTCTTAAAGTTTCAGATACAAATCAATGCTTATTAAACTTAAGTTTTTCTAAAGGTAGATCTGTAGGTATAGAGGTAACTCGTGGGAAGTTCTAGCATTCCCCTAGGTGGAGGCCTACACACGTTCATCTAAGCACCTTCTACAAAGATACTTAAGCAAGCCCCCGCAATGATCAACTAAAAAGGAGAAATCCACTGTTTCATATCTACTTTAAATCTAGTACAAAAAAATTACTAATATGTCCCTGTCTTTGATCAACATCTAGAACAAAGTCTTGAACTTGGCATTCTCTTTCAAAAGCCTCTTGCACTGCAATCGAGCAGTTCTCAACCTGGGGGCGATTTCTCTCTCCATGAAAAACAAAAGTTTTGCAGCAATTTTATCAAGGAGGTTATATCTGTTGGATAGGGTGTTATATTCATTGCTTTGTTTATTCAGCTCTCTAGTAAGATGAATCACTTCCAACTGAGCCTGTTTAATAATGGGATGCCTAAAACCTAAACTTCTCCTTTTCGTTTATGCGAAAAGGAATGAAGACCAACTTATGAAAGTAAAAACAAAAAACGTATCATAGAAGTTATTATACCTCAGAAATAGGAGCAAACACTTGAAAAGTCTCAACAGAAGGAGCACTCTGGAGTTTGGATCTTTCCTCACCCTTTGCGCTCTTGAAGGATTGAGAGGATCGACCAGAACAAGATCACCTCCGGAGAGGTCAGAATCTTTGTCGCATGCTTCGTCTTGACCATCAAAGGCTAGTGAGGTGCAACCAACACTAGCAGAAACACCAACACCATCAAAGGCTAGTGGGATTATTGTCGGTAGCACAAGCACCCTTCGACACCCTAATGAAATCTCTTTCATTGTCAGCATGTGGTTCCTCAAAAGGGAAATCCTTGATAAACAAAAGTTCAACCATGTCAATCTCCTTCCTCTCGGGAACTTCCTTTCTCTTTCTCATACAAGTTATCTTAGACATAAATATTTCCACCAAAGATGGACCGAGAGAAGAAAAATTCAAATCCGAGCATCTGTTCATATTTTAAGCATAAAGAAGAAGGAAAGCATCCTCAAAAGAGCGGACCCTGATTTCATCCAAGGTGGTTTGAAGAAAACAAGAGACCCTCTGTTTAGCATCGTTTACCGCTTCAACCGCCTTGACCAATAAGGCCTCCTTCCTACTAAGCTTGATCATGAGAGAATCATTTTCTTTTCCTAAAATAAAATTTTGATTTTGTAAAGAAGAACATTGAGAATAAAGCACGACAATCTCTTCTTTGGACTTCTCTCATGTCCCCTTTAAATCCGAAACTAATTCAACTAAGACCAGATAGGAATCTTTCTCTGTGACAATTGATTCCCTTCTATAAGGGAAAACACGAGTTTATTTCGCTCCATAACTGCACTTTCTTTAACATAGATAAGACCGTCTTTTTGCTTCTTCAAAGACATATTATTTTCTTTAAGTCTCAACAACTAAGAAGAGGGTTTGGAAGCATCATCTTGCGTTACAAACCACCGCTTGATAACCAACCAGAAACACAATGATCACGTTCAAGACAGTCGAAAGAGGTTCAGGAAAACGAGAGGGATAAAAACTTGTACCAAAAGCAACTGTACAACCAGAGCTTGACAACAACATGGGGATTCGAATGAAAAATCAAAATTTGAAAAAGCAAAAGAAGAAATAACATCTGACTAATTCATTGAAGCTATCACTAGTAGTACTGTTGGTGATGTCATAAGGGACGAAGTCCTCACAAGAGGAGGAAAATCCCATCATATGGTGTAATTCATTGGAAACTTCAGAAGACCCGACAAGAGGAACATTTGGCCAAGGGTTCTCCTTCGGGGAGACATTTACATGGGCGTTAGTAACTACATAAGGACAGGGGATTGAACCCACCAGGTCCTTAGAAATTTTTGGCAGAGGTTCTTCTAAGCTCGTGTCCATAAGCTTCCTTTTTACGTTTTTCCTAGTTCCAAATAAAGCATCCTTAAGGGAGGAAATGCCAACTCTAGGATTTAAGGTAGTGGAATTGGTTTAATTAGACTCAGTATGGATGGTTCCAAACATATGAAGAAAGAAAGCTAAATAAAAATTTGGTTCCTACTTCATTTTTAAGTTATCACAAAAAGAGCATACCTGGGTTTTCAAGAAATAAAGGAGAAGTGAGGGAAAAAGAGCATTTCTTCCTAATGACAAGGAAAGTGTTCCTTCACTAAGTAAGACTAGAGTTGATTGCTCAATAATGGACTGATTGGTTGGCAAAAGGGAATGCCTTCGAATTGTAGCAGAGGAAAGTAGCAAGGACTTGTTGCCAAATTTTTCAGAAGCAACACCAAGAAGATCTATTATCTCCTTATCCGAGAAGCCCGGCAATTTAGGCGCAGCATCTGCGATAAAAACAAATACGAAGAGAAAGATAACCCTCTATAGTGAGAACGGAAAAGAAATGAATTCAGGTTTTAATACTTGAGGTGTGGAAGCTGCCGGAGATGCCAAGAGGACATCGAACAAAAAAAATTGAGTTTTCCAGTCTTTGAATCTTATCGTTCCCTCAAATAGCAATTTCTTCGTGGGGTTTGCATGGAAAATTTGAGGGTTCACTTCGCTAAGTTTGGAAGGACGAACTAGGTAATCAAGCGTAGAAGGGCTTAATGAACAATTACCCGATTCAAAGGATAAGAGTTCCTAGCTTAAAAAATAGGTGTAAGTGTTAGGATAAAGTTGGATGGGAGCAATTCCCAGATACTGCAAGAATCGGCAAAGGAAGTCAGGAAAAGTGATAAAACCCCCATGCCAGATATGAATAGTAGAGTAAGCAAAGAAGCCTTCTGTAGGAGAAGAGATGGTGTCCATTTCACAACGAGGAATGGCTTCAATGCCAAATATGTTAAAATCTTGAAGAATAGCATCAACTTTGTCTTGCAATGAAATTAGAGAATATTTTTCGACAGTACTAACCCTCTTCAAAGTAGAAATGTCATTTGGCATAGAAAAACTCATATCAGGTTTGAGTGCAATATGTTTCTTTTCCATGCTACTAGGTACAATCTGTATAATTTATAAAGCATGGTAAAAATGATGGTTGGAAGGATAAAATCTTTACTCTCCTGAAAATGTCTCGACAATAATAAGAGGCTATCCCTCGGTCATCACCAGGAGAATAAAAGCGAATAAAATGCTAATTTATGCTATTAAGTAAATTTGGAACTGGTTGCCGAGAATTGGTAGTTGGAAAACTAAAATCAGTTAAGGCAAGCAAATCTAATAGTTACTTTGGCTCATGATAAACTAACAAATACTTTAATTGTAAAATCGAGTATAGATGACTTACAAAGGACACTTATTTGAAGATCACTAATGCTTTTCCGAGACAAATTTCAAATTCAAGAAATGATGAAAAAGACGAAGAAGCTAATGGGATGGATAAAGAAGGTATATATAGGAGGAAAGAAGTGGTTAATTCAACCAAAGGTTGACTTGAAAAGTAGAAATTACCCCTTTACAAGGGGACAAATGTTACTACTAAAATTAACACGGAGATAGACTGACAGTGAAGGGGAATCGAACCGTAAGAAGCATATGAGATAATCCGGAAGCAAAGACCTGGCATGGGGCAAGTCAGCTTCTTCGTCAAAGATTAAGGCTTGACTCTGATGAGACGAAAGAAAACCAGAAAAGTAATTTTGGCACGAAGGGTAGTCAACATATGCACAAATACGAAAGGGAACCACCCAAAACTGGAAGTAGATGAAGACAAAAGTCTATAACCCGAAACAAAGGAAGGTGAAAGGTCTATCGACATTAACTTTCTTAAAGCCGATATCGAAGGAGATGAAAAATACAAAGGGGATCCTTTCGGAAGACAGTTGCCAAAACCCAAGCTCATGATCACCGAGAGGAAATTCAGGCAACCAATAAATAGTATACTGGAAGCATACTACCGGAAGGCCGAGACCCATTTCAGGAATCTACCAGAAGCAAATCCAAGCTTCTATGAAGAAGGGATATCCACACTAATTTGCTTGGTATGGATACCTAAACACGTAACACCTCTTGAAGCATAAATACCCGAAACATGAAGGCAAATATCATAAAGATATAAAGGCAAGAACAAAAGCTTATAACCGAAAGCCGAAAGCCTATCCCAAAGCTATCTATACCAACAGGATTGGTATAGGTACGTACTACAGGGAGAAAAAAATATAAAAGAGAAACTCCTAAGACCGAGACCATTCTCCCGAGAGCCAAGACCGGCACCCTAGAAGCATTAAGCAAGGCCAAAAGAGCAGCCAAGAGCCAAAGTAATCGGAACCAGAAGGAAAAGCGGCCGATAGTGGCTTCTGCTGGACCAATGACAAAAGAGGTCCCGATTTTTCTATAAATAGGACTCTAAGGGTCTCATTTTCGGGGCCGAATTTTCATTTCTCAGTCTTGTACTCTTTTGTTCTAGAGTAAACCCTAATTTCTAAATCAATTTGGGGATTTCCTTTGCAGACCCTTATGTAATTCAAATCAATGAGCAATAAAAAGTGGATTAACACTTAGCATATTTCCTATGTATCTCCTTAGTTGTTTCCTATATGAAGTACCTTATGTTTTCTACATGATAAAGGTTTCTTGCACTAGTTTAAACCCTTCCTCAAGGTCCTTCCAAAACCCCTTCCTATAAGCCATTTAGCTTTCTATCTTGTGTTAATCTTAGGGAACCCTTATCCCAAGGTAACTGTTGGTTCTTAAGTCGCGTTAGCATGATGCTCACCCCTTAGAGGGAAGAGTAACTAATCCTTCGGGCTTTAGACCTTGATATCTAGGAAAAGGTGAACTAGCTCAATCATGTAGGAACCGAATAATCCCATTTACCCCCTTAGGCCCACTTCCGTAGAGCTACCTCCGGCGTTGACGAAAAATATCGTTAACAATTATTCTCGGGTCAACTTGAGTATTTCAACGTTGGATATTTTCCGGTTGGAGCTTGAGTTTCACTAAAGATTTACTTATTTATGTATCATTTCATATTTTAGTATTTCCATTTCTATCTTATGTTATTTTAGTAAGATTCTGTGTTTGGACTACCATGGTATATGTATTTGCTTATGTACTCTAATATCATGTATAAGCTAAAAAAAATTGTATTATTATATAATATTTATTTACATTATGAGATATTCTGCTTTTATGTGTCTGTAATTCTGTGATGATTTCTATATTAAAACCATAGCTATAACAATTTATTACTTTTAATGATCTGAGTTGGTTAATTTTGGATCGGAAACGGTAGAAAAAGAGGATGCTTATTACTATAAGCTAACATGGAAATTTTGAAATTTATTTTATTTTGAATGTACAAATTTGATTTAAATTAAAATATTTATAAAATTTAATATATAAAATAGTTCAACTAATAGTTATACAATGGTTACGAAAATAATATTGTAGAAAACTTTGTTTTATTAAAATAGTTTGATATAAATTGTTGTAATTTACATAATTTGAATATACTAATTCAACTTGAATTGATTACCTATATTTCATAATTTAACTTACCGGTTATTTAAAATTTCAAATTCCTATACAAATGAACTTACATTTTACGAGTAAAATTTCACAATTTAGTTTACCAATCGAATTATATTTTAAAACATTACTTAAATTTGGTTTATGACTCGAATTCTAAGTTCATTCATTTAATTATATTTCAAAATTGTTCCAACGTTTAATTGTTAGGTTATTTTTTGTTAATTCACATTCTTTAATTTTAATACTTTCTAGTTTTCCATCAATTGACATCTTATATCAATTTAACTTTAATAAAAATCCAAAATTTCCATTTGATTAAATTTCTCAAGTCAATTATAACATTAAATTCTTTCTTAAGTTTAATTTCATTAAAGTTATTAAATCCAATATAAATTTCATAATAAATCAAGTTATTTTTTTAAAACAAACCTTCGAGTTAGAAATCCTTTATATTAATTTAAAACCATGTTAAAAAAAATTATAAATTTTTTTTACGTTATATTGTACTAAATTAATTCACATTATAAAATATAGTTAAATTTAATCTTAACTCTATATATAACCTTTTATGAACTATTTGTAACATCAATTTCATTAAATATATTTCAACTTAATCTTTACAAATTCAAGTTAAAATTATTTCAAATGTTAATTTAAAGTCAATATTTAAATTACATTTCCAAAAGAAATTTATTAAAATCGATACATACTTATAAAATTTTAGAAAATGATTTTTATTGACCGCGACATCCATATATAATTTTCTACCCTATGGTAAAGTGAATTGGCTATGTATCATTTCGAACAGTTTAACTAATTTTCAAGTAAATATCATTTTAACTTGAATCCCAACTCAATTTCAATTTAAAATTTCGTAAATCTATACTGTCGTTCGAGTATGTATTATTTTAGCCAATAGTGATTCTTCCTAAGTCTACAGGGAACTGCAATGTGAGAGAATTATAAAAACATAGCATAATACACATCACATCTACATTGTATCATACATGTTGATAGTGTGAGTGTCACTTATGGATAAGTCCACACAAACAAATCATGAAATTCTGGAGCAATCCTAATATTTCATATAATATTTCTATTGTTTAATTCACTATACAATATGCCAGTCCTGAGTGAGGTAACTCAACTTTGATAGCTAGATGAAGTTAAGAACAACAAAGATTGACACGATTGGAAGCGAGATTCGATGTTGAGCACGTCAAACACATATCAAATTGATTTTATGCACACATACACATACATCTGTTTGTATATATGTACATATATACAAATGAAAATTCACAAGAACCCAACCAAGAAATTATCATAATCCCAAACACAGCTACAAACCAAATGAAATCAGCTACTTACAAATCAAACAACAATGATCAATAAATAGTATTTTAACCATATCTTATACTTAACCAAATATGTTTAACAATTATACTGACTTCCTCTATTCCATTTAAAGTTGAGTTATTTAATCAACTAATTAAAGTAAACTAAGAAAACTATTCTTAACCACTTCATAAGACAAAGCTAATGGCCATGCAAGAAACACATGCCTGACGCTCCTGTAAACTAACTCCATCTCTCCATTCTGCAACTGCACACAATACCTAGGACCTAATTGCAAAATAATGGCAGTGAACAATCACTTTTATTTCTCTATTTTCTTGGTCGTTTGATGGTTCTTCAGGTGCGGTTTCAGGCTCGAGAAGCTACTGGCACTGCAATTGAAGGGAAGAAGTCTTGCGCAGGGGTGATTGGCGTGCGCGGGTTGAAGTGATTGGATCTCGATGGCGACTTGGAGGAGGGAGTTCCGGGGTAGGCTTCATGTCGATCATGGCTGTGGTCTCAGGCCGTAGGTATGGTGATACAGGAGGATATGGATTTGGGAATGAGGCACTCATTTGATCGCGTGGAGAAAGTGGTGGACGGGTTTTGGGTCTTGTTTGATTTTGGGTGAGGGAGAGTGATTTGTTATTGTGCGAGGAGGCACAAAGGTTTTTTTTCCTTTTTCTTCATTGCTGAAAAAGCTGGGGAAAGGAAGAGTAAAGGGGGACGGGATGCACATGTGAAAAAATGTTTGTGACCTTTTTGAATCATGTTATGTTTTTTCTAAAACATGTGTGTGTTTTTTATCTTCTTCTTCTTCTTTATTATTTGAGAAGATCATGAAATTTTATTTTGGTAAATACACAAATCCATTCAAGAATATGGGCTGAGATATATCTAATGAACATTGTTTGATTTGCAAGTTTTTGACTGGTGTTAACCGGCTTTTTGGTCCTGTTCCCAAAAGTACATAGTATATGCTCAACTCAACCCATCGCATGGAGTTAAGGCCAAGGAGGACACCTAGGAGCAGAGGAAACAAGTCGAATAAGGACCGCAACGCCAAAGGTCTCGTCATGCCCCAAGCACATTCCTGAACCAAGGCTTCGAATCCCTAGGAGCCGCGAACCTGAATTTCAATCCCCCGAGCCCCTATACATATAGCCTTAACTCCCCCCGGGGCACGAACTTCGCACCCCTCAGTGTTCGAATTTCGCAACCCTAAGGGGTATGAAATTCGAACCCAGTAGGGTGCGAAATTCGTACCCCATGGGTTACGAAATTCGTACCCTAGGAGGTATGAAATTCGTACCCCTCGGGTACGAATTTCTTGCCCCCGAGGGGTACAAAATTCGCACCCCACGGGGTACGAAATTCGTACCCCAAGGCGGGGCGCGAAATTTCGGCATGCGCAGGGGTCGGGTGCGAAATTCTGGGTATGGTCCCCTATTTTCACCTACTCCTTCCTACTCTTACCTACTCCTACGTAACCCCTCTCCTATAAATTCCCCATGGTATCACACTTCAAAGGGGTTGGAATTTGTGAGCTTGAGACCACTTAAGAGCTCCTTTAATGTCATCTCCACTTTCAGGAAGAATGGCAAAAGGGTCTTTTTCCTAATACATGAAATATATGATAATTATGTCATGATATGACTTAGAGATGAATGTAATGAGATGTCATGAGATGATCTTGACCTTGTAACTTAGTGTTATCAATAATATTCCAACAACCCTTCAAAGTGGACGTAGGCCACTCTCGAGGTTGAACCACTATAAATCTCTCATGTTACTTACCGCTTTCCGCTCTTGTTTACACGACCAAATTAATAAATCATAGTAATTGGAATCTTGTGTGTTTACGACATTTTTTGCTGTCAACATTTGGTGGTTTCACTGAGAATAGAACTCGTATTTGCACCTTTGTTGCACCTTGTCATCTCGACTTTAATGATCTTTAAGTTCCTTTGCTAAACCTTCCACCGAGCCCGCTTATGATGGCATAGCGACCAAATAATGCAATGGTCGGCGTTCAGCCGCAACCAAAGCTTGAACATCTCAACAGCCTCAGTCGGTGGATATCCCGGCCAAAAATGAAAATGCCCCTCCTACTATGGACCCCGAAGAGCCCAAAACACAAGCTCAGATCCGTGCGCTTAGTGAAAAATATGAGAATACAACGGTAGATCTCAATCAAGCATTAAGGAAAACATCAACCTTATGCAACAACTTAAAGAAAGTCAACACATCGTCGCTCGACTCCAGCTAGCTCAGAACAATGCTCGATCGTGGCCAGCTGCCTCTGAAACATCCTCTTCCGAGTCGAGGGGCCCACAACAAAGATGGAGGTTTAGTCTCATCAACAACGTCGTCGTTCACACCAACGTCCTCGACAAAGCCAATGGAAACAACAACGACGACCAAACTACATTCACATATAGCGAGGGGGCATAGTACCGAGATTGCTTTTGCTTGATCATCAATGACGGACCGGGTCTGACCAACCAATCCCTTCCTAGACAGAACACAACGGTCTCCCATCGAGATGATGGACATACTATTACAGCGGCCCGCGCTCTTCCAGAATAGGATCCGCATCTACCCGCTCCACCTCAACATCCACACCAGGATCTGATTATAGATGTCGAGGACATGGAAGAAGACGACCCCGACATCCACCATAGAAGATGACCTTGCAACGGGACTCTGGAACTTCGCCAAAACCCATGGGTCCCGATGGCGGATCTACATCCAACTAATCTTCCCGACATGATCCGAAGGATCGTGAGGGAAATGCGAGGGAATGTGCATGATTCATGTGAGGCGCACATTAGGCATAACCCCTTCATAAGAAGGGTAAATGAAGCTGAGTGGCCGCGACGCTTCAGCATGCCACAGATGCCGCTCTACGACGGCACCACCGATCCATGTGCCTTCCTAAATCGATATGAATGGAAAATGGACTCAACCCGGGGCAATGATCCGGTCAAATGCAAGTGCTTCCCAGTCTTCTTATCAGGAACTGCTCTGTTATGGTTCTCTTGCCTCCTAGCTGATTCCATTAACAACTTCGACCAGTTAGTGACAGAGTTGGTCAAGCAATTCAAGGTGCATATCCCGACTCCAAAGAACGCCCTCACTCTGTCCAACCTATACCAAGGGCCCGTAGAGTCGCTCAAAAGCTACCTCTCCAAGTTTAACATTGCCCTCTCCGAGGTCGAGAATCTGGACCCTCGAACCATACTCTTTCAGTTAGCAAAAGGTGTCCTTCATACTTCCGAATTCGGGGCATGGATCGATTGGAAGCAGCCAAAAAGCCGTGGCACTTTCTACGAAAGGTGTGGCAATACTTATGCTAAGAGGTAGCAAGACGGAACCGGCTCTCCGAAACCAGTCGCCCCAACGACTCTCAAGCAGACGCTACAAATAACAACCTCAGAGGATGATAAGTGGGAGAGCCCTCTGATCAGAACAAGGGGGTGGGTCCTTCCAGGCAAAGATCAAATAATGGTAGGCAAGGTGGCCGAAATAATGGCCAGTCCCCCGACCAAACCGTGGAAGCCCGACCCTTACTAAACCTATGAGACATACACCCCACTGAATGAGGACTTAAAAACAATTTACTTGGAGATATGTAACACATTGCCATCCAAGAAGCCATGAACTAGGGAATCTACTGACCTCGAGAAAAATACTGGAAGGTACTGCCGATACCACGATGTGTATGGACATAACACCAATGAATGTCACCAGCTCAAGGATGCAATTGAGAAGCTCATCCACGAGAAACGACTTGAAAAATACGTCCAAGAACCCATTCCTCCCGAAGAAAATTCAAAACCTCCAGCATTAGCACCTCAGGCGGCTGCCAAGACAGCTCCGGGTCCATTTAATCCAAAGCGAGGGATCGTGATCAACACTATATGTGGCGGGCCTGGCCCCACACACGATAGCTTTCGAAAAATGGAAGAGTATGTAATTTCCATAAAGCATGCTATTTATGAGGCTTGCTCCACTCCCGATGAAGCAGTCCCGCCAAGCTCTAAAAAACCATGCGGGACGACATTGTTTTCCGTGAATGAGATTCTACGGGAGTTGAAATTCCGACAACCGATCCTCTGGTTATCATGGCCTAAATTGGTGCCACATCCATCGGAAGAATATTGGTTGACTCATGAAGCTCGGTCAATGTCATTTTCAAAGTTGTTTACAACCAGATGAAATTTGAAGCAAAGGATCTCAAAACATGTCATGCCATGATCCATGACTTCAAACGGAGCATCCAGTTGTCTGATAGGAATCATTGACCAACCCGTCGAACTCGGGACTGGGGACCGAAGCCGAGTCCGAATCCTCACCTTTGTAGTTATTGACATCGTCTCCCCATACAATGTCTTCTTCGGACATCCTTTTCTCATAGAATTTCGGTTCTACATGTCACCATGGAACCTCCTGATGAAATTCCCAACAGAAAACGGGATTGGAACAGTTAGAGGCGACCAAGCCAATGCCGGAGAATGCTATGCTATAGAGTGAAAGAAGTCACACAATAAGGACAAGGGCAAAGCCGTGCCCACGCCTTTTTGTGCCAAGACCGCCTTCTCATAGCAATCAGCAATGTCTGGGCCTTGGCTCAGGCAATCACTGCCATCTTTCCGATGACCCCGACCCACGCAATGACGAAGAGCCCAAATACGAGAGGGCTACTCCGGTTGAACCTACAGTGGATGTTCCAGTAAATCCCGACGTTCCATCAAGGGTGTTGAATATAGGGTCACACCTCCATCTAGCAATCAAAGAGGATCATATGAATTTCTTGAAGGCTAACCTAGACGTGTTCGCTTGGACTCACTGCAAGATGAGAGGCATCGACCCAACGGTTGCTTGCCATTTTCTAAGTATAGATCCTACGAGGCCTCCGGTCAAGCAGAAACGCCGCTTCTTGGGACTCGAGAGGTCCCAAGCACTTGAGGAAGAGGTAGACCGTCTACTCAACAACAACTTCATCTGCAAAGCCGATTGCCCCAAATGGGTCTCCAATTCAATTCTGGTTAAAAAGCCAACTGTAAATGGCGAACGTGCGTCGACTTCTCCGAATTAAACAAGGCATGTCCCAAGGACAACTACTATCTTTCATGGATGCCTATTCAGGAAAAATCAGATCTCGACGAATCTTCGCGACCAGGATCATATCTCTTCCATAACCGACCTTGGACATTACTACTATCGCGTCATGCCTTTGGCCTCAAGAATGCCGGCGCCACTTATCAGCGAATGGTTAACCAACTCTTTGAAAACGAAATTGGGAAATTCATGGAGGTGTAAGTGGATGACATGTTGGCCAAATCAAAAGTGTTCAGCGACAATGTCCACGACCTCTCCGAAATGTTTGATATCCTTCACCGGTACGACATGAAACTCAATCCACTGAAGTTCTCCTTTGGTGTCGCCTCAGAAAAATTCTTGGGTTTCATTGTCAACTCCAGGGGAATCGAAGCCATTCCAGAAAAAATTCAAGCTATTTGGGACATCCAAATCCCCAAGAACATTAAGGATGTCCAAAGCTTAAACAAAAAGGTCGTTTTTTTAAGTCGGTTCATCTCTAAGGCCACCGACAAATGCATTCATATCTTCGATTTACTTCGAAAGGGGAAACGCAATTTTGAGCGAACCCCAGAATGCATTTCCGCGTTCAAGAACCTTCTGGATCACTTAGAGCGACCGCTTATCTTGTCTAAGCCCATAGACAATGAGGACTTATACATTTATCTGACTGTTTCTACGCAGGTAATTAGCTTGATATTAATACGCATCGAAGACTGCATCCAATAGCCAGTCTACTACATAAGCAAACGGTTGATGGGGGAAGAGAAGAATTATCTGAAGCTTGAGAAACTAGCATTCTTCTTAATGATTTCCTCTCGGATGCTCCGACCATACTTCCAGCCTCATCCCGTAAAGGTTTTCACCTACCAATCGCTACGTCCAGTCCTACAGCGACCCGAGGCATCTGGCTGACTATTAAAATGGAGTATAGAGCTAAGCCAGTTTGAGATAACATTCATCCCCCGTCGAATCATCCACGACCAAGCTCTCGCTGATTTCATTGTAGAATTCACTGACCCCGAGGAGACTACTGTAAAGAACAATGAAGCCCCCAACACTTAATGGAAATTGTTCGTGGACAGGTCCTCCAACAGCAAATGCTCCGGGGCCAAAGTCGTGCTCATCACTCCCGAGTACGCCCAATGTACTACGCGCTAAAACTAAATTTTGTTGCCACCAACAATGATGCAGAGTATGAGGCCTTGATAGCCATACTTAGAATTGTGATCGAGCTCAAGCTAAAGACCACCAAATTTTCTCTGATTCACAACTCGTCGTGCGCCAGGTGCAAGGATACCAAGCTAAGGGGAATCAACTCACCCTATATTTGACCTAGGTTCAGGAACTGCTCACCTACCTCGACCAATTCGTCATCACACACATTCCTTGAGAGCAAAATGAAAAAGAAGATTCACTAGCCAAACAGACAGGCTCCGAGGATTCACAACTCTTGGGGTTAGCCCCGTCGAAGTGCTCAACTCCCCAAGTGTCAAGCAAACACAAACCGAGGCAATCATTAATGCCAAATTCGAACCTGAATCTTGGATGACACAAATAAAGAGCTACCTGCAACACGGGACCCTTCATGGAAGCTTCAAAGAAAGACGACTGCTCATTCGCCTCGCTATCATCTTATGGATGGTGTGCTATACCATAGACTCTTATGGATGGGGTGCTCGACCATAGATTCCGAAAACGGCACTTAGTTCGAGAGCGCCGAATTCAAAGCTTTCTGTTAGTGGCACAACACCGAAAAAAGATTCTAGGCGGTGGCTCACCCCCAAGCCAATGGAAAAATCGAGGCGATTAAAAAGGTCATTAAATCCATCATCAAAAAGCGTCTAGAAAAGGGTGGGAGCATGTGGATAGATGGGCTTCCCCTAGCCCTATGGGCTTACCGAACCATCCACAAGACAATGACTGGACACATCCCTTTTGCCCTGGCCTACTAGTCCGAAGTCATCATTCCCATTATGCTCAAGTATCCATCTTATTGAGTTACCTACTTCGACCCAAAGACAAACCAAAACTTACTTTTGGGACCACTCGACTTGCTAGAGGAAAAAAGGTACGAAGCTGATCTCCGAGCCGCTGCACAACGACAACGAATCGCCTGATACTTCAATTCCAGGGTCCGCCGTAAGGACCTCAACATCGGCGACCTCGTATTAAAATGGGTGTTTCCTCCACCTGTAGGTCTTTCCCCTCGTTGGGAAGGCCCGTACTCCATACAATGAAGGATCAATGATGGAATTTTCAAACTTGCAACTGTGGGCGGAGCTAAACTTCCAAGGGCACAAAATAGTGACTATCTCCACCGCTACTTTACATAACTTAGTACACAGTTGTTTATGATTTCTAGTGATGTTTTGTTTTCTAGTAATTCAAGGCATTGTAAAGGCTATTACTCACAAAGTTATTAGTGGAAGTGATGTTCAACTTCCTATCTCCTTTTTGTGTTTACTCCGCGCATGACACGTTTGATTAATCATGACAACCAGCTTGTTTATGAACAGTCGGTCGCTGTATCGGCCCCCGAGTACGGGGGCCGGAACTGCCATCCGAACCTCAAGCCAGCCTCGAGGCCAAACTACACTGGCTATGACCGACACCCCGAGAATGGGAGCCGGAAACGCTACTCGAGTCGCCGGCCCGTGGCGCGATCGAGTATATATAACCACTAACTTGAACCTCGGCCCCATGCCGAGACCGAGGATAAATCGTTCCACGCCCAAGTCCCAAGCGACTTGGGGCCACCCAACAGCCAACTAAGATTGATGCAAATCTCTCCTTTAGGTACGGGTGCCCGTCGAATCTTGTGCAGCACCGAGACCGAGCTTAAATCAGTTTTTCCTTGAAGCTCTCAAGGCTTAGGGAAGGCCCATGGCCACAATCGTACCCTATGGGCGGATGATCCCGGCTTCTCTTCTCGGCGAGTAAACGATGCCTGCACCCGATGAACCGTGGGAGAGCAACACGACGGACGGACCATAAATCGCGACGTCATACTGTAAAAACCCCGAAAATCTGAACTAGTTTGAAAATTTTATTTTAAGATTTTTTTTTGAAAATTGAGTCCAAATTTAAAATTTCTAATTTTAAATAATTTATAAACAATTAGATTTTACAACCCTGTAACCAGTAACCTTTAGATTTTACAGACTCTAGTAAACTACCAGGTAACACCCTAACAGGTTTCCTAGAATTTACAGACTCTATAACTGTTTGTTTGTCTTTACAAAACAAATTAAAAAAATACAAAATAAAAATAAAACAAATGGAAACCATAGTTTAAAATGAATTTCATCTCCCCTTGTTTTTGAATAGGCCGGCCACTTTAAAAATTGGTTTCACCCTTGTTTTGCTTTGTCCCGTTTATTTCCCCGTTTCTCTAGAGAAATTAAATGGCGGCAACATGGAAAATTTCTAGGGTTTTCCAATCTTCCAAATTGCGATTACTTATGTGAAGAAAAGATTCTCTGATGAACTTTGAAACATTGAGTCGTCCTATATGCGTCGATTTGGCTCGGGTCTCTAATCGAAATCAATTGTGAGTAAATTTATATGATTTCTCTACATGCTCTTCAATCTTGTTGTTTGATTTTGATGCAATGCCAGTGATGTTTGGGTGTGAATATATATAGGGTAAACAATCTCTAAAGAATCTCTGATTTGAAAAAAAAGATTCGATCTGATTTTGAATGGTTTCCTCTTTTGTTTTCCCTCGATTTAATTCGAATTTTGGATGAATGATTGTGGTTTCCTCTTTTGAAATCTTTGATTGAATTTTACCTTGATGGCTCAACAATGTAGAAATGTTTTGTTGCCAAATATTTCGTTCTCTGACATTTGATTTCTGGAAAGAATTGGATTGATTATTCTTGGTCCCTTGAATTTCGAAAAGAACATTTCAGAAAACAAATGTGCAATTTGCTCTTTGTTGCCGAGTTTAATTCATGCCATAACATCATTCCATATATGATACAATCTAAGAATTAACATGTTATGTTACTGGTCCCATATTGAATTGACTTGTTAAATCGGGAAACATTTGATTTTGAATTTATCTCTTTCTAGAAACTTGCTTTTGGACTGATAAGTACAACTACAAGAATTCTTGAACCTGCACAACTTTCTGACTTAAATATGAATCATTTGCTTGTAACTTGATTGAATCATATTGCACTATGTTCATATATGCTTGTCCATATATTCTTGTACTTGGGTTCTGGCTACCTTAAACTTGCTTGTCCCATTTCTGGCCATACACTTGAGGCTACTTTTAAATTGTTGCATTGCTGTAGCCATGTAAACCATGCTTCCTTGATGCACTTGCATTCTTATGTAGTCTGAACTTCTCGACCAATTGCTAGCTTCACCATAATGTTTTGCACAAACATGTTCATTCTCTCGATATGTTGCTTTAATGATGTTTGATAAGTTTTGCTTGGTCACACAGACTTATGTTGAACCACCTGAACCCCTTTGAAAACTGCTGTTATGTTGTTTATTGGTGCCATGCTTGTGTGGTTGTGCAGTCTTGTACATGATCATCTATATGTATGTACACTTGACATGCACCCATGCTGTATATAATTGTCCACCTGAGTTGCACCATTTTATTGAGCACAGAACTAATTTGCTTTCCATGAACATTGCTGAGTTACTTTAACCTGTGTGAATTTCTTAATTGCTGCTATATGCAAACTTGACCATTTTGATTTGAAACTTAAAAACTGGCTTGAATTTCACTCGTTTGTGTTTGAGGAATTGATCACCATTAGCTTGCTGTATAATTGTAAATGATTTTCATGCCATTAGCTTTGGCCACTGCACCTTGTTCCTTCGCTTGAAATAAGCTGGTGTCTTGTTGCCATCACTTGTTTACTTGGGATGTAGGTTTGGCTTGAATTGCACACTTACTCCTACGCTCCATTTTGTTGCTCACTATCGAGTTTCCACCTGTATACACACATGATCATTGATGAATATGTGCTCGGCCATTTTATTTGGGCTTGAAACAACCCACCTCTGTTAGGGTCACTCTTAAAGGGAATGCCCTAATTTTGGTGGAGGTTTATAAGTATAAGTCACAGACATACAAGACAGATATAATGACACATATTTTTGAACAGCGGAAAACAACAACATCTTTTATTTCATCAAAATAGTTGTTACACAAACCATGCCATAATTGTCTTACAATACTTCCAAAATCATAATTGTCTTGATTACATTATTTAAAGAAGCATAAACAAAACATGAATAAACTGCAAAAGTCCAATAATTGCTGTTCAAAGCCATTGTCCAAAACGGAAAAGATCCAAGCAATACATTCTTTCTTCCTTTCAAGCTGGATGTGAAATCTGGTCAAGTTGCGGTATTCCCTCCCTGTGAACCTGGGGGGGGGGGGAACGAAAGAAAAGAAGGCGAAAGAAAAATAGAGTAAGGCATAAATCCTGAGTAAGTCTAGGACTATTTAGTCTATGAACAAAGAACTGGGTATGATAAATATAAACTAGAAATAGGAAAGCACCATAAACTAAGTTAAGTTGTCTAGGGTTGAATATACTATCGTACCCCATATTAATCTCTATACCCATATAAACTAGTTCCCAACAGGCACCCCATAATCAGGGTGAAGCGATCCATTTCTGATGATCGGCTCCTACTCGCATAGTTACATGTGTCTTATGGCCCCGATGTTGTAGTTACCTATGCTGGTCCCACCATGGGGTGCATCAAGTCCCATGGTGGCGGCCCGACACAATCCTAGAATGCACAGGTATGCTACCGGTGCCCAGTGCCTTATTTTTCTGTGCCGAAGTGTGTGCATGCCCGCACCCCGTTAGAACCTACACTGCTGCACCACCGTCGTCGATTTGACCGCTTACAATCAGCCTAGTAATCGTGCTCCACCCTGCCTAGTTTCAGGGTATCATGATACGCCTTGTAGGGTTACTGCTGAAAAGGGTCCCCCGCTACTAGGTTTTCTATTTCTAGCCAACATGCTAAGTTGGTTAAGTGTTTTACAAACCTAACCCCCAATCAGTCTGTTTATTTTAGCATGTCCCATTTTGATTAAGTATTAATATAATTTACTTAATCCTATCAATCCTGACTCAGCCTTAATTGTCTTATTAAAGCCTAGACCTCTCACATTAGACAGGTATTGTTGTGGCTGCCTGTTGCCGGTGGGTTCCGGGCAGTCTTACGCCACAACTCAGTCTAACCTCGGGTCCTTATTGGGCTCCGTGTTTAACCACCCACATTGGATAGGTATTGTTGTGACTACTAGACAGCCGGGCGGTTCCGGGCAGGTTTACATCACAACTCAATCCAACCTCGGGTTAAACACATTGTGTTTTCCACGTTTACATATTTTGTCTCTTTTCTTTTTATATGTAAATATTTGCGGCCCATTATTCAAATTCATCTTTATTGATTAAAATTTATTTATGCCACTTAATTACTTTTCCAGATTGTTGGCATGCGTCGAACATGCCAACACATATGTTCTATATTTTAGCCCAAACGTCATTACCCCCGTTTTACACGTTCGCTCCAATGTAAGGTGTGTTGGGTTTAATACTTAAACCCAATTTAGCCAAATGAAAAGGGGAGGCTTATAACATGGTGTTTATCAGGTAACATGAAAGAGGGGAGTGTGAACGCATGAACTTGCAACGAACGATTCACTTAACATAAAGTAGGCACATGTGAATTTGCAATTGTAACATCATATAATCATGGCATAACATGAATCATTTTATCCATATAATCATAGCATAAACAATACTTAAACATGAATCATTCTATTCCTATGATTATGTCATAAGCAATACTTATGTGTCACATATATTATCATATGATTATGATAACAACATAAGCCTAAAAACATGTTTTATTTTCAATTGGGCATAATAACAAACATAGTTTAGTCATGTTCATAAAATTAATACAAGTTCACAAAGATGCTTGCTTTTGTCACTATCACAAAAGCATGATTTTTATACTTGAACTATGATGCCAATTCCAACATAACTTCATATGAATCATAATACTCAAATGGATCAAATTACACTAAAGATGACCATAGAATTATACCTCATTTTGGCATAACAGTAAATCGTATACTTGCATGAATCTCAAATAAACTATTACAACATATAGTTGTTACTTTCAACTTGAATCATATACTTGCAATTATCAAATGGGTGTTGTAAATATCTACCACAAACATGTAGTTTTCGATATGAATCATATGCTTGCATGAATCCCAATTAAAATTCCACAACATGAGGTTATCAACATAAATCATATACTTGTATGAATCCAATCGTACACCATAGCATTGCCAAATGGTTTAGAATCAAAATAACATACAAATATATATTATTATCGCCACAATTCCATTTCGTTGTTAACTTCCAACGCAAATCACGTACTTGCAAATATTCAATCGTATACCATAATATTGCCAAATCGTTTAAAATCAAAATAACAAACAAATATATATTATTATCGCCACAATTCCATTTCCGCATTTTACACAAATCAAACGCAATTAATTATTCATATCGGAATAGCACTCTACTTGCAACGTATGACGAATCTTCAATTCAGGAATCTGAATTCTGAAATTGGAGATGCTCTCCTTTGTTGTAGGCGTTGCTTTGATTCAATTAACGTTGCTTTAAGCTTTTGATTTATCTCCTAATTGTCTCCCAATTTCTGACGGCTATCCTTAGTCTCTCCTCAGCAACATGACAGTCTCATCTCCATTTTAGTTTGTGTGAATTAGGGTTAGTCTTGGGTCCTTTTTATAGAGTTTGTGAGTTGATTTAGACCGTCGATGGAGCTTGGTTCAATAATAGCCGTTCGTTTGAAGGGGAGACCAACCAGGAGCTGACACTTAGCCCTAGTGATAAGGCAAGGCTCAGAAAATCGACCAAACACAGACCAGGCCAGCCAGGGGGGGCTGGGTTCGACCTGGCTCAGGGGCCAGGTCGACTCCCCAGTCGACCCCAAGGTCGACTCTAGAGTCGACCTGCCTGGGGAAGGTCGACCCCTATGTCGACTCCTAGGTCGACCAGGCCTGGCTGGTCGACCCTAGGGTCGACCCCCAGGTCGACCTGGTGGGTTGGGCGGCAACTTTCCCGCCTACTCTGATTGGGCTGAAATTCAAATCTGTTTTCGAAATTTGAATTTTCTGAAACTTCATCGGGCCATAATTTGGTCATACGGGCTCCGTTTTTCGAAAACTCGGACTCTATTTCGCATATTTTTCCAAGACGAACGCACTGGTATATCCCATTTCCCTTAATACTTTGATTTCAAATTTATTATACTTTAATTTGTGAATTTCACTGTTATAAAATACACGGGGTGTTACATTCTCGCCCACTTAAAAGGATTTCGTCCCGAAATCTTCAAGTTCAGGAAGAATGTACATCCTAACATCCAAACACCCATCTACTCATCCATCAAACACGAGCATCCATTGTCCTTAAAAGACTTCTAATGCTTCATGATAATATGCGAAGTGTGTGTGTGCATGTAATTTTCTAATGCCAAATCAGGCGGTCTACTGATTCAGTTGACCTCCTTAATGCGAATTATGTAAGTGCCATGAATCCATTATGTATGCAAATCCTCCTATTCATGATTCTACATGAGTGCACAATCATTCATACAAATGCAACATTCATATGATAACACATTAAAGTTCAACCATATTCGAATGCAAACATATATGCATCTGCAATATGAAGTGATTGAGCCGATCTAAAACCTAGATTGTGTGTGTATATGCAACCACGAGCAACCAATAGCAATAACTTGCAACCACTTGCAATCATCATCCATAACATGTTTCAATTACATGTTTTCATCCAAAGGGTTTCTACCTAAAAGATAGGGTCGAGGAGATATACCTAAAAAGATATAAAAGCGCAACTTAAGGAAAAAGAAAAGATCAAAGATGTACCCTCGAAAAGAAAAGGGTAGGCCGCGCGTATTCTAGCTTCAGTTTCCCAGGTTGCATCTTCTTCGGCGTCGCTCCACTGCACTTTGACGTGCTTGACTTCGCGGTTGCGTAGTTTCTTAACTTCCGCTCCTAATATGTAGGTTGGAACTTTCCTTACGGTTGCTTCGCGTTCCACTTCAGCTTCTTCTAGGATATTTGGCTCTACCACTTCAGCAGACTCATGTAGACATTTTCGGAGATGTGAAACGTGAAAGACGTTGTGAACTCCGGCCAATTTTTCGGGTAGCTCTAATCTATAGGCCATTTTCCCAATTTTCTCAATAACAGGAAATGGTCCTACCTAAAGGTATAGTCGAATGATAGAAGCAAGTAAAAACTTTGTGCCCATTAGGCAATGTCAAAACTGGAAATCTATGCCATATATATATTGATTAGGAGAAGAACTCTCTAAGCATTAGCCCCGAAGACCAAAATCAACATCAGACTGACACCCAAAGAATTACTCAACCCAACCACTAGATTCTAGGAAACTAAGCATGATGGACTCCTTTTAGGTCACAAGGGAGTCCCTTCCTAAGACCAACCTATAAAACCCAAAAAGTTTGTCAAACCAACGAACACCCTCAAGCCTCAACATGTGTTACTAACAGATGAGTCATACTCCCTATGGGGTTTGCAACAGAAATTGGATTGAGAATGGGACCGAGAGGATATACACAAAAGATAGCATGCAAGTAAGCTCTACAGGAAGAGAGGGATCAAAGATATACTCTTAAGAAGAGATATGATGCACGAATCTAGTCTTCAATCTTCTAAGTCGCATTTCCTTGAGCTTAACTCCATTATGATTTGTCCGTCTTTAACTTCACAATTTCGTAGCTTCTTAATTCTTGTTTCCAAAATATGAGTTGGGACCTATTTCACTGTTGCCTCTCGTTCCTCTTTCACTTACTCTACTTCTAGTATACTCGGCTCAAACATAACGGCGTACTCATGGTTTCATGAAAGCTCTCCAAAATTCACTAGTGAATCTTAGATCTCGTCCACTTACTATCGGGTATTCTACGTAGAAGAACTATCTCTTGGAAATAAGTGCCAACCATGCTGCCAAATGTACTTACTAAGGTGATTCTCCACAACTCATGCATAAGCGAAATGAACCTTCTGCCTTAGTGGAGAACACTACCCGACCGGATTACAAATTACCAATAAATGTGTCAAGAGATTCTAGGAAACAAATCATGATAGAACCCTAAAAGTTACCTGCGACTTCGAGGGTATTACCGAGGCAAGTCAAGAGTCTAACTACCCTCTTTTCGAAACCGAGATGGTCACCCTTACTGGATAACCACTACATCGCTAGAATCAACCAATGGCCCAAAACAAAGGCACTACATTTAAATTCTATGCTTAGAATAGATAATTTTTAATCCCACACCGATCATAGACAAATGAGATGGGCCCCCAATTGGGTTTGAAACAATTAAGGGGTCCTCTACCATACTAGTTTTTAGGTGTAGAGATTCTACTAAAGCAGACGAGATAAAGGAGTGTGATGCGCCAGAATCAAATAAAGTGCGAACGGGGTGATCATAAAGATAAACTACACTTTCTACAGAAGTATTTATACCTTGCTGTTGCAGAGGTGGCGCCTCTAGCACATGAACTTGTGCCCCTGAGGTGGATCCAGCCCTCTGCCCCTGTCCTCGTTTCTTTGGGCAGTCCTTAGCCATGTGGCCTATCTCACCGCAAGAAAAACACCCACCATTCATCTTGGCCTTCTTTTTCCGACAATATTTTACTAAGTGCCCCACTTTGCCACAGAATTTACACTTCCTCTTCTCTTGGGACTTGTTGTCTTTCCCGCCCTTCTTGAAGTCTGTCTTCTCAGGGCAGTCTTTGCTGATGTGTCCAGTCTCCCCACAATGAAAACATTCTCCTTGCTTTCTTTTCCTCATTCTACAATCCTTGGCTATGTGCCCTTTCGTACCACAAAAATTGCATTTCCTTTTTTCTCGTTTCTTGTTATTACTGTTACGATCCTTTCTTGTTTGACTATTATTCGTCTTCCTGCTCTGGGACTCTTCCGCTTGCTGGTTCACGTGGAGGAGGAGGAGTGAAAGCGTAAGCAGCTGGGGAGTAAGGTCTCCTGACATGCTGAAACAGAAAGGATAGATTCAAAACGAAGGATAAGAGATAGTACCTATGGCTTTGGGGGGACTTTGCCTTTAAAAATAAAATAATATTTTATCTTTTAAAAATGCTTCTTTAAATTTCCTTTTTGAAAATAAAATTTCAAAACTTTTTATCTTATCTGGTAAACCTGGCTCTGATACCAAGTGAAACAACCCACCTCTGTTAGGGTCACTCTTAAAGGGAATGCCCTAATTTTGGTGGAGATTTATAAGTATAAGTCACAGATATACAAGACAGATATAATGACACATATTTTTGAACAGCGGAAGACAACAACATTTTTTATTTCATCAAAATACGTGTTACACAAAACATGCCATAATTGTCTTACAATACTTCGAAAATCATAACTGTCTTGATTACATTATTTAAAGAAGCATAAAGAAAAAATGAATAAACTGCAAAGGTCCCATAATTGCTGTTCAAAGCCATTGTCCAAAACGGAAAAGATCCAAGCAATACATTCTTTCTTCCCTGCAAGCTGGATGTGAAATCGGGTCAAGCTGTGGTATTCCCTCCCTGTGAACCTGGGGGGGGGGGGGGGGAACGAAAGAAAAGAAGGCGAAAGAAAAGTAGAGTCAGACATAAAGCCTGAGTAAGTCTAGGACTATTCAGTCTATGAATAAAGAACTGGTATGATAAGTATAAACTAGAAATGGGAAAGCACCATAAACTAAGTTAAGTTGTCTAGGGTTGAATATACTATCGTACCCCATATTAATCTCTATACCCATATAAACTAGTTCACAACAGGCACACCATAATCAGGGTGAAGTGATCCATTTCTGATGATCGGCTCCAACTCACATAGTTACATGTGTCTTACGGCCCCCGATGTTGTAGTTACCTATGCTGGTCCCACCATGGGGTGTATCAAGTCCCATGGTGGCGGCCCGACACAATCCTAGAATGCACAGGTATGCTACTGGTGCCCAGTGCCTTATTTTTCTGCGCCGGAGTGTGTGCACGCCCGCACCCCGTTAGAACCTACACTGCTGCACCACCATCGTCGATTTGACCGCTTACAATCAGCCCAGTAATCGTGCCCCACCCTGCCTAGTTTCAGGGTATCATGATACGCCTTGCAGGTTTACTGCTGAAAAGGGTCCCCCGCTACTAGGTTTTCTATTTCTAGCCAACATGCTAAGTTGGTTAAGTGTTTTATAAACCTACCCCCAATCAGTCTGTTTAGTTTAGCATGTCCCATTTTGATTAAGTATTAATATAATTTACTTAATCCTATCAATCCTGACTCAGCCTTAATTGTCTTATTAAAGCCTCGACCTCTCACATTAGACATGTATTGTTGTGGTTGCCTGTTGCCGGTTGGGTCCGGGCAGTCTTACGCCACAACTCAGTCTAACCTCGGGTCCTTATTGGGCTCCGTGTTTAACCACCCACATTGGATAGGTATTGTTGTGACTACTGGACAGCTGGGCGGTTCCGGGCAGGTTTACATCACAACTCAATCCAACCTCGGGTTAAACACATCGTGTTTTCTACGTTTACATATTTTGTCTCTTTTCTTTTTATATGTAAATATTTGCGGCCCATTATTCAAATTCATCTTTATTAATTAAAATTTATTTATGCCACTTAATTGCTTTTCCAGATTGTTGGCATGCGTCGAACATGCCAACACATATGTTCTATATTTTAGCCCAAATGTCATTACCCCCGTTTTACACGTTCGCTCCAATGTAAGGTGTGTTGGGTTTAATACTTAAACCCAATTTAGCCAAATGAAAAGGGGAGGCTTATAACATGGTGTTTATTAGGTAACATGAAAGAGGGGAGTGTGAACGCATGAACTTGCAACGAACGATTCAATTAACATAAAGTAGGCACATGTGAACTTGCAATTGTAACATCATATAATCATGGCATAACATGAATCATTTTATCCATACAATCATAGCATAAACAATACTTAAACATGAATCATTTTATTCCTATGATTATGTCATAAGCAATACTTATGTGTCACATATATTATCATATGTTTATGATAACAACATAAGCCTAAAAACATGTTTTTTTTTTCAATTGGGCATAATAACAAACATAGTTTAGTCATGTTCATAAAATTAATACAAGTTCACAAAGATGCTTGCTTTTGTCACTATCACAAAAGCATGATTTTTATACTTGAACTATGATGCCAATTCCAACATAACTTCATATGAATCATAATACTCAAATGGATCAAATTACACTAAAGATGACCATAGAATTATACCTCATTTTGGCATAACAGTAAATCATATACTTGCATGAATCTCAAATAAACTATTACAACATATAGTTGTTACTTTCAACATGAATCATATACTTGCAATTATCAAATGGGTGTTGTAAATATCTACCACAAACATGTAGTTTTCAATATGAATCATATGCTCGCATGAATCCCAATTAAAATTCCACAACATGAGGTTGTCAACATATATCATATACTTGTATGAATCCAATCGTACACCGTAGCATTGCCAAATCGTTTAGAATCAAAATAACATACACATATAGATTATTATCGCCACAATTACATGTCGTTGTTAACTTCCAATGCAAATCACGTACTTGCAAATATCCAATCGTATACCATAATATTCCCAAATCGTTTAGAATCAAAATAACATACAAATATATATTATTATCGCCACCATTCCATTTCCGCATTTTACACAAATCAAACGCAATTAATTATTCATATCGGAATAGCAATCTACTTACAACGTATGACGAATCTTCAATTCAGGAATCTGAATTCTGAAATTGGAGATGCTCTTCTTTGTTGTAGGTGTTGCTTTGATTCAATTAACGTTGCTTTAAGCTTTTGATTTATCTCCTAATTGTCTCCCAATTTCTGACGGCTATCCTTAGTCTCTCCTCAGCAACATGACGGTCTCCTCTCCATTTTAGTTTGTGTGAATTAGGATTAGTCTTAGGTCCTTTTTATAGAGTTTGTGAGTTGATTTAGACCGTCGATGGAGCTTGGTTCAATAATAGCCGTTCGTTTGAAGGGGAGACCAACCAGGAGCTGACACCTAGCCCTAGTGACAAGGCAAGGCTCAGAAAATCGACCAAACACAGACCAGGCCAGACAGGGGGGCTGGGTTCGACCTGGCTCAGGGGCCAGGTCGACTCCCCAGTCGACCCCTAGGTCGACTCTAGAGTCGACCTGCCAGGGGCAGGTCGACCCCCAGGTCGACTATAGAGTCGACCTGCCTGGGGCAGGTCGACACCCAGGTCGACTCTAGAGTCGACCTGCCTGGGGCAGGTCGACCACCAGGTCGACTCCCAGTTCGACCCCCAGGTCGACTCCCAGGTCGACCTGGCCTGGCAGGTCGACCCTAGGTTCGACCCCCAGGTCGACCTGGTGGGTTGGGCGGGAACTTTTCCCACCTACTCTGATTGGGCTGAAATTCAAATCTGTTTTCGAAATTTGAATTTTCTGAAACTTCATCGGGCCATAATTTGGTCATACGGGCTCCGTTTTTCTAAAATTCGGACTCTATTTCGCATATTTTTCCGAGACGAACGCAATGGTGTATCCCGTTTCCCTTAATACTTTGATTTGAAATTTATTATACTTTAATTTGTGAATTTCACTGTTATAAAATACACGGGGTGTTACAGGGTTGTGCCTTGTATTTGATTGTGCTATTTAGTTGGTCGACCATTTGATATGTGTTGACTATGTTGACCATGCTGCACTGAGTCGAGATGGTCCACGTGGCTACTCCTCAGTTGCATCAGGATTGGCGAGGCAGTGCACACGTGTATATATATACATGTGTGTATATGAAGTCATTCAGAAAATGTTCTTGTCCCTGCATTGAAATATTTTATATATACACTGACTGCCTTGTGGTGTTTACAGTTTATCACTGTGAATATCACAAGCTGTCTAGCCATAGTTGAATGGATTAAAAAATCAGATCGATTCATGAAAAATGATGAGAAACACACCGAAATTTTGTGGCAAATAAATTTTTAAAATAAAAATTATATTCATTAGAATTTAGAATATTATTTCTATTGTTGTGTACTGTGTGTGTTTCATATGGCAAGTAAGCTGATGATGACTGGACTGACTGTAAGCTGTGAAGACAGAAGATGAAGATTGATGAAGTGATTAGTCAATGTGTCAGTATATGAGACAATGTGAATGTATATAGAAAATGTAACTATGTATCTGTTGTGTATGTATAACCGAGTGACAATGAATGTACTGAGTGATGAATGAACTGTAGTGAGGAGCTATGAGAGAATTGTACTGATATATGTAATAAACAAATTTGATTGAAATAAAATATATTTTATTGTTGTCAAACAAACTTGTCTATCGTATTCAATTTATTTACAAGTGCAATCTCATGTGAATTGAATAAATAGTGGAGTTATAAATAGCTGTACTGTTTGAATGTTTGAAATATAATATTTAATTTAAATAAAATACCGTATGAATATATGAATGTCTATACAGTCGTATTCCATTTAAATATAAAAATTGTATTCCTGTGTATATATAGAACAGTACAGCAACAACACATTTAATATAATATTTATTTGGTTGTTATCATCAAACAAAAATCATATAATTGTGTATACAACTACGTCATATACAACAATATGTGTGTGCGATGTGAAGCAAAGTCAAGATACATAAAAGAAGTTCGAAACAGTTCAATAGTTCAAATATATGCTCTATCCTATGTGGAAAGTTAGAATGTATGAAGTTATACAGTTACTAAGGTGGACGGGAGGACGAAGGACCGGAGCAATATGGGCAATCACGAAAACACACCCCCACTTGAGGCTCGAAGACCCGAAACCCCTCAACAAAGTCCGGAGGTTCGAACCCCCACGGGGATCGAATACTCGAACTACTCAGGGTTCGAATCTCGAACACTATCAGGGTTCGAACATGCGAACCTTACTGAGGTTTTAAGCTTGAACCTCTCCTGGGTTTGAATGCTCGAACCTCGCTGAGGTTCGAATTGTCGAACCCACGCAGGGTTCGAATGCTTGAACCTCGCTGGGTTTCGAATGCTCGAACCCTCGTAGGGTTTGAATGCTCGAATCATCGATGTTCGAAAGCTCGAACCCAACCAGGGTTCGAAAGCTCGAGGCCCGGTGAGGCTCGAGAACTAGAGCCCATCAGGGTTCAAAGTTTTCTCGAGGCATCCTCCTCCTAGCATAGTCTTTTCCCCGCGCTCGCCTCCAAGAACTTCGAGGACCCGCCTAATTTGCATTCGAATTCGAAGTACAGAGGGTCGAAGCTTTTTAATGGCTGCAGATCTCGAAAGTTTGAAGAAGAAAGTGAAATGAAAGGTGGGGGCCTATTTATAAGGAAAATGGAAAATGTCTCTTCATATTCCCAAACAGGTTCAAAATTTCGAGCCTTCCAGGTTCGAAATTCCGAACCCCTGGGTTAAAATTTTTAAACCCCTGGGGTTCAAAATTTCACACCCCAGGGTTCGAGACTTAGAACCTCCAAGGCTCGAAATTTCGCAACCCAGGGTTTGAAACTTCGAATCTCTAGGGTTCAAAATTTTGCACCCCCATGATACGAAATTTCAAACCCATGGGTACAGAATTTCGTACCCCCTGGGTTCGAAGTACCGCTTGCTCCCTACGCATGCATATTAATCACCACAAACACATGGAGGCGATGCATTACGAATACTCAGTAATGCGCACACAGTGCCGCACAAACGGTAGCTCACTTGCAATTCCACAGTAAACGAGCTCGACATCTAACATCTATTTTCCTTTAACTTACAGGACAAGTCAACAACCGGACTACTACCTCAACCAATGCAAAGCACATCATGTCGAGACAAGACGTACTATTGGGGGCAAATGTTAACCGACTTTTTGTTCTATTTCCCAAAAGTACATAGGACACGCTCAACTCAACCCATCACACGGAGTTAAGGCCAAGGAGGACACCTGGGAGCAGAGGAAACAAGTTGAATAAGGACCACACCGCCAAAAGTCTCGTCACGCCCCTAGCACATTCCCGAACCAAGGCTTCGAATCTCTAGGAGCCGCGAACCCGAATCTCGAGCCCCCATACGTATAGCCTTCGCGCGCCTCGGGGCATGAACTTCACACCTATCAGGGTGAGAATTTTGCACCCCTAAGGGGTATGAAATTTGCACCCAACGGTGTGGGAAATTCATGCCCCAAGGGGTATGGATTTCATATCCAGCAGGAGACGAAATTCACACTCATTAAGTTACGAATTTCGCACCCCACGGGGTGCGAAATTCGCACCCCAGGGCAGGATGCCAAATTTTGGCATGTGCAGGGGTTGGTGAGAAATTCTGGATATGGTCCCTTATTTTCACCTACTCCTAACTACTCCTACCTACTCTTACATACTTCTACCTAACCCCTTTCCTATAAATCAATTTGTTTCAATAGAAGAGGGTTAAATAGACGGTTGTTTAGAAACTTGAAATGTTTTTGGTATGATAATGGGAAGTTTAAATAGTATTATAACTTTGAACAAATTGTTCGAGGGAAACCATTTTAAATTAATTAATCTTTTTAGGTGACTTTGTAAAGAGAATTTGTTTACTAAAAGAAATCAAGTCGATTTATCTGAATATAACTAGTTAAATATTATTTAAATATGGCTTAGCAGATCCAACGGGGTTAAATCAGTCTATTTTATTTCATATTTGATGGTTAAATCACCGACTATCAAATCTAGACCTTTCCATTATCATTTTCGAAATGACCGAAATCTTAATTCTACTTCGATTTGATATAAACGTTATGATTCAGAGATTTTATTGAAGACCATTGAAGTTAGAGTATTGCAAGGGCTGTTCTGTCAATCTTAGGTAGAAATTGCCTAAGATGGAATTATAGAATAGTGCCTTCGGTATGTCCAATCCCAGAACAACTTGTATGTACAAATGTCTGACGGAGTATACCTAACCGATCACGTACATTGGTCTCTTCAAACATATTTATGTTGGTGGCAGAGGAATTCGTTTCTCTTGCTTTATACCTGCAATATATTTTTAGGGAAATCAATTAGTGGTTGGAAGTATTGACGATGTGGCATTCAAAGGAATAATTTGTCAAAGGTAGGTTCAGCCTCAAGCCTAACAACCGGGAAATGGCAAAAATCGGGCAGGCAGCATGGCTATGTGGGCATCTCCAATTAGGATGTATTGTCACCATCAAGAGATTATTCATTTTGTTGCTTCTTTCTCCTCTGTATCTCCCGGGAACAGTTATGTTGCTAATAACCATAAGGTGACAATATATTCGATACACTCAAGGGAAATGAGTGGTCGGTCATGTGTGGCCGGGTTGCAAGATGTTCTTGTTAAACCCAGTGTATTCCCCTCTAGAAATACACTATCAACAGGTGGTTTCATACCTTGTCATAGTCGGAATCCAATCTCCAATAAGCGCCCGTGATTTTGATTGTATGCTATATATGTGGAGCATGAGATGCAAGCGTTCGACTAGATTGCTATTTAATTGTATTTATACATTATTATAATATCAGAATAAGATATTGATTTCAAGATGTTTTGGGCTATCGTAAGGTAAAAAAAATCCATGTTTATGTATGAATCGGTCTTACGATTATCTTTTCTTTCAAAACGTTTTTGAAAGTTAAACAAGTGTTTTGGATTCTCATAAGGGAAAACCCCGTTCCATTCTCACGGCATGGTCTTATGAGGTATCCTTTATCGAAATCAAGCTATTTTAAATTGTTTATTCATACGAGTTCCGTGATTGACCCAGAGTTTATTTTTCTTGTTTTCCCGCTGTTTTAAAATTGTTTATTCATACGAGTCCCATGACTGACCCATAGTTTATTTTTCTTGTTTTCCCTAAACTCTTGGGTGCCCTAATTTGTATAACAATCCAATAGTTCAGGATTTTACAGATTTATCTGGAGGAGCTTGGAGCAAGAGGCTTCAACGTTAGATACTTAGAGTTTATTTCCGTTGTATTGCATATGTGATGCACTTCGATGATGTATGTAAGTTAAAATCTAGTTTGTATTTCAAAAGTGATTATATATATTATATTTTATTCCGCTGCGATTGTGAGACTCTGTAGTGTTGTTCATTTCAATCTTCTATCTATTGTAACAACCGCAATTCCGACAGACCGATTTTTTTTTAAATTCCAATCTATCGAAAGTCGGATTGGTTTGCTCTGGTATCCTGCAGAAAAGACAGAGATATAAAATATGCCAAAGCTCAGAAAATATCTCACAGCGGAATGGATAAAATATAATATAATCAAAACATACCCATACCGTATTAATAATACTGCCTAACCAGTATCCAAAGCTATCATGTCCCTGCCATAAGTCTAAACTACGAGTATGTTATGAGGAGGGGGTCAGAACACAAGTTCTAGTGACTAGATTTAAACTATGCACTTTGGAAAATCCTACATACACCGTTCAATGATATTTTCTTATTTATTAGGTTACTTGGGTTAATAGCACTCAAGGATTACACACACATCGCACCCATTTACTTCCTAGTGGATTAAACTAATACAGTATATATGTAGTTACCCTAATATTGAGGTACATCCCATGGTACCCCACTCGAATGGTTTCCAACGTAACACCATTGAAATATATGTAGTCCCTTATCCTATGCGTAGTGACGTACGGATAACAATACTACGTTCTGCATATATCTCTCATTACTATGCTACGCAAACATTTGAACTGCCACCTTTGTTCGAATTAGAATTCATACCGGAGTAATGCACTCAAGTCTTCGATACACCACCCATATCCATCATGCATGTATATAGACTGTCCACCATACGTACTTTTAATTGTGGCTCGATGCCTCAATCGTACGACCTCTAATGTGCACTGAGTTCCATGTCAGGGCGATACAAGAAACACACAACTCGGTCGGGAGATTTTCCATATGTGTACAGGCCCGTCTTTAAAGAGCCTCTAAATACAGATATACCTAGGGTCTGTTTCAGCGGTGGCTGTGGCCCCACCTCAGCCCCTCCCTCAACTATTAAGGACTACAAGAGCTAAGCGACTTTCCCTACACAAATAATCTAAACATCCATGTTGTGTCTCCCCTCAACCCCTTACCTCGATAGTGAAGAGTGAAATGGTATCTTGGGTTTAGCTCTAGTCTTTTCGCATCCCACTGACTATCAATGATGGGTGTCCGACGGTCTACTCTCCTTGTTGGTCGTAACCCTCTGCCTCCTCGTGAGGCAACCGCTGAACCACCCTGGTGTCACCACGTCACAGCGTTCTGACTGCATAGCTACATCTACAATCAAGGCCCACCCACCTAGTAGTTACTCGTAGACCCAATCTCTGCGGGCACAACCTAAGACATCTGTCACTGCACAGAGGACTACTAAGAGTACCTTACGTACCTCAGGAAGTCGCTTGCTTCCCCTTCCAGTCCTTTGGAACCGTCAGAACAATCAGATGAATGTGCGCTTCCCTCATACCTTGTAACTCCTCGATGATCTACCCCGTTGGGTTATTCACCCTCAAACGTACGGACTGGTCTAAGCGCCTTATTTTAGCATGTTGTTATACCCTATGTCTAAACATTCTTTTACGCGCTTATCTCACCTCATCGGGTTTTCAATTACCTTGGTTATTCCAATTCATATTAAATTCTTATTTAAATTACCAAGTTTCTCTTGCTTATTAATTTCAGTCATACAACTTAATCCATTTAAGCTTATTAATAAGCCCACAACATGTTCTCCTCCAGATTGTGGCCCAAGGTCTGTAATCCACAACCCCTTTTTATCTTCTTGTTGATTTCATCATTACAATAACATGTTTTACTTAATATGTAATTATGTATATCCAATTCATGTTTTTTCTATTTAACATGTCACTTACCATTTATGATTAAATATAACTTATTTCGTTTCACAAGTTTTCCTCATGCTTTCTCATTTAATCATAATTCCATTTTACATTGTCAATACAACTTATCGCTGTTTACTTATTAACTTAGTTCTATTAACTAAGGCCCATTAATAAGTTTTTCTATCCGTTTATTAGAACCTATGTTATAATTTCCTCTTGTCCCTAGGACAAACCTAAACATTCTTATCAACGGGTTTCAGACTTCCAAGCTTACAAATTACTTAATTTATAATTAAGTACAACTTCTCATATTTCATATATTTTTTCCTTTTTCTTAACTGGTTTCTGCCTTTCCCCATTTACTGATTACTTAATTTACAATTAAGTGTCCCTTATCTCATTTCACCAGTTATCCCATTTCCTTATTAGTTTATTATAACCTAAGTTATAATCCCCACTTATCCCTTGGACAAGTCTGCCTATTATACAACCTTTTCATTAATGTTATTTACTTATAATAGATGATTATCATTTACCTTTTAAACTATTATCTTTTACTGTTGTATTCCAGTATTCTTCATGCATTGTAATATATATTCCTCATTTCAATTAAGGAAAACACTTCTTGCACATTATCAGTTTGATAGAAGGAATAAGTGATTTATTTTCATAACGTATTCCCATCTAAATTCGTGGTAGCAAGTAATTTCTTTACTTTTCTTACTTTGTTTACTGTGGATTACTTGCAACCACGTTCTCAGAATTAAGTCATTTAGGGAAATACATCACTTTTACTTCGTATAACACTAACTCAGTTCATTACATCCCTTCCTTTTGTATTTTCTGAGTTAGACATTTAATTACCATCATTTCCATTCATTCATATCTTGTTATAAACATACATACATACATATATATATATACACACACACACACATATGCCTAGACCTTTCACATTAAGCCTACACTTGTGGACGCTAGATTTGCCGGGCGGGACCGGGAGGACTTCTACCACAAGTTGGCTTAACCTCGTATCTTAGCACCATTTCACGTTTTTTAATTTTGCACTTAGACCCCTCACATTAGATTTACCACTTGTGAATGCTGGATATGCCGGGCGGGTCCGGGTAGACTTCTATCACAAGTGCACTCTAACCTCGTGTCTAAGGCGTTACAGTTTCAATTACTGTGTACCTAGGCATGTTTGTTCCTTAGCAATTATTCCCATTTCATAAAAAATTTAGGTAAATTGTCCTTTTTACTGTAATCTATTTTGCAGTAATCTAATTTACATGTCGTCCAATTTTGCTTGTATTTTTTCGCATGTCCTTTTGAACATATGTTTAATTCTTATTTTTGACATGTAAGCATTTAATCGGGTAATTGTTCAGATCTAACAAGTTAAATGTCGATTACTCAATAATATGCCACAAGTAAATCATGCAGTTACAATCACTGAATTGGATATTCATATCCTAAAATGTTTATTTTCTCTAACATGTAAACATTCAATATTTTATCCAATTCAACATAAGAATTTCTTGACATAGTCATATTAACTTTTCAACTCGTTACAACAGCAGTTTATAATTAATCTGGCAATTTCACAATTAATAAAAAGGGGAATGACAAACGATTATGTACCATTATATAAAATAATATGGCTAATATTGGATCTGGAACGTTACCTTGCTTTCATGATTCAATAATCTTTTTATTAAGGTTGATTCTCTAGTCCAGATCTGAGTTCATAATTTTCCTAGGCTAATGTTTTAATTTTAGAATAAATTTGAGGGGGGAGAGAGAGTAATGGCAGAGCTCCAACGTAGCTGCCAAATTATGAGTTTTAGGGTTAGGTCTAGGGTCTTATTTACAGGCGCTCAAGAGCTTATCGTACACGCAACGCCATGTCAGCATTGAACCCAGTTAAGAAAATAGTCTAGGTTCATAGAAGAATCTAGCCGGATCTTATCGTACACACAGTGCTGAGTCAGCCTTGGATACCGCAAGCTATTTTGGCGTAGAAATTTTATTTTTGAATGTTTGAATTTATTTAATTTTATATTCACATGTAATTTTCTTATGCGTATACAATTCTTATAACAACCATTTTACGCGTATATATATACACAAAATTTTTGTTTTGGTTTCAAAATTCAAACGGTGTTGCACCGTTATTTGATTCTTGCTATATTTCATTGACTGCAGCCTTATCTTGAATTTTATCTCTTGTATACATATATTTTTACATATATATATATTCTCATATATATACATATATTTTCTTTATTTCCTTATTTGTACATTCTTATCTTTTCAAATTTTGAATTTGTAACGTACGTATATTTGTACGCTCAGTTGGCCCTCTCTAAAACAAAGATAAAAATTATGTCGACGTCGGGGTTCGAACCCCCGACCTCTATGCTGCAAATCCTATGCCTTAACAAACTTAGCTATGATGTCTTTTGTTAATAACTTTAGAAACAATGGTAGTAATTGTTCTCCTTCTTTTACGTTATTCTCATGTTTTGCTACAATACTTCATTCAAATGTATCTCTTTCACCTTAACTCTATTTTCTGCAATCCATAGGTCTAAATTGACCACAAAATCGCCACGAATGCAATGACACTAATTCAGTAGACAATTTCTTGAAGCTCTTTAATTTTTTCAATAAAATATGCATTTTAATCACATCGCATTTCTTCTTATTGCATGTAATTTACTAATCTTTTCTTCATTTCAATGTATGAACTTATTACATACAATTATATTATCATATTTTATTTTATTATCATAAACTGCAGTGTGTTACATGTTGGATCTAGATTAACCCTAGAGTGGGGGGGGGGGGTGAATAGGGTTTATCACAAATTATCACAGAGTTTAAATATTACAGGATATTAAAATATTCACAGATCACATAATGCAGCAGAAATAAAAATACATAAAGTAAACAACACACGATATACCCAGCTTCGGAAAATCCTGTCTACTGCTGCATTCCGAAGGTTTGTACTAGGAATTAATAACAGATCCCGCTTATAGAAACTGTAAACTTGCACTCCCTGCTCCTGTACTAACCATATGCCAAAACCCTAGACTGACCGATATCCCCTCGATCAGATTTTCCTACATTACAAACCTGCAACACGTAACCCTAGATTTTACAGACTCCAGTAAACTGCTAGAATTTTATAGAATCTAGAACTATTTGGACTGTTTACAAAAGAATTGAAAATACAAAACAATTAAAATAAACAAAAGAAAACCCTAGTATAAAAAATTCTAGAATTAAAAGGGGTATCCCTTTTGTTCTCTTAAGTCAAAATTGGCCTGGCCATTTTAGTATAGGTTAAGCCCGATGGCTTCTTTCATCTGGGAAAAGGAAATGGCGGAGTGGAAATGAAAATCCAAAACTTGGGTTTACTTCTTGAATCCCTAAATCAATTTGATGCTTGATGAAATGAATTTCTCTGATGCTCAAAACACTACGCCTTGTTGTTTTGATTCGAGGTTGCTTTCTCTCTCGATCAAAACTTGTAAGTAATTTGAATTTTTCTCTTTTGTTGCTTGAATTGATATTGTTGGTTTTCGATGGATTTTCCTGTGATGAATGTGTGGTTATTTATAGGGTATAAACACCCTAAAACAACTTCTCTGATTTCAAAAGCACGATTTTCTCTAATTTGTGTTGCTTTCCTCTTTTGGTTGTGTGATTTATCACTTTGATGCCTTGAAATGAAACTGTAACACCCCGTGTATTCTATAACAGTGAAATTCACGAATTAAAGTATAATTAATTTCAAATCAAAGAATTAAGGAAAACGGGATAGGCCATTGCGTTCGTCTCGGAATTCTGCTTGAGATAGAGTCCGAGTTTGCGTAAAACGGACTCCGTATGAGGGAGATATTACCTCCGGAAGTTTCAGAATTCAGTTTAAAATTCAAACAGATAGAAACAATTTAGAAATGAGTTCAAAATTCAAAAAATCGGACCCAGATTGGGCTGGGCCGGAATTTTCCCAACTGGGGCACCTGGGGGTCGAGTGGGTAGTCGACCTGGGGGTCGACTGGGTAGTCGACCTGGGGGTCGACTGGGTAGTCGACCTGGGGGTCGACTGGGTAGTCGACCTGGGGGTCGACTGGGTAGTTGACCTGGCCCCTAAGCCAGGTCGAACCCAGCCTCTCCTGGCTGGCCTGGTTTGTGCTTGGCCAAATTTCTGTGCTTTGTCTTGTCACTAGGGCTAGGTGTCAGCTCCTGATTGGTTTCTTTTTAAAACAAATGGCTAATATTAATCTATGCTCCATCGACGGCTCTAATCAATTCACAAACTCTATAAAAAGGACCTAAGACTCCACCTAATTCACACAAATAAAAATGAGAATGAGACAGTCATGCTGCTGAAGAAAGACTAGGAGTAGCCGTCAAAATTGAGAGACGATTCGGAGTCGATTCAAAAGCTTAAAGCAACGACAATTAAATCAAAACAACGCCTACAACAAAGGATAGCATCTCCAAATTCAGAATTCAGAATCCTGAATTGAAGATTCGTCATACGTTGTAAGTAGCGTGCTATTCTGATGTGAATGAATAATTTAGTTTTGATTTGTGTAAAATGAGAAATGTAATTGTAATTAATTTGTGGTGATGATAATTCATAATTGTATGTTGCTATGATTCTAATTATGAATAGACTTGGGATGTTGTGGTATAAGGATGTTAGACCTATTGGATATTTGCAAGTATATGATTCATGTTGAAAGTTAACAACTATATGTTTGTGGTAGTTTATTTCAACCAAGTTGAGACTCATGCAAGTATATGATTCACTATTATGCCAACATGATTTTAGATCCATCCATGTATATTTTTACGATCATTTTTAGTGTAGTTGGATCCAATTGAGTATTATGATTCATATGAATTTATGTTGGAATTGGCATCATGATTCAAGTGGAAAAACATACTTTTGTATTAGTGACAAAAGCAAGCATCTTTGTGAACTTGTGTTAATTCTATGAACATGACTAGTTGGTGTTATGCCTAATTGAGAATATGTTTTAGGCCTATGTTGTTATGTTGTTATCAAAATCATATGATAATATATGTGACACAAAATTAAGTTAGATTCACAATTTTAAATGCAAGTTTACATGACTAGATTAAAACAATGATTCATGTTAGGTATGTTTCATGTCAAGATTATATACTATTACAATGCAAGTTTACAAGTGTCTAATTTTGTGTTAATTAGATCGTTATGTTGCAAGTTCATGCGTTCACACACCCCTTTTGATGTTACTTAGAATATATAAACACCATGTTCTAAGCCTCCCCTTTTTCATGTGGCTAAGTTGGGCTTAAATGTTAAACCCAACATATGTTATATTATAGGGAACGTATAAAACAGGGGTAATGTCGTTGGGTTAAAAATATAAAACATATGTGTTGGCATGTTTGACGCATCCCAACGACCTTGAAAACATTTAAGTGGTATAAATTAATTTTACCCAATAAAGATGAATTTGAATAGTGGCTTGCAAATATTTACATATAAAAAGAAAAGAGACAAAATATGTAAACTTAGAAAATACGATGTGTTTAACCCGAGGTTGGATTGAGTTGTGACATAAACCTGCCCGGACCCGCCCGGCTGTCCAGTAGTCACAACAATACCTATCCAATGTGGGTGGTTAAGCACTGAGCCCAATAAAGACCCGAGGTTAGACTGAGTTGTTACGTAAGACTGCCCGGACCCAACCGGCAACAGGCAGTCACAACAATACCTGTCTAATGTGAGTGGTTGAGGCTTTAATAAGACAATTAAGGCTGAGTCAGGATTGATAGGATTAAGTAAATTGAATCAATACTTAATCAAATTAAACATGCTAAACTATATAGACTGATTGGGGGTTAGGTTTATACAGAACACTTAACCAATTTAGCATGTTGGCTAGAAATAAAAAACCTAGTAGCGGGGGACCCTTTTCAGCAGTAACCCTACAAGGTGTAACAGGATACCATGAACTAGGCAGGGTAGGGCACGATTACTGGGCCGACCGTAAGAGGTCAAATCGACGGCGGTGGTGCAGCAGTGTAGGTTCTAACGAGGTGCGAGCGTGCACACACTCCGGTGCAGAAAAATTAGGCATTGGGCACCAGTAGTATACCTGTGCATTCTAGAATTGTGTCGGGCCGCCACCATAGGACTTGATACAGCCTATGATGGGACCAGCAAAGGTAGCTACAACATTGGGGACCGTAAGACACATGTAGCTATGTGAGTAGGAGCCGATCATTAGAAATGGATCACTTCACCATGATTATGGGGTGCCTGTTGGGAACTAGTTTATATGGGTGCAGAGATTAATATGGGGTACGATAGTATATTCGACTCTAGACAACTTAACTTAGTTTATGGTGCTTCCCCATTTCCAGTTTGTACTTATCATGCTCATTTCCTTATTCATAGACTGAATAGTCCTAGACTTACTCAGGCTTTATGTCTGACTCTACTTTTCTTTCGTCTTCTTATCTTTCGTTCCCCCCAGGTCCACAGGGAGGGAAAACCGCAGCTTGACCAGTTTTCACATCCAGCTTGAAGAGAAAGAATGTTTTGCTTGGATCTCTTTCGTTTTGGACTATGGCTTTGGATAGCAATTATGGGGACTTATGCAGTTTACTTATGTTTTTATGCTTCTTTAAGTTATGAAATCAAGACAGTTATGAAAATGTAATGTTTTTTGGAAGTATTGTAAGACAATTATGGCATGGTTTGTGTAACACGTATTTTAATGAAATAAAAGTTGCTGTTGTTTTCCGCTGTTCAAAAAATATGTGTATTTATATCTGTCTTGTGTATCTGTGACTTATACTTATAAACTGTAACACCCCGTGTATTCTATAACAGTGAAATTCACAAATTAAAATATAATTAATTTCAAATCAAAGAATTAAGGGAAACGGGATAGGCTATTGTGTTCGTCTCGGAAAAATACGCGAAATAGAGTCTGAGTTTTCGAAAATCGGAGTCCGTATGATCAAGATATGGCCCTCGGAAGTTTCAGAATTCAGTTTAAAATTCAAACAGACGAAAGCAGCTCAGAAAAACAAGTTTAAAATTCAAAATCGGGCCCAATTGGCTAGGGCGGGAAAATTCCCGCCTAAGGCACCCAGGTCAACTTGGCAGTCGACCTGGGCTAGAGGTCGACAGGGCTGTCGACACCCGTGTCGACTGCCAAGTCGACACGGTGTCGACTGGGTTGTCGACCTGGCCCCAGAGCCAGGTCGAACCCAGCCCACCCTGGCTGGCCTGGTCTGTGTTCTGTCGATTTTCTGAGCCTTGCCTTGTCACTAGGGCTAGGTGTCAGCTCCTGGTTGGTCTCTCCTTCAAACGAACGGCTATTATTGAATCAAGCTCCATCGACAGTCTAAAACAACTCACAAACATTATAAAAAGGACCTAAGACCTAGCCTAAATCATACTATCTCATTTTAGCCTCAGGCCGCCGCCATTAAACCTAGAGCTCTGAATTTAAAATACAAAGAATAAAATTATAGAAGATAGAGGACGATTCTTGAAGGCTACAACTAGAAGCTACAACAACTACGACGCCTTAGACAACGAATTTGGGACTATTTGGTTTGGGTTATTTGCTTCATATTGTAAGTTCTATGTTACTTTTTAGGCAAAAACGCTAAAACAATATGGACATGCCATGAATTGAAACCGGATTTAGGAACTATTGTTAATCCATTGTTTATATTGTTTATCTTTGAATTATAATTTGGGGATATTGCTATGGCAACGTTGCAAGTTAAACTTGTCATGATTTTGATGTTGTTATGAATCACTTGGGCTTAATTGTTTGGCAAGTTGGACTAATACATGTCCATGGAATCGCTATGTTTATTGAAATCTTTATGTTGATTAAACCATGCCTATGGTACTAATTAAACCATGGCTATGACTATTGATGGAATTATGCCTGTGATGTTAATATACCCATCATGATTAATGAAAAATTGGGTATTTCTAAGTTATGATGAAAAGTTGGAATTATTATGTTTATAATGTTAGATATGTTAAAAACGCTAAATTGGAATCATTATGTCTATGAGAATTATTATGTTAAAAATGCTAAATTGGAATCATTATGTCTATAATGTTAGTTGAGAATCATTATGTTAAAAATGCTAAATTGGAACCATTATGTTTATGATGTTAGTTGAGAACCATTATGTTAAAAATTGGAATCATTATGTCTACAATGTTAGTTGAGAATCATTATGTTAAAAATGCTAAGTTAGAACCATTATGTTTATAATGTTAGATGAGAATCATTATGATAAATTGGAATCATTATGTCTATGAGAATTATTATGTTAAAAATGCTAAATTGGAATCCACTATGCCTATTAGGATTACTATGCCTTTAATGTTTCATGTTTATAATAAAATTATTATTATGCCCGCAATGATTATTATGCCTATGATGTAAAGTTGAAATCATCATGTTAAATTAAGTTGGAATCATTACTATGCCAAGTTATCATCATACTAGTATTGCAACCATGTGATATGTTATAGCCTGTTTATTATGCAAGTGATGTTGGAATTGTCACATATGCCTATCACATATTTGGTGTTATTCCCCTTTATCTCTTGAATTGTTTATGCTTGTGAACGAAGTGCGTTTATATACGTTGGGGATACGATTGGGTAGAATAGGCAAAACTTGAATTAATTATAAGCTTAAATTGTGAAATATGGCATAAGTAGAACATGAAATATGGCACGAAAACTTGACTTGAACATGCCATAACTTGACTTTAAACATGCCTTAGTTGGGCACGAATTTGATATATGAACATGATGTGGAAATAGCAAAATCTGATAAGAACATGGGCATGACTTTAGAAAACAAGAAGGGGGCCAACTCGAGGTTGGGTTGAGTTTGTAGTGTAAATCTGCCCGGAACCGCCCGGCAAATCCAGTTGCTACAAACAATAGGATCCAATGTGGGTAGTTGGTCACATCGCGCTTGAAACCCGAGGTTGGGTTGAGTTCGTAGCGTAAACCTGCCCGGAACCGCCCGGCAAATCCAGTGGCTACGAACAACAGGATCCAATGTGAGTGGTTCGGTGCATTAACGAATCAATTAATACCAATTAGGGTTAAGTCATGAACATGAAAAGACAACTTAACCAACTTGAACACGGTTTGTAGGGCTAAGTCATGAACTTGAAAACGACAACACTTAGCCAACTTGACATGACACGTAGGCGGGTTAAGTCGCAAACTGAAATGACATACTTAACCATCTTGACATGACTAGACTAGAAAAGGATTAAGTCATGAATTACATGACTTAATCTGTTAGGTAGGTTAGGTCACGAATTACATGACCTAATCTATTAGGCGAAACCCTAGACACGACCCCTTTCAGCAGTAACCCTCTAGAAGTATCAAGGTACCCTGGGGCTAGGCCAGGTGGGGCACGATTACTGGGCTGATTGTAAGAGGTGAACGACGGCAGCAGGGTACGCCAGTGTAGGTTCGACGGACTACGATCGTGCACGTATCCAGGGCAGACACTAGGTATCCGTAGATTTATCTGTGCATCTTGAATCGTGTCAGGGGTTGACACCCTAGGGCTGATACACCCGAAGGTAGACCCAGCACAGGTGACTACATTCGTGATTAGCCGTATGACACGGACACTTGACGAGCTAGAACTTGTAGGGAGCCGATCGACTAGATAATCGTTCCGTAGGACCCCGTACTTGGGTCAGACCCCGCTTCAGGGTCATTTCATGACATTGGGCCGTGGGATTTATTTCGTGATTAACTTGTGATATGGGCTTAGTATACTAGTACAGTCGATGCAACGAATCTCGAACATGTGATGCTTTACTTGACTTGTCTTGACTTATCCTGATCACCTTAGTCTATCTTGTTCACCTTGACACCATTCTTAAGTTTAGTTCCAGTTCATACATGACAGGTTGTTTTAACCGTTTCTACACTGAAAGTCACTAGAACTTACTCAGTCTTTATGACTTACCCTTTTCCTTTTGCCTCTTTTTCTTTCGTTTCCCCCCCAGGTTCTCAGGGAGGGAATACCGCAGCTTGATCAGTTTTCACATCCAGCTTGAAGAGAAAGAATGTATTACTTGGATCTTTTCCGTTTTGGACTATGGCTTTGGACAGAAATTAGGGGACTTTTGCAGTTTATTTATGTTTTCTTCATGCTTCTTTAAATAATGTAATCAAGACAGTTATGATTTTGGGAAGTATTATGGCATGGTTTGTGTAACACGTATTTTGAAGAAATAAAAGTTGTTGTTTTCCGTTGTTCAATAATATGTGTTATTATACCTGTCTTGTATATCTGTGACTTATACTTATAAACCTCCACCAAAATCAGGGCATTCCCTTTGAGAGTGACCCTAACGGAGGTGGGGTGTTTCACTTGGTATCAGAGCATAGGTTTACCAGATAAGATAAAAAGTTTTGAAAATTTATTTTCAAAAGAAAATTTAAAGAAGCGTTTTTAAAAGATAAAATATTATTTTATTTTAAAAAGGCAAAGTCCCCTAAAGCCATAGGTACTATCTCTTATCCTTCATTTTGAATCTACCCTTCTTGTTTCAGCATATCCGAAGAACTTAACTTGCCAGAGGGTGTACCAATACCTGGTTGGTTTAGACGATTCTTAGAAGCAAGGGCCACCCAGCCAGGTCCTACCGTTCCACCTCCCCCAGCTGCAGGAAATCATCCAACTGCAGCAGCACCTCTTCCTCCACCTCCTCCGCGGGGAAACACTTTTGCTAAGATATGTAAAGATTTTAAGGCTATGGGAGGAAAGGACTTTCATGGAACGGAGTCCTTCGTGGCAGCTAGAAATTGGCTGAAAGAAACCGATGACTTATTCGTCATCTTTGAGGTAGAAGATAGGCAGAAAGTACAACTGGCAGTGTGGCTACTAAAGGGCGAGGCTTCCTACTGGTGGGAAGTCACTAATGTAGAAAGACCAGTGGAAACATGGGAGGACTTTAGGGTAAGGTTTGAGGCTAAATTTCTCTCAGAAGCCGAAAGGAGTTTGCAGTTGGAGAAATTTTTATTTCTTAAGCAAGGAAATATGACAGTCAAAGAGTACGTTAATCAGTTCGACGAGCTGGCTAGGTTCGGACTAGACCTAGTCAACACCCCGCACAAAAAGGCTCTCCGCTTTGTCAAAGGGTTGAATGAGCCATTACGCAGTTTGGCCCTGACCCATATACCCATGGGAGCTACGTACGAAAGGTTGGTGCAGATGGCATTGCTGAACGAGGAAGATAAGGGCAAGAAGGAGATAGAGGCAGAAAACTCTCAAGGGAAGAAAGAGCTCAAGCCTAACGATTCTAAGAATAAGAAGGTAGGCTCCGAGAAGGGAGGCAAGAACAACAACTCACGCGATAAAAGGAAATGCAATTACTGTGGTACGGAAGGGCATATAGCCAAGGATTGTAGAAAGAGGAAGAGAAAGCAAGGTGAATGTTTTCATTGTGGGAAGACTGGACACATCAGCAAAGACTGCCCTGAGAAGTAGACCGGACCTTCTGGCGGTACATCGTTAACCTATTCTAGATGCTTTGTTTTATCTTATTTCTCTCCTCGATCCTATTTGAGAACCATAGTTAGAATCTTTTTGGATGTAAACATGTAATCGAAACATGTTATGATTGCGAAATGGTTGCAAGTGGTCGCAAGTGGTTGCTCGTGGATGCATGAATACACATTAGGCACTAGATCGGCTCAGACACATTTTCATGTTGCATATGCATGAGTGTTTATTTTGGAAACTTGGTTGTGCCATCATTTGATTGTTGCATATGATTGAATGTTAGAGAACTCATGTAGAAATTATGAATTATATTAGGAAAAGATTGCATACATATTGGATTCATTTCACTAAACATATTTTGCATTTAGAAGATCAATCAGGCCTGATCATTAGCATTAGCTAAGGAACATATACACACACTTCGCATATGATCATAAAGAATTAGAAGTCTTTTAAGGACAATGGATACTCGTGTTTGATGGATGAGTAGATGGATGTTTGGATGTTAGGATATATATTTTTCCAAAACTTGAAGATTTCGGGGACGAAATCCTTTTAAGTGGGGGAGAATGTAACACCCCGTGTATTCTATAACAGTGAATTTCACAAATTAAAGTATAATTAATTTCAAATCAAAGAATTAAGGGAAACGGGATACGCCATTGTGTTCGTCTCGGAAAAATACGCGAAATAGAGTCCGAGTTTTCGAAAATCGGAGTCCGTATGACCAAGATATGGCCCCCGGAAGTTTCAGAATTCAGTTTAAAATTCAAACAGACGAAAGCAGCTCAGAAAAACAAGTTTAAAATTCAAAATCGGGCCCAATTGGCTAGGGCGGGAAAATTCCCACCTAAGGCACCTAGGTTGACTTGGCAGTCGACCTGGGCTAGAGGTCGACAGGGCTGTCGACACCCGTGTCGACTGCCAAGTCGACACGGTGTCGACTGGGTTGTCGACCTGGCCCCAGAGCCAGGTCGAACCCAGCCCACCCTGGCTCGCCTGGTCTGTGTTTGGTCGATTTTCTGAGCCTTGCCTTGTCACTAGGGCTAGGTGTTAGCTCCTGGTTGGTCTCTCCTTCAAACGAACGGCTATTATTGAATCAAGCTCCATCGACGGTCTAAAACAACTCACAAACATTATAAAAAGGACCTAAGACCTAGCCTAAATCATACTATCTCATTTTAGCCTCAGGCCGCCGCCATTAAACCTAGAGCTCTGAATTAAAAATACAAAGAATAAAATTATAGAAGATAGAGGACGATTCTTGAAGGCTACAACTAGAAGCTACAACAACTACGACGCCTTAGACAACGAATTTGGGACTATTTGATTTGGGTTATTTGCTTCATATTGTAAGTTCTATGTTACTTTTTAGGCAAAAACGCTAAAACAATATGGACATGCCATGAATTGAAACCGGATTTAGGAACTATTGTTAATCCATTGCTTATATTGTTTATCTTTGAATTATAATTTGGGGATATTGCTATGGCAATGTTGCAAGTTAAACTTGTCATGATTTTGATGTTGTTATGAATCACTTGGGCTTAATTGTTTGGCAAGTTGGACTAATACATGTCCATGGAATCACTATGTTTATTGAAATCTTTATGTTGATTAAACCATGCATATGGTACTAATTAAACCATGGCTATGACTATTGATGGAATTATGCCTATGATGTTAATAAACCCATCATGATTAATGAAAAATTGGGTATTTCTAAGTTATGATGAAAAGTTGGAATTATTATGTTTATAATGTTAGATATGTTAAAAACGCTAAATTGGAATCATTATGTCTATGAGAATTATTATGTTAAAAATGCTAAATTGGAATCATTATGTCTATAATGTTAGTTGAGAATCATTATGTTAAAAATGCTAAATTGGAACCATTATGTTTATGATGTTAGTTGAGAACCATTATGTTAAAAATTGGAATCATTATGTCTATAATGTTAGTTGAGAATCATTATGTTAAAAATGCTAAGTTGGAACCAATATGTTTATAATGTTAGATGAGAATCATTATGATAAATTGGAATCATTATGTCTATGAGAATTATTATGTTAAAAATGCTAAATTGGAATCCACTATGCCTATTAGGATTACTATGCCTTTAATGTTTCATGTTTATAATAAAATTATTATTATGCCTGCAATGATTATTATGCCTATGATGTAAAGTTGAAATCATCATGTTAAATTAAGTTGGAATCATTACTATGCCAAGTTATCATCATACTAGTATTGCAAACATGTGATATGTTATAGCCTGTTTATTATGCAAGTGATGTTGGAATTGTCACATATGCCTATCACATATTTTGTGTTATTCCCCTTTATCTCTTGAATTGTTTATGCTTGTGAACGAAGTGCGTTTATATACGTTGGGGATACGATTGGGTAGAATAGGCAAAACTTGAATTAATTATAAGCTTAAACTGTGAAATTTGGCATAAGTAGAACATGAAATATGGCACGAAAACTTGACTTGAACATGCCATAACTTGACTTTAAACATGCCTTAGTTGGGCACGAATTTGACATATGAACATGATGTGGAAATAGCAAAATCTGATAAGAACATGGGCATGACTTTAGAAAACAAGAAGGGGGCCAACTCGAGATTGGGTTGAGTTTGTAGTGTAAATCTGCCCGGAACCGCCCGGCAAATCCAGTTGCTACAAACAATAGGATCCAATGTGGGTAGTTGGTCACATCGCGCTTGAAACCTGAGGTTGGGTTGAGTTCGTAGCGTAAACCTGCCCGGAACCGCCCGGCAAATCCATTGGCTACGAACAACAGGATCCAATGTGAGTGGTTCGGTGCATTAACGAATCAATTAATACCAATTAGGGTTAAGTCATGAACATGAAAAGACAACTTAACCAACTAGAACACGGTTTGTAGGGCTAAGTCATGAACTTGAAAACGACAACACTTATCCAAATTGACATGACACGTAGGTAGGTTAAGTCGCAAACTGAAATGACATACTTAACCATCTTGACATGACTAGACTAGAAAAGGATTAAGTCACGAATTACATGACTTAATCTGTTAGGTGGGTTAGGTTACGAATTACATGACCTAATCTATTAGGCGAAACCCTAGACACGACCCCTTTCAGCAGTTACCCTCTAGAAGTATCAAGGTACCCTGGGGCTAGGCCGGGTGGGGCACGATTACTGGGCTGATTGTAAGAGGTGAACGACGGCAGTAGGGTACGCCTATGTAGGTTCGGCGGACTACGATCGTGCACGTATCCAGGGCAGACACTGGGTATCCGTAGATTTATCTGTGCATCTTGAATCGTGTCAGGGGTTGACACCCTAGGGCTGATACACCCGAAGGTGGACCCAGCACAGGTGACTACATTCGTGATTAGCCGTATGACACGGACACTTGACGAGCTAGAACTTGTAGGGAGCCGATCGACTAGTTAATCGCTCCGTAGGACCCCGTACTTGGGTCAGACCCCGCTTCAGGGTCATTTCATGACATTGGGCCGTGGGATTTATTTCGTGATTAACTTGTGATATGGGCTTAGCATACTAGTACAGTCGATGCAACGAATCTCGAACATGTGATGCTTTACTTGACTTGTCTTGACTTATCCTGATCACCTTAGTCTATCTTGTTCACCTTGACACCATTCTTAAGTTTAGTTCCAGTTCATACATGACAGGTTGTTTTAACCGTTTCTACACTGAAAGTCACTAGAACTTACTCAGTCTTTATGACCGACCCTTTTCCTTTCGCCTCTTTTTCTTCCATTTCCCCCCCAGGTTCTCAGGGAGGGAATACCGTAGCTTGATCAGTTTTCACATCCAGCTTGAAGAGAAAGAATGTATTGCTTGGATCTTTTCCGTTTTGGACTATGGCTTTGGATAGAAATTAGGGGACTTTTGCAGTTTATTTATGTTTTCTTCATGCTTCTTTAAATAATGTAATCAAGACGGTTATGATTTTGGGAAGTATTATGGCATGGTTTGTGTAACACGTATTTTGAAGAAATAAAAGTTGTTGTTTTCCGCTGTTCAATAATATGTGTTATTATATCTGTCTTGTATATCTGTGACTTATACTTATAAACCTCCACCAAAATTAGGGCATTCCCTTTGAGAGTGACCCTAACGGAGGTGGGGTGTTTCACTTGGTATCAGAGCATAGGTTTACCAGATAAGATAAAAAGTTTTGAAAATTTATTTTCAAAAGAAAATTTAAAGAAGCGTTTTTAAAAGGTAAAATATTATTTTATTTTAAAAAGGCAAAGTCCCCCAAAGCCATAGGTACTATCTCTTATCCTTCGTTTTGAATCTACCCTTCTTGTTTCAGCATGTCCGAAGAACTTAACTTGCCAGAGGGTGTACCAATACCTGGTTGGTTTAGACGATTCTTAGAAGCAAGGGCCACCCAGCCAGGTCCTACCATTCCTCCTCCCCCAGCTGCAGGAAGTCATCCAGCAGCAGCACCTCTTCCTCCACCTCCTCCGCGGGGAAACACTTTTGCTAAGATATGCAAAGATTTTAAGGCTATGGGAGGAAAGGACTTTCATGGAACGGAGTCCTTCGTGGCAGCTAGAAATTGGCTGAAAGAAACCGAGGACTTATTCGTCATCTTTGAGGTAGAAGATAGGCAGAAAGTACAACTGGCAGTGTGGCTACTAAAGGGCGAGGCTTCCTACTGGTGGGAAGTCACTAATGTAGAAAGACAAATGGAAACATGGGAGGACTTTAGGGTAAGGTTTGAGGCTAAATTTCTCTCAGAAGCCGAAAGGAGTTTGCAGTTGGAGAAATTTTTATTTCTTAAGCAAGGAAATGTGACAGTCATAGAGTACGTTAATCAGTTCGACGAGCTGGCTAGGTTCGGACTAGACCTAGTCAACACCCCGCACAAAAAGGCTCTCCGCTTTGTCAAAGGGTTAAATGAGCCATTACACAGTGTGGCCATGACCCATATACCCATGGGAGCTACGTACAAAAGGTTGGTGCAGATGGCATTGCTGAACGAGGAAGATAAGGGCAAGAAGGAGACAGAGGCAGAAAACTCTCAAGGGAAGAAAGAGGTCAAGCCTAACGATTCTAAGAATAAGAGGGTAGACTCCGAGAAGGGAGGCAAGAACAACAACTGACGCGATAAAAGAAAATGCAATTACTGTGGTACGGAAGGGCACATAGCCAAGGATTGTAGAAAGAGGAAGAGAAAGCAAGGTGAATGTTTTCATTGTGGGAAGACTGGACACATCAGCAAAGACTGCCCTGAGAAGCAGACCGGACCTTCTGGCGGTACATCGTTAACCTATTATAGATGCTTTGTTTTATCTTATTTCTCTCCTCGATCCTATTTGAGAACCATAGTTAGAATCTTTTTGGATGTAAACATGTAATCGAAATATGTTATGATTGCGAAATGGTTGCAAGTGGTCGCAATTGGTTGCTCGTGGATGCATGAATACACATTAGGCACTAGATCGGCTCAGACACATTTTCATGTTGCATATGCTTGAGTGTTTATTTTGGAAACTTGGTTGTGCCATCATTTGGTTGTTGCATATGATTGAATGTTCGAGCACTCATGTAGAAATTATGAATTATAATAGGAAAAGATTGCATACATATTGGATTCATTTCATTAAACATATTTTGCATTTAGAAGATCAATCAGGCCTGATCATTAGCATTAGCTAAGGAACATATACACACACTTCGCATATGATCATAAAGCATTGGAATTCTTTTAAGGACAATGGATACTCGTGTTTGATGGGTGAGTAGATGGATGTTTGGATGTTAGGATATATATTTTTCCTAAACTTGAAGATTTCAGGGACGAAATCCTTTTAAGTGGGGAAGAATGTAACACCCCGTGTATTCTATAACAGTGAAATTCACAAATTAAATTATAATTAATTTCAAATCTAAGAATTAAGGGAAACGGGATACGCCATTGTGTTCGTCTCGGAAAAATACGCGAAATAGAGTCCGAGTTTTCGAAAATCGGAGTCCGTATGACCAAGATATGGCCCCCGGAAGTTTCAGAATTCAGTTTAAAATTCAAACAGACGAAAGCAGCTCAGAAAACAAGTTTAAAATTAAAAATCGGGCCCAGTTGGCCAGGGCGGGAAAATTCCCGCCTAAGGCACCCGGGTCGACTTGGCAGTCGACCTGGGCTAGAGGTCGACAGGGCTGTCGACACCCGTGTCGACTGCCAAGTCGACACGGTGTCGACTGGGTTGTCAACCTGGCCCCAGAGCCAGGTCGAACCCAGCCCACCCTGGCTGGCCTGGTCTGTGTTTGGTCGATTTTCTGAGCCTTGCCTTGTAACTAGGGCTAGGTATCAGCTCCTGGTTGGTCTCTCCTTCAGACGAACGGCTATTATTGAATCAAGCTCCATCGACGGTCTAAAACAACTCACAAACATTATAAAAAGGACCTAAGACCTAGCCTAAATCATACTATCTCATTTTAGCCTCAGGCCGCCGCCATCAAACCTAGAGCTCTGAATTAAAAATACAAAGAATAAAATTATAAAAGATAGAGGACGATTCTTGAAGGCTACAACTAGAAGCTACAACAACTACGACGCCTTAGACAACGAATTTGGGACTATTTGATTTGGGTTATTTGCTTCATATTGTAAGTTCTATGTTACTTTTTAGGCAAAAACGCTAAAACAATATGGACATGCCATGAATTGAAACCGGATTTAGGAACTATTGTTAATCCATTGTTTATATTGTTTATCTTTGAATTATAATTTGGGGATATTGCTATGGCAACGTTGCAAGTTAAACTTGTCATGATTTTGATGTTGTTATGAATCACTTGGGCTTAATTGTTTGGCAAGTTGGACTAATACATGTCCATGGAATCGCTATGTTTATTGAAATCTTTATGTTGATTAAACCATGCCTATGGTACTAATTAAACCATGGCTATGAGTATTGATGGAATTATGCCTGTGATGTTAATATACCCATCATGATTAATGAAAAATTGGGTATTTCTAAGTTATGATGAAAAGTTGGAATTATTATGTTTATAATGTTAGATATGTTAAAAACGCTAAATTGGAATCATTATGTCTATGATAATTATTATGTTAAAAATGCTAAATTGGAATCATTATGTCTATAATGTTAGTTGAGAATCATTATGTTAAAAATACTAAATTGGAACCATTTTGTTTATGATGTTAGTTGAGAACCATTATGTTAAAAATTGGAATCATTGTGTCTATAATGTTAGTTGAGAATCATTATGTTAAAAATGCTAAGTTGGAACCATTATGTTTATAATGTTAGATGAGAATCATTATGATAAATTGGAATCATTATGTCTATGAGAATTATTATGTTAAAAATGCTAAATTGGAATCCACTATGCCTATTAGGATTAATATGCCTTTAATGTTTCATGTTTATAATAAAATTATTATTATGCCCGCAATGATTATTATGCCTATGATGTAAAGTTGAAATCATCATGTTAAATTAAGTTGGAATCATTACTATGCCAAGTTATCATCATACTAGTATTGCAACCATGTGATATGTTATAGCCTGTTTATTTTGCAAGTGATGTTGGAATTGTCACATATGCCTATCACATGTTTGGTGTTATTCCCCTTTATCTCTTGAATTGTTTATGCTTGTGAACAAAGTGCGTTTATATACGTTGGGGATACGATTGGGTAGAATAGGCAAAACTTGAATTAATTATAAGCTTAAACTGTGAAATTTGGCATAAGTAGAACATGAAATATGGCACGAAAACTTGACTTGAACATGCCATAACTTGACTTTAAACATGCCTTAGTTGGGCACGAATTTGACATATGAACATGATGTGGAAATAGCAAAATCTGATAAGAACATGGGCATGACTTTAGAAAACCAAAAGGGGGCCAACTCGAGGTTGGGTTGAGTTTGTAGTGTAAATCTGCCCGGAACCGCCCGGCAAATCCAGTTGCTACAAAGAATAGGATCCAGTGTGGGTAGTTGGTCACATCGCGCTTGAAACCCGAGGTTGGGTTGAGTTCGTAGCGTAAACCTGCCCGGAACCGCCCGGCAAATCCAGTGGCTACGAACAACAGGATCCAATGTGAGTGGTTCGGTGCATTAACGAATCAATTAATACCAATTAGGGTTAAGTCATGAATATGAAAAGACAACTTAACCAACTTGAACACGGTTTGTAGGGCTAAGTCATGAACTTGAAAACGACAACACTTAGCCAACTTGACACGGCACATAGGCGGGTTAAGTCGCAAACTGAAATGACATACTTAACCATCTTGACATGACTAGACTAGAAAAGGATTAAGTCACGAATTACATGACTTAATCTGTTAGGTGGGTTAGGTCCCGAATTACATGACCTAATCTATTAGGCGAAACCCTAGACACGACCCCTTTCAGCAGTAACCCTCTAGAAGTATCAAGGTACCCTGGGGCTAGGCCGGGTGGGGCACAATTACTGGGCTGATTGTAAGAGGTGAACGACGGCAGTAGGGTACGCCAGTGTAGGTTCGGCGGACTACGATCGTGCACGTATCCGGGACAGACACTGGGTATCCATAGATTTATCTGTGCATCTTGAATCATGTCAGGGGTTGACACCCTAGGGCTGATACACCCGAAGGTGGACCCAGCACAGGTGACTACATTCGTGATTAGCCGTATGACACGGACACTTGACGAGCTAGAACTTGTAGGGAGCCGATCGACTAGATAATCGCTCCATAGGACCCCGTACTTGGGTCAGACCCCGTTTCAGGGTCATTTCATGACATTGGGCCGTGGGATTTATTTCGTGATTAACTTGTGATATGGGCTTAGTATACTAGTACAGTCGATGCAACGAATCTCGAACATGTGGTGCTTTACTTGACTTGTCTTGACTTATCCTGATCACCTTAGTCTATCTTGTTCACCTTGACACCATTCTTAAGTTTAGTTCCAGTTCATACATGACAGGTTGTTTTAACCGTTTCTACACTGAAAGTCACTAGAACTTACTCAGTCTTTATGACTGACCCTTTTCCTTTCGCCTCTTTTTCTTTCGTTTCCCCCCTCCCCCAGGTTCTCAGGGAGGGAATACCGCAGCTTGATCAGTTTTCACATCCAGCTTGAAGAGAAAGAATGTATTGCTTGGATCTTTTCCGTTTTGGACTATGGCTTTGGACAGAAATTAGGGGACTTTTGCAGTTTATTTATGTTTTCTTCATGCTTCTTTAAATAATGTAATCAAGACGGTTATGATTTTGGGAAGTATTATGGCATGGTTTGTGTAACACGTATTTTGAAGAAATAAAAGTTGTTGTTTTCCGCTGTTCAATAATATGTGTTATTATATCTGTCTTGTATATCTGTGACTTATACTTATAAACCTCCAACAAAATTAGGGCATTCCCTTTGAGAGTGACCCTAACGGAGGTGGGGTGTTTCATAAACCTCCACCAAAATTAGGGCATTCCCTTTGAGAGTGACCCTAACGGAGGTGGGGTGTTTCACTTGGTATCAGAGCATGGTTTACCAGATAAGATAAAATTTTCGAAAATTTATTTTCAATAGAAAATTTAAAGAAGCATTTTTAAAGATAAAATGTTATTTTATTTTAAAAAGGCATAGCCCCCAAAGCCATAGGTACTATCTTTTATCCTTCGTTTTGAATCTATCCTTTTTGTTTTAGCATGTTCGAAGAAATTAACTTGCCAGAGGGTGTACCAATACCTGGTTGGTTCAAATGATTCTTAGAAGCAAGGGCCAATCAGCCAGGTCCCACTGTTCCTCCTCCCCCAGCTGCAAGAAATCATCCAGCTGCAGCAGCACCTCTTCCTCCACCTCCTCCGCGTGGTAATGCTTTTGCTAAGATATGTAAAGATTTCAAAGCTATGGGAGGGAAGGACTTTCATGGAACAGAGTCCTTCGTGGCAGCCAGGAATTGGCTGATGGAAACTCAGGACTTATTCGTCATCTTTGAGGTAGAAGATGGGCAGAAGGTACAACTGGTAGTATGGCTACTTAAAGGCGAGGCTTCCTACTGGTGGGAAGATACCAATGCAGAAAGACCATTGGAAACATGGGGGGACTTTAGGGCAAGGTTTGAGGCTAAATTTCTCTCAGAAGCTGAAAGGAGTCTTCAATTGGAAAAATTATTATTTCTTAAGCAAGGGAATATGACATTCAAGGAGTACGTTAATCAGTTCGATCAGCTGGCTAGGTTCAGACTGGACCTAGTCAACACTCCGCACAAGAAGGCTCTCCGCTTTGTTAAAGGATTGAATGAGCCATTACACAGTTTGCCCATGACCGATATACCCATGGGAGCTACGCATGAAAGGTTGGTGCAGATGGCATTGCTGAACGAAGAGGATTAGGGCAAGAAGGAGACAAAGGCAGAAGGCTCTCAAGGGAAGAAAGAGGGTTTACAGCCCAAGAAGACAGACTTTAAGAAGGGCGGGAAAGACAACAAGTCCCAAGAGAAGAGGAAGTGTAATTTCTATGCCAAAGTGGGGCACTTAGTGAAAGATTGCCGGAAAAAGAAGGCCAAGTTGAATGGTGGGTGCTTTTCTTGCGGTGAGACAAGTCACATTGCTAAGGATTGCCCAAGGAAACGAGGATAGGGGCAGAGGGCTAGATCCACCTCAGGGGCACAGGTTCATGTGCTAGAAGCGCCACCTCTGCAACAACAAGGTATAAATACTTCTGTAGAAAGTGTAGTTTATCTTTATGATCACCCAGTTCGCACTTTATTTCATTCTGGCACATCACACTCCTTTATTTCATCTGCTTTAGTAGAATCTCTGCACCTAGAAACTAGTATGGTAGAGCACCCCTTAATTATTTCAAATCCAATCGGGGGCCTAGCTCATTTGTCTATGATCTGTGTGGGATTTAAAATTTCTATTCTAAGCGTCGAATTTAGATCTAGTGCCTTTGTTTTGGGCTTCTCGGGATATGGTTTGATTTTGGGCATGGATTGGCTATCCAGTAATGGTGCCATCCTTGATTGTGAGAAAAGGGTGGTTAGGCTTCTGACCCAACTCGGTAACACTCTTGAAATTACTTGTAATCCCTTGTATGCGGTTATGCTTAGCTAGATGCTTCTGTTGAATTTTTGCAATCGTTTAGAGTGGTCCGTGAATATCCGGATTTCTTCGAAGAAGTGAAGGGCTTACCTCCGAAGCGGGAGATAGACTTCCGCATATATCTTGTAGATAATGCAAAGCCCGTTGCATTTCCCGTTAGACACATGGCTCCACGGGAAAAGAAAGAGCTCAGTAAACAGGTTAAATAGCTTCTAGAGAAGGGGTTCATTAGAAGGAGCATTTAAGAATGGGGCGCTCTAGTGGTGTTCTCCACAAAGGCGGATGGTTCACTCCATCTATGTGCTGACTATAGGGAGCTCAACAAACTAACGAAAAAAAATAGGCACCCTCTCCCCAGAATTGACGAACTATTTGATCGGCTTGTAGGAGCGTCAGTTTTCTCCCAACTCGATTTGCCGACCGGATTTCATCAGCTAAGGATGGCTGAAGATAGCATCGATAAGACATCATTCAGAACCCCAGACGGCTTCTTTGAATGGCTTGTCATGCCTTTCGGCTTGACAAACGCACCCGCTTACTTCGTGGACTGGATGAGTAGGGTGTTCAGAGAATTCCTCAACAAGTTCGTAGTGGTCTTCGTAGACGATATCTTGATCTTCTCAAAGAGTGAAGAAGAACATGCTCAATACTTAAGGGCAATCATGGAAATTTTGCGTGTCCATCAGCTAAAAGCCAAATTCTCCAAATGCCACTTTTGGAGATAGGAAGTAAGGTTTCTTGGCCATGTAGTATCCAAAGCAGGGTTAGCTGTGGACCCTGCTAAAGTAGTAGCGGTGCAGGATTGGAAGTCACCAAGGAATGCAACAGAAGTCCGAAGCTTTAACGGGCTAACAGGCTTCTATCGGAAATTCATCAGAGACTTTGCAAAAATATCAGCTCCGCTCACTTGGTTAACAAAGAAGAACCTAACGTTTGCTTGGGATTTGGATTGCGAGTTTGCTTTACAATGCTTAAAAAGGGCTCTTACAACAGCCCTAGTTCTGACCTTGCCAGATGGAAGCAAAATGTTTACAGTATACGCGGATGCATGCGAGACATGACTATGCGCTGTCTTAATGCAAGGATGAAGGGTAGTAGCTTATGGCGGGAGACAGTTGAAAGTGCAAGAAAAGAACTACCCAACCCATGATCTCGAGTTGGCTGCCATCGTATTTGCGCTTAAGTCTTGGCGCCACTATCTACTAGGTGAGAAATCCGAACTGTATACTAACCATAAATCTTTGAAGTTTCTCTTCTCGCAAAAGGACCTTAACTTGAGGCAAGAAAGGTGGATGGAGTTACTTGCCTCGTACGATTTCGAGATCCCCTACACTCCGGGCAAAGACAACGTAGTGGCAGACACGTTGAGCCAAAAGAAACTAACCCTAAGCCCGCTCTTTATAGAAAGGCAAAGCTTGGAGTATATAGCCAGTTTTAACTTTAGGCTCTCCTCCGATTTCGTACCGGGCTTGCTAGCATCTCTCATAGTACGCCCGACTCTAGTGGACTCAATAGGGACAACACAACGCGAAGACCCTCAGCTTGTGGAGACGGTTGATAGGCTAATTAGGGGTGAGACTTCAAGTTACCTCAACAGATACTCCATCGACGATAAGGGTTGGCTAAGGCGAGACGGAAGACTATGCGTCCCACAGACAACGAATTTAGTAAAGACGGTTCTCGAGGAAGCACATCACTCCAAGATGAAGATACATCCAGGCGGAGATAAAATGTAAAAGGACATAAAGAGAACTTTCTTTTGGAGCGGTATGAAGAAGGACGTGGTAGATTTCGTTTCTAAGCGTATAATTTGCCAACAGGTTAAGGCGGAACAGAAGAAACCTGGCGGTCTGCTCCATCCTCTAGAGGTTCCGTAGTGGAAGTGGGATAGCATTTCAATGGACTTCATTGATGGGCTGCCTAGGTCTAGAAGAGGCAACACTAGCATTTGGGTAATAGTGGATAGGCTTACTAAAAGCGCCCACTTTTTACCTCTCAAGAGTAAAAGGACTGCCTCATCCCTAGCATCTCTTTATCTCAAGGAAATTGTTCGACTCCATGGAATACCCTCCAGCATTGTTAGTGAACGAGACCCTATCTTCACAAGTGAGTTTTTGCGGAGTCTGCAAGAAGCGGTAGGCACACAGTTATGCTTGAGTACAGCCTATCACCCCCAAACCGACGGCCAGACAGAAAGAGTGAACAGAGTTTTGGAGGACCTTTTAAGACTGTGCGTCCTTGACTTCGGAGGGACGTGGGAAGACCATCTTCCTTTGGTGGAATTTGCCTACAACAACAGCTACCAAGCCACCATCGGAATGGCGCCCTTCGAGGCTTTATATGGAAGACCGTGCCGATCGCCAACTTGTTGGTGGGAGTCTACTGACAAGCTCATACTTGGACCAGATATGATCCGAGTGACTTCAGAGAAAGTAGACTTAATACGGAGAAGAATGAAGACAGCCCAAGACAGACAAAAATCCTACGCAGACCAGAGGAGGACCGACCTTGAGTTTGAGGTTGGGGACGGAATTTTTCTTAAGGTATCTCCTCTAAGGAACGTTGTTCCTTTTGGATCCACTGGAAAGCTACCACAGAGATTTGTAGGACCATTTCCTATCATCGAGAAGGTTGAGAAGATGGCCTATAGATTAGAGCTACCCGAAAAACTGGCCGGAGTTCACAACGTCTTTCATGTTTCTCACCTCCGGAAGTGTTTACACGAGTCTTCTGAAATAGTAGAGCCTAGCATTCTAGAAGAAGCCGAAGTGGAACGGGAAGCAACCGTGAGAAGAGTTCCAACACGCATCTTAGGAAATGAAGTGAAAAAGTTACGCAACCGCGAAGTCAAGCTCATCAAAGTTCAGTGGAGCGACGCCGAGGAAGGCGCAACTTCGGAAACTGAGGCTAGAATACGTGCAGCCTACCCTTTTCTTTTTGAGGGTACATCTTTGATCTCCCTTTTTCCTTAAATTGTGCTTTTATCTATCTTTTTAAGTATATCTCCTCGACCTTATCTTTTAGGTAGAAACCCTTTGGATGAAAACATGTAATTGAAACATGTTATGTATGATGGTTGCAAGTGGTTGCAAGTGATTGCTAGTGGTTGCTCGTGGTTGCATATACACACACAATCTAGGTTTTAGATCGGCTTAGTCACCTCATATTGCATATGCATATATGTGTTTGCATTCGTATATGGTTGAAGTTTAATGTGTTGTCATATGGATGTTGCATTTATATGAACGATTGTGCACTCATGTAGAATCATGAATAGGAAAATTTGCATACATAATGGATTCATTACACTTACATAATTTGCATTAAGGAGGTCAACTGAATCAGTAGATCGCCTGATTTTGGATTAGATAAGTACATGTACACACACTTCACATATGATCATGAAGCATTAGATGTCTTTTAAGGACAATGGATGCTCGTGTTTGTTGGATGAGTAGATGGACGTTTGGATGTTAGGATATACATTCTTCCTAAACTTGAAGATTTCGGGGACAAAATCGTTTTAAGTGGGGGAGAATGTAACACCCCGTGTATTCTATAACAGTGAAATTCACGAATTAAAGTATAATTAATTTCAAATCAAAGAATTAAGGGAAACGGGATACGCCATTGCGTTCGTCTCGGAATTCTGCTAGAGATAGAGTCCGAGTATTCATAAAACGGACTCCGTATGAGGGAGATATGACCTCCAGAAGTTTCAGAATTCAGTTTAAAATTCAAACAGACAGAAACAGTTCAGAAATGAGTTCAAAATTCAGAAATCGGACCCAGATTAGGTTGGGCGGGAATTTTCCAGCCTAAGGCACCCAGGTCGACTGGGTAGTCGACCTGGGTCACCCAGGTCGACTGGGTAGTTGACCTGGGGGTCGACTGGGTAGTCGACCTGGCCCTTGAGCCAGGTCGAACCCAGCCCCTCCTGGCTGGCCTGGTCTGTGCTTGGCCGAATTTCTGCGCTTTTTCTTGTCACTAGGGCTAGGTGTCAACTCCTGATTGGTTTCTCTTTGAAACGAACGGCTAATATTAATCTAAGCTCCATCGACGGCTCTAATCAATTCACAAACTCTATAAAAAGGACCTAAGACTCCACCTAATTCACACAAATAAAAATGATAATGAGACCGTCATGCTGCTGAAGAAAGACTAGGAGTAGCCATCAAAATTGAGAGACGATTAGTAGTCGATTCAAAAGCTTAAAGCAACGACAATTAAATCAAAACAACTCCTACAACAAAGGATAGCATCTCCAAATTCAGAATTAAGAATCCTGAATTGAAGATTCGTCATATGTTGTAAGTAGAGTGCTATTCCGATGTGAATGAATAATTTAGTTTTGATTTGTGTAAAATGAGAAATGGAATTGTAATTAATTTGTGGTGATTATAATTCATAATTGTATGTTGCTATGATTCTAATTATGAATAGACTTGGGATGTTGTGGTATAAGGATGTTAGACCTATTGGATATTTGCAAGTATATGATCAATGTTGAAAGTTAACAACTATATGTTTGTGGTAGTTTATTTCAACCAAGTTGAGACTCATGCAAGTATATGATTCACTATTATGCCAACATGATTTTAGACCCATCTATGTATATTTTTATGATCATTTTTAGTGTAGTTGGATCCAATTGAGTATTATGATTCATATGAATTTATGTTGGAATTGGCATCATGATTCAAGTGAAAAACCATACTTATGTATTAGCGACAAAAGCAAGCATCTTTGTGAACTTGTGTTAATTCTATGAACATGACTAGATTATGTTTGGTGTTATGCCTAATTGAAAATATGTTTTAGGCCTATGTTGTTATCAAAATCATATGATAATATATGTGACACATAATTAAGTTAGATTCACATTTTTAAATGCAAGTTTACATGACTAGATTAAAACCATGATTCATGTTAGGTATGTTTCATGTCAAGATTATATGCTATTACAATGCAAGTTTACAAGTGCCTAATTTATGTTAATTAGATCGTTATGTTGCAAGTTCATGCGTTCACACACCCCTTTTGATGTTACTTAGAATATATAAACACCATGTTCTAAGCCTCCCCTTTCACATGTGGCTAAGTTGGGCTTAAATGTTAAAACCAACATATGTTATATTATAGCGAACGTATAAAACGGGGTAATGACGTTGGGTTAAAAATATAAAACATATGTGTTGGCATGTTTGACGCATGCCAACGAACTTGAAAACATTTAAGTGGTATAAATTAATTTTACCCAATAAAGATGAATTTGAATAGTGGGCTGCAAATATTTACATATAAAAAGAAAAGAGACAAAATATGTAAACTTAGAAAATACGATGTGTTTAACCCGAGGTTGGATTGAGTTGTGACATAAACCTGCCCGGACCCGCCCGGCTGTCCAGTAGTCACAACAATACCTATCCAATGTGGGTGGTTAAACACTGAGCCCAATAAAGACCCAAGGTTAGACTGAGTTTTGACGTAAGACTACTCGGACCCAACCAGCAACAGGCAATCACAACAATATCTGTCTAATGTGAGTGGTTGAGGCTTTAATAAGACAATTACGACTGAGTAAGGGTTGATAGGATTAAGTAAATTGAATTAATACTTAATCAAATTAAACATGCTAAACTATACAGACTGATTGGGGGTTAGGTTTATACAGAACACTTAACCAACTTAGCATGTTGGCTAGAAATAGAAAATTTAGTAGCGGGGGACCCTTTTCAGCAGTAACCCTACAATGTGTATCAGGATAGCCTGAACTAGGCAGGGTGGGGCACGATTACTGGGCTGACAGTAAGAGGTCAAATCGATGGCGGTGGTGCAGCAGTGTAGGTTCTAACGGGGTGCGGGCGTCCACACACTCCGGCGCAGAAACATTAGGCACTGGGCACCAGTAGTATACCTGTGCATTCTAGATTTGTGTCGGTCCGCCACCATGGGACTTGATACACCCCATGGTGGGACCAGCATAGGTAGCTACAACATCGGGGGCCGTAAGACACATGTAGCTATGCGAGTAGGAGCCAATCATTAGAAATGGATCACTTCACCCTGATTATGGGGTGCCTGTTGGGAACTAGTTTATATGGGTGCAGAGATTAATATGGGGTACGATAATATATTCGACTCTAGACAGCTTAACTTAGTTTATGGTGCTTCCCCATTTCCAATTTGTACTTATCATGCTCATTTCCTTATTCATAGACTGAATTGTCCTAGACTTACTCAGGCTTTATGTCTGACTATACTTTTCTTTCGTCTTCTTTTCTTTCGCTTCCCCCCAGGTCCATAGGGAGGGAATACCGCAGCTTGACCAGTTTTCACATCTAGCTTGAAGAGAAAGAATGTATTGCTTGGATCTCTTTCGTTTTAGACTATGGCTTTGGATAGCACTTATGAGGACTTATACAGTTTACTTATGTTTTTATGCTTCTTTAAGTTATGAAATCAAGACAGTTATGAAAATGTAATGTTTTTTGGAAGTATAGTAAGGCAATTATGGCATGGTTTGTGTAACACATATTTTGATGAAATAAAAGTTGCTGTTGTTTTCCGCTATTCAAAAATATATGTATTTATATCTGTCTTGTGTATCTGTGACTTATACTTATAAACCTCCACCAAAATTAGGGCATTCCCTTTGAGAGTGACCCTAACGGAGGTGGGGTGTTTCAGAAACGGCTTTGATAAAGATTGAATTTGCTATGTAATATCCACTAGCTAAAACTGGAAATTGTTTGTGGTCCCTTAAAAGAAAATCCTTGTGATGAAAACATTCGTGAAATTTTGGAAATGGATGATTTGATTTCCTGATCTTTGTAAATGGCACTAGCATTTATGGAATCTTTTTAAACCTTGCCAGACTAGATTGATTCAATCCAAGAAATGTAATTCAGGAAATATATTGATTTTTCCCCTTGAATAAATCTGATGTGAATTCCTGCATACTGTCCATTGATTTTCTGGTCCATGCCATATTTGTTTCCTTGATTTAATCTGCCTTGAATGAATTTGTCCAAGATGAAAAATTGGAAACAAATATAAATGATATTGTGGCCTTGACAGTTCCCTTGCGTGATTATTGAAATAGTGTGCCAGAAAAAAAAACATCCATGCTGTTTTGAAATTTTTTCATATATACAACACATTTTGGTTGAGCAATATCTTTGAAGAACTTGCCAAAAACATGTATTGCCAGCTTTGATTTCTTGAAAATGATTTTGTCAAAAACTGGAAATTTCAAATGACTTTTTGGCCATTCAAAAATAGTAAGAGATTTTTGCCTAAGGCTGTTCTTCAAATTCTAGAAACAATTCAAAAAAAAAAAACACTTGCCAAATTTCACCAGTCTTGAATAGTTTTTCTTGGATGGACCTGAAATGTTTCTTAATATGTAGTGAATACATGTTTGTACTGGTTACCTGCTTATATATACATTGGCCACATTTCTGCTCACCCATGAATATCTGCACCTTATCTTTAGCCAGGATTTGTTTGGGGCATCAAAACTGAAACACCCCACCTCCGTTAAGGTCACTCACAAAGGGAATGCCTTAACTTTGACGGAGCATTATAGGTAAAAGAGACAGATAATTTACGAGACAGATATATATATATATATACATATGTACATACATACATACACATATATATATATATATATATATATATAAGCAGCGGAAAATAAGACTAACTTTATTTCAAATAAAACATTACAGCAAACTGTTTGACACCAACTTCCAAATCATTACATCATAGTTTCTGTCTTGATTATTATGCAAAGAAGCATAAACAAAAAATACTGCATAAATACCCAAGTAGAAGTGTATCCAAAGCCATAGCCAAAAGTAAGAGATTCCAAGCTATACATCACAAAGTCTTTAAGCTTAGAAAGATGAACAGTCCAAATTAAGCTGAGCTATTCCCTCCCTGGGTACCTGGGGGGGGGGGGTGGTAACGGAAGAAAAGAGAGCGAAAGAAAAATGGGTCAGACATAAGTCTAAGTAAGTCTAGTGATTCTTCAGTGTGTGAATAAGGAAAAGGGTCATGATAAGAATAAACTGAAAATAGGACCATACCAGAATAACTAACTGATATAAACCAAGATAAGGAAGTTTAAACCGAATATACTATCACACCCATTCTACTTCTGTGCACCTATTTATACTTGTCCCAACTGGCACCCCATATACATGGTGAGATGATCCCTTTTATCGATCGGCTCCTACTCGCATACATTTATCACGTGTGTCTTTCGGCCCCCGCTTGATTGTAGATACCTGTGCTGGTCCCACCATGGGGTGTATCAAATCCTATGGTGGCAACCCGACACGATTCAAGATGCACAATGTATGACTACTGATGCCCAGTGCTGCTTTTTCCACTCCGGAGTACGTGAACGCCCGTACTCCGTCGGAACCTACACTGACGCACCACCCGCCGATGTTTTGGCCGCTTATAATCAGTCCAGCAATCGTGCCCCACCCTTCCTAGTTCAGGGTGCCATGATACATCTATGTGGGTTGCTGCTGAAATGGGTCCCCGTTACTAGGGTTTCCTAGCCAACATGTTAAATTGGTTAAGTGTCCAAGTTTGCCTAACCACACCCATCAGTTTAGTTAACATGTTGAATTGGTTAACTGTTTCCTTAATTGACTTAACCCTACCATTCTTGACTTAGCTTTATTAAAGCACCAACCACTCACGTTAGATAGGTATTGTTGTGGTCACTGGATGTGCCGGTCGGTTCCAGGCAGTTTTACACCGCAACTCCCTCTAACCTCGGGTCCTTTTTTGGGCTCAATGCACTAACCTCCCACATTAGACAGGTATTGTTGTGGCCACTGGATATTCCAGTCGGTTCCGGGCAGTTTTACACCACAACTCAGTCAAACCTCGGGTTAGGCATATTCGTCTTTTGTAAATTTACATATTTATCCTTTTATTCTTATATGTAAATTTCGCAGTAATTTATTGTCGTGGCCCACTTTCCCTTTAAATCAAGTTCATAATTTTTAGGTATAAAACTTATACCATTTTCATGCCAATTACATGTAATTTCAAGTTTTCCCCAACGTTACCCCCGTTGTACATTCTCAAAATTACATAGGATGTTAGGCTCAATATTTTAGCCTAACTTATACAACAAAAGGGGAAAAGAGGAACTTTGCAATTTTCCAACATCATAAAAAAGTATGGATCTAACTACACATATGTCACATGAATTTAGCATAGAACAATATACTTTTAACTATGAACTTGCAAATTTGATCTATGCAACAAGAACCCAAAGCATATGGATCTACATAAAACTGTACAAATTAAACTTGGCATGTAGTGGTGAACTTGCAAATTAGATCTATGCAACATGATCTACAAGCAAATGAATTTACATAAAACTATACAAATTAAACTTGGCATGTAGTGGTGAACTTGCATAGGGGTTGAATCATGCTAACATAAATCTAACACAAAGGCATTTGGATCTAACATATAAAGTTGTAGATCTAATAAGGTTGTAGATCTAATCATACAAGGTTATAGATCTAACACAAAGACATATGGATCTAATATATAAGTTGTAGATCAAAACATGTATGCATAATGGATCTAAACAATTAGGCATAAACGACATGACTTAGCCTAAAACTTGTATGTATCATAATATCACCAAACTTACATAATTTCATTCCCAAATTCCTATACAACATCATAGGTGTATTCACCAATTTCCACATAACATTATAGGTTCGATAGACCACAATAGTTCATAGGCATATATGATATAATAGACATGAATAAATATGAATCAGCATCACATACAACTTGATACAATTCTATTTTACAATTCATTACAGATCATGTCTTTAATTCATTCACATCTGAAAGATAACTACCCTTACAACAAAAGGATAAACTTGGTTTCTGGGATCTGTATTCTGAAACTGAATTGCTCGCCTTTGATGTAGATTGTTGAATTCTTTTAGTTGAATTAGATTAGATTTGATTTGATGTAGCTTCTATCTTGCCTTTGAGTTGAAAGAGATGACAGTTATTCTAGGTTCACCATTGACGGCATGAAGGCTCTAGGAATATTTTTGTTTGGCTTAGGGTTTAGATTTAGGTTGTTATATGGAAGTTTGATTAATTTAGAGCTTTCGGATCAACCTAGAAGCGATCAAGACCATCCAGACAAGATAGAACAGCCAAATCGGCCTTAATGACTCAACAGGGAGTCATAAGTCATCATCTTTCAGATCTGCCCGGGGGAGGGGGGTAGGTGGACCCCCAGGCCGACACTAAGTTCGACCTGTATAGGGGAGGTCGACACTAGGGTCGACCTGATCCCTAGGCGGGAAAATTCCCGCCCAGCTCGCTTCTTTTTCTGATTTCGAAATTTGAATCTGAACTGAGCTGTTTTGATTTTTTTTATTAAATTTCTGAAGGCCATAACTCCTTCATACGAAATCCGATTTATGCAAACTCGGACTCTATCTCAAGCAGAATTCCAAGACGAACGCAGTGGCGTAACCTGTTTCCCTTAATTCTAAAATTTAAAATTAAATATTCTTTAATTCGTAACCTTAGTGTTTAAAGAAAATATGGGGTGTTACATTCTCCCCTTGTTAAAGGATTTGTCCCTGAAATCTTCAAGTTAAGAAGAATGTATATCCTACCAACCAACCTTCCATCTACTCAACCATCAAATACAGGCATCCATTGTCCTTAAAAGACTTCTAATGCTTCATGATCATATGCATAGTGTGTGTACATGTCCTTATCTAATGCAAAATCAGGCGGTCAACTGATTCGGTTGACCTCCTTAATGCAATTCATGTCGGTGTAATGAGACCATTATGTATGCAATCACCCCTAATCATACTTTCTACATGAGTGCACAATCATTCATACAAATGCAACATCCACATGATAACACATCAAGTTTCAATCATATACAAGTACATAAATGCATATGCAATATGAAAGTAACTAAGCCGATCTAATACCTAAAGCGTGTGTATATGCATCCACGAGCAACCACTAGCAACCACTTGCAACCATCAATCATAACATGTTTCAAGTACATGTTTACATCCATTGGTTTCTACCTAAGGATAAAGGATAGGACCGAGGAGATATACTTAAAAAGATAGGCACAAGCATAAACTTAAGGAAAAAGAGAGATCAAGGATGTACCCTCAAAAAGAAAAGGGTAGGCTGTGCGTATTCTGTCCTCAGTTTCCCAAGCCGCGTCTTCCTCGGCGTCGCTCCACTGAATTTTGACAAGTTTGACTTCGCGGTTGCGTAGCTTTTTGATTTCTATCCCCAAGATATGAGTTGGAACTCTCCTCACAATAGCCTCTCGTTCTATTTCTACTTCCTCTAATATGCTTGGTTCCAACACTTCCGCAGACTCATGTAAGCACTTTCGTAGGTGAGAAACATGAAAGACATTATGGACTACGGCCAATCTTTCGGGTAGAACTACTCTATAAGCCATTTTCCCAATCTTCTCGATGATAGGAAATGGTCCTACAAATCTTGGTGCCAACTTTCCTGCGGATCCGAAGCGAACGACGTTCGTCAAAGGAGATACTTTAAGGAAAACCCTGTCCCCAACCTCAAACTCAAGGTCGGTCCTTCTTTTATCAACGTAGGACTTCTGCCTATCTTAAGCAGTCTTCATTCTTCTTCGTATCAAGTCCACTTTCTCTGAAGTTTCCCTAATCATATCTGGTCCAAGTATGAGCTTGTTTGTAGACTCCCACCAACAAGTTGGTGATCTCCATGGTCTTCCATATAAAGCTTCGAAGGGTTCCATGCCTATGGTGGCTTGGTAGCTATTGTTGTAGGCAAACTCCACCAAAGGAAGATGATCCTCTCATGTACCTCCAAAGTCAAGAATGCATAGTCTCAGGAGGTCTTCTAATACTTTGTTCACTTTTTATGTCTGACCATCGGTCTGGGAGTGATAGGCCGTGCTTAAGCACAGTTGTGTGCCTACAGCCACTTGCAAGCTCTTCCAAAATTCGCTCGTAAAAATAGGATCTCGGTTACTTACAATGCTGGAGGGTATCCCATGGAGCCGAACTATCTCTTTAAGATAAATGGATGCTAGAGATGAGGCAGTCCTTCTACTCTTAACGGGTATGAAGTGAGCGCTTTTTGTGAGCCTGTCCACTATTACCCAAATATTGGTATTGCCTCTTCTTGACCTAGGCAGCCCATCAATATAGTCCATCGAGATGCTATCCCATTTCGACTGTGGGACCTCTAGAGGATGAAGCAAACCACCAGGCTTCTTTTGCTCCGCCTTGACTTGTTGGCATATCATGCACTTAGAAACGAATTTAGCTATATCCCTCTTCATGCCATTCCAAAAGAAAACCCTTTTGATGTCTTTGTACATTTTGTCTCCACCGGGGTGTATGGTCAACTTGGAATGGTGTGCCTCTTCGAGAACCTTCTTCACCAAATCCCTTACTTGTGGGACGCATAACCTTCCATCCTTCCTTAACCAACCCTTATCATCGATGGAGTATCTATTGAGGTGAGTAGATGTCTCACCCCTAATTAGCTTGTCCATCACATCAACTAGCTGAGGGTCTTCACGTTTCCCTGCTCCTATCGAGTCCAAAAGAGTTGGCCGCACCTCAAGCGATGCTAACAAACCAGTCACATGATCTATGGAGGGTCTAAAATCAAAGTTGGCTATGTATTCCAAGCTTTGCCTTTCTACAAAAAGAGGGCTTAAGGTCAGCTTCTTTCTACACAAAGCGTCTGCTACTACATTGCCCTTGCCAGGAGTATAGGAAATCTCAAAATCATATGAGGCAAGAAACTACATCCGTCTTTGCTACCTCAAGTTGAGATCTTTCTACGAGAGAAGGTATTTCAACGATTTATGGTCAGTAAACAATTCAAACTTCTCACCTAGGAGATAATTGCGCCAAGACTTAAGTGCAAAGACGATGGCAACAGCTCTAGATCGTGGGTTGGGTAGTTTTTCTCATGTACTCTCAACTATCTTCCACCATAAGCCACTACCCTCCCTTCTTGCATCAAGACAGCACCTAGTCCCGTACCACATGCATCCCTGTATACGGCAAACACCTTGCTCCCATCTGGCAATGTCAGAACTGGGGCTGTTGTCAGAGCCCTTTTCAAGCGTTGGAAAGGAATATCTCAATCCAAATCCCAAGTGAAAGTTAAGTTCTACTTTGTCAACCTTGTAAGTGGAGCTGGGATTTTTGCAAAATCTTTGATGAACTTTCGATAAAAGCCTACAGGCCCGAGGAAGCTTTGGACTTCGGTAGCATTCTATGGAACCTTCCAATCTTGCACTGCAACTACTTTTGCGGGGTCCACAGCCAACCCTTCCTTGGATACCTCATGTCCGAGAAATCTCACTTCTTCTCTCCAAAAATGGCATTTGGAGAATTTGGATTTCAACTGATGTGCACGAAGAGTATCCATGACTTCTTTTAGATGCTAAGCATGCTCTTCCTCACTCTTCGAGAAAATCAAGATGTCGTCTACGGAGACCACCACAAACTTATTGAGAACTCTTGGAACAACCTGCTCATTAAATCAACGAAATAAGCGGGTGTGTTTGTCAAGCCGAAAGGCATGACAAGCCACTCGAAGAATCCATCCAGAGTTCTAAACGCGGTCTTATCAATGCTGTCTTCAGCCACTCTTAGCTGTTGAAACCTGATAGCCAAATCTAGTTGGGAGAAAACCGATGCACCTACAAGCTGATCGAACAAGTCGACTATTCTTGGGAGTGGGTGCCCATTTTTCTTGGTCAGCTTGTTTAGTTCCCTATAGTCAACGCATAGGCGAAGTGATCCATCCTCTTTGGTTGCGAATACTACTGTAGCACCCCATTCAGAAATACTCTGCGTTATAAACCCTTTCTCAAGCAACTCTTTAACATGCTTGCCGAGTTCTTTCCTCTTCCTTGGAGCCATGTGTCTAAGAGGTAAAGCAACGGATTTTGCTTTGTCAACGAGGTATATGCGGAAGTCTATCTCCCACTTCGGAGGTAACACCTTTACCTCCTCAGAGACATCCGAGTATTCACGGACTACTATAACAGACTGCAAACACTCAATAGACACATCAAGAGATTCTAGATAGCTAAGCATAACAGAGTTTATGGGATTACAAGAAATTTCGAGAGTGTTACCAAGGCGAGTCATGAGTCTAGCCACTCTCTTTTCACAGTCGAGGATGGCGCCATTACTGGATAGCCAATCCATGCCTAGAATCAACCCATAGCCGGTGAAGCCCAAAACATAGGCATTGCATCTAAACCCCACACTTAGTATTGAAATTTCCAAATCCAAACAAATCATTGAAAAATAAGTTGATCCCCCAATTGGATTTGAAACAACCAAGGAATCCTCTACTAAACTAGTGTCTAGGTGCAGATATTCAACTAAAGTAGCAGATACAAAAGTGCGATGTTCTAGAATCAAATAGTGTACAAACAAGATGATCAAAAAGATAGACTAAACATTCGACAGAAATATTTCTACCTTGTTCTTACGGAGGTGCTGTGAGAGCGTGAACTTGTCCTCTAGAAGAAGGTCCAGCTCTCTGCGCTTGCCCTTGTTTTCTTGGGCAGTCCTTAGCTATGTGTCCTGTCTCGCTGCAGTGGAAACATCCACTCATCTTGTAACACCCCGTAATTCTGTAATACGAAGATTCGCAAATCAAGGCAGAATTAAAAGTTAAAATCAAAATCAAAATCAAGGGAAACGGGCTGCGCCATTGCGTTCGTCTCGGAAAAATACGCAAAATAGAGTCCGAATTTTCGAAAATCGGAGTCCGTATGACCAAGATACGGCCCGTCAAAGTTTTCAGAAAATTCTAAGTTCAAAACAGTTTAAAACTAGAGTTAAATACGAATTCAAACGCACAGGGGGCAGGGCGGGAAAATTTCCGCCCGGGTCAAGTCGACAGGGGTGTCGACTGCATAGTCGACACCACCCCCCCATGTCGACTTCCCAGTCAACATGGGTGTCGAGCTGGGTCTCAAAATCCAGTTTTCTGCACCCAGTTCGTTCTTCTGTATCTACACGCCATTCTGACCAGCTTCGTCCGCTAAACACTATATAAACAGCCCTGGTCTTCTTCTCTATTCACAATTCTTTTCTATCCTTATGCTGCCTCTGAGAAAATATAAAAATAAGAAGATAATACAAAAATCCAAGACAAAGTTATGCTGCTCAAGTTGTCTAGAAGAGATTCAAAGCTTCAAGATAAGGATTAAAGGCTAAACATCGCACGAAACATAGCAACGCCTCCATTCTATTCTAATTTAATCTCTGTAAGTTAGTTATTTTTAGATTTGAACGTTTTTCTTTGTTCGTGACATGAAATTAAAGGAATAAAAGAATATGCCAAATCTCTCTCTCTCTCTCTATTCGAATCAGTGCCTATATTCTTGGACCTAATCAAGAACTGTTATGATTCAAGGACAAATAAGTCTGTATGCCTCTTTGACTATGAACATTGCCTATGACTGTGAACGTTGCCTATGACTATGAACATTGCCTATGACTATGGACATTGCCTATGACTGTGAACGTTGCCTATGACTATGATCATTGCCTATGACTATGGAATTTGCCTATGACTGTGACTATGAGAATTATTCCCTGGACTAAGCTTATGCTTTTGATTTGGAAACATAAACTATTGCCTATGACATAACTAGGACAACTGTGACTAAACACCTATGATTTCTGACTAGGAAAGGGTTTCTGTGAAATTGGGTCTAAACCTGATCTTTCTATTCTGTCTATTCTTGGTTTTATTTTGTTTTAGACCTTGGGAATTTACCTATTAAGTTAGGTCTACCCATGTTCTTGAACCTACGTCTCTATTCTGTCTATTCTTGGTTTTCTTTGGTTTTAGACCTTGGTAATTTACCTATTAAGTTAGGTCTACCCATGTTCTTGAACCGACGTCGTTATTCAACCCTTTTTATGCCAGTTAGTATGTCTATCTTTCGCATAGCATCTTTGGTTCATTCCCTATTTTCTTCGAACCTAGCTTTTTTATAAATCTAGACTGAATCACGATTATATGAACGGTGGGAATGCGGTTTGGACAAAACATGAAATTTACTAAAAACTTAGTTTAACTTGGAAATTGGCATAAATTGGGAACACGCATTATGGCATGTTCATAAGAATGCAAGTTGGAAAAATTTGACATGAACTATAGATTGAGTAGCCTGAATCTAGTATCGACATGTAAATCTAGCATTTACATGAATAGTGAACTAGAGTAATAAGTCTAGTTTGACATGAATTAGAATGTTGAATTGGAATTGGATTAGCTAATTTGGAACGGTAAATATATTGGCCTAAATTTGAAATTGGCTATAGTAGGGAGTAATTGGCAGGTTTAGCAAAATCATGGTTAATGACACTTGATTTGGTATAGTTTACATACCAAAAAGCATAAACATGATTTAGAGGGAAAAATGGGCCATAAGAATGAATGTTGACAATTTACATTAAAAGGGGAATTAGGAAATAAGTAAATAAGGAATAATTTACTTATAGAATTTGTTCTAAACGAGAAATGTAAACTTAGACAAATTAAAGGTTTGTTAAGCGACATCTCTTTTAATAACACACCAAAAAGTTCTAGGGTGACAGAGAGGATAGTGTCTAGGCTTGGGTTTGGAAAATACCAGTTTCCTGCTCTCCCTGGCTATCCCTAACTGATCCGACGGACGGGATGGTTACTTTCAAAACCTGAATTGAAAAATATTCAAAACCCTTTGAATTTAGAAAACACGAATATGCCTAACCCGAGGTTAGACTGAGTTGCGATGTAAACCTGCCCAGAACCAACCAGCACATCCAGTATTCGCAACAATATCTGTCTAATGTGAGTGGTCGTGGCTTTAATCTACTTAATTAAAGCTAGAACAAGAATGGTAGGGTTAAGTAACTAAGACACTTAACCAGTTCAAAATGACAACTAAACTGATGGGTGGGGTTAGGTTCATAAAAACACTTAACACAGTTAAGCTAGAATAGGAGGGTTAAGTCCATAAGAACACTTAACCAACTTAACACAGTTAACTAGAATGGGAGGGCTAAGTCCATAGAAACACTTAACCAGACTCAAGGTAACAAGACAAGATTTGTAGGGGTTAAGTAAAGTTAATACACTTAGCCAAATTAACATGTTAACTAGACTAGAGGTTGGGGTTAAGTAAAGTCAATACACTTAGCCAAATTAACATGTTAACTAGACCAGAGGTTGGGGTTAAGTAAAATCTAATACACTTAGCCAATTTAATATGTTAGCTGGGCTAGACCGTTGGGGCTAAGTAAACTTGAACACTTAACCATCAGATTGTGATAAAGGAATAAAGTTAAGTCTAAAACATGAAGGTATAATACTTAACCATTAATAACATGTTAGTTAAAACAGACGGGGAAGGTTAAGTTAAAAAGGAACACTTAACCAATAAAAGATGAATGGGTAAGGGTTATGTAATAACAAATACTTAACCAATAAAACGGGGTGTGTGGTCGGGTTAAGTCAACATGAATCACGGATAACACTTAACCAGTTTGATAGGATAAATGAAGAGGGTTAAGTTAGCTTGAATTGACTAATGACACTTAACCAATCCAAATTGGCGGGAAAGGGAACTAAGTAGTAAACCTTAGTTAAGAAAACAACGATTCTGGAAACTAAGTGGTAAATCTTAGTTAGTTAAACTATGTAGTAATTCTTAGTATAACACGGGAAGGAGCGAATGTCCCTCTGAGTAGAAAGAAGGCTCCAAAGAATTGGGTTACGAAGCCCGAGGCTTCGAGGGGACGTGAGGGTACTCTTGGTATCCCTCTATGAGACTGCAGATGATCCTTCTGGGCTCACAGAGGTTAAGGTCTTCGTAGAAGAACAAGGGGTATGCCTTGGTTGCAATATATATGGCAACCTAAAGACTAGGATGGACCGGCGAGAAAACGGTAGCCCTGTGATAGTAACTCGTCGTCTACTGATTAACATAGAAATATGTTTATTCTATGCTCTTATATTTTATCTTTTGTAAATAAATAAATGATACTTTGGTTACTTTTGTATGTTTTTACAGGATGTCAAGAAATGCCTCCTTCAATTCAAATCAAAGGCCAACTACAAGAAAGAGCTACTTCCTCACATCAAATTCATTTCAATTGCAAAAGAAGTAGTAGCTCACTGGTAAAGGCATAGGAATTGGTGCTGAGAGACCTGAGTTCGAACCCCGTCAAGCTCACTTTTTGCCAAAGAAACGGAGCGCGTTCACACTGGCCCCTTTGCTTTGAGGAATATTTGGATTAGTGTTATGTTATATATATACATACACATATTCATGTGTATGTATTTATAATGTGCACCAATTAACATTTCAGCAATAGCCACATTCTTGTCATGGAATTAAATGCAAATCTTTCAATTTCAATTAGAAGAATTTCTGATTGAATTGTTGCCAAGAAAAGATCCATTGTGAAGATTTTATCCTTTGTTGCCTTTGGAGTCTAATAAGCATCCTTGTTTGGAAGAATTAATTATATGCAATCTTTATCAATCAATTAGCCATATGAGAGAATTGAGAGATATGGAAAATAATTACCATGATATGCCCAGATTTTCTCCAATCAAGCTGAGTCAAGTAAGGCAAGAGATATTCATGAATGTGGAGGCCCATTTATTCATAGACCTAATTATGGTTTTCCCATTCTCATTTATAAATATGTGTTGTAACCAGTGTAAAAATTATTCATTCTTCTGTACTCTCTTTTAGTTTTAATAAAGCTTTCTTTTCTTTAGTTTCTGCATTTTATTTTCATTGCAAATTTTGTTGTCTAGTCAATTAGATTTGCTAGAACACAATTTGCTATTGCTTCTAATTTTCTTACTAGTGATTGACCGTCTGATTTGATTCAGCGGTAATCCTAGTTTTTATTTTCAGTTGTTGATTTCTTTTCTGCAATTTTATTTCCAGTGTTCTATTTTATTTTAATCATTGAATTTATTACAAATCCGATTAGATTCGAATCTGTAGTGAATTTAATTGCATCTTTTATTCGTAGTTTCAGTTTTTATTTTGCTTTGCGAAAAAAATCAACCTCTAAGCTTTGTCTAACTCGCCCAAGAGATTAGATAAATAATTGATTTAATTCACCTGCCTGTGTTCGACCTATATGCTACACACCTGTATGCTTGCAGAATTTAATTTAAATGTCGCGCTTTTCTAATTCATAGATTAGCGTCGATCAAGTTTTCAGGAGTCTGCATTTCATCCATTTTCATTTTTCTTTGTTTCTATTTCTTTTTATTTTCAGCCATTTAAGTAGGACCATCATACATTTTAGATTGTAGTAACATACCATAATTTTTTTTTCTTTTTTTTTGAACTACGACTCATTTTCAATTAATACAGCAAAATAAGTTTACAATTTTTAGCCAGTTGATAGTATTTTTCTCTCTCAACTTAGATCGAATAGGAAATATAATGAAAAGTTTAATTTTGAGGGATAATAGTGTAACCGGTACATAGGGAGATTCTTAGGTGATGGCCATGAAATCTATTCTATATTGTAGACTTTGTTTAAATAAGTGGAGGACTTAAAATACTTATATTGGCTTTTCAAATCTTTAAAACTAAGTTGTGTTAAGTTGAATTCGCGTAACTCTCTTTTGTGCTTATATTTTCGATAATAATAATAATAGTATTCCAAGGGTATCCAACATTGCTTGTATATCGAGCGTTGGTGTGCAAACCCGCCAAGCTCTATCCGACACGTTGTTGACAAAGTTAAAGTTGGAATATCTTGGTCTTATTTTATGAGATTGGACACTTAAGGATTACCGACACGTTGTTGACAAAGTCAAAGTCGGCCTGCACAATCCGCCAAGCTCTTTACCCACTCTCCGTTAGTCCGCGAGGCAGTGCATGGGTGGTAAACCTTGGTCTTTTAAGTTACGTGTATGTACTTAATCATAAATCTTAAAATTTTATAGAATAAAGAATAAGCGATGATACCCAAACACTTCTTGACCTTATTGATTTGACTAGCCATACATGAGAAAATTAGAATACCACTTTGCAAACTGTGCCAAGCAAACTAAGAATTTATTTCATGGCTGCACTATGTTATCGACCGAACTAACTGGCCAAATTGGAATTTAACATTTGAAAACTTGATTTATATTGAAAATTTGTGACAAGTCGAGGTATCTAAAATAAAATCAACTGACTAGAAATTGTTAACTTAATTTGTTGTACCACTTTCCTGAAACAAGTCGTGTTTTCATTTTTTCGTTTTTATTTGCATATGTCCATTGCATTCATGTAGTTTCATTAGAGTCATAGCATACTGCATTTGGATTTTGTGGGTAGTATCCGCTGAAAACCCTCACGAGACACCACTCGTCCTACTGGGGACACCTAGAGGTTTAACGGCTTGTTGCATACGCTCAATGCAATCGTGTTTCCTACGAAAGTGCGACCTATCTAGTTAGTTTTTCATTTTCTTTTTACTCGAGGACGAGTAAAAGATAAGTGTGGGGGTATTTGATTAACATAGAAATGTGTTTATTCTGTGCTCTTATATTTTATCTTTTGTAAATAAATAAATGATACTTTGGTTACTTTTGTGTGTTTTTACAGGATGTCAAGAAATGCCTCCTTCAATTCAAATCAAAGGCCAACTACAAGAAAGAGCTACTTCCTCACATCAAATTCATTTCAATTGCAAAAGAAGTAGAAGCTCACTGGTAAAGGCATAGGAATTGGTGCTGAGAGACCTAAGTTCGAACCCCGTCAAGCTCACTTTTTGCCAAAGAAACGGAGCTCGTTCACACTGGCCCCTTTGCATTGAGGAATATTTGGATTAGTGTTAGGTTATATATATACATACACATATTCATGTGTATGTATTTATGATGTGCACCAATTAACATTTCAGCAATAGCCATATTCTTATCATGGAATTAAATGCAAATCATTCAATTTCAATTAGAAGAATTTCTGATTGAGTTGCTGCCAAGAAAAGATCCATTGTGAAGATTTTATCCTTTGTTGCCTTTGGAGTCTAATAAGCATCCTTGTTTGGAAGAATTAATTATATGCAATCTTTATCAATCAATTAGCCACATGAGAGAATTGAGAGATATGGAAAATAATTACCATGATATGCCCAGATTTTCTCCAATCAAGCTGAGTCAAGGAAGGCAAGAGATATTCATGAATGTGGAGGCCCATTTATTCATAGACCTCATTATGGTTTTCCCATTCTCATCTATAAATATGTGTTGTAACCAGTGTAAAAATTATTCATTCTTCTGTACTCTCTTTTAGTTTTAATAAAGCTTTCTTTTCTTTAGTTTCTGCATTTTATTTTCATGGCAAATTGTGTTGTCTAGTCAATTAGATTTGCTAGAACACAATTTGCTATTGCTTCTAATTTTCTTACTAGTGATTGACCTTCTGATTTGATTCAGCGGTAATCCTAGTTTTTATTTTCAGTTGTTGATTTCTTTTCTGCAATTTTATTTCCAGTGTTCTATTTTATTTTAATCATTGAATTTATTACAGATCCGATTAGATTCAAATCTGTAGTGAATTTAATTGCATCTTTTATTCGTAGTTTCAGTTTTTATTTTGCTTTGCAAAAAAAATCAACCTCTAAGCTTTGTCTAACTCGCCCAAGAGATTAGATAAATAATTGATTTAATTCACCTCCCTGTGTTCGACCTGTATGCTACACACCTGTATGCTTGCAGAATTTAATTTAAATGTTGCGCTTTTCTAATTCATAGATTAGCGTCGATCAAGTTTTCAGGAGTCTGCATTTCATCCATTTTCATTTTTCTTTGTTTTTATTTCTTTTTATTTTCAGCCATTTAAGTAGGACCATCATACATTTTAGATTGTAGTAACATACCATAATTTTTTTTTCTTTTCTTTTGAACTACGACTCATTTTCAATTAATACAGCAAAATAAGTTTACAATTTTTAGCCAGTTGATAGTATTTTTCTCTCTCAACTTAGATCGAATAGGAAATATAATGAAAAGTTTAATTTTGAGGGATAATAGTGTAACCGGTACATAGGGAGATTTTTAGGTGATGGCCATGAAATCTATTCTATATTGTAGACTTTGTTTAAATAAGTGGAGGACTTAAAATACTTATATTGGCTTTTCAAATCTTTAAAATTAAGTTGTGTTAAGTTGAATTCGCGTAACTCTCTTTTGTGCTTATATTTTCGATAATAATAATAATAGTATTCCAAGGGTGTCCAACATTGCTTGTATATCGAGCGTTGGTGTGCAAACCCGCCAAGCTCTATCCGACACGTTGTTGACAAAGTCAAAGTTGGAATATCTTGGTCTTATTTTATAAGATTGGACACCTAATGATTACCGACACGTTGTTGACAAAGTCAAAGTCGGCCTGCACAATCCGCCAAGCTCTTTACCCACTCTCCGTTAGTCCGCGAGGCAGTGCATGGGTGGTAAACCTTGGTATTTTTAGTTAGGTGTATGTACTTAATCATAAATCTTAAAATTTTATAGAATAAAGAATAAGCGATGATACCCAAACCCTTCTTGACCTTATTGATTTGACTAGCCATACATGAGAAAATTAGAATACCACTTTGCAAACTGTGCCAAGCAAACTAAGAATTTATTTCATGGCTGCACTATGTTATCGACCGAACTAACTGGCCAAACTGGAATTTAACATTTGAAAACTTGATTTATATTGAAAATTTGTGACAAGTCGAGGTATCTAAAATAAAATCAACTGACTAGAAATTGTTAACTTAATTTGTTGTACCACTTTCCTGAAACAAGTCGTGTTTTCATTTTTTCGTTTTTATTTGCATATGTCCATTGCATTCATGTAGTTTCATTAGAGTCATAGCATACTGCATTTGGATTTTGTGGGTAGTATCCGCTGAAAACCCTCACGAGACACCACTCGTCCTACTGGGGACACCTAGAGGTTTAACGGCTTGTTGCATACGCTCAATGCAATCGTGTTTCCTACGAAAGTGCGACCTATCTAGTTAGTTTTTCATTTTCTTTTTACTCAAGGACGAGTAAAAGATAAGTGTGGCGGTATTTTATTAACATAGAAATGTGTTTATTCTATGCTCTTATATTTTATCTTTTGTAAATAAATAAATGATACTTTGGTTACTTTTGTATGTTTTTACAGGATGTCAAGAAATGCCTCCTTCAATTCAAATCAAAGGCCAACTACAAGAAAGAGCTACTTCCTCACATCAAATTCATTTCAATTGCAAAAGAAGTAGTAGCTCACTGGTAAAGGCATAGGAATTGGTGCTGAGAGACCTGAGTTCGAACCCCGTCAAGCTCACTTTTTGCCAAAGAAACGGAGCGCGTTCACACTGGCCCCTTTGCTTTGAGGAATATTTGGATTAGTGTTATGTTATATATATACATAAACATATTCATGTGTATGTATTTATGATGTGCACCAATTAACATTTTAGCAATAGCCATATTCTTATCATGGAATTAAATGCAAATCATTCAATTTCAATTAGAAAAATTTCTGATTGAATTGCTGCCAAGAAAAGATCCATTGTGAAGATTTTATCCTTTGTTGCCTTTGGAGTCTAATAAGCATCCTTGTTTGGAAGAATTAATTATATGCAATCTTTATCAATCAATTAGCCACATGAGAGAATTGAGAGATATGGAAAATAATTACCATGATATGCCCAGATTTTCTCCAATCAAGCTGAGTCAAGGAAGGCAAGAGATATTCATGAATGTGGAGGCCCATTTATTCATAGACCTAATTATGGTTTTCCATTTTTCATCTATAAATATGTGTTGTAACCAGTGTAAAAATTATTCATTCTTCTGTACTCTCTTTTAGTTTTAATAAAGCTTTCTTTTCTTTAGTTTCTGCATTTTATTTTCATGGCAAATTGTGTTGTCTAGTCAATTAGATTTGCTAGAACACAATTTGCTATTGCTTCTAATTTTCTTACTAGTGATTGACCGCCTGATTTGATTCAGCGGTAATCCTAGTTTTTATTTTCAGTTGTTGATTTCTTTTCTGCAATTTTATTTCCAGTGTTCTATTTTATTTTAATCATTGAATTTATTACAGATCCAATTAGATTCGAATCTGTAGTGAATTTAATTGCATCTTTTATTCGTAGTTTAAGTTTTTATTTTTCTTTGCGAAAAAAATCAACCTCTAAGCTTTGTCTAACTCGCCCAAGAGATTAGATAAATAATTGATTTAATTCACCTCCCTGTGTTCGACCTGTATGCTACACACCTGTATGCTTGCAGAATTTAATTTAAATGTCGCGCTTTTCTAATTCATAGATTTGCGTCAATCATCTACCATCCATCTTGAGTCAGTCGAGATACGTGAAGCGGAATGGCGGAGAACTCCAAAAGACCATAATTGCTATCTAGTTATGCTTGAGGATGGTCGTAGGATAGTGGGGCACCAGTGGCCGGCGTATAGTTCTCATTTTACAAAGGGTGCCTTTCATTAGCTGAGGGAGGGGTCAAGTGGGACCATAGCCACTGGAATAAAAACAGACCTTAGCATCTGCATCGGCAGATATCTGAAAGCTCCCGACCGAGTTCTGTATTCCTTGATTTGCCCTGACGCAGGACTCGGGTCGCACATTACAGGACATGTGCATCTAGACAAGCGATAACGATTCGCGATACAGGCGTGGGGAAGTATAGGAACATATACCACTCTAGGTAGTGTGTCCTAGACTTGGGGGCATCATTCGACAGGTACCATAATTCCTAATTGAACTAGGTGGCATAAATCCTGAATCTGAGAAGCGTTCAGCGGATAGCGTAAATTCTAGTTAAATCTAGAAAGCACTGGATAGAAAACCCTAGATTTGATCCAGGTAACAAATAATGAATGTGTGCTGGAAGGCAATGGAAAATACAAGGATTGGGATCACGTTATTGTTACTAGTTGGGACACTAGTTCGGTGGTGCAGAGATATAGTATAACAAGGAAATAGCGAAGCGGTGAAAGTATTAAAGCATATCCAGTTAGTCTTATCTTAGCATATCTTGTGATTACCTTGTCTAATCTTGTTGACCCTATCGTCGTGGTGTAATCTTGTATTCAGTTAATTCATGTCGTTTTGTTTTTCCATGTTCACATGCTAGAAGTTAATGAACTTACTCAGGCTTTATGTCTGACTCTGTTTTTCTTTCGTCTTCTTTTCTTCCGTTCCCCCCCAGGTAGTAGAGGAGGGAATAGTATTGCTCAGATTAAGTTGGAATGTCACCCTTTCCCAATCGAAGATTTGTCGAGGTTTGCTTGGATTCACTTTCCAGATGCTATGGCTGGCTCTTGCTAAATTTGGGGAATATAAATGTATTTTCATGCTTCTTTATTTTGTAAGACAGATGATACTCTGGTATTGTAAAGAAATCATTGTACAAACTATTTATCAATAAAGCAAAGTCTTATTTTCCGCTGTTTAATTTTTGTCTGTCTTGTAATTTATCTGCATCTTTTACCCTAAATGCTCCACAGAACTTAGTGCATTCCCGTTGTGAGTGACACAAACGGACGTGGGGTGTTACATGTGGTATCAGAGTTTGAGGTTACCAGATCAGATAAAGGCTTTGAAAAATTATTTTCAAAACGGTTTTTAAAGAAGCATTTTCAAGAGAAAAGATTTGTTTTAAAGACATATTCCCCAAAGCCATATGCACAATCTTCTCTTCCTCTGTTTAAATTCTTGTCTACTTCTTTCTTGAGTCTCTGGGGCTCCTGGCTTTCTAGGAGGTAACCTCATCGAAGGGAAAAGTAGTGCCCGGCTTCCATCCATAGTCATAGTTGTTTCATCTACAGGCAGTTTTCTTTCGAAGCTATAGGGTTTTTCGTACGATGGAGGCAGTTTTCGAGAGATTTGTCAACATGACTACACACGGAAGGGGACGATGAGTTTGGCTAAGGAGCATAACCCTTGGATAAGGAATTCATGGATGTAGACTTATCACATGAAGGAGGAAGAAATTATAAAACTTAAGACAAGAGGAAGTATCTTTACTTGGTTATGATAGGGCATATACTTAAGGACAAGGGCAAGAACGAGGACGGGATTTTCAGAAGGAAAAGTATATGCTTTCGCCACCAAGCGCACCGAGGAGAAAGGTAGTCTGGTTGGAAGAGTCTAATTTTCTCTTCGTATTATTTCCTTTGATTTTAGCGCTTCGCATTTGTTCATATCCACTTCCATAGTTTAGTCTCTGCACCATAGTACGTGTATAGTAGAAAGATCCCACTAGAGTCTCAAATCCAATTGGTGGTCCGACCAGTTTTTGGTTAGTAGGAATTTGAGGATGGCTATCGAGTTTCCTTATATCATCTCACGAGGATCGTCTAAATTCGAAGGAGATATTCCTTGGGTGTTTGTCTGATATTGGTTTAGGCCTTTGGGGCAGGTACTTGAGGAATGTCGAGTACGGTTTGGATGGTTTGCGTGAGAGATGAATAGTTGTGGTAGGTACTCTAAAAAGCACGTAGTAACCTGTCGAGCCCTATAGTTATGGCATGGAGGATAAGAGGGAGACCTCTAATCATCTTAGAACATATACTAGGTACCGTGATTGACATCTGTTTATTTTGGAATTGGAGGTCGGAAACTTCACAATCGTGAAGTTAAATTAGTTAAGATACAGTGGAGTAAAGCTCAAGAAGGCAAGATACTAGCGTCATACCCTTTTTCTTAACGGTGCATCCTTGATTTCTTTGTGTAGGAGCTTTATGCATAATTGTTTCTCTCTTTCCGAAGTATATCACCTGGGTCGTATCCTCGATCCTTAGGTAGAAGCCAATGGATGTAAACATGTGTTTGAAACATGTTATGGTTGGCGGTTGCAAGTGGTTGCTAATGGTTGCTCGTGGATGCATATGCATACGTATTAGGCACTAGCTCAGTTCGGACGTTTTCATATTGCATTTATAGATATGTATTTAAGTTGAGCCTGATATGTTATCATATGGATGTTGCATATAGATGAATGGCCGTGCACGCATGTAGTATTTACATAACTAGGGATGCTTGCATACATGATTGGACGCATGGCACTGACATGATTCGCATTAAGGAGGTCAACTGAATCAGTAGACCGCCTGATTTTGCATTAGATAAAGACATATACACACACTATGCATATGAACATGAAGGCATTAGAAATCTTTTAAGGACAATGGATGCCTGTGATTGAATGGTTGAGTAGATTGGTGACTGGATGGTAGGACACATTCTTCCTAACTTAGAGATTTCGGGGACGAAATCCTTTTAAGTGGGGGAGATTGTAACACCCCGTAATTCTATAACACTAAGATTCGCAAATCAAGGTAGAATTAAAAGTTAAAATCAAAAGCAAGGGAAATGGGATGCATCATTGCGTTCGTCTCGGAAAAATACGCGAAATAGAGTCCGAATTTTCGAAAATCGGAGTCCGTATGACCAAGATATGGCCCGTCAAAGTTTTCAGAAAATTCCAAGTTCAAAACAGTTTAAAACTAGAGTTAAATTCGAATTCAAACACACAGGGGGCAGGGCGGAAAAATTCCCGCCCAGGTCAAGTCGACAGGGGTGCCAACTGCACAGTCGACACCACCCCCACCCCCCATGTCGACTGCCCAGTCGACATGGGTGTCGATCTGGGTCCCGAAATCCAGTTTTCTGCATCCAGTTCGTTCTTCTGTATCTAGACGCCATTCTGACCAGGTTCGTCCGCCTAACACTATATAAACAGCCCTGGTCTTCTTCTCTATTCACAATTCTTTTCTATCCTTATGCTGCCTCTGAGGAAATATAAAAATAAGAAGATAATACAAAAATCCAAGACAAGGTTATGCTGCTCAAGTTGTCTAGAAGAGATTCAAAGCTTCAAGATAAGGATTAAAGGCTGAACGTCGCACGAATCATAGCAACGCCTCCTTTCTATTCTAATTTAATCTCTGTAAGTCAGTTATTTTTAGATTTGAACGTTTTTCTTTGTTCGTGACATGAAATTAAAGGAATAAAAGAATATGCCAAATCTCTCTCTCTCTCTCTATTCGAATCAGTGCCTATGTTCTTGGACCTAATCAAGAACTGTTATGATTCAAGGACAAATAAGACTATATGCCTATTTGACTATGAACATTGCCTACGACTGTGAACGTTGCCTATGACTATGAACATTGCCTATGACTATGGACATTGCCTACGACTGTGAACGTTGCCTATGACTATGAACATTGCCTATGACTATGGACATTTCCTATGACTGTGACTGTGACTATGAGAATTATTCCCTTGACTAAGCTTATGCTTTTGATTTGGAAACATAAACTATTGCCTATGACATAACAAGGACAACTGTGAATAAACACCTATGATTTCTGACTAGGAAAGGGTTGCTGTGAAATTGGGTCTAAACCTGATCTTTCTATTCTGTCTATTCTTGGTTTTCTTTGGTTTTAGACCTTGGGAATTTACCTATTAAGTTAGGTCTACCCATGTTCTTGAACCTATGTCTCTATTCTGTCTATTCTTGGTTTTCTTTAGTTTTAGACATTGGGAATTTACCTATTAAGTTAGGTCTACCCATGTTCTTGAACCGACGTCGTTATTCAACCCCTTTTATGCCAGTTAGTATGTCTATCTTTCGCATAGCATCTTTGGTTCATTCCCTATATTCTTCGAACCTAGCTTTATTTATAAATCTAGACTGAATCACGATTATACGAACGGTGGGAATGCGGTTTGGGCAAAATATGAAATTTACTAAAAACGTAGTTTAACTTGGAAATTGGCATAAATTGGGAACACGCATTATGGCATGTTCATAAGAATGCAAGTAGGAAAAATTTGACATGAACTATAGATTGAGTAGCCTGAATCTAGTATCGACATGTAAATCTAGCATTTACATGAATAGTGAACTAGAGTAATAAGTCCAGTTTGACATGAATTAGAATGTTGAATTGGAATTGGATTAGCTAATTTGAAACGGTAAATATATTGGCCTAAATTTCAAAATTGGCCATAGTAGGGAGTAATTGGCAGGTTTAGCAAAATCATGGTTAATGACACTTGATTTGGTATAGTTTACATACCAAAAAGCATAAACATGATTTAGAGGAAAAAATGGGCTATAAGAATGAATGATGACAATTTACATTAAAAGGGGAATTAGGAAATAAGTAAATTAGGAATAATTTACTTATAGAATTTGTTCTAAACGAGAAATGTAAACTTAGACAAATTAAAGGTTTGTTAAACGACATCTCTTTTAATAACACACCAGAAAGTTCTAGGGTGACAGAGAGGATAGTGTCTAGGTTTGGGTTTGGAAAATACAAGTTTCCTGCTCTCCCTGGCTATCCCTAACTGATCCGACGGACGGGATGGTTACTTTCAAAACTTGAATTGAGAACTAATCAAAACCCTTTGAATTTAGAAAACACGAATATGCCTAACTCGAGGTTAGACTGAGTTGCGATGTAAACCTACCCGGAACCAACCGGAACATCCAGTATTCACAACAATATCTCTCTAATGTGAGTGGTCGTGGCTTTAATCTACTTAATTAAAGCTAGAACAAGAATGGTAGGGTTAAGTAACTAAGACACTTAACCAGTTCAACATGACAACTAAACTGATGGGTGAGGTTAGGTTCATAAAAACACTTAACACAGTTAAGCTAGAATGAGAGGGTTAATCCATAGGAACACTTAACCAACTTAACACAGTTAAGCTAGAATGGGAGGGCTAAGTCCATAGAAACACTTAACCAGACTCAAGGTAACAAGAAAAGAATTGTAGGGGTTAAGTAAAGCTAATACACTTAGCCAAATTAACATGTTAACTAGACTAGAGGTTGGGGTTAAGTAAAGTTAATACACTTAGCCAAATTAACATGTTAACTAGACCAGAGGTTGGGGTTAAGTAAAATCTAATACACTTAGCCAATTTAATATGTTAGCTGGGCTAGACCACTGGGGCTAAGTAAACTTGAACACTTAACCATCAGATTGTGATAAAGGAATAAGGTTAAGTCTAAAACATGAAGGGATAATACTTAACCATTAATAACATGCTAGTTAAAACAGACGGGGAATGTTAAGTTAAAAAGGAAAACTTAACCAATACAAGATGAACGGGTAAGGGTTAAGTAATAAGAAATACTTAACCAATAAAACTGGGTTTGTGGTCGGGTTAAGTCAACATGAATCACGGATAACACTTAACCAGTTTGACAGGAAAAATGAAGAGGGTTAAGTTAGCTTGAATTGACTAATGACACTTAACCAATCCAAATTGGCGGGAAAGGGAACTAAGTAGTAAACCTTAGTTAAGAAAACAACGATTCTGGAAACTAAGTTGTAAATCTTAGTTAGTAAAACTAAGTAGTAATTCTTAGTATAACACGGGAAGGAGCGAATGTCCGTCTGAGTAGAAAGAAGGCTCCAACGAATTGGGTTACGAAGCCCGAGGCTTCGAGGGGACGTGAGGGTAGTCTTGGTATCCCTCTGTGAGACCGCAGATGATCCTCTTGGGCTCACAGAGGTTAAGGTCTGCGTAGAAGAACCAGGGGTATGCTTTGGTTGCAATATATATGGCAACCTAAAGACTAGGATGGACCGGCGTGATTCGGCGAGAAAACGGTAGCCCTGTGATAGCAACTCGTCGTCTACCATCCATCTTGAGTCAGTCGAGATACGTGAAGCGGAAAGGCGGAGAACTCCAAAAGACCATAATTGTTATCTAGTTATGGGTGAGGAAGGCCATAGGATAGGGGGGCACCGGGGGCCGGCCTATAGTTCTCATTTTACAAAGGGTGCCTTTCATTAGCTGTGGAGGGGTCAAGTGGGACCATAGCCACTAGAATAAAAACAGACCTTAACATCTGCATTGGCGGATATCTGAAAGCTCCCGACCGAGTTCTGTATTCCTTGGTTTTCCCTGACACAGGACTCGGGTCGCACAATACAGGACATGTGCATCTAGACAAGCGATAACGATTTGCGATACAGGCGTGGGGAAGTATAGGAACATATACAACTCTAGGTAGTGTGTCCTAGACTTGGGGGCATCGTTCGACAGGTAGCATAATTCCTAGTTGAACTAGGTAGCATAAATTCTGAATCCGAGAAGCGTTCAGCGGATAGCGTAAACTCTAGTTAAATCTAGAAAGCACTTGATAGAAAACCCTAGATTTGATCCAGGTAACAAATAATGAATGTGTGCCGGAAGGCAATGGAAAATACAGGGATTGGGATCACGTTATTGTTACTAGTTGGGACACTAGTTAGGTGGTGTAGAGATATGGTATAACAAGGAAGTAGCGAAGCGGCGAAAGTATTAAAGCATATCCAGTTAGTCTTATCTTAGCATATCTTGTTATTACCTTGTCTAATCTTGTTGACCCTATCGTCATGGTGTAATCTTGTATTCAGTTAATTCATGTCATTTTGTTTTTCCATGTTCACATGCTAGAAGTTACTGAACTTACTCAGGCTTTATGTCTGACTCTGTTTTTCTTTCGTCTTCTTTTCTTCCGTTCCCCCCCTCCCAGGTAGTAGAGGATGGAATAGTATTGCTCAAATTAAGTTGGAATGTCACCCTTTCCCAGCTCGAAGATTTATCGAGGTTTGTTTGGATTCTCTTTCCAGATGCTATGGCGGGCTTTTGCTAAATTTGGGGAATATAAATGTATTTTCATGCTTCTTTATTTTGCAAGACAGATGATACTCTGATATTGTAAAGAAATCATTGTACAAACTAATTATCAATAAAGCAAAGTCCTATTTTCCGCTGTTTAATTTTTGTCTGTCTTGTAATTTATCTGCATCTTTTACCCTAAATGCTCCACAGAACTTAGTGCGTTCCCTTTGTGAGTGACACTAACGGACGTGGGGTGTTACACATCTTCCTCTTCTTCTACCTGCAGTTTTTGACCAGATGTCCAGGAATGCCAAAAAAATTACATTTCCTTTTGTCATGGGGTTTGTTTTTCTTCCCGCCCTTCTTGGAATCAGTCTTCTTGCTCTGTGATCCTTCCCCTTTCTTATCTTGAGATGCTTCCCCCTTTGTCTCCTTCTTGCCAGCCTTATCTTCTTCTTGCAACAGTGCCATGTCCACCAGCCTCTCTTAAGTTGCACCCATAGGTATATGGGACATAGCTACGCTGTGTAGTAGCTCATTTAGTCCTTTAACAAAACGGAGAACCTTCTTATGAGGAGCGTTTACTAACTCCAATCCGAACCTAGCCAGCTGGTTGAATTGTTTGACATATTCCTTGACCGTCATACTTCCTTGTTTGAGAGCTAAGAATTTCTCTATCTGAAGGCTTCGTTCAGCTTTTGAGAGGAATTTCATTCTAAATCTCATTCTAAAATCCATCCAAGTTTCAACTAGTCTTTCAGCATTAGTGACTTCCCACCAATAGGAAGCTTCCTTTTTGAGCAACCATACTACCGACTGTATCTTTTTCCTATCATCCACTTCAAAGATATCGAATAAATCCTCAGTTTCTTTGAGCCAGTTTCTTGCTTCCACAAAAGATTCATTTCCATTGAAGTTCTTTCGACTCATGGCTCGAAAGTCCTTACATATTTTTTAGAAAGAATTTGCATGCGGAGGAGGAGGAGGAGGAACTGCAGTTGGGGGAGGAGGAATGTCTATTGGGCCTGCGTCGTTGGCCTAGCCTCTAAGTACCTCTTGAACCAGCCAGGTATCGGTACACCCTCTGGAAGGTTAAGATTCCCAGACATTCTGAAACAAAAAAGGAAAGATTCAAAACAAAGGATAGAAAGATATTGCATATGGCTTTGGGGGATTATGCCTTTTTAAAACAAAATAACACTTTTTCTTGAAAATTGCTTCTTTATACTTCTTTTTGAAAACAGTTTTCAAAAGTTTTATCTGATCCGGTAAACCTTTGCTCTGATACCAAGTGAAACACCCCACCTCCGTTAAGGTCACTCACAAAGGGAATGCCTTAACTTTTGTAGAGCATTATAGGTAAAAGACATAGATAATTTACAAGACAGATATATATACATATATGTATATAAGCAGCGGAAAATAAGACTAACTTTATTTCAAACAAAACATTACAGCAAACTGTTTGAAACCAACTTCCAAATCATTACATCATAATTTCTGTCTTGATTATTATGCAAAGAAGCATAAAACAAAATAAAACTGCATAAATCCCTAAGTAGTAGTGTATCCAAAGCCATAGCCAAAAGCAAGAGAATCCAAGCTATACATCACAGAGTCTTTAAGCTTGGAAAGACGAACGGTCCAAATTAAGCTAAGCTATTCCATCCCTGGGTACCTGGGGGGGGGGAACGGAAGAAAAGAGAGCAAAAGAAAAATGGGTCAGACATAAGTCTGAGTAAGTCTAGTGATTCTTCAGTGTGTGAATAAGGAAAAGGGTCATGATAAGAATAAACTGAAAATAGGACCATACCAGAATAACTAACTGACATATACCAAGATAAGGAAGTTTAAACCGAATATACTATCGCAGCCATTCTACTTCTTTGCACCTATTTATAATTGTCCCAACTGGCACCCCATATACATGGTGAAATGATCCCTTTTTATCGATCGGCTCCTACTCGCATACATTTATCACGTGTGTCATTCAGCCCCCGCTTGATTGTAGATACATGCGTTGGTCCCACCACGGGGTGTATCAAATCCTATGGCGGCAACCCGACACGATTCAAGATGCACAGTGTATGACTACTGATGCCCAGTGCCTGCTTTTTCCGCTTCGAAGTACGTGCACGTCCGTACTCCGTCGGAACCTACACTGACGCACCACCCGCCCATGTTTTGATTGCTTATAATCAGCCCAATAATCGTGCCCTACCCTGCCAAGTAAAGGGTACCATGATACATCTATGTGGGTTACTGCTGAAATGGGTCCCCGTTACTAGGGTTTCCTAGCTAACATGTTAAATTGGTTAAGTGTCCAAGTTTGCCTAACCCCACCCATCAGTTTAGTTAACATGTTGAATTGGTTAAGTGTTTCCTTAATTGACTTAACCCTACCAATCTTTACTTATCTTTATTAAAGCACCAACCACTCACATTAGATAGGTAATGTTGTGGTCACTAAATGTGCTGGTCGGTTTCGGGCAGTTTTACACCATAACTCAGTCTAACCTCGGGTCCTTTTTTGGGCTCAATGCACTAACCTCCCACATTAGACAGGTATTGTTGTGGCACTGGATGTGCCGGTCGGTTCCGTGCAGTTTTACACCACAACTCAGTCTAACCTCGAGTTAGGCATATTCATCTTTTCTAAATTTGCATATTTTCTATATTTTCGTGTCCATCACAAATCAGGCATCAAAATAATAATTTAATTCTTTACTAAATATTATTTTAAAATCTTTACTAAATAATATTTTAAAATCTTTGCTAAAAATTATTTTAAAATCTTTGCTAAAAATTCTTTTAAAATCTTTATTATTTCTGAATTGGAATCAAACCCAATCAATTACCATATAATTTTAGTTGTATGGATTTCATAAATCGCATGTATTAAACAATAATGATAAATGGTCTTTCGACATTCAAACATCATCCAGAGTGCATTTTACAACTGTATAAGCATTAAATTAAATAAATAGCGCTCATCGCAGCCTGTTAACCCATCGATTGACGTACGACTAAATATTGGGATTAGTGTATGTCAAATATCATCTCAATAACCATGTGGGGTTTTCAGACAACACATACAGAACATTATTTGTGTAGTTGGGCGATGTGTAAAATTTATCGTCCCAATCAATGTCAGTTAAATGGGTGTACATAAACAAATCGTCCGATTAGTAAATGAATATTTATTTTCATTTCCGGAGAATTTTTATGCCGTTCATATATACGTTAAAAAATATATTTTTAACGATAAAATATTTATTTCAACACTTTAATATTCTATATAGTTCATACATTCAATAAAAATGATATTTTTATTATTCAAACATTTTCTTCAACACATGTATATTTTATACAGTTCATTAAATTAATAAACACAATACATCAATTTCACCATAATTCAATCCAAACAAATATCCATGGTTTGTACAATAAATTGTTTTGGGGGCTTCTAAACCCCGTCTACATCCTAGTATATATTTAACTATAAAATATTTAGAGTGAGAAGGAGTTCTCACATTCCTTTCTACTCCTCTATTCTTTTAATTTCGAATTTCTGTTCTGTTTGGATTTGAATTTCCCTGAAATTCTGATATGCTCCTTTTTTATCCTAGTTAGTTCTGAAAGGTTGTGTTCGTTGTTGTGAATCCAATGCTACAGAGTTTGCAATTTTTCGAGCTCATATGAAAAAGTTATGGCATTAATTACGTTGATTATAAAAATTAAATAATTATATAATAATTAAATAAATAAATTTCCTTAATCCCTTTCTTCATCTTCTACACGCCGACACCCAAAAGCAACCGTTCCTCCTTTCTCTCTCCTCGCCACGCACAACCAGGGCAACCAGAGGCCGATCCTCCTCCGCCACCAGCTGCGCCTTCGAGTGCGCCCCTCATCCGCCGTCGTTTGGTCAAATCGGTGGGCCCATATGACTAGAAAACGATCACGAGTTCAGCACCTTTGAGCGCAAAACTGGAGCAAACCGCAGCGCCATCGACGATCTCCACTGTTGATGTCGTCGAGCTAAGTGAGGGCTTCGATTTTTCCATTATGAGATCGGGGATTCATTGTTCGGATTTGAACATTTTTGAGGTCGAAACCGGGAGAGATTTTGATCGTTTGACTAAATTATCGGCGGGCTGAGATAATAAAGAGGGCTAGGGTTTTATTTTTAATATATATATATAAAAAAATTTATATTATTTAATTCACAAAAAAGGTGATTTTGCATTTGAACTGCAAACCAACCCAACGACTATCACCTCTAGCCAAACACCCCCATTTTGAACACAATGGAATATGTCCCGTAAGGAAATTCGACTGTTTTAATCAGTTTTTCTTTAAATTAAAATATCAATCAATACATGTTAAATTTGAACGCATATTTTAATTTACCAGGGCCACATATTGACTCCAAAAATTCCAGAAAAATAAATCTAGTTATGTTTTGATGATATGGTCCTAAGAAAAGTAATTTCGATGAATTTGGTGGCCGTTTGAAATATGGCTAATTTCCAGCCGATTAAATTCAAATTGAAATTGTCAAAACACGTTTAAATTTACCACACTCACATATTGATTCCAAAAATTATGAAATTTGAAATCTAGCAATAATTTGACATTTCGGATCCAACAAAAGTTGTTTCGTCGAAAACGGAGGTCGTTTGCAAAATGGGTATTTTTAAGGGCTATATGTTATATTAAAAAAAAAATATTCCATAGCGACTATTTTGATTTTAAACTTTACATAATCTTTAATTTATAAAGTGAACTCTCAGTTTCATACATTTGTTAGAAAGATATAATTAAACAGATTCAAATATTTCTTGTTTCGTCTAATTCTATTTTAAAATGAATTCTATATACTCAATTGAAATTAGAAATCGAATTTTCAAACTACCGCGCCATTTCAGGCTCATATTATAATTAAAATAAATTTATACGTTCTAAGTTCGATTTAAATAAATTTTAAGTTGTTACTATCTAAAATAAACCATTTTAAATATCCAAAATCCATAAAAATAGCTAAAATAAAATTTTTAAATTGGTTCTGAAAATCCGGGTTGTTACAATCTCCCCCACTTAAAATCTTTTCATCCTCAAGGAATGAAGCTGAAAGTTGTTTAACTAACTAACTTAACTTCCATTCCGGCTTTCATTCTTCAACTTTTCAGTTCCTAAGAATTTTCTAGTTTCTCAAAATTTTTGCTAACACTCTAAATTTTGGAAAAATTTCGCCATACCCTCCTTTGTACGGGTTGATATTTAAATCCGCAACTTGGCTCATAGGGCCCTCATCAATCCAAAAGAAAAAGAAAAAGCCAAGCAGCTAGCCAATCGGCTCATAAATTCATCAAACCCCAATAAATATAGTAAATATGTACCAATCTGTTGGGCATACAATTTTATTCCTCTTCTTAGCTTCCATGCTATGACCTGTTCACACATATATGTACTTGTATGCAATTCTAATCAATTTTAAATTCATTTCAATATTTGATTCGATTTGGCCAATTTACTTTACATTCTCTTATTGGTTTTACTATTCTAATATTTTCATTAGTTCCACTAATAATCAAACAACACAACCAGGAATCAATTGGTTAATTAAATTTTTAATCTATAACTTTATATAGTGAAAAATCATGTTTTTAGTGCCAAATCACAATAATAAACCCTAACTAATTTTGGTTCTCACACAGTCAATTGGAAATATATAGATATCCCACTTTCGAAACTCTAACATAAATTCAGATGATGTAGCTACAATCATCAGAATCATCTCCGGGTGACTAGAGTGTGATTCTATATCTATCCAGTATATTTGAGACTTCGAATACATGCTAGCTTGGTGTATATGCAAAATCTTCATGTACTCATTATCCAAATTCAATTTAAACTAAAATATTCAATTACATATAATATGACATAATTTTCAAAACTTAATTTCTATTATAAATAAATAGCACTCTTCAACCTCGTTCTAGGATACTACTGATTCTATCTCTAACGAGTTATTCTCCTTGGATATTACTAATCCATTCTCTGCTGAATTCTTTCTTTTAGTTCTAAGGCTTCTTGTTCCCGAGCTTAGTAAACCAATGTTCTGATACCACAAATGTAATGACCTGAACCTCCCAGTAAAGGAAAGCCCAGAATTAATTGAGAACCGGACAATTCAAAACAAAAAAAAGAACATTTCATTGCTTATTACAACAATTACATTAGAGTAAAGAATATAAAAGAGTATTAATAAATAATACACATTTGATAAATATCAGAGATTCAAATTACAAAGCAGCGGAAAAATAATACATAACACAATTGAAAGTAATACGCGGATACAGAGCTTTCCGAATATAGCTACAGTTGTAAACCAAGATCCTGTAAAATAAATCTACAAAACCAAAACTACTAGTTACCCGTGTGGAAAATAGGGGCACCCATAGTTTAGGTTAAAACAATAAAGTCCAGGTCAGTCATGTGACTGGTGTGAGAACTAAAACAGTTATTTAAAACTTTGCTTTAAAGTAAAGTAATCATGGGACCATGCTGTATAACACGGAATGGGTTTACACCCATGAATTCCAGTGCATAAAACATTTTATAGACAACGCAATGCTTTTTGAGAAATGAAGCTATTATAAGACTCTGGTCCCATCACATAATTCAACGCAAGCCGAAGGATAGAGTTTTCCCTTATAATAGTCAAACAGGCTTGGTACATTTAAAACAAATCATTTTGATATTAATATAAGTATATAGTGTCAAAAATCGGTTCAAATATAAATGTATCAATCATAGACGTCATAGTATCCCATGCTACTATGTCGCCATATTAATTCCGCAATTAAAACCGAAATGTCATGTATTGGAAACTGGATTCCATCTATGAACCAAGGTAAGGGATCTTCCTTACCGAATTCGAGACAATCTAGCGCGTGTCTCAGGATCAGTCGCAACTGCACCTTGGATCATCAGTGCCGGTGCTTTCTTACGTTTGAGGATTGGTAATTCCTGAACAATGCGTTTCCCCACCCTATGGGGCGTAAGTCTGGTCAGTATGTTGACCATATCCATCCATCTGCCACGTAGTGACCGATAAATCCGAGGTACCTCGCTTTCAATCATCCACATAAGTAAAAAAATTGGGCTCCATACCATGACACCACTCCTAGCTAGAAAGAAACGCATGTTCTCCTTGCAGTTCTCTCCTGTTTCTGGTTCATACTTGGGTGTAAGGCTCACGAATTAACTCTATGCACAAAGCTATGCTATTTAAAGCCATGCTTTGATCGTCAACCACTAGGCCCTTCTTTTCGCCAAAAGCCTTGATCATTAGCATCTCAGCATGCCACACTGACAATTCGTGCCATGCGACTGATGTCTATCGATATATAACCTCTAAGCTCGTACGTCTCAGAGAAGGGAGTTAAGCACGAGAATAAATTCTCCGCCACCAAACATATATATATATATATATATGTATATTTAATAGAAATCAATCAACACAGAGTAAAATTCAATGTCAGACACACATCCATTTACTAGTTCGTTCTGGGTCTGAATGAAACAGGATGTACCTTATTCCTCGTCCCATATTTCAAATACAGGAGAGAGGTCCTCGCATATCTGGTCGATCTCCAAGTACGTCTGGATGATCACCACTTATTTCCTTGTCTTGGGTGTACAACCCAATCAAGACATCAGTAATCATCCAAACGAGGTGAAGATCTCCATTCTTCAACCACCGTCTTCATCGTCGACTTATCGTCGAACCAGTTATTCAGAATGGATTAAACTAGGTCTTTCTGAATAACTCGCGTATTTTATAATCAAGTGCTATAAAAAAAACAACGTACCCCTCATTCCAGTTCTGAATATTCTTTTATTCAATTATTCTTTTCACAATTTAAACCAAATTAAGGTTTTCCAAACTAGTCGGGATTAGCAATCCTTACCAAAGAAATCATTTATTTTATTTCCCAATCCTAACCAATTCATCCCATGGAGCAAAACAGGTAATACTCCATATCTAACACCATGGTGTTATTAGTAAAATTAATTACCATTTCATGTTCAAATCTAATTAAAGATTTAACTATCGCTTGGAGTAAAACTGGTGGTACTCCATTCTCGATCATTTCCCAAATTTGATAGTTTAAATTATTACATTTACATTTCAATCTAATTAAAAATTCATTAAAATTCCACTTGGTTTTAATCACCAAAAATCATTATCTAATGATTATTCGAATTTAGGAAATAAATCCCGTCTTTGACTGGGTTAAACAACCAATGTCATTTATAACACAGTTCACGATAAACCCAAAATCACTTTCCATTAATTATGGAATCTTCACGGAAAACAGATCAATATATATAATCGATCTAAATATCCATATCTGAGTAATAATATAAATGGAATAACGACAAAGCCTTTAAAAATCCATATATATTAACAGTCTTCCTCCACATAAGTTCACTTCGATTATTACCAAATCGAATTCCATTCATTACCAATTTATTTTATTTAATTGGAAAACTTTACTTTGGAAAATTCCATTAAATCTTAGAATTAATATTTATAAATTCCAAATCTTAACTTCACTATTAATCGGGTTAAAGAACAAGTGTTATTTAAAACATCGTTCACAATAAACCCAAAAATCCAATTCTTAATTGAATTCCAATTAAATATTAATTAATTGGTCAACTTCTCTAAATCTTAATTAAAAGATTTATTCTTTTCTCAACTGGGTTTAAGAACAGTGTTACTGAAGACACCATTCACGATAAACCAAAAATCCCATTTGATATTAAATACAAGGCTCTGAATAGAAATTATATTGGCTTATATTCAATATCAAATTTCGAAACTAACAAATATCGTATTGGAAATACCGATATAAATATATTTTCCACATTTCCATAACAATATCCGTATAATCAAGGAATCCAATATCGAAATATTCCGAAGATTATTTCCATTCCAAATCCATTCCAATTTATTCGTTGGAAATTTCTGGTTACATCAAAAACAATTCAAATCCAATTTATTTCTTTAAAAATATTGGATTATTATACTAGTTAACAACTAGTTCATTTTGTTAAAAATATATTTTGATCTTTACAAACGTGGATTTTTTCATTCAAAATCTTTCAAAATCATTTATTATGATTTTACATAGATTATTAATATTTTTAATAATTTTATCAAGGCCCTTTCAGTCGATTACCCTAAACGGTCATCGAAATGCATTTACATCGACCTTTTCAAAATTTGATTTGGACATATTTCCAAATCCAACCATTATATTTCAAATCATATATTCGTTGGAAAGCCACTACTACAAAACAGGTATGTTGCTTTGCCTTATTTTCTTCGGTTGTGCTCATAACTGAAGCAAATAGTATCATTTGCTTTAGTTGTTTTAACGACCGAAGCAAATGTAACGAAGCAAATAAAATTATTTGCTTATGTTGTACTTACATTCGAAGAAAATTGCATTATTTGCTTCGGTTATGTTAAGAACAGAAGTAAATGCAAGAAAGCAAATAATATTATTTGCATCGGTTCCTCAAGAACTGAAGCAAACAGTGTTATTTGCGTCGGTTTCTAAGGAACAGAAGCAAATGCACTGAAGCAAGTAATGTTATTTGCTTTAGAACCTTAGGAACTGAAGCAAATGGACCAAAGCAAATGCAAATTATTTTAATCGGAACAAATGCACATGCAAATAATCAATAATTATTTTTTACATTTAATAACTTATTATTGGTAAATATAAATAATAATTAATTATAGTTCATGTTTATTGGTTACATTTAATAATTAGTAGTTAATAATTAATAATTAATATTTGTAATTTAATAATTAATGGAGAAAAATTAGATTTTAATTATTTTTGATATTTTACAATTAAGAATTAATATTTAATTATTATACATTAATAATTAATAATAAATAATTAATTATTAAAAATTATATAGCCATTAAGACTAATATTTGATAATTGATAATATAATTAAATATTAACGATGTGATATTCCGTATTTTATAAATAATTTTTAACAATTATTAATTAATAATTATTACTAAAAAATAATATTTAACCAATAACTAAGAAAATATTCAATTCATAATTAATAATAAATAATAATAATTCAAAAGAAACATTTTACATTTAATATTTATAATATAATTAGTAATTATATTTCAATATTTAAAAAAATAAAATTTAAAATTAATAAATCATAATTTCTATTTAGTATAATGAATACTATTGATTGTTTAATAATTAATATTCATAATTTGGAATTTCATTGATCACTTTAAGAGAACAATAAAAAACAAATAGTAACTAATATTTAATATTGATTTTTAGTAATTAATAAGTATCACAAAATGACTATATATATAAATAATTAATATTTGATACTTACTATTAATTATTAATTTTTAGAATATAATATTTAATAATAAATATTTATAAAAAGTATGATTAAACAAATTTTATTGGATAATTGATGATTAATTATTGAATTTTTTTCTAATAATACAACAAAATTATTAAGCTTGTAAAAACTAAAATTTAATTAATAACAAATAGTAAATAATTAGAACATTATTTAGTAGTTTTTTGGCAAGGCAGGATATACTACTTATGTAACAACCCGCATTCTACGCATCGGAGGATCGTAGAATATTTCTTTCTTTCCCATATGAAGTTGTATAGTCATGTAACTTTGGGAAAAAAATATTAGAGTCATTTCCCATGTTCATGATTTTTGCTAATTTTTAAATGACCGTTTTGCCCCTAGCTGATCTTGTTTCGGCCATAACTTTTGATTGGAAAGGAATTTTGACCTGAAACCACTTCCATCAGATTCGTTTGATAGTTTAGCTTTCCGTAGAGTGGTCACATGTGAGAAACGGGCGTACCGTTTGGGAGATATGGCTGAAAAAAGGTTTGGAAGGTGAAAAACTGCTTAACCGGGCCAAATAGGGTGATTAGTGGATAGGCCCATAATCCATTTCAGGATTATGGTTATGGGGAGGCTGAAATGAGTTAGGGTTTCATTTCATTTCAGTTTTCTACCCTCCACTTACCTCTTAGAAACCCTAAAAATGGCCTCCAACCTATAAATTACCTCCAAATCACTTTCTACTTGAAGATTGGGCTTAGCGACATCAAATAAAGGCGAATCAACACCAAATCAACATTAGAGCTGCTGTTTAGCATTGGGATTTGCACTAAATCAGATATTTATTTCAGATCTAGGTTTCATTTGTGGCTAAGGTGAGTGATTTGCATAGTTCCTCACTAATTATGGCTAATTAAGGGTAATTAGTTTTAATTAGCGAATTTAAACATGATAAAATTCTGGAAAAATATTTATAAAATTCGAAATGATGTTTTAGACCTCTGATATGAATTTGGGTTAATTTGGTTAAGTTTTTCTAATCCTATCATTAGTTATGCTTAAACATGCTTAAGGGAAAATATGGGGTTTTGGCTATGTTTGATCCATTTTAACCTATCATATTGTTGTTTTGATGTTTATGGTTGATTATACATGTTGCTATGACTGTACGGTATGTTTTGTAATTGATTAGAATAGTTGGACTGGTCGAAAACGCCGTCGAGTGGCGTAAACTTCTTGTTGGAAAAAGTGCATGAAGACACCCGAACCGGATCAGATCAGTTAGAAGGACCCGATCCGCTCTCGCACTTCACACTTCGATCCACTCGCACTTCTCGTGGCATGCATCATTCGATCCGACCCGCCTGATATTCTCCGACCCGATCCTCCATGGTGCCCCGACCCGAGCCGATGTACTACGACTGGTTTTGGAGACTACGACCCAACCCAGGGTGCTTTAGAAGAGGCCGATCCGAACCGTGGCAAGATGGAGACCCTGAACCGATCCACCAGGGATGATGATGATCCGACCCGATCTAATGAAGAAGAAGCATTCTGATCCGAACCGAACTGATGGTTAGGGGGAGATCTGAACTGATCCGGTGATGACCAATAACCCGAGATGCAAAGGTAGTCCAAGTTGGGAGTTAGAGCTCAGGATCCAGTTGGGACCAATGAGTTCACTTCATGGTTAGGCTTTGCTGCGGGACGTGTGCTAAGGAGTTGTCGACGTTCATAACTACAATTGTAATGTCCCGGATTTTTGGCGACTTTGGTTATCGACATAAACTCGATGTTGATAACCAAAACATCGAAAAATCCCGGTAATTAGTGAAAGAAATTTGAGGGTGAGGAAAGATAAGAAAGAAACTTAGAATAGAAGAAGAAGAAGAAGAAGAACACAACATCATCAGAGTAACACGAATCTCACAGCGGAACGAATAACATATAAAATACAACATAACTTTGAAATATAACAGTTATGTATACAATTGCACTTTATCAGAATACAGCACTTACAACAACAGCGGAAAAACAATAGCTATAAAATCTTGAAGGCTCCTGCTCCAAGCTCTCCATGTATATCTGTAAATCCCGACTACTTGACTGCCCGTCCAAATTTAGGCACCCAAGCGTTTAGGGAAAAGAACAAAGTAAACTCTGGGTCAGTCATGGGACTGGTGTGAGTAAAACAGTTTAAACAGTTGAACAGGCATATGATATCTCATAAGACCACGCCGTGAATACGGAATGGGTTTTTCCCTTATGAGAATCCAACTGCTTTGACAAGCAATTTCATTCTGATATTATGATAATGTCTAAGTACAAATATATATCAATCTAGTAGAAACGCTTTCATCTCATGTTCTACATATATAGTATACAATCAAAATCGCAAGCATGTATTGGATAATGGATTTCCAACTATGACAAGGTATGAAACCACCTTCTGCTAGTGTACCTCTAGAGAGGAATACACTGGGTTCAACAAGAACATCTTGCAACACGGCCACACATGACCGACCACTCATTTTGCTGAGTGTATCGAATGTACATCACCAACGGTTGGGATCAACAACCGTTTCCCGATAAGGGACAGCATCGACAATAGATTATAGAAATAAATGAAACTCTAGATCAGGTGATTATACACCCTAATAGGTGCGGCCTACATAGCCATGCTACCTGATCGATTTCTGTCATTTCCCGGTTGTGAGGCTAGAAGCTACGCTTATCTTTTATATATCATATCTTCATTCACTTAGAATGCCACATCGTCATATCCATCAAAAATCACTAATTGACGTCTACAACAGTACATTACGTGTTAGCTAAAGAAGTTTCCTTCTCCGCTTTCACTCTTGGTACGGTTGAAGAAATCAATGTACGTGACCTTTCTGGAAATACTCTGTCAGACATTCATCCATACAAGGCATCCAGGTTTACATGCCACATCTTCATTCACTTAGAATGTCACATCATCATACCCGCCAAATCACAAATTGACTTATCCAAAAATAACACGGGTATACAGCTAAGAGAAACGAATTCCTCCACCACCAAACGTGAATACGTTTGAACAGATCAACTTACGCGATCCATTGGATATACTCTGTCAGACCATCTTCCATATATGTTGTCCTGGGATTGGACAAACCGACGGCACTATCCAGTATATCCATCTTAGTCACTGTTATCTAAGACTCATACAACAGCCCTTGCACTTTACTCCGTCTTCAATTTTCTTTGGCGTAAATGATTCGCAACGCTTATGCCAATACAGAGTGGTTCTTTGGATAATAATCCAACCGGTCTCTCTATATTAACAACGTTAAAATGGTCAAAAACTTCGATAGTCTGTGAGTTAACTATCAAAGAAAAACACGTGTGCAAACAATGATATTATTTCCAAATGGAAATTTTATCGATCAATCATCATTTAACGTTTATCTCTTTAGTTCACTAATTTACTTATCTCCTGTTTCCATATATTCTAAATTCTTTTTTTCTATTTTCAGAAAACATTTCTGATTCTTATTTGGAAAATATTTCCAAAACTCCTTCACTATCAAACCTTACCATTCCTAAGTTAAGAAGGAAGTCAGTCAAGTTGGGGTATAATTACCTCTCAAACCTTAACTGAACAACGTTTTAACTTCAAAATAGTCAAAGTTTATCTTTTAAATCTTTAAAAAAACTTCCTTACGAAACTCCCGGATTCTATTTACGAATCCACTTCTTTATCGAAAACATTGGTTATAAGAATAACGTTATAATCCCTACTTTCGAAATATCTAACTTCAATTAAAACATTTATTCTTTAATGTGAATAAACAAATAAACACCTAATTTATAAATAAACAAATCTTGATTTAAACACCGGAAAGTATAAGTACTTTCCCGAATTCGATATAATCGAATTCGACGATTAACTCTCTTTGAGTAATCTCTATTTGATAGACTCTTCTTCGAGTAACCTATATCCGATTATCTCTCTTTGAATCACTTATATTCGATTATCTCTCTTCGAATAACTTATATTCGATTATCTCTCTTCGAATAACTTATATTCAATTAATTCACTCTTTCGAATAAACTATATTCGATTTAACTCCTTTCGATTAAACTAATCGATAACTCCTTTCGAATAACTAAATTCGATAACTCTTTTTAACTCGATTCGAATAACTAATATTCAATAACTCCTTTCGACTAAACTAATCGATAACTCCTTTCGAATAACTAAATTCGATAACTCTTTTTAACTCAATTTGAATAACTAATATTCAATAAATCCTTTTAACTCGATTCGAATAACTACTATTCGATAACTCCTTTTAACTCGATTCAAATAACTACTATTCGATAACTCCTAATACGACTAACTCTAATCGATTAACTCTAACTCGATTAAATCTATTTAACTACTCTATTGTTTAACTCTAACTCTAACTGGTTAACTGTAACTGATGAACTCTAACTGGTCAACTCTAATTAATTAACTCTGACTGATCAACCCTAACTGATTAACTCTGACTGGTCAACCCTAACTGATTATCTCTGACTGGTCAACTCTAATTGATTAACTCTGACTGGTCAACCATAACTGATTAACTCTGGCTGGTTAACTCTAATTGATTAACTCTGACTAGTCAACCCTAACTGATTAACTCTAATTGATTAACTCTATTTGAATAACTCTAACTGGTTAACTATTACTGGTTGACACTAATTGATTTATTCTAACTGGTCAACCTTAATTGATTTTACTTATTTCTATTTAACTGAACTAATCACTTTGATTAACTCGACTAATTCACTTTGTTTAACTTAACCTAATTCACTTAGATTTAACTTAACTAATCCACTTTGATTAACTTAAACAAATTACTTAGTTTAACTCAACTAATTCACTTTGTTTACTTAACCAATTCACTTAGTTTAACTAAACTAATCCACTTTGTTTACTTAACCAATTCACTTAGTTTAACTCAACTAATCCACTTTGATTAAATCCTATTTATTTAACAATAAATATTCCTTTATTCTATTTATTCCCTAAATAAATAAATCATTTAACTTTATTCATACCCTAAATAATAAATTCTTTTACCTTTATTTATTTCCTAAATAAATAAATCCTTTTATATCTATTTGTAAATGGTTTACAAATATCCCTCTTTCTATTTGTTTTGACTATATTTTCCTTTATATATATTGTTTTACAAAATACTTTCCTTTATATTTGATTTCACAAATATATCTCCTGTATATTTGTTTAATAATAAAATGCCTTTTTATTTGATTAACAAATATAATTCCTTTATATTTGATTTACAAATATAATTCTTTCATATTTGACTTACAAATATAATTCTTTTATTCAAAATCCTTTTTCTTTTATAATGTAAAATCCATTGATTTTATATAAATAAATTATTTTCAAATTGGACTTTAAAAATCCCTTTATCACATTCTGGTATTTCTTATGGTATTTAACACACCATATAACAATGATAACTATCATCCAAACACACATAATCAACGTCAGATTATATATCACATTATATATCATAATATATAAATCACAGTAAAATAACTGTTGAGGAATCCAGTTGGATTCCTCCGACCTGTTTCCCTGCATCACAGATGTTAGACAATATAATTAACATCGATTTCACTTCACTGTGAAATATTCTGATAGCATAATCAACATACAATTACTTAACGGTTTATATATATATATATATATATGTATATATATATATATATATAATTTCTACTAATTGACTAGCAGTTCAATCAAACAGTCAACACACAATCAAACAAACAATATTTAACAGTTCTAAGAATACGTTGTAAAAATAGAACTGTTCAGAGTTGGTGAGTTTTACTCATCGTTAAAGAACGACAAACTGTTATTTGATTTGAATTAAACAATTTATTTCGCCATAAATTCAAACTAGCTCCAATCCACTCCCAGTCAGTTCCAGCGTGTAGCCACCGTCCATACGATCCTGACGGATCTTGTTTTGTTGAATTCCGTCAACATATCAACAAGTTATGGCAATTATAAGTTACACACATTTTATACATACCATTTTATATTTAATTTAAAATCTTAATGGACCTCACCCCACTTTTCTTCATATTGGCCCATCGTAAAAACCCCAGACCCGACCCGTAAATTTCATCTTCCTCGATACAAAGAAGAACGCAAGTTCCAGCAACCGATTTCATCCATTTTCGAACTCCATTTTCTCATTACATTCACTACTGAATTACAACAAAATCACTACCCTTTCCTTTACGTTTCAACACAGAACAACCAACTGAAATCACTATACTCTCAACTAGAAACCCTACAGTGCCTTAGATACAAACTGCATCGTACACTTCTCCTTTAAATCCTCCTTCTCGTTGAAACTTTCCAACAGTACTCCGCCCTTTCTACATCACCGTTCAACCAACTAATTTCAGCACTCACTCCCTCATCTCGAGCCATACATCTCCATCGTAGTTTTGCAAAACCCGACATCACGATGGCCGTTGCGTTCTCAGCTCAAAGCTATGCCATCCAGCAAAGACATCGACAAAACTCATCAAGGAACCCCTTCAGAACATCACTACCAGCACGGTTCCGTCCTACGAACGAGAATCCATTACCTAAACTTCATCTAATCGCCTTTATTTCAAGAATTTGCCAACCCTAGGTTCCCGCGTTATAGAACCCAACATCGAGAAGAGGATTCAGACTCAGTAAAAATGGTTTACAGAGGAAGATCTCACCCTATAGGCTTTAAATATACAAGTATTAGAATTTATAAGAATTAATTTATATTTCTTTTGATTTGTTCTTGAACGATGGTTTTTCTGTGAGGAAAACAACGGTGGTATTTTTTTGTGTTGATTTAGAAATGAGAAAATTAGGTTTAGAGGAAGTTGAAGTTATTATATAGGATTTTTTTATAATTTCCTATTCGATTATTAAATTCCTATTTAAGCAAACGCTATAGATACCCGTCCTCTAAAATTCCTGTGACCACATACGATACCCAAAAATCACGAAACTGGGCTTACAGCTACAGTTCGACATTACGGTCCCAACGAAACTGGTTTCGTCGAATTTCGACTTCGTATGCTCACACAGCGTATTTTTAAACATCAAAATACTGAGTGTTTTACACTCTAAAAATCCGTACGGCCACACAGTGACTCTAAAAATCACGGAACTTGGAATCTAACAATAATTTGACATTGCGGATCCAACCAAATTAGTTTCGTCGAATTCCGACTTCGTTTACAAAAGTGGCTATTTTTACAGCTCTGGATGACCCATTTAAATATATAAATATATTTAAATATAATTAAATTAAATATTTATAAATAAATATTATCGTATATATATTCACAGTGGAATACCATATAGCTCTAGAATATTCCTATATGAATTTCTAACTTGATATTTCAAATCTGGGTCAACCCGATATTCGATCTATATTGAAATCCCTTTTTAAAATATAAATAATTCCTTTATAATTTATAAAGGAATTCCACAGTGACTTTTCTGAAATTTGATTTGGACGTAAATCAAAATCTACACGACGAAATCCCGATTTTTCTCTTCCACTAGAAAGATATACTCCACCAGCTCCACACGTTTCTTATTTCACAGAAATCCGGCTTAAAACGAATCCTGCACATTCAGTTGAAGTTCGAATTGCCAATTTACGAACTACAACGCCATTTCGAGCTCGATTTTAATTATAATAAAATTATACGTTCAAACTGTCGTCGATTGAATATATTCGTCAATATAATTCAACTCTAAGCTGAATTAAATCTAAGGGACGACCCCGTTCACAGAATATTGTGATTTCCTATATTTTTGATTATTTCTGAATTAAATATATTATTTTATTATTTAATTAAATTAATTATTCCATATTATTTAATTAAACCTCTATTTAATTCACTATATCACTATTTATATAATTAAATAAATTAATTATAATACCTCTGACAATGCGGGTTATTACAATCTTCCCCACTTAAAATAATTTTGTCCTCGAAATTGCTAAGTTAGAGGACAACCCTATCTTTTGGAATTCCTAAAATTTGTTTACCCCTTATTTCTGATTTCAACTGAACCAGTTAATATTGACTAAAATAATTATTCATTCCGACTAACTAAAATTTTCAAAAATTCAGAAAATTTTCTAACACTTTAAATTTTCGGAAAATTTCGCCATAACCTCCTTTGTACAGCCCTATCGGTAAAACTCCAACTCGCCTATCTGGGCCATCTCCAACCCAAAAGAAAATCAAACAGCCAAGCGACTTGCCAATTCGGCTCATAAATCTCATGCTTATATCAAATGTAAACTTGTACCTTTTTGTCGGGCATATCAACTCTATCACTTTCACCTGCTGTCGATTCGGCATATACCAATGTATTTCCAATCAAACTCCAACCAATCCTTATCCACAATTTCAACCATTCGCTTATACCTAACTCGAATTTCATTTCAAATCAAAGCCCAATTTTTTGATTTCAAATTCTTAACTTATCAATCCAATTTGTCTTGATATCATTCTATCCCAATTTAAATCAAATTTTCACCTAATTGATTTTAATTTTAATCCCAATTTCCTTTCCAACCTTCAATTCAAATCGGTTTTAATTCAACAATCTTTTCCTCGGAATTTTAAATCACTTTATCATATCAAAAATCAAAGTGTTATTTCAAAGTACCAAAACAATTTGTTTTTCTCAAACAATTCAAAAACAAAATCCTCTGTAGTAATCCGTCACATATCAACTCAAAATTGAACACAGATGATGCTGTAGTCATCATCAGAAATATTTTCGAGCTATCCAAGTGAGTTCAATACTATATCACTTTTAAAACCATTTCTAAACCTTTCCACTTTGAAATCAATTCCAAATACCATTTGAAATGCTTTAAACCGTTTAAAATCTCCTAGGATTTTAAAATTCTCATATACTTAATCCAAATCCATTTCCAAACAATTATTCCAATTTCCAGAGTTTGAATTTCAATTCTGATTTAAATTTCAGATTTAACTCATCTGATTTCACGTATTTCACTTATATGAATTCTGGTTGGTTATATATAACCATTTCACTTTATAATCTTACTCGATTATAATTACAACCAATTTATCTAATATATATATTTCCTCTATATCAGAATTTATTCTGGGTAAACTTACTTTAATTTACCCTCTTTACAAAACATATCGAGTCGACCCATCGTATTCGAGTGTTTACAAACTCCTACCGATACAGTGGATCAAACCGATCGATCAGAACCCATAAGCAACTCAACCAATGAATCTCCACAATATAAAACAATTTTTATATCAAATACAAATACGCACTCGTATATATACACTCAAACTCAATCTAGGGTGTTACTAACCCTATCTCTACTGAGTCACGCCATAGAGCCAAGTAATTCTTAACTTAAGCTCTGAAACCAACTGTAATGACCCGTAATTTTTGCGACTTTGGTTATCGACATAAACTCGATGTCGATTACCAAAACATCGAAAAATCCCCGTAATTAGTGAAAGAAATTAGAGGGTGAGGAAAGATAAGATAGAAACTTAGAATAGAAGAAGAAAAAGAAGAACACAACATCATCAGAGTAACACGAATCTCACAGCGGAACGAATAACGTATAAAATATAATATAACTTTGAAATATAACAGTTATGTATACAATAGCACTTTATCAGAATACAACACTTACAACAACAGCGGAAAAACAATAGCTATAAAATCTTGAAGCCTCCAGCTCCAAGCTCTCCATGTGTATCTGTAAATCCCGACTACTTGACTTCCCGTACAAATTTAGGCACCCCAGAGTTTAGGGAAAACAACAAAGTAAACTCCGGGTCAGTCATGGGACTGGTGTGAGTAAAACAGTTTAAACAGTTGAACAGACATATTATATCTCATAAGACCACGCCGTGAATACGGAACGGGTTTTTCCCTTATGATAATCCAACATCTTTGACAAGCAATATCATTCTGATATTATAATATTGTCTAAGTACAAATATATATCAATCTAGCAGAAACGCTTTCATCTCACGTTCTACATTTATAGTATACAATCAAAATCGCAAGCACGTATTAGATAATGGATTTCCAACTATGACAAGGTATGGAACCACCTTCTGCTAGTGTACCTCTAGAGAGGAATACACTGGGTTCAACAAGACCATCTTGCAACCCGGCCACACATGACCGACCACTCATTTCGCTGAGTGTATCGAATGTACATCACCAACGGTTTGGGTCAACAAATATTTCCCGATAAGGGACAGCATCGACAATAGATTATAGAAATAAATGAAACTCTAGATCAGGTGATTATACACCCTAATAGGTGTGACATACATAGCCATGCTACCTGCATGATTTCTGTCATTTCCCGGTTGTGAGGCTAGAGGCTACGCTTATCTTTTATATATCATATCTTCATTCACATAGAATGCCACATCGTCATATCCATCAAAAATCACTAATTGACGTCTACAACAGTACATTACGTGTTAGCTAAAGAAGTTTCCTTCTCCGCTTTCACTCTTGGTACGGTTGAAAAAATCAGTGTACATGACCTTTCTGGAAATACTCTGTCAGACATTCATCCATACAAGGCATCCAGGTTTACATGCCACATCTTCATTCACTTAGAATGTCACATTGTCATACCCGCCAAATCACAAATTGAATTATCCAGAAATAACACGAGTATACAGCTAAGAGAAACGAATTGCTCCGCCACCAAACGTGAATACCTTTGAACAGATCAACTTACGCGATCCATTGGATATACTCTGTCAGACCTTCTTCCATATACTTTGTCCTGGGACAGGACAAACCGAAGGCACTGTTCAGTATATCCATCTTAGTCATTGTAATCTAAGACTTATACAACAACCCTTGCACTTTACTCCGTCTTCAATTTTCTTTTGCGTAAATGATTCGCAACGCTTATGCCAATATAGAGTGGTTCTTTGGATAATAATCCAACCGGTCTCTCCATATTAACAACGTTAAAATGGTCAAAAACTTCGATAGTCTGTGAGTTAACTATCAAAGAAAAGCACGTGTGCAAACAATGATTTTATTTCCAAATGGAAATTTTATCGATCAATCATCATTTAACGTTTATCTCTTTAGTTCATAAATTTACTTATCTCCTGTTTCCATATATTCTAAATTCTTATTTTCTATTTTCAGAAAACATTTCTGGTTCTTATTTTGAAAAAATTTCCAAAACTCCTTCACTATCAAACCTTACCATTCCTTAGTTAAGACGGAAGTCAGTCAAGTTGGGGTATAATTACCTCTCAGACCTTAACTGAACAACGTTTTAACTTCAAAATAGTCAAAGTTTATCTTTTAAATCTTTAACAAAACTTCCTTACGAAACTCTCGGATTCTATTTACGAATCCACTTCTTTATTGAAAACATTGGTTATAACGATAACGTTATAATCCCTACTTTCGAAATATCTAACTTCAATTAAAACATTTATTTTTAATGTGAATAAACAAATAAACACCTAATTTATAAATAAACGAATCTAGATTTAAACACCGGAAATTATAAGTACTTTCCTGAATTCGATATAATTGAATTCGACGATTAACTCGCTCTGAGTAATCTCTATTTGAATAACTCTTCTTCGAATAACCTATATTCGATTATCTCTCTTTGAATAACTTATATTCGATTATCTCTCTTCGAATAACTTATATTCGATTATCTCTCTTCAAATAACTTATATTCGATTAATTCACACTTTCGAATAAACTATATTCGATTTAACTCCTTTCGATTAAACTAATCGATAACTCCTTTCGAATAACTAAATTCGATAACTCTTTTTAACTCGATTCGAATAACTAATATTCAATAACTCCTTTCGATTAAACTAATCGATAACTCCTTTCGAATAACTAAATTTGATAACTCTTTTTAACTCGATTCGAATAACTAATATTCAATACCTCCTTTTAACTCAATTCGAATAACTACTATTCGACGACTCCTTTTAACTCGATTCGAATAACTACTATTCGATAACTCCTAATATGACTAACTCTAATCGATTAACTCTAACTCGATTAACTCTATTTAATTACTCTATTGGTTAAGTCTAACTTTAACTGGTTAACTGTAACTGATCAACTCTAACTGGTCAACTCTAACTGATTAACTCTGACCGATCAACACTAATTGATTAACTGTGATTGGTCAACCCTAACTGATTAACTTTGAATGGTCAACCCTAACTGATTAACTCTGACTGGTCAACTCTAAGTGATTTACTCTAACTGGTCAACCCTAACTGATTAACTCTGACAGGTCAACTCTAATTGATTAACTCTAACTGGTCAACCCTAACCGATTAAATCTATTTGAATAACTCTAACTGCTTAACTATAACTGGTTGACTCTAATTGATTTATTCTAGCTGGTCAACCTTAATTGATTTTACTTATCTCTATTTAACTGAACTAATCACTTTGATTAACTCGACTAATTCACTTTGTTTAACTTAACCAAATTCACTCAGATTTAACTTAACTAATCCACTTTGATTAACTTAACCAAATTACTTAGTTTAACTCAACTAATTCACTTTGTTTACTTAACCAATTCACTTAGTTTAACTCAACTAATCCACTTTGTTTACTTAACCAATTCAGTTAGTTTAACTCAACTAATCCACTTTGATTAAATCCTATTTGTTTAACAATAAATATTCCTTTATTCTATTTATTCCCTAAATAAATAAATCATTTAACTTTATTCATACCCTAAATAATAAATTCTTTTACCTTTATTTATTTCCTAAATAAATAAATCCTATTATATCTATTTGTAAATGGTTTACAAATATCCCTCTTTCTATTTGTATTGACAATATTTTCCTTTATATATATTATTTTACAAAATACTTTCCTTTATATTTGATTTCACAAATATATCTCATGTATATTTGTTTAACAATAAAATCCCTTTTTATTTGATTAACAAATATAATTCCTTTATATTTGATTTACAAATATAATTCTTTCATATTTGATTTACAAATATAATTCTTTTATTCAAAATTCTTTTACTTTTATAATATAAAATCCATTGATTTTATATAAATAAATTATTTTCAAATTGTACTTTAAAAATCCCTTTATCACATTCTGGTATTTCTTATGGTATTTAACACACCATATAACAATGATAACTATCGTCCAAACACACATAATCAATGTCAGATTATATATCACATTATATATCACAATATATAAATCACAGTAAAATAACCGTTGAGGAATCCAGTTGGATTCCTCCAACCTATTTCCCTACATCACAGATGTTAGACAATATAATTAACATCGATTTCACTTCACTGTGAAATATTCTTATACCAGAATCAACATACAACTATTTAACAGTTTATATATATATATATTCTACTAACTGACTAGCAGTTCAATCAAATAGTTAACACATAGTCAAACAGACAATATTTAACAGTTCTAAGAATACGTTGTAAAAATAGAACTGTTCAGAGTTGGTGAGTTTTACTCACTTTGGCAGTTCATCGTTGAAGAACGACAAACTGTTATTTGATTTGAATCAATCAATTTATTTCGCCATAAATTCAAACTAGCTCCAATCCACTCCTAGTCAGTTCTAACGTGTAGCCACCGTCCATAAGATCCTGACGGATCTTGTTTTGCTGAATTCCTTCAACATATCAACAAGTTATGGCAATTATAAGTTACACACATTTTATACATACCATTTTATATTTAATTTAAAATCTTAATGGACCTCACCCCAATTTTCTTCATATTGGCCCATCGTAAAAACCCCAGACCCGACCCGTAAATTTCATCGACGATACAAAGTAGAACGCAAGTTCCAGCAACCGACTTCAACCATTTTCGAACTCCATTTCCTCATTACATTTACTAATGAATTACAACAAAATCACTACCCTTTCCTTTACGTTTCAACACAGAACAACCAACCGAAATCACCATACTCTCAACTAGAAACCCTACAGTGCCTTAGATACAAACTGCATCGTACACTTCTCCTTTAAATCCTCCTTCTTGCTGAAACTTTCCAACAGTACTCCGCCCTTTCTACATCACCGTTCAACCACCTAATTCCAGCACTCACTCCCTCATCTCGAGCCATACATCTCCATCGTAGTTTTCCAACATCACGATGGCCGTTGCGTTCTCAGCTCGAAGTTGTGCCATCCAGCAAAGACATTGACAAAACTCATCACGGAACCCCTTCAGAACATCACTTCCAGCGTGGTTCCATCTACGAATGAGAATCCATTACCTAAACTTCATCTAAGCGCCTTTATTTCAAGAATTTGCCAGCCCTAGGTTCCCACGTTATAGAACCCAACGCCGAGAAGAGGATTCAGACTCAGTAAAAATGGTTTACAGAGGAAGATCTCACCCTATAGGCTTTAAATATACAAGTATTAGAATTTATAAGAATTAATTTATATTTCTTTTGATTTGTCCTTGAATGATGGTTTTTCTGTGAGTAAAACAATGGCAGTATTTTTTTTGTGTTGACTTAGAAATGAGAAAATTAGGTTTAGAGGAAGTTGAAGTTATTATATAGGATTTTTTATAATTTATTATTCGATTATTAAATTCCTATTTAAGCAAACGCTATAGATACCCGTCCTCTAAAATTCCTGTGACCACATACGATACCCAAAAATCACGAAACTGGACATGCAGCTACAGTTCGACATTACGGTCCCAACAAAACTGGTTTCGTCGAATTCCGACTTCGTATGCTCACACAACGTATTTTTAAACGTCAAAATACTGACTATTTTACACTCTAAAAATCCATACGGCCACACAGTGACTCTAACAATCACGGAACTTGGAATCTAACAATAATTTGACATTGCGGATCCAACAAAATTAGTTTCATCGAATTCCGATTTCGTTTGCGAAAGTGGCTATTTTTACAGCTTTGGATGACCTATTTAAATATATAAATATATTTAAATATAATTAAATTAAATATTTATAAATAAATATTATCGTATATATATTCACAGTGGAATACCATACAACTCTAGAATATTCCTATATGAATTTCTAACTTGATATTTCAAATCTGGGTCAACCCGATATTCGATCTATATTGAAATCCCTTTTTAAAATATAAATAATTCCTTTATAAATTATAAAAGAATTCCACAGCGACTTTTATGAAATTTGATTTGGACGTAAATCAAAATCTACACGACGAAATCCCGATTTCTCTCTTCCACTAGAAAGATATACTCCACCAGCTCCACACGTTTCTTGTTTCACAGAAATCCGGCTTAAAACGAATCTGTACATTCAAATGATGTTCGAATCGCCAATTTACGAACTGCAGCGCCATTTTGAGCTCGATTTTAATTATAATAAAATTATACATTCAAACTGTCGTCGATTGAATATATTCGTCAATATAATTCAACTCTAAGCTGAATTAAATCTAAGCGACGACCCCGTTCACAGAATATTGTGATTTCCAATATTTTTGATTACTTCTGAATTAAATATATTATTTAATTATTTAATTATTTAATTAAATTAATTATTCCATATTATTTATTTAAATCTCTATTTAATTCACTATATCACTATTTATATAATTAAATATATTAATTGTAATACCTCTGACAATGCGGGTCATTACAACAATTCACCATGAATGATAAGGACTACATTATCAGTGCAGTAGAGTCACAATGACTCGAGGGGCAAAGTGATCGTAGTATGACTATGAGCCAGTGCAGTAGAGTCGTCATGACTCGAGGGGCAAAGTGGACATAGTAAAGGATTAGTAGGACTATGAGCCAGCGCAGATGGGGTGAACAACCCCATGGGGAAAGTGGACATAGTAAAGGATTGGTAAGGCTATGAGCCAACGCAGATGGGGTGAACAACCCCATGGGGCAAGTGGACATAGCAAAGGATTAGTGGCTATGTATCAGTGCAGTGAAGCCATTTATGACTTCATGGGGCAAGCTGAACATAGCAAAGTATTGAGGTGATCGAAGTGGTGAATATCGTATGCTTTACGCACTGAGTGGGAGATGTGAGGATGGTTGCTATGCTTGATTGTTTTCCATCACTAGGACATGCACACCCCTACCCCCGTTATCTTTACACCATTTGAAATGTCACCTTAGAGTGTTGTATAGTATGTAGTGCTAACTCTTTGGTTGCAGGTCCAGGTTCAGGTATGGTTTAGTCTACCTGTTATTGTTCTGTTTAGATGCCTATCGCTCATACCAGACTTTTGTCTGACCCAGAGTTTTATGTCTCTTTTTATTACTCTGGGTGCTCACACGAGCAGACTAGAGACAGGTTAGTTGGTGATGCACGAGTAGCTGATTCGGAGGCGAGTAGGAGGCTTCCACGTATGATATATATATATTCTCCCTGTGTCTTTGGTAGTCACTACTTAGGCATTAGTAGTGTACCTTCCTTATCTTGCTTTTGCTTTATAGACAGTATTTTAAAAGTTGTAATAACCTGTATTTTGGATTTCCGCTGCTATGATGCTTAGTTCTAGTTTTTAGCTTATGCACTGTCTCACCTGTGTTATGTCAAGTATGTTGTTATTATATTTTATTCTATGCGCTGTGAGACATTCTACAGGTTCTTTGTTGATTCTTCGTCTTCTTTATTTTCTTCTGACGACCGTCCCGTGTTAACTTGACATGTGTACAGCGCACCTTTGGAGTAAATGTCGGTTGGTGAGGGGCGGGCCGTTACATTTGGTATCAGAGCTCTAGGTTGCTTAGTTAACCTAGGGAAAGACACTAAGGAGAGATAGTATGTATATGAGAGCGTGTATTTGTGATTACTTTGGTTTTTAAAAGCTATATGTATATACTATTAGTAGTATAAGAATGAAGTCGTACTGCACTAGCACCACTATGGGGTCGTTAATCGTTTTCTCTTTACAGTTTGAACGATGAGTAGAGAGACCAGGGGTGCTATTAGAGGGACCAATCATGGGAATGCTCCTGACATGAGGACAATGTTCACCAACTTCATGAGGGAGATGCTTAGGGATGATCAGGGAGCAGTTCCCAATCCCGGAAATGGCGGTGGTCAAGTAGTGCAGGCGCCTAGGGTCGATTTCGCCATGTTGTGCAAGGATTACACTAACCTTGGTGGGAAGTCATTGCATGGAACGGAGTCTCCACAGATGTTCAGGATTGGTTGGATAGCTATGATCGTATCTTCGACGACTTGGGCATCGAGGATGCGATGAAGAGAAGGCTAGCGTCTCGTCAGCTGCAAGGACGAGCAATGAATTGGTGGAATGCCATTAGAACAGCTACTCCAGAAGATCAAGTTACTTAGGACCAGTTCAAGGCTTGCTTTAGCGAGAAGTTCATTCCAGCTTCCCAGAAGTCAGTGTTGTTTAAGAGATTCTTGGAAATCAAGCAGAATGGTAGGGCAATCTCTGACTATATTGCTGAGTTCGACACTTTGTCGAAGTATGGACTATCTCTTGTCGATACTCCTGAGAAGAAGAATGAGAAGTTCATTACTAGGTTGGATGGATACTTGGGGGAAAGGTTTATTAACCACACCGATGAGACTTTTGAAACGATTGTGGGGAAAGCTTTGAGATCAGAGAGTCTTTACCCTAAGCCAAAGACTGAGGTTGCATCTGCGGAAGGGCCGAAGCCGCAAGCAAGCGGTGGAGGCAAGAATAACTCTCAGAATAAGAGGAAGCAGAACCAATCTAAGGATTGCCAGAAAAAGAGTAAGAAGGATGTTGAGTGCTTCAGTTGTGGTAAGAAGGGTCATTATGCTAAAGAATGTCGGGCCAAGCCAGTGGAAAGGAAGTGCTACAACTGTGGCCAAGTGGGACATCATAAGGATAAGTTTCCACAGCCTCTTAAGGAGAAGCAGATTGCGAAACCATATGCTATCGATGTTGTTCCTTCTTCGTCGAATGCCCCAACTACGGCGGAGAAAGGAAAGAATGTCGTCATTCAAGGTATGCTTTCTATTTATGATGTACCAGTTCGAGTTTTGTTTGATATTGGGGCTTCCCGTTCCTTCATATCTAGTGAACTGGTGGATAGGTTGGGACTGGAACCCGAGATAGTCGATAGATCGTTGGTTGTGACGAACCCGATTGGTGGTTCGACTAACCTTAGTATGATTTGCCGAAATTTGGTCTTATCGAGTCATGGATGTATGTTTGTTTGTGATTGCTTTGTTTTTGGCTTTACTGGGTATGGCATTATATTGGGAGTCGATTGGCTCCAAAGATACGGGATGGTGGTAGATTGTGAGGGCTTTTTAGTGACAGTTAGAGCGGATGATTGGCGGAGGGTAGTGTTTGGTAGTCTACCTAGTGATGGGGTAATGGCTAGTTTTATAAATTCCGTTGACATCCCGCATGATGAGTTGTCAGATGTGCCCGTGGTTGGCCAGTATCCGGACGTCTTCGAGGAGGTGACCGGGCTTCCACCACACCGAGAGATTGAGTTCCGTATTGATTTAGTGAAAGATGCCAGACCTATAGTGATGCCACTTCGTCGTATGGCACCAAGGGAGCAGCGAGAGCTCGGAGTGCAAGTCATCAATCTTTTGAAGAAGGGATTTATTAGAAGAAGTGTCTCTGAGTCGGGAGCACCAGTTGTGTTTGCCACTAAGGCAGATGGTTCCCTTCGTTTGTGTGTGGATATCGCGAGTTGAATAAGGTGACAAGGAAGAATAAGTATCCTCTATCACGGATAGATGATTTTTTTGATCAACTGGAAGGAGCAAGAGTGTTCTCCCGGTTGGACCTCGCGACAGGATTTCATCAGCTCCGAGTAGTAGATGAGAGTGTTTCGAAATAGGCATGTAGGACGTCGTCTGGATTCTATGAGTGGTTGGTTATGCCGTTTGGGTTGACCAATGCACTAGCATACTTTATGGATCTTATGAATCGAGTATTCAGAGATCATTTGAATAAGTTTGTTCTTATGTTCGTAGACGATATCCTTGTTTACTCGAGTACAGAGGAGGAACACAAGGGACACTTGAGGATAGTGATGGAGGTGTTGAGGAAACACCAATTGAAAGAGAAATTCTCTAAGTGTCAATTCTAGAGGAGGGAAGTGAGATTCTTGGGCCATGTTGTTTCAGCAAATGGTATTGCCGTGGACCCTGCGAAGGTGGCTACGGTACAGGATTGGCCTACGCCCAAGAATGTAACAGATGTAAGAAGTTTCTTGGGGTTAGCTGGGTATTATCGCAAGTTTATCCAGGACTTCTCCAAGATAGCAGCACCGTTGACTCAGTTGACTAAGAAGAACCAGGCCTTCGTCTGGGACGGAGTGTATGAGAATGCATTCAAGAGTCTAAAAGAAAAGTTGACGCGTGCGCCAGTGCTAGTCATTCCAAAAGGGAATGAGGAAATGACGGTATTCACGGATGCTTGTGGTACCGGACTAGGTGCTGTATTGATGCAAGGATTTAGGGTTGTAGCTTATGCTAGTCGGCAACTAAAGCCACATGAGAAAAGGTACCCTACCCATGATTTGGAACTAGCAGTGATTGTGTTTGCGCTGAAGATGTGGAGACAATATCTCTTGGGAGAAAGATTTGAGTTGTTTACCGATCATAAATCGTTAAAGTATCTCTTCTCCCAGAAGATCTGAATCTCCGTCAACAGAGATGGTTAGAGTTCTTGGCTTCATATGATTTTGATATCGCATACACACCAGGGAAAGGTAATGCGGTAGCCGATGCCTTGAGTAGGAGACATGCCAGTTTAGGGGCTATGTTTCTTGAATGGAAGAAACTAGAGTATATCGCAGGGTTTGATTTCTGACCAAAGTGCGAATTGAATCCAGAAATGCTAGCTAGTTTGGTGATAAGACCCACTTTGATTCAGCGGATTGTTTCCTGCCAGTGGGACGATCCTAATTTATTGGAAATCTTCTCCAAGTTAGAAATGGATGTCGACAGTGAGGAGGTGAATTTGCATGGGCTTGATCGAGAAGGATGGCTTAGAAAGAATGGAAGACTAGTTGTATCCAACGTGAATGAATAGAGAGATGAAGTGCTTAGAGAATGTCATCACTCAAAACTGACTATACACCCCAGTGGTGATAAGATGTATCGAGATATGAGACAGAATTACTACTGGGAAGGGGTGAAAAGAGACGTTGGGAAGTTTATATCCAAGTGCATGAGTTGCCTGCTAGTTAAAGCCGAGCAAAAGAAGCCTAGTGGTTTGTTGCAACCATTAGAAATTCCCGAATGGAAATGGGAGCAAGTCTCGATGGATTTCATCGATGGTTTACCGAGGACCAGATCGGGATATGATAGCATTTGGGTAATTGTGGATCGATTGACCAAGAGTGCAAGATTTATACCAGTCAAATCGACCAGAACGGAAGCTAAGTTAGCAGAATTGTATATGAAGTGGGTAGTGAGATTTCATAGAGTGCCTAAAAGCATTGTGAGTGACCGAGACCCGTTGTTTACTAGTGGGTTTTGGAAGAGCTTACAAGAGGCTCTGCGGTTAGAATTACATCTCAGTAACGCATATCATCCTCAGACCGACGGTCAGACGGGGAGGGTGAATCATATACTGGAAGATCTATTGAGAGCTTGTATATTGGATTTTGGTGGATCATGGGATGACCATTTGCATCTAGTAGAGTTTGCATATAATAATAGTTACCAATCCAGTATCGGTATCGCTCCATATGAAGCTATGTACGGAAGACCGTGCAACTCACCATCATGTTGGATAGAGAACGGTGAGAAGTTTGTGCTTGGACCAGATGTAGTAAGAGAAACCTCGGGCAAGATCAAGATCATTCAGCAACGAATGAAGGCTGCCCAAGATAGGCAGAAGAGTTATGCTGATAAGAGGAGAAGAGACTTAAAATTCTCCGTTGGTGACTTGGTGTTTGTCAAGATTTCTCCGTTGAAGAGCGTGATACGATTTGGCAAGAGAGGCAAGTTGACACCAAGATTTGTTGGCCCATTCCAGGTTCTAGAACAAGTTGGGAATTTGGCGTATAGAGTTGACTTAACAGAAAAGATGGCGGGAGTTCACAACGTATTTCATGTTTCCCAACTAAGGAAGTTCGTACACGACCCAGATATGACTATTTCACGTGATCAGTTAGAGGACTTCGAAGTGGAACCAGAGGCGGGTGGGAACCGCAAGCCAATTCGTATTGTCAAGCACGATACGAAGCAACTTCGAAGGAAGGCGGTGAAGCTAGTCAAGGTTCAGTAGGGCGAGAACTAGAATGATTGTACTTTGGAGATAGAGGAGAGCATTAGGAAGACATATCCAGAACTCTTTGCCTGGTTAGATTTACCTTGCGATTTAGTTATTCCGCATGCTAGGATAGACTTGTTTTGCTTGTTTGCATGTTTGATTGTTGTTTTATGGCTAATAGGCATGCGGGACCTTTCGTGTGTTTTGGTTAGGGAATTTCGGGGGCGAAATTTCTTAAGGGGGGAAGAACCCGCATTCTACGCATCGGAGGATCGTAGAATATTTATTTCTTTCCCATATGAAGTTGTATGGTCGTGTAACTTTGGGAAACAACTATTAGAGTCATTTCCCATGTTCATGATTTTTTCCAATTTTTAAATGACCGTTTTGCCCCAAACTGATATTGTTTTGGCCATAACTTTTGATTGGAAAGGAATTTTGACCTGAAACCACTTTCATTAGATTCGTTTGATGGTTTACCTTTCCGTAGAGTGGTCACATGTAAGAAACAGGCTTACCGTTTGGGAGATATGGCTAAAATAAGGTTTGGAAGGTGAAAAACTGCTTAACCGGGCCAAATAGGATAATTAGTGGATCGGCCCATAACCCTTTTCGGGATTAGGGTTATGGGGAGGCTGAAATGAGTTAGGGTTTCATTTCATTTCAGTTTGCTAGCCTCCACTTACCACTTATAAACCCTAAAAATGGCCTCCAACCTCTAAATCACCTCCAAATCACTTTCTACTTGAAGATTGGGCTTAGCAACATCAAATCAAGGCGAATCAACACCAAATCAACATTAGAGCTGCTGTTTAGCATTGGGATTTGCACCAAATCAGAGATTTATTTCAGATCTAAGTTTCATTTGTGGCTAAGGTGAGTGATTTGCATAGTTCCTCACTAATTATGGCCAATTAAGGGTAATTAGTGTTAATTTGCGAATTTAAACATGATAAAATTCTGGAAAAATATTTATAAAATTCAAAATGATGTTTTAGACCTCTGATATGAATTTGGGTTAATTTGGTTAAGTTTTTCTAATCCTATCATTAGTTATGCGTAAACATGCTTAAGGGAAAATATGGGTTTTTGGCTTTGTTTGACCCATTTTAACCTATCATATTGTTGTTTTGATGTTTATGGTAGATTATACATGTTGCTATGACTGTAGGTATGCTTTGTAATTGATTAGAATAGTTGGAATGGTCGAAAACATCGTTAAGTGGCATAAACTGTTTTCTGGAAAAAGTGCAGGAAGACACCCGAACCGGATCGGATCGGTTAGGAGGACCCGATCCGCTCTTACACTTCACACTTCGATCCACTCGCACTTCTCGTGGCATGCATCATTCGATCCGACCCGCCTGATGTTCTCCGACCCGATCCGTCATGGTGGCCCGACCCAAGACGATGTACTACGACTGGGTTTGGAGACTACAACCCGACCCAGGGTGCTTTAGAAGAGGCTGATCCGAACCGTATCAAGATGGAGACCCCGAACCGATCCGCCAGGGATGATGATGATCCGACCTGATCCAGTGAAGAAGAAGCATTCCGATCCAAACCGAACTGATGGTTAGGGGGAGATCCGAACCGATCCGGTGATGACCAGTAACCCGAGATGCAAAGGTAGTCCAAGTTGGAAGTTAGAGCTCAGGATCCAGTTGGTACCAATGAGTTCACTTCATGGTTGGGCTTTGCTGCGGGACGTGTGCTAAGGAGAGGTCGACGTTCATAACTTCGATTCACCATGAATGATAAGGACTACGTTATCAGTGCAATAGAGTCACTATGACTCGAGGGGCAAAGTGATCGTAGTAAGACTATGAGCCAGTGAAGTAGAGTCGTCATGACTCGAGGGGCAAAGTGGACATAGTAAAGGATTAGTAGGATTATGAGCCAGCGCAGATGGGGTCAAAAACCCCATGGGGCAAGTGGACATAGTAAAGGATTGATAAGGCTATGAGCCAGCGCAGATGGGGTGAACAACCCCATGGGGCAAGTGGAAATAACGAAGGATTAATGGCTATGTATCAGTGCAGTGAAGCCATTTATGACTTCATGGGGAAAGGTGATCATAACAAAGTATTGAGGTGATCGAAGTGGTGAATATCGTATGCTTTACGCACTGAGTGAGAGATGTGAGGATGGTTGCTATGCTTGATTGTTTGCCATCACTAGGACATGCACACCCCCACCCCCGTTATCTTTACACCATTTGAAATGTCACCTTAGAGTGTTGTACAGTATGTAGTGCAAACTCTTTGGTTGCAGGTCCATGTTCAGGTATGGTTTAGTCAACCTGTTATTGTTCTGTTTAGATGCTTATCGCTCATACCAGATGTTGTCTGACCAAGAGTTTTATGTCTCTTCTTATTACTCTGGGTGCTCACACGAGCAGACTAGAGACAAGTTAGCTGGTGATGCGCGAGTAGCTGATTCAGAGGCGAGCAGGAGGCTTCCACGTATGATATATAGATATTCTCCCTGTTTCGTTGGTAGTCACTACTTGGGCATTAGTAGTGTACCTTCCCTATCTTTCTTTTGCTTTAGAGACAGTATTTTAAAAGTTGTAATAAGCTGTATTTTGGATTTTTGCTGCTATGATGCTTAGTTCTAGTTTTCAGCTTATGCACTGTCTCACCTGTGTTATGTCAAGTATGTTGTTATTATATTTTATTCTATGCACTATGAGACATTCTACAGGTTCTTTGTTGATTCTTCGTCATCTTTCTTTTCTTCTGATGACCGTCCCGTGCTAACTGGACATGTGCACAGCGCACCTTTGGAGTAAATGTTGGTTGGTGCGGGGCAGGCCGTTACAACTTAGTATTTACTATGTAATATTCATAATTTATGATTATCAATAAATAATTTATAATTACAAACTATTATAAATAATTAACAATTATTTTTTATATTCAATAACTTTTTATAGTTAATTATTAATAATTAGTAAATTATAGTGAACATTTACAAATTATAGTTAATAATTAAAAATATATTAATTAATATTGAATAATTAATGTTTAAAATTTAATAATTATTTAATAAGTAATACTTCATAATTGGTAAGTAATATTTTATAGTTAATAAATTTGAAATTCAAATGCGTATAGTTAGAATAGTCATTATTTGGAATTTTATTCAATTGAAACAGAGATGTATTTTTCTCAATAAAAATTCCGTTTCCATAATCAAACTATTCTTTATAAAAAGTGTTATTTTTAAGATTAAACTTTTGTTATTACATTCATTTATTTTGGTTCATTTATTATTAGTTTCATTAATAAAGGAAAGAAGTGCATAATTTCGTAAGTTAGATGAACAGGTCACGACAAAACCTGTGGTATTCAAAGTTCGAAACTAGTGTTCTTTGGAAAGTTACATGTTTACAAAATTATTTTTATTTGAACCAAGTTTGTTTGAAGTTAATTTGTATGGTGAAAATCCGCGAACTATGTACGTTGTTTTGCCTTGAAACTACAAACAAGTCAACCACTTCGCAACCAAAACCGGGCATACTCGACCCGTATACGCACTAATATCGATATTAATTATTAGAAAGATATGTATTATATCAAAAACGGAGGTCGTTTGCAAAATATCAATTTTAAAGGGCTATATATTATATCAAAAAAAAAAATTTCCATAGCGGCTATTTTGAATTTTAAACTGGACATAACTTTCAATTTATAAAGTGAAATCTAAGTTTCTTAAATTCGTTAGAAAGATATAATTAAATTGATTTTAATATTTCGTATTTCATCCAATTCTTATTTAAAATGAATTCTGCATACTCAATTGAAATTAGAAATCGAATTTTCAAACTACCGCGCCATTTCAGGCTCGCGTTATAAATAAAATAAATTTATGCGTTCAAAGTTCGATTTAAATAAATTTTAAGTCGTTATTGCTTAAAATAAACCATTTTAAATATCCAAAATCCATAAAAATAGCTAAAATAAAATTTTTAAATTGGTTCTGAAAATCCGAGTTGCAATAGGTTTCAACCAACAACAGTCAGTTTAAATAAATCATTGTTAATAAATTTAACTAATTCAAATTCGGTTTGAATTATTTTTTCTACTTAGCAAATTTTCACTGTTCAAATAATAATGGATATATATCACATTTCAAGAACCACAAAGTGTATCCACATTGTAACGTCCCAGTTTTTGGCTGCTTTTGCAATACAATTTATTTTGATAATTATTTTAAATAATAAATTTTGAACAACGGATATTGAAGAAAATTTCTAGACGTATATATATAAATACCTTTGACCAATGTATATACGGTTATAAAATCCATAAATAATATTGTATTATTTTTTTGTATTTTTAATGAGTTTTGAATTAAAGTATAGGTAATATTATATTTGAATATTTTAGAAAATTAGTATAATAATTTATAACAGCCTACGAGTGTATTATCCTGCTATATCCATTAGCATTTAAAACATATACAAGTAAGTATGGTTTTATCATTTGCATTTGAATTTAAACTTGTTTTCATTACGTGTAAATGTAGAATTGCATAGAATAAATAAATAAGATGTAGTTACTTCTAATGGAAGAAATCAAGAGAAGTTACAGCTATTAATGTCTTAGAAGCTAAGTCTAAAATCTATCTAGCATAGTCTGTAACCATGTATATGATTATATCAATTCTAGGCCAATACATAGTAGTACACGTATATAAACAATAATAGTGCAAGGACTGCACTTTCATTTTCAATGCATAAATAGCTTAAGGACTAAGACTTAGCACATGCATAGCCGCAATTCATTTCCAGGAAGAAGAATTAAAAGTACATCATCACACGTCCTTTCAATCACCCAAGTACATGTGCAGTAAAAGTGATATATATACATTTTAGCATGCGCCTTCACATCATTTAGGTAGATAGTTAAATTATAGACATAGGAAAGTGACTACCCTGAATTGTTTCGAAGCTAAGAATGGATTTTTAAATTTATACTTGCACATGGCCGTGCATTTCTTATATCTGGGTGAAGTGAAAATACAGAGCACCAAGCCTCTCAAATCAAGCAGCCTATGACCTCCTTCAATCAAGTTAGTGACAGCTTAACCCTACACTGCCTAAGCTAGAAGCTAAGCCATAGTTTAATATATTATTTCACCTATAAATACAACCTGTATCCATACTATACTCCCTCACACATTCATTCTTGAGATCTGAAACAAAAAATTGAAGTAAAATGGCAACAAAACTGTAAAGCAAGGCTTGTTGAAAACATGAGAAAAACAAGTGAAAAACCCGGCAACTGGAATGCTAAAAACAGGGGACCGAACTTTTGTGAGTAAACAATTTCCTTCCAAATCTATTTCTGGATTTGCTAATGAAATTATATATATGGATGCTTATATACTGATGAATGCGTAATTTGGTTGATTTTCACTGACTAGACTGAATTAGAACCTAGAACCAAATTGTGAATATAAGCGGGTGAACTTCCCTTTATTTATTATGATTCAGATCTCCTGCACGTATGTTTAATAAGTTATATTAGTTAAAACAACATGTTTATGTAAAAACTGGAACCAGAGTAAACACCCTGTATCCATTTTCGAGTATGGATTGATATACAAATTAGTGCAAACTAATGTTTTAAATAGTTCAGAATATCATTGAATAGATATGGTCATTATATAAAAACTGAAATGGGTGAAGCCAGTGGATAAAAAGGGGAATGACCGTAAATAACTTAATCCCCATTTGATTACTGCTTATGTCTCTATATGTACATGGGTATATGGATTTGTAGATTGGGATACAATCATCTTACTAGACTACAACTTTGGAATGATATAAACCGGGTAATAGTATATATATGAGAGCCTGTAAGTAAACGTAACCTGGCTCTGTTTTGAACAAACAAGCACCTTCAACAATAAAATCAAGAACTCAAGATCTAGCGAAATTAAGGACCGGAATTCCACACGAAAGATGTTTGAAATTGATAAGAGTTCATTTGGGGAATAAACTTGTCTCGAATAGACATATGGATTTACATATAAAATATATAGTAAAAAATGATGTAAACTTAAAATTTTAAATCATGAATTTGAATCGATGGAATGGGAAAACTGTTTTGACTAAAAGATTCTAGAGCGTTGGGGTGACCTGTGAACAGAGTTGCGTGGATTAAAGTGGTAAGAGAGGGAGGGCGAGATGGTTTCTTGGATCGGGGCATGGTTTGGAATCTCGGTACTATTAGCTTTTGTCACAAAAGAATATCTGTGTTAAGCATCATGACCCTTCCAAACAAAAGACTGCATTGTCTACAAATGGCTGTAACAACCAGGCTTTTTTCTCGGTTTTCGCCGATAATTAAACCAACTTAAACCGTTTATAAAGACAGATTGTTAGGGGCACTTACACATTTGCACAAAATAAAATCAACTTTTCCATTGTCATTAAAATAATATTACATCAGATTTACAAGAGGTACATCAGAGTACATTAGTTACATAGTGGAAAAGATACTAAACTTAGCGGAAGATTGTGAATGCTCCAAACATAATAGCTCCAGTTAAACCAGAATCCTGCTCCAACTAACTCCAAGGCTAAATATGCGAACCAAACTAGTAGGCTGCCCGTGTAAAAATTATAGGCACCCAGAGTTTAGGTGTGGGAACAATAAACTCTAGGTCAGTCATGGGACTGGTGTGAGAACTCAAAATAGTTGTCTTAAGGTTTTATTTTAAAGTTAGGCAATTCACCAGATCACGCCGCCAATGCGGAACGGGTTTACTCGATGTAAATACCAGTGCACAGAAATCCACAATGACTTTTTAAAAAAATGAAGCTATCATAAGCTCATCCGACTTCACAAATGCAAGCGCACAACAAATGGGCGAGTTTTGCCTTATGATAACCAAAAATGCCTTCATACGTAAAATTCCTCTTTTACTACTATATATAGTATGTAAAATCTTTTCGCAAATAAATGTATTAATACTAGCCAGCATAATGCCCCATCCCATTATACTAACAATCCTACCGGTAACCAGCAGGCTATACAATCGAAACTGTAAGGGCTTGTAGTGGAGATTGGGTTTCGAACATGATGGCTCCTGGTACAAAAGATCATTTGTGGGCTCACAAACTTTCGTGCGTGCATCATCCCAGTACTCGCGTATAACGTCCAGACTCGGACTCTGTTATACTAACTCACTATGCATGAATCAGAGTACCCAACAAATAGCATCCCTGAATGGGGACTTTGCAGTACCCTTACATCATCACATCCCCGTGCATCGAAAATACGAAACGAACATAGTAATCTGACCAACACTTTGCCATTAATCCGGGGAGTGACGTTCGTCGAGGTTACGATATACATAAATCTATGCTTAAATAAGCCTTGCTTTGATCATCCATAGCTCATCACATAACTTAAGTATGCCACATTGTCTATTCACTATGCATCACTGATTTCTATCAATATATAACCTCTAAGCTCTTAAGTCTTAGAGAAGGGTGTTAAGCAAGAGAATAAATTCTCCGCCACCAAGCAGATATATATTAATAAAGATCAGTGTTAGGCAGTCAATTACAATGTCAGACCCACAATCCATACATGTCCATTCTAGGTCAGAACGAAACAACAATCCGGAATTCCTACACAAATGTTCGGACTTCTTAGCACTTTGGTGATATATAAAATCCATCTACGAATGGGAGCCAGCCATTCGAGACATTTAGCAAGTCGCCCTTATGACACGAAGGGTCCCGGTCTACAATGCCGCCTCCAATGTCTTCAATTGCCCCACAATGTCGTATTATTACTTGGAATGGTTTTCAGACATAATTCCGTTCCCGGTCTTTCCAAATAATAAGCACAATTAAAAACACAATCACGGAACACACGGGCTTTCTACCAAATCTCCTTCCATTTTGGACATCGTTAAATTAAACTTCTTTAAATCTTTTCTCAAATTATCTTTAATGAAATCTATATTTAACCCTTCTTCTTTAAAACACATCCCTTAAATCCAAGATAATCTTGCCCCAAAGCCTTAATTAATTTTCCATTTGATAACTCGTTATCAAAAATCTAGTTTCCATTGAAAACCCTTAAACCACATTTCAACCCTAGTTTTCAATTAAATTGATTTTCCAACATTCCATTCTTTTATCTTAACTAAAAGATTATACTTTCTTTCCAATTCCTCACTTTTAATTTCTTCAAATCAAAGATCTGGTTAAATCCTCAAATTACGATATGAATTTCCATAACTCAATCTCATTGGGTTTCAAGAATGATATTATTGAAGATATGATTCACGACAAAACCCAAATCAATTGATATTGAACATAAGTTACACAGAAATTGTATCTACTTATATTCGATATCAATTCTCATAAACAACGAATACTATAAGTGGAATAACGATATAATAATATCTTCCAAATTCCTCAAATAGTATACATTTACACCACAGAATTTCATATCAAATATCTGAAGATTATTTCTATCCAACTTATCCAAATCAACCTAGGAAACTCGTATCTTATTTAAAAGATTTATTCAACTCTTTGACATTAGATATGGTTAGAAATACCATCAACTTATACTTAATATTAATCTCGATATCCAACCCACACTATAAGCGGAATAATGGTGAACTACCTTTTAAATTCCTCAAATAGTAAGAATCATCATCTACCAGATTAATATCAAAAATCCGAAGATTTATCTCCAACCATATCCAATTATTTAAAATTGAAAACTCATATTAATATCAATTTAAATTCCATATAAAATATTTCCTATACTTTTGAACCTTTGAAAACACTCCACAAATCATTTAAAAATGATTACTTGTAGTTCAGAAAATACTTTACGGGTTAAAAACTTCAAAATAGATTGTTTTCGAAGAAAGCGTCACAATAGTATTTTCAAAAGGATTACAAAAGCGTTACAAAACAGTTATCTTAATTACTTCGATCAAAACATTGCTTTCAAAAATTAAACTTTCAAATTCAAAACATTTTTTACATAATTTATAATGATTTTACCACTTTTTCCATATTTTTATAAACATTAAAAATGGCTGTATATGGTTATGGTTGATAATTTCTCTTATAGCGAACTTTTCCAAAATGGTTTTAAACATAACTTGAAAATTATAACTCGAATTTAAAATCTGCTTTCACTCATTTGAAAGTTCTTGTTAATAGAAAACAAACGTTCTTCATTTTACGGAAATCCGATTTCGATTGCAAAAGTTATAAGTGTTTAAAGTTTGCATCAAAAATACATAAATTGCCGTTATGCGACAAGCTCTATTTTGACCATAATAACCATTATTCTATGATACTTCAAAATATCTTAGAAAACCCTTATATCCTTAAATAACCCTTTTAAAATCATTTAAATTTACTTTCCAAATTATTTTGGATCTAAAATTCAACTTTCATAAATTCCAATTCATTTCTAAATAACTTCAAATTAACCTTCCCATTCGTCGGACCAGTTAGGGACAGCCAGGAAGAGCATGAAACTTTATTTCCAAACCCGACACTAGACATTACCCTCTCTATAATCCTAGAATGTTCCGGTATTTATTTATTCATTTAAAGGACTTTAACAATATTTATGAATTCATACATATGGTCTTTTCCAATTATTAACCTTCAATTTCAATAATGATATTGCTTTTAATTATGAAGGAGATTTGTCGATCATCAATGTGATACCATATTTTTTGTGTCATAGTGTGTGCAAAACAACATCAACAACCATTTAAACATCCAGAGCAACCATCATCAACATGATTCAATAAATCATAATTGTGCACAAGCGTTATAACACTAATGCTTAATAGTGTGTGTTCTAAACTTCGCATCCATCATTCATCACAACAAATATCAATCATCATTAACCAATAATAATTCATCACTATATTTAAATTAGTCTAGCTACTAATTAAATATATAAATCGTGGTTAAAGAGTTCTCACCTAACAGCTTTCCAAATCTTCATGGTAGGCGAGCCTAGCTAAGCGAACCGTCGGACAGTATTTCAGCGCAACGTCTTCTTTACCAGAATATATATAATATAATATACACAAATCTCTCTTTATATTAAAAGTGGAAGAGGAGAATGAAGAACTTTGGCAAGGTGGTGGTGGAAAAGAGGAAGACTTATGCCATGGAAACCATGGCCATAAGCTTTAAGAATAAGGTGGAAAGGAGGAAATGGAATGGTAAAAAATGGAGAAAGAGCCTCCTTATATAGGAAAGGAGGATTATGGAGGTAAAGACACATAAGGGGGAAAGTGGCAATCATGCATGAAAGGGAGCTTGCATAACGACATGTGTCTTGCCAGTTGTCTTAAGAAGAAAAAAGAACTTTTGGTAGCACTTTCTTTTAAATGTTATGAAAACTAAAGGCAACACTTAATTCTAACGCTACTAATTCGTGTTAAGGTTTGACAAATCCGATCGAACGACAAATTGCATCAATAAATCCAAACTCATTAATAATCATTCTCATTTATAATTCAAGTAAAATCTATCATATAACTTATCAAAATTATTAAATACTCTTAACCATATATTTTTATATCAAATTCAAATTTAAATTCAAATTAGGTAATAAAAATTCCAATTTTAAATTGGTTAAAAATTCTAGATCGTTACATTCACCCCCCCTCCTTAAAACTTTTCGTCCTCGAAAAGGAAAGGGAATCATAACTACTCATTCGACAAATTCAAGGTTAAAATTCTTTATACCAAAGCTCCATGTTCTCACATGTATTAACGGATAATCGTATCTACATGTCCTCCTACGATAACCTCCAGTTACCTATTATATTTGAATCATCGTTTACTAGGCCAATTACTTATACTCAACCATTTACTGCTTTCAAAAAAATTCAGACTTACAAATTATGCTCTTAGATCTTATCTTACAAATGCAAAGGTTATGAAACTTATTCCTTTTCAGTTTACAAAATTTACTATTATTCGTTACACGAAAAACTTGATCATCTCCGAACTCAGCTTGTCTAAGCGTTTCAGTTTAAGTGATTTCTTCTCACTATTCCCGCTTGCCAAATATCCTTTAATAAAATTGTGAAACTTAATTCAGAAGGTATTTATGCTTACTTAAACATTTCCTTTTTTTGCCATAATATAATTTAGAACTTACCGACTTGTCCAAAATCGTCGATAAATCCAATCTTCCAATATATACCCTTAATTAAATTCAATAACTTCTTCATTAGAATATGATCTATTTGGATATATGATAGAATATATTAAAAAGATTTATAAAAGAAGTAATATTTTTTTATATAATTAGCATCATATACATACATTTATTTATGCATCCAACTTTTCAGAGATAGTTCCCTAGGGGTCAAAGAGCTTGCTCTGATTACTTAATTCTTGCGTTCCTTCTTCTTCACTAATGATGGTGGGTGGTGTTGCTTTAGCTGGTCTTTCTCCCTTCTTTAACTGACAATCCTGGACTACATGCCCTACTTTTCTGCATCGATAACACTTCTTTTCTTTTGTTAGGTTCATGGGTTTCTTCATTGTTTTAGGACACTTACGTATAAAATGTCATTTCTTCTTGCATTTGGAATAAATTACGTCTTCTCAAATGGTTTTCTTTTGTATTCTTTCTGGGCATAAAACAACAAAATGTCCATCTTGACTATATCTATAACAATAGATACCTTTGAATTTCCCCAATCTAAGGCTTTCTTCCTTTTCTTTTTGGTTATGAGCTTTTATTGCATGTTTTAAGGTCATCTACCATTCAGTACCTGATAAACCAAACTCCATCTTCGTTCCTATAAGGAAATTTTGTTGAAAAGTTCTGCTTACCCTCCACTTAATTTACTGGCTTATCCCTTACTAACAACTTTACATGGTATAATTCTTACAACCCAATCAAATTTTCACTTTTTTGTTTTAGTTCGTATCAATTTACCAAACAATTTCAAACACTTATCTAAATGGATTTAAGTATATATATTGATGTTTTAATCAGAATCATATAGTCATCCACTTTTGAAACCCGGAAATACATACTGATGATGCTGCAGTCATCAACAGAATCATTTTCAAGTGACTTGAGTGTGATTCTATATCAATCTAGTATACTCAAGACTTCGTATATACGCTAGCTAGGTGTATATTCAAAATCTTCTTATACCCGATAGTCCAACCTCAACTTCGAACACAATACACAAGTTCTAAATTTTAATTTCTAACCATATTAGTTAGTTACCTTAACAATTTTGACCCAAGTTTATCGATATTTTGAAATCCCCAATAGTGAAATTAAATCCAAAAGTCATTCGTACTCGGATCGTTTTCCTGATCAGTGGAAGGGGCTTAATTACCATGCCATAAGAAGTATTTTATGTGTAATTATAATCACAAAATGTAAACTTAACCTTAATCATCTGATTAAGTATCCAGGTTATAATTAACCATATATTTCCAAAATATGTTTGTTTCTTAAAATATAAATTTTCAAAATTCATTTCATATTTTTAATTACGCTCTCTCAAGTATAATACTCAAAAATCTCATTCTAGGGCATTACTAACCCTATCTCTAATGAGATATATAAATCTGATGAGTCTTTCCATTTGTTCAAATGTGTTGTACCCCATTGCTTTGTATAAACCAAAGCTCTGATACCACTTTGTAACGACTCGGCTTTTTTCTCGGTTTTCGCTGGTAATTAAACCAACTTAAACCGTCCATAAAGACGGATTGGTAGGGGCACTTACACATTTGCACAAAATAAAAAAAACATTTCCATTATCAATAAAATAATATTACATCATAGTTACAAGAGGTACATCAGAGTACACTGGTTACATAGCGGAAAAGATAATAAACTCAGCGGAAGAATGCGAATACTCCAAACATAATGCTCCAGTTAAACCAGAATCCTGCTCCTACAAACTCTAAGGCTAAATCTGCTAACCAAACTACTAGGCTGCCCGTGTAAAAATTATGGGCACCTAGAGTTTAGGTGTGGGAACAATAAACTCCCGATCAGCCACGGGATTGGTGTGAGAACTCAAAACAGTTGTCTTTAGGGTTTATTTTAAAGTTAGATAATTCACTGGACCACACCACCAATGCGGAACGGGTTTACTCCATGTAAATGCCAGTGCATAGAAATCCGCAATGACTTTTTGAAAATATGAAGCTATCATAAGCTCGTCCCATATCACACAATGCAAGCGCACACCAAATGGCAGAATTTTTCCTTATGATGACCAAAAATGCCTTCATACGCGAAAATCCTCTTTTACTATAGTGTGAAAAAACTTTTTGCAAGTAAATATATTAATCCTAACCAGCATAATGCCCCATCCTATTATACTTACAATCCTGCCGGTAACCAGCGGGCTATACAATCGAAACCGTACGGGCTCATAGTGGAGATTAGGTTTCAAACATGATGGTTTCTGGTACGAAAGATCATTCGTGGGCTCACAAACTTTCTATTGTGCATCATCCCAGTACTTGTGGATAACGTCCAAAATCGGACTCCGTTATACTAACCTACATACATGAATCAGAGTACCCAAAAAATAGCATCCCGGACTGGGGAATTCGCAGTACCCTTTCATCATCACATCCCGGTGCACCAAACATACGAAACGAACATAAAAATCTGACAACCAGTTTACCATCAATCCGTGGTGTGAGGGTCGTCGAGGTGATGATATACACAAAGCTACACTTAAATAATCCATGCTTTGATCATCCATAGCTCATCACATAACTTAAGTCTGCCACATTGTCTATTCACTACGCATCACTGATTTCTATTAATATGTAACCTCTAATCTCATACGTCTTAGAGAAGGGTGTTAAGAAAGAGAATAAATTCTCCGCCACCAAGCAGATATATATTAATAAAGATCATTGCTACGCAGTCAATTACAATGTCAGACACACAAACCATACATGTCCGTTCTAGGTCTGAACGAAACAATAATCCGGAATTCCTTCACATATGTTCGGGCTTCTTGCCATTTAGCTAATATATAAATTCCATCTGCGAATGGGAGCCAGCCATTCGAGACATTCAGCAAGTCGCCCTTATGACACAAAGGGTCCCGGTCTTCAATGTCGCCTCCAATGTCTTCAATTGCTCCACAATGTCATATTATTACTTGTAATGGTTTTCAGACATAACTCTGATCCCGGTCTTTCCAAATAATAAGCGCAATTAAAAACACAATCACGGAACACACAGGCTTTCTACCAAATATCCTTCCATTTTGGATTTCGTTAAATTAAACTTCTTTAAATCTATTCTCAAATTATCTTTAACAAAATCCATATTTAACCCTTCTTTAAAAACATCCCTTAAATCCAAGATAATCTAGTGTAACACCCCACCTCTGTTAAGGTCACTCACAAGGGAATTCCTTAACTTTGGTGGAGCATTTTAGTAAATAGAACAGAAACTTACAAGACAGATAAAACATTACTTGAAAAATTTATAACTTTATTTCAACCAAAGCTTGGTTACATCCTTTCAAATCACAATATCAGAATTCAAGTACAAAATATCAGTCTTGTACAAAAGCCTTCAGAATGCATAGTTTAAAATCATAATCCCCACAGAAGAAGACAATCCATACTTTAAGCACTGCAAGCGGAAGAAATCTGGATCAAGCTAGAGTATTCCCTTCTACAAAACCTGGGGGGAGAAACGGAAGAAAGGAGGAGAAACAGCAAGGGTCAGACAAAAGTCTGGCAAGTCCAGTGATTTTCAGTTATGAACAGATAATAATAACATGACATGAAAATAAAACTGGATGAGAGATAACTGTAATAGATGTAGCAGATATGACAGAAGAACAGAATGATATAAGCTATTGCTTTACACTTCTTTGCACTAATACTAGTATAACCGAATTAGGTGTCACCCTAATGTCTAAACTGAAACAGAAACAGGTACAGAATAATTTCCACGCTAGTAATGGGCCTTTACCACCCGATCAGAAACAGACAGAAGCGGAATGTAGCATAAGGTGTACACTAGTAATTGGGCCTTTACCACCCGAACAGACGGTACCACGCAGAAACAGACAGGTGTTGACACCCAACCGAAACAGATGGTACCAACAGAAACAGACAGAACTGAGTGTACCCTAAAACCCTACCCCAAGCGATCGGCTCCCTAATACATAAATACCCTGTGCCAGCCCTACCGAAGGGTGTATCATTCCCTAAAGTGGCAACCTTTGAATGACACAGACCTATTTACAGATGTCACAGCGTCTTACATCCTCAGAGGCAGAACGGGATCCATGCACGCACATGACCCGGTTGGAACGCACCATCAACACCCCTCGCCATTATCGGAATGAACCGCTTATAATTAGTTCAGTAAGCGTGCCCGGACCCTACCTACTGTTGTGTCAAAGTTTTGATACCAGAAAGGGTTACTGACTAATATGGGTCCCAAACAATAGATGACACAAGTAATTCCCCTCCTATCCTTGTGTCCCCAGACTAACAGATTTCAGATTAACAAGTTCAGACATAAAGAATTCAGATCAACTAGTTCACAAGTCAGAAAAGTTTTAGACTAACGGATCAGATATACGGATTTAACAGATTTACAGATTTGTCTAACTTTGTAATTGGGCCTACCGATTCACGGAACAGATTTATTAAACTCATCAGTCTAGTGGGTTTAACCCTATCCACCCAACACGTTTTAGACATTATATTTATCTCAGATTTTCATTAATTAAATATTAATGCCCAGACCTCTCACATTAGACTGACAATTTGCGGCTACGGGTTAGGCCGGTTGGTTCCGGGCAGATTTCTGCTGCAAACTGAGTTTAATCTCGGGTTATAAGCACGTAATGACTAACTTCTCACATTAGAACCTATTGTTTGCGGCCACTAGAATGTGCCGGGCGGTTCCGGGCAGAATTACGCCCCAAACTCATTCTAACCTCAAGTTAGCCATGTTTTATGTTTAACAAATGTGCTCATTCACAGATTTTAACAAATTAACTTCTTTACAAGTTACAGCAGATTATTCGAGGTTCTATTAACAAGTTTTGCTCAATTTTAAATCGAGCCTACAGGATTACATTATATGAACAGATATAGCAGATTATAGCAGAACTAGCAGATTAGGCAATATAACAGATCTAGCAGATTAGGCAATATAACAGATCTAGCTGATTAGGCAATATAACAGATCTAGCAGATTAGGCAGTATAACATATCTAGCAGATTAGGCAATATAACAGATCTAGCAGATTAGGCAATATAACAGAACTAGCAAATTAGGCAATATAACATATTTAATCATTCCTTCAAGTTTCATAAACATATCTTGCCTAATTATAAATTTGGCCTAAGTTTGCATGCCTAAATAGTTGTCATGATTCACATTATGATCATATACCCCACGTTTGCATTGAATTTACATGGCACAGATTATGGTCATAATTTACCATATAACACACGTCTCAAATTTAGTTAAACTTGAATAGTACAAAAGATTCACATATAAATTATACCAAATATGGCCATCGATTTCAATGCATGTCATATATTCAAAAATCTCCCACTTAGGTGTTAGTCACATTTAATAGTTATCAAATCATAACATAAATCTTCACACCTAAGTCATATTCTCTTTTTATCCCAAACCATGAATTTCTGTATAAACAATATGCCCAACAATCTACAACTTTAAATTATAACAGATCTTTAATTCAAAAATATGCGTTATGTCCAATGTCTCAAGGCACATGTTAATATACAATGGTTCCTCTTCTTCCAATTCACAGAATATGCATAGATCTAAATCTGGTTTACAACCTATGTCCTTTTAGTCACAGATTAGCCATGTCCAATTATGCCATCATTCATTATTTATCCCAAAGTTTAACGTTCGTGCGTTAATCTCTTAGGAGATTTGGCGCAGCCTCGGGGTAGCCTGGCTATAAAACAGAAAGAAGAAAGAGATATAGAATAAAATAGATCAGAACAGAACATACGCAATCTCAAATTCAGATTTACAATCATGTCACAATTATAATTAATGTTTATATCGAAAAATAACTGAACTTGCCTTGGTCGGATTCTAAAAGAAAAAGGTGTTGTAGCTGTTCTCTTTTAATCCTAATCATAATTGGAGGAAGAAGAAGCACAAGTCCTAGCTTAGGTTTCAACAGAGTAGAGACGCCATTGATTTATTTATTTTTAGAGAGGAAGAGAGCAATGGAGGCTAGAGAATTGTATGAGATTTAGGTTTAGGTTAGGGATGTATATATAGGTGCAGGAAGTTATTTAGGACCATTAAATTAACCCTGAATCATGAAAACCATTCAAATGCAAAATCTGCATTTGAGCGAATCGGCCCACGGGATGACAGCTAAACACCCTAGATTAACCCGTAGTCGACCCAGCAGGGCTTGGGTTGACCTCAAAAATGGGCCGGTTCAGTTATTCCCCCTCCCAATTCGTTGTTTTGTACCTTTTTTGCATGTTTATCTGTTTAATTTTTATATATATCTATATATATTTCTCTCATATGCATATAAACTTCAAGGCTTAATAACTTCTTCATAATTAATCATTTTTTTTAATATTCTCAGAAAATACGGGGTGTTACATTCTCCCCTCCTTAAAGGATTTCGTCCCCGAAATCTTCAAGTTAAGAAGAATGTATCCTAACATCCATATACTCAACCATTCAATCACAGGCATCCATTGTCCTTAAAAGGTTTCTAATGTCGTATGAACATATGCAATGTGTGTGTATATGTTTCTTATCTAATGCAAAATCAGGCGGTCTACTGATCCAGTTGACCTCCTTAATGCGAATCATGTTAGTGTCATGAGTCCAAATATGTATGCAAGAAACCTATTTCATACACGTCATTTCCATATGAGAGCATAACCATTCATCCAAATGCAACATCCATGTGCTAAGTCAATCATTTTGCATCCACAAAAATTGAAAATGCTCACACATCCATATGCAGTATGAGAGTGTTTTCGAGCCGATCTAGTGCCTAGTGTGTGTATATGCATCCACGAGCAACCAATAGCAACCACTTGCATCCACTTGCAACCATCAAACATGACATGTCTCAAACACATGTTTACACCCATTAGTTTCTACTTAAAGTTCGAAGATTCGATCGATAGGATACAGTCGAATGATGGAAGCAAGTACAGATAAAACGAAGACTTGGTTCCCATTAGACATTGGTTGAGAAAATAATTCCCCTAAGTATCAACCGCGAAGACCGAAATCAACATCAGATTGACACCCAGAGGATTAACCTCTTTAGACAATGTCAGAACTGGAAATCAGAATTATTCAGATATTTACAGACTATTGATACAGATCGGGTTCCCTAATGATTCTTAGGAAGCTAAGCATTATAAAACCCAGAATGTATGCGTCCTACTTGATTCCTAACACATATATCTCTCAAACCCCAATTTACCACAAGCAGATGAGTCATAACCCTTATGGGTTTAAGTCTACAGCGGAATCAGAAACAATACTAGTATTAAAGTGCAGAGTATCGATTACAGAATCAAAATGCCAGAATCAGAAAGAGTTTTAACTCAACAATCAGATAAAGAAATTAAACCTCCTACAGAAAGTTTTCCTAATCCTATCTTATCCACTAGCCTCGAGAGTGTTCGCCTTCCCTCCAACAGTTGGTCCTGCCCTCTGCCCTTGTCCTCGTTTCTTCTGGCAGTCCCTAGTGAAGTGTCCCATCTCACCACAGTTGAAGCAAGTGCCCTTCTTTGGATCCACTTTTTACCATGTGTCCTATCCATGTCTCCCATGTACGTTCTCCATTCGTGACCTTCCACCAAAATGAAGCTTCATCCTTCATTAACCAAGCAGCTGGTTGAACCTTCCTCCCATCGTCAATCTCAAAGGTACAAACAAGTCCTCCACTTCGTTAAGCCAACTTCTAGCCTCGACAACGTCTCAGTCCCATAAAGCGGTTTTCCGCCCATCGCACGGAAGTCCTTACATATCTTAGAAAAAGCATCTATACGTGGAGGAAGAGATTCAAAAAGGGAAAGAGGAAGGAACTCGAAACAAAGAATCGAAAGAAAGATATATGGCTTTTGTGGATTATTTATTTTATTTTTCAAAATTAAGCTTTACTTTTGAAAATACTTCCTTTTTAAATCCTTTTTGAAAATAGTTTTCAAAACTTTTTATCAAATCTGGTAACCTTCAGCTCTGACACCAAGTGTAACACCACACCTCCGTTAAGCTCACTCACAAGGGAATGCCTTAACTTTGGTGGATCATTTTAGTAAACAGAACAGAAACTTACAAGATAGATAAAATAGTACTTGAAAAATTTATAACTTTATTTGAACAGAAGCTTGGTTACATCCTTTCAAATCACAATATCAGAATTCAAGTACAAAATATCAGTCTTGTACAAAAGCCTTCAGAATGCATAGTTTAAAATCATAATCCCCACAGAAGAAGACAAGCCATACTTTAAGCACTGCAAGCGGAAGAAATCTGGATCAAGCTAGAGTATTCCCTTCTACAAAACCTGGGGGTGGGGGAGAAACGGAAGAAAGGAGGCGAAACAAGAAGGGTCAGACAAAATTCTGGCAAGTCCAGTGATTTTCAGTTATGAACAGATAATAATAACATGACATGAAAATAAAACTGGATGAGAAATAACTGTAACAGTTGTAACAGATATGACAGAAGAACAGAATGATATAAGCTATTGCTTTACACTTCTCTGCACTAATACTAGTATAACCGAATTAGGTGTCACCCTAATGTCTAAACTGAAACAGAAACAGGTACAGAATAATTTCCCCGCTAGTAATGGGCCTTTACCACCTGATCAGAAACAGACAGAAGCAGAATGTAGCATAATGTGTACACTAGTAATTGGGCCTTTACCACCCGAACAGACGGTACCAAGCAGAAACAGACATGTGTTGCCACCCAATAGAAACAGACGGTACCAACAGAAACAGACAGAAGTAAGTGTACCCTAAAACCCTACCCCAAGCGATAGGCTCCCTAATACATAAATACCCTGTGCCAGCCCCACCGAAGGGTGTATCATTCCCTAAAGTGGCAACCTTTGAATGACACAGACCTATTTACAGATGTCACGGCGTCTTACATCCTCAGAGGCAGACCGGGATCCATGCACGCACATGACCCGGTTGGAACGCACCATCAACACCCCTCGCCAATATCAGAATGAACCGCTTATAATTAGTTCAGTAAGCGTGCCCGGATCCCACCTACTGTTGGGTCAAAGTTTTGATACCAAAAAGGGTTACTGACTAATATGGGTCCCAAACAACAGATGACACAAGTAATTCCCCTCCTATCCTTGTGTCCCTAGACTAACAGATTTCAGATTAACAAGTTCAGACATACAGAATTCAGATCAACTAGTTCACAGGTCAGACAAGTTTTACACTAACGGATCAGATATACGGATTTAACAGATTTACAGATTTGTCTAACTTTGTAATTGGGCCTACCGATTCACGTAACAGATTTATTAAACTCATCGGTCTAGTGGGTTTAACCCTATCCACCCAATACGTTTTAGACATTATATTTATCTAAGATTTTCATTAATTAAAAATTAATGCCCAGACCTCTCACATTAGATTGACAGTTTGCGGCTATTGGTTAGGCCGGTTGGTTCCGGGCAGATTTTTGCCGCAAACTGAGTCTAACCTTGGGTTTTAAGCCCGTTATGACTAACTTCTCACATTAGAACCTATTGTTTGCGGCCACTGGAATGTGCCGGGCGGTTCCGGGCAGAATTACGCCGCAAATTCATTCTAACCTCGAGTTAGCCATGCTTTATGTTTAACAAATGTGCTCATTCACAGATTTTAACAAATTAACTTCTTTACAAGTTACAGCAAATTATTGGAGGTTCTATTAACAAGTTTTGCTCAATTTTAAATCGAGCCTACAGGATTACATTATATGAACAGATATAGCAGATTATAGCAGAACTAATAGATTAGGCAATATAACAGATCTAGCAGATTAGGCAATATAACAGATCTAGCAGATTAGGCAATATAACAGATCTAGCAGATTAGGCAGTATAACATATCTAGCAGATTAGGCAATATAACAGATCTAGCAGATTAGGCAATATAACAGAACTAGCAAATTAGGAAATATAACATATTTAATCATTCCTTAAAGTTTCATAAACATATCTTTCCTAATTATAAATTTGGCCTAAGTTTGCATGCCTAAATAGTTGTCATGATTCACATTATGATCATATACCCCACGTTTGCATTGAATTTACATGGCACAGATTATGGTCATAATTTACCATATAACACACGTCTCAAATTTAGTTAAACTTGCCTAGTACAAAAGATTCACATATAAATTATACCAAATATGGCCATCGATTTCAATGCATGTCATATATTCAAAAATCTCCCACTTAGGTGTTAGTCACATTTAATAGTTATCAAATCATAACATAAATCTTCACACCTAAGTCATATTCTCTTTTTATCCCAAACCATGAATTTCTGTATAAACAATATGCCCAACAAGCTAGAACTTTAAATTATAACATATCTTTAATTCAAAAATATGCATTATGTCTAATGTCTCAAGTCATATGTTAATATACAATGGTTCCTCTTCTTCCAATTCACAGAATATGCACAGATCTAAATCTGGTTTACAACCTATGTCCTTTTAGTCACAGATTAGCCATGTCCAATTATGCCATCATTCATTATTTATCCCAAAGTTTAACGTTCGTGCGTTAATCTGTTATGAGATTTGGCGCAGGCTCGGGGTAGCCTGGCTATAAAACAGAAAGAAGAAAGAGATATAGAATAAAATAGATCAGAACAGAACATACGCAATCTCAAATTCAGATTTACAATCATGGAACAATTATAATTAAAGTTTATATCGGAAAATAACTGCACTTTCCTTGGTTGGATTCTAAAAGAAAAAGGTGTTGTAGCTGTTCTCTTTTAATCCTAATCAGAATTGGAGGAAGAAGATGCACAAGTCCTAGCTTAGGTTTCAGTAGAGTAGAGACGCCATTGATTTATTTATTTTTAGAGAGGAAGAGAGCAATGGAGGCTAGAGAATTGTATATGAGATTTAGGTTTAGGTTAGGGATGTATATATAGGTGTAGGAAGTTATTTAGGACCATTAGACTAACCCTGAATCATGAGAACCATTCAAATGCAAAATCTGCATTTGAGCGAATCGGCCCACGGGATGACAGCCAAACACCCTGGATTAACCCCTAGTCGACCCAGCAGAGCTCGGGTCGACCTCAAAAATGGGCCGGTTCGGTTATTCCTCCCTCCCAATTCGCTGTTTTGAAACTTTTTTGCATGTTTATTTATTTAATTTTTATATATTTCTATATATATTTCTCTCATATGCATATAAACTTCAAGGCTTAATAACTTCTTCATAATTAACCATTTTTTAATATTCTCAGAAAATACGGGGTGTTACATCTAGCCCCAAAGCCTTAATTAATTTTCCGTTTGATAACTCGTTATCAAAAATCCAGTTTCCTTTGAAAAACCTAACCCTAAATTTAAACCCTAGTTTCCAATTAAGTTGATTTTCCACAATTCCATTCTTTTATCTTAACTAAAAGATTATACATTCTTTCCAATTCCTCACTTCAAATTTCCTCAAATCGAAGATCTGATTAAATCCTCAAATCACAATATGAATTTCCGTAACTCAATCTCATTGGGTTTCAAGAATGATATTATTGAAGATATGATTCACGACAAAGCCCAAATCCATTGATATTGAACATAAGTTACACAGAAATTGTATCTACTTATATTCGATAACAATTCCCATAATCAACGAATACTATAAGTGGAATAACGATATAATAATATCTTCCAAATTCCTCAAATAGTATACATTTACACCATAGAATTTCATATCAAATATCTTAAGATTATTTCTATCCAACTTATCCCAGTCAACTTAGGAAACTCGTATCTTAATTAAAAGCTTTATTCAACTCTTTGACATTAGATCTGGATAGAAATACCATCAACTTATACTTAATATTAATCTCGATATCCAACTAACACTATAGGAGGAATAATGGTGAACTACCTTTTAAATTCCTCAAATAGTAAGAATCATCATCTACCGAATTAATATCAAACATCCGAAGATTTATCTCCAACCATATCCAATTATTTAAAATTGAAAACCCATATTAATATCAATTTAAATTCCATATAAAATATTTCCAATACTTGTGAACCTTTGAATACATTCCACAAATCATTTAAAAATGATTACTTGTAGTTCGGAAAATAGTTTGCGGGTTAAAAACTTCGACATAGGTTGTTTTCGAAGAAAGCGTTACAATAGTGTTTTCAAAAGCGTTACAAAAGTGTGACAAAATAGTTATCTTAATTACTTCGATCAAAACATCGCTTTTCTTAGTCAAAACTTAAACTTTACAATTCAAAACATTTTTTACATAATTTATAATGATTTTACCATTTTTTCCATATTTTTAGAAACATTTAAAATGGCTGTTTATGGTTATGGTCGATAACTTCTCTTATAGCGACCTTTTCCAAAATGGTTTTAAACATAACTTGAAAATTATAATTCAAATTTAAAATCTTCTTTCACTCATTTGAAAGTTCTTGTTAATGGAAATAAAACATTTTTCATTTTATGGGAATCCGAAGTTGCAAAAGTTATAAGCATTTGAAGTTTGCATCTAAAACACGTAAATTGCCGTTATGCGACAAGCTCTATTTTGACCATAATAACCATTATTCTATGATACTTCAAAATATCTTAGAAAACCCTTATATCCTTATATAACCCTTTTAAAATCATTTAAATTTACTTTCCAAATTATTTTGGATCTAAAATTCAACTTTCATAAATTCCAATTCATTTCTAAATAACTTCAGATTAACCTTCCCATTCGTCGGATCAGTTAGGGATAGCCAGTGAGAGCAAGAAACTTTATTTCCAAACCCAAGCATAGACATTATCCTCTCTGTCATCCTAGAATGTTACGGTATTTATTTATTCATTTAAAGGACTTTAACAATATATCTGAATTCATACATATGGTCTTTTCCAATTATTAACCTTTAATTTCAATAATGATATTGCTTTTAATTAAGAATGAGATTTGTCGATAACCAATGTGATACCATAAATTTTGTGTCATAGTGTGTGCCAAACAATATCAACAACCATTTAAACATCCATAACAACCATCATCAACATGATTCAATAAATCATGATTGTGCACATGCGTTACAACACTAACGCTTAATAGTGTGTGTTCTGAACTTCGCATCCATCATCCATCACAACAAATATCAATCATCATTAACCAATAATAATTCATCACTATATTTAAATTATTCTAGCTACTTAATAAATATATAAACCATGGTTAAAGAGTTCTCACCTAACAGCTTTCCAAATCTTCACGGTAGGCGAGCCTAGCTAAGCGAACCGTCGGACAGTATTTCAGTGCAATGTCTTCTTTACCTAAATATATATTATATAATATACACTAATCTCTCTTTATATTATAAGAGGAGGAGGAGAATGACGAACTTTGGCATGGCGGTGGTTGAAAAGAGGAAGACTTATGCCATGGAAACCATGGCCATAAGCTTTAAGAAGAAGGTGGAAAGGAGGAAATGGAAATGTAATGGTAAAAAATGGAGAAAGAGCCTCCTTATATAGGAAAGGAGGATTAAGGAGGTAAAGACACATAAGGAGGCAAGTGGCAATCATGCATGAATGGGAGCATGCATAAACACATGTGTCTTAACCATTGTCTTAAGAAGAAAATGGAACTTTCGTTAGCACTTTCTTTAAAATGTTATGAAAACTAAAGGCAACACTTAATTCTAACGCTACTAATTCGTGTTATGGTTTGACAAATCCGATCGAATGACAAATAGTATCAATAAATCCAAACTCATTAATAATCATTCTCATTTATAATTCAAGTAAAATCTATCATATAACTTATCAAAATTATTAAATACTCTTAACCATATATTTTTATATCAAATTCAAATTTAAATTCAAATTAAGCAGTAAAAATTCCAATTTTAAATTGGTTAAAAATTCTGGAGCGTTACATTCACCCCCCTTAAAACTTTTCGTCCTCGAAAAGGAAAGGGAATCGTAACAATTGATTCGACAAATTCAAGAATAAAATTCTTTATACCAATGCTCCATGTTCTCACATGTATTAACGAATAATCATATCTACATGTCCTACTACGATAACCTCTAGTTACCTATTATATTTGATTCATCGTTTACTGGGCCAATTACTTATACTCAACCATTTACTGCTTTCAAAAAAATTCAAACTTATAAATTATACTCTTAGATCTTATCTTGCAAATGCAAAGGTTATGAAACTTATTCCTTTTCAGTTTCAAAAGATTACTATTATTCGTTACATGAAAAACTTGATCATCTCCGAACTCAGCTTGTTTAAACGTTTCAGTTTAGGTAATTTCTTCTTACTATTCCCGCTTGCCAAATATCCGTTGATCAAATTGTGAAACTTAATTCACAAGGAATTTATGCTTACTTAAACAGTTCCTTTTGTTGCCACAATACACTTTAGAACTTATTGACTTGTCCAAAATCATCGATAATTCCAATCTTTCTATCTATACCCTTAATTAAATTCAATAAAAATTTCATTAGAATAGGATCTATTTGGATATATGATAGAATATATTAAAAAGATTTATAAAAGAACTTATATTTTTTTATATAATTAACGCCATATACATACATTTATTCATGCATCCAACTTTTCAGAGATAATTCCCTAGGGGTCAAAGAGCTTGCTCTGATTACATAATTCTTGCATTCCTTCTTCTTCACTTATGACGGCAGGTGGTGTTGCTTTAGCTGGTCTTTCTCCCTTCTTTAACTGACAATCCTGGACTACATGCCCTACTTTTCTGCATCGATAACACTTCTTTTCTTCTGTTAGGTTCATGGGTTTCTTCTTTGTTTTAGGACACTTACGAATAAAATGTCGTTTCTTCTTGCATTTGAAAAATTTATGTCTTCTCGAATGGTTTTCTTTTGTGTTCCTTTTGGGCATAAAACAGCAAAATGTCCTTCTTAACTACATATATAACAATAGATACCTTTGAATTACCCCAATCGAAGGCTTTCTTCCTTTTCTTTTTTGTTATGAGATTTTCTTGCTTGTTTTTGGGTCATCGACCATTCAGTACCTGATAAACCAAACTCCATCTTTGTTCCTATAAAGAAATTTTGTTAAAAAGTTCAGCTTACCCGCCATTTAATTTACTGGCTTATACCTTACTAACAAGTTTACAGGTATAATTCTTACAACCCAATCAAATTTTCACTTTTCTATTTAAGTTCATATCAATTTACCGAACAATTTCAAACACTTATCTAAATGTATTAAAGTATACATATTGATGTTTTAATCGGAATCATATAGTCATCCCAATTTCGAAACTCGAAAATACATACTGATGATGATGCAGTCATCAACAGAATCATCTTCAAGTGACTTGAATGTGATTCAATATCAATCTAGTATACTCAGGACTTCGTATATACGTTAGCTAGGCATATATTCAAAATCTTCTTATACCCGATAGTCCAACCTCAACATCGAATGCAATACTCAAGTTTTAATTTTTAATTTTAACCATATTAGTTAGTTACCTTAACAAATTTGACCCAAGTATATCGATATTTCGAAATCCCCAATAGTGAAATTAAATCCAAAAGTCATTTGTACTCGGATCGTTTTCCTGATTAGTGGAAGGGGCTTAATTACCATCTAAGAAGTATTTTATGTGTAATTATAATCACAAAATGTAAACTTAACCTTAATCATTCGATTAAGTATCCAGGTTATAATTAACCATATATTTCCAAAATATGTTTGTTTCTTAAAATATAAATTTTCAAAACTCATTTCATATTTTCAAATACGCTCTCTTAAGTATAATACTCAAAAATCTCATTCTAGGGCATTACTAACCCTATCTTTAATGAGATATATAACTCTGATGAGTCTTTCCATTTTTTCAAATGTGTCATACCCCATTGCTTTGTATAAACCAAAGCTTTGATACCAGTTTGTAATGACCCAGCTTTTTTCTCGGTTTTCGCGGGTAATTAAACCAACTTAAACCGTTCATAAAGACGGATTATTAGGGGCACTTACACATTTGCACAAAATAACAACAACTTTTCCATTATCATTAAAATAATATTACATCAGAGTTACAAGAGGTACATCAGAGTACATTGGTTACACAGCGGAAAAGATTCTAAACTCAGAGGAAGAATGCAAATGCTCCAAACATATTAGCTCCAGTTAAACAAGATTCCTGATCCAACTAACTCCAAGGCTAAATCTGCAAACCAAACTACTAGGTTGCCCATGTAAAAATTATGGGCACCCAGATTTTAGGTGTGGGAACAATAAACTCCAGGTCAGTCGTGGGACAGGTGTGAGAACTCAAAACAGTTGTCTTTAGGGTTTATTTTAAAGTTAGGTAATTCACCGGACCACGCCGCCAATGCGGAACGGGTTTACTCCATGTAAATAACAGTGCATAGAAATCCGCAATGAATTTTTGAAAAAATGAAGCTATCATAAGCTCATCCCACATCACACAATGCAAGCGCACACCAAATGGGTGAGTTTTGCCTTATGATAACCTAAAATGCCTTCATACGTGAAAATCCTCTTTTTCTACTATATATAGTGTGAAAAACCTTTTCGCAATTAAATGTATTAATCCTAGACAACATAAGCACCATCCCATTATACTGACAATCCTGCCGATAACCAGCAGGCTATACAATCGAAACCGTATGGGCTCTTAGTGGAGATTGGGTTTTGAACATGATGGTTCCTGGTACGAAAGACCATTCATGGGCTCACAAACTTTCTTGCATGCATCATCCCAGTACTCGCGGATAAAGTCCAGACTCGGACTCTGTTATACTAACCCACCATACATGAATCATAGTACCCAACAAATTGCGTCCCAGACTGGGGACTTCGCATTACCCATTCATCATCACATCCTTGTGCACTGAGCATACGAAACGAACATAAAAATCTGACCACCAGTTTACCATCAATCCGGGGTGTGAGGTTCATTGAGGTCACAATATACACAAAGGTACACTTTAATAAGCCATGCTTTGATCATCCATAGCTCATCACATAACTTAAGTATGCCACATAGTCTATTCACTACGCATCACTGATTTCTATCAATATATTACCTCTAAGCACATACGTCTTAGAGAACGGTGTTAAGCAAGAGAATAAATTCTCCACCACCAAGCAGATATATATTAATAAAGATCAGTGCTACGCAGTCAATTACAATGTCAGACACACGATCCATACAAGTCCATTCTGGGTCTGATCGAAACAACAATCCGGAATTCCTTCACATATGTTCGGGCTTCTTGCCACTTCGCTGATATATAAAATGCATCTACGAATGAGGGCCAGCCATTCGAGACATTCAGCAAGTCGATCTTACGACATGAAGGGGCCTGGTCTTCAATGCTGCCTCCAATGTCTTCAATTGCACCACAACGTCGTATTATTACTTGGAATGGTTTTCAGATATAATTCCGATCCCGGTCTTTCCAAATAATAAGCGCAATTAAAAACACAATCGCAGAACACACAGGCTTTCTACCAAATCTCCTTCCATTTTGGATTTCGTTAAATTAAACTTCTTTAAATCTATTATCAAATTATTTTTAACAAAATCCATAATTAACCCTTCTTATTTAAAACACATCCCATAAATCCAAGATAATATAGCCCCAAAGCCTTAATTAATTTTCCATTTGGTAATCGTTATCAAAAACCCAGTTTCCTTTGAAAACCCTTACCCCACATTTCAACCTTAGTTTCCAATTAAATTGATTTTCCAACATTCCATCCTTTAATCTTAACTAAAAGATTATACTTTCTTTCCAATTCCTCAGTTTTAATTTCCTCAAATCAAAGATCTGATTAAATACTCAAATTATGATATGAAATTCTATAACTCAATCTCATTGGAATTCAAGAATGATATTATTGAAGATATGATTCACGACAAAACCCAAATCAATTGATATTGAACATAAGTTACACAGAAATAGTATCTACTTATATTCGATTTCAATTCTCATAATCAACGTATAATATAAGTGGAAGAACGATATAATAATATCTTCCAAATTCGTCAAATAGTATACATTTACACCATAGAATTTCATATCAAATATCTGAAGATTATTTCTATCCAACTTGTCCCAGTCAACTTAGGAAACTCGTATCTTAATTAAAGATTTATTCAACTCTTTGACATTAGATCTGAATAGAAATACCATCAGCTTATACTTAATATTAATCTCAAACTCTAACTCACACTATAAGTGGAATAATGGTGAACTGCCTTTTAAATTCCTTAAATAGTAAGAATCATCATCTACCGGATTAATATCAAACATCCGAAGATTTATCTCCAACCATATCCAATTATTTAAAATTGAAAATCCATATTAATATCAATTTAAATTCCATATAAAATATTTCCAATAATTTTGAACCTTTTAAAACATTCCATAAATCATTTAAAAGTGATTACTTGTAGTTCGGAAAATAGTTTGCGGGTTAAAAACTTCAAAATAGATTGTTTTCGAAGAAAGCGTTACAATAGTGTTTTCAAAAGCATTACAAAAGCGTTACAAAATAGTTATCTTAATTACTTCAATGAAAACATCGCTTTTCTTAGTCAAAACTTAAACTTTACAATTCAAAACATTTTTTACATAATTTATAATGATTTTACCATTTTTTCCATATTTTTAGAAACATTAAAAATGGCTTTTTATGGTTATGGTCGATAACTTCTCTTATAATGACCTTTTCCAAAATGGTTTTAAACATAACTTGAAAATCATAAATCGAATTTAAAATCTTCTTTCACTCATTTGAAAGTTCTTGTTAATGCAAATCAAACGTTTTTCATTTTATGGAAATCTGATTTAGATTGCAAAAGTTATAAGCGTTTAAAGTTTGCATCTAAAATACGTAAATTGTCGTTATGCGACAAGCTCTATTTTGACAATAATAACCATTATTCTATGATACGTCAAAATATCTTAGAAAACCCTTATATCCTTATATAACCCTTTTAAAATCATTTAAATTTACTTTCCAAATTATTATGGATCTAAAATTCAACTTTCATAAATTCCAATTCATTTATAAATAACTTCAAATTAACCTTCCCATTCGTCGGATCAGTCAGGGGTTGCTAGGGAGACTAGGAAACTTTATTTTCAAACCCAAGCCTAGACAATAGCCTCTCTATCATCCTAGAATGTTTCGGTATTTATTTATTCATTTAAATGACTTTAACAATATATATGAATTCATACATATGGTCTTTTCCAAATATTACCCTTCAATTTCAATAATGATATGGCTTTTAATTATGAAGGAGATTTGTCGATCACCAATGTGATACCATAATTGTTGCGTCATAATGTGTGCAAAACATATCAACAACCATTTAAACATCCATAGCAACCATCATTAACATGATTCAACAAATCAAAATTGTGCACAAGCGTTATAACACTAATGCTTAATGGTGTGTGTTCTAAACTTCGCATCTATCATCCACCATAACAAATATCTATAATGATTAACCAATAATAATTTATCACTAAATTTAAATTAGTCTAGCTACTAATTAAATATATAAACCGTGGTTAAAGAGTTCTCACCTAACAGCTTTCCAAATCTTCATGGTAGGCGAGCCTAGCTAAGAGAACCGTCGGATAGTAATTCAGCGCAACGTCTTCTTTACCAAAATATATAATATAATATACACTAATATCTCTTTATAATATAAGAGGAGAAGGAGAATGACGATCTTTGGCAAGGTGGTGGTGGAAAAGGGGAAGACTTATGCCACGGAAACCGTGGCCATAAGCTTTAAGAAGAAGGTGGAAAGGAGGAAATGGAAATTGACTGGTAAAAAATGGAGAAAGATCCTCCTTATATAGGAAAGGTGGATTAAGAAGGTAAAGACACATAAAAGGGCAAGTGGTGGTCATGCATGAAATGGAGCATGCATAAAGACATGTGTCCTAACACTTGTCTTAAGAAGAAAAAGGAACTTTTGGTTGCAATTTCTTTTAAATGTTATGAAAACTAAAGGCAACACTTAATTCTAACACTACTAATTTGGGTTATGGTTTTCCAAATCCGATCGAACGACAAATAGTATCAATAAATCCAAACTCATTAATAATCATTCTCATTTATAATTCAAGTAAAATCTATCATATAACTTATCAAAATTATTAAATACTCTTAACCGTATATTTTTATGTCAAATTCAAATTTAAATTTAAATTCAAATTAAGTAATAAAAATTCCAATTTTAAATTGGTTAAAAATTCTGGATCGTTACATTCACCCCCTTTACAAAAATTCGTCATCGAAAAGGAAAGGGAATCGTAACTACTCATTCGACAAATTCAAGATTAAAATTCTTTATACCAAAGCCCCATGTTCTCACATGTATTAATGGAAAACCATATCTAAATGTCCTCCTATGATAACCTCCAGTTACCTATTATATTCGATTCATCGTTTACAAGGCCAATTACTTATACTCAATCATTTACTGCTTTCAAAAAATTTAGACTTATAAATTATGCTCTTAGATCTTATCTTACAAATGAAAAGGGTATGAATCTTATTCCTTTTCAGTTTCCAAAATTTACTATTACTTGATCAACTGCGAACTCAGCTTGTCTAAACGTTTTAGTTTAGATGATTTCTTCTTTCTATTCAAGCTTGCCAAATATCCTTTAATCAAATTGTGAAACTTAATTCACAAGGTATTTATGCTTACTTAAACAGTTCCTTTTGTTGCCACAATATACTTAAGAACTTACCGACTTGTCCGAAATCGTCGATAATTCCAATCTTCCTATATATACCATTAATTAAATTCAATAACTTTTTCATTAGAATAGGGTCTATTTGGATATATGATAGAATATATTAAAAAGATTTATAAAAGAAGTTATATTTTTTATATAATTAACATCATATACATACATTTACTCATGCATCCAACTTTTCAGAGATAGTTCCCTAGGGGTCAAAGATCTTGCTCAGATTACATAATTCTTGCATTCCTTCTTCACTTATGATGACATGTGGTGCTGATTTAGCTAGTCTTTCTCCCTTCTTTAACTGACAATCCTGGACTACATGCCCTACTTTTCTGCATCGATAACACTTCTTTTCTTTTGTTAGTTTCATGGGTTTCTTCTTTATTTTAGGACACTTATGTATAAAATGTCATTTCTTCTTGCATTTGTGTAAAGGCCCGAAAATCCGTACCAATTTGAGCTGACTAATATCTTACCATTCAACTCAAAGTGCACGAAAATTCAGATTGTTAATAGAAAGAATTTAGAGGATGAGGTAGAAAAGGTAGAACAAATAGAATAGAAGAAGAAGAAGAACATCAAAATCAGAGTAAACACGAATCTCACAGCGGAACGAGTAACATGTATTATAACATAACTTTGAAATACAAATCTGTATTGTATATACATACCATTATCAGAGTACAATACATCATATCACAGTGAAAGTAATCTCTAAATAACTAATGGTGAAGCTTCCTGCTTTGAGCTCCTCCAAGTGAATCTGTAAAATTCTGAAACACTTGACTGTCCGTACAAATTTGGGCACCCAAGAGTTTAGGGAAAACATAAACAAAATTAACTCTGGGTCAGTCATGGGACTGGTGTGAGTAAATTCCAACCATACATTTTAACTTTGAAAATCCTTTTGAAACAAAAGGATAATAGTAAGACCAGCCCACACATAAACATGGACGGTTTTTACCTTACTATAACCCAAACCATTTTGATATCAAAATCCCAAACATATTATAATTATGTATAATCAAGTAAATAACCAAATAGTAGAACGCTTGCATCTCACGCTCCACATATATAGTATATAATCATAAACCACATGGCGCTTATTGGAGATTGGATTCCAATAGACAAGGTATGGAAGCACCTTTTGATCAGTGTACTCTAGAGGGGATACACTCAGGGTTCAACAAGAACGTCTTGTAACCCGGCCACACATGACCGCTCACTCATTTAGCTTGAGTGTCGCGAATATATTGCCACCCATGGTTGTTGGCCGTCCAACCGTCATCCGAAGATACAGAATCGAAAAGAAGATCACAATATAACATTATGCCAATTAAATATTTTTAATATTATCCCCTTTACCCCACGTTGTACTTTTGTTCGTTAAACGTAAAATATGCATTAGACTCGAATAGTCTAACTCATGAAATAAAACAAAACATCACGATATATACACATAATTAAAACATAGATCTAACATAGGGGTGAACTTGCATATGTGAATGATGTTCTACATCTAAAACTTGCATTGGCCAAAGTCTCAAACTTACATAAACATCATATGTCATGGATCTGAATCTGAAGGTGTGAACTTGATAAAATAATGGCCACAAACTTGCATAAACAACATATGTCATAGATTTATATCTAAAGGGGGTAAACTTGCATAGGTAATAACATAACATGATTCATATCCAACTCATAAACTCACATATGTGATTTATACATCGCAACAATGGTGTAAACTAGTATCTAACATGTAAAGTATCATGTAGAATTTAGCATATGTCATAGCCTAACTTTCAATTAAATTCTCACATAAACTATGTGTCATAATCATGTAAGTTCACATATAATTCTACCCAACTTGTATATGATTCATGTTCGAATCAAAATCTAAACTTGCATACAAATGATTTATCATATGAGTCAATATAACAAACAAGCATAAGAAACATGATGATTGAACTAGACATAAGCCAGTCATAGGATTATAACATGGGTGATAACATCATAACTTTACATTGTAAATGATAGCATCATAACATAATATCATAGAAATTACAACATAATTCTACAACATAATTACAACATGCTATCAACAATTTATATCATATCCAAATTATCCGCATTAAAACACAATCCAATTCATTTTTTAATTATTTTGTTAAAACTATCGAACTCACTACTCAAAAGCAGTCTTGAGTTTTGAATTCTTGAGTTGAATTAGCGCTCCTTTGATGAAGATTCGCTGTTAGGGTTCAGAAGTTCTGATTTGGTTGATGTTCTTCCTCTTAATTTTGGTGGTGGCTGCTCTAGGGTTCAAGACAACAGCATGACGACCATAGTTTTAGTTTTAATTCTGATTTGGGGTTTGAGTCTATGGGTCTTTTTATAGAGTTATGAATTAATTTAAGCCGTCGGATGATCTTAGGGTTAATAAAAACCATTCAATCACGATAGGGTGATGAGTCAGCCCCAATGACTCAGCAAGGAGTCAGAAAGGAATCAACAACATGGGTCAGCCTGAACGAGAAAGCTGTGTAGGCTTCAGCCTCGGGCTGAGCGCACTTGGTAGGTGCACCAGTGCAAATATATATTGGCGCACTTCCCAAGTGCGCCAGTGCATTTTTTCCTACTTTGCCACCAAACTTCGTTCGTCCATAACTCCTTCATCCGGTACTCGTTTCCCACAAACTCGGACTCTATTTCAACCACTATTCCGAGACGAACACAATGGCGCAACCCAATCCCCACAATTCTCACATCTGAGATTAATTATTCTTTAATTTAGTTAATTCAATTATTCAAAAATCCGGGGTGTTACATTCCCCCTCCATAAAGGATTTCGCCCCCGAAATCTCCAAGTCAAGGAGAATGCATATCTTACCATCCAAACAACCATCTACTCAACCATCAAACACGGGCGTCCATTGTCCTTATAAAATTTCTAATGCAGTATGAACATATGCAAGAAGTGTGTGTATATGTTCCTTATCTAATGCAAAATCAGGCAGTCTACTGATTTAGTTGACCTCCTTAATGCTAATCATGATAGTGCCATGCGTCCATTATGTATGCGAAAGAACCCTATCGATACATATTATTTCAACATTTATGCACAACCATTCACCAAAATGCAACATCCATATGACGATACAACCATTATACATCCATTACTTAAATACGTACACACATTTATATGCAATATGCAATATGAAGTGACTAAGCCGATCTAGTGCCTAAAGTGTGTGTATATGCATCCACGAGCAACCACTAGCAAACATTTGCATCCACTTGCATCCATCATACAAAACATGTCTCAAACACATGTTTCAACCGTAGGACTATCCTATCTAAAGGTCAAAGATACTAACGAGAGGATATACTAAAGATACAAGGTAAGTGATAAAGGAGAAATTAAAAGACATACCCTCGAAAAGAAATGGGTATAATGAACGCATCTTCGCTTCCGTCTCCCAAGTAGCGTTGCTCTCATCATCTCCCCATTGCACTTTGACTAGTTTGACCTCTCGATTCCTCAACTTCTTAATCTCCGACCCAAGAATGCGCATAGGAGCTTGTAACACCCCACCTCCGCCAATGCCACTCTTGCAAGCACACTAGCTTTGGAGGGGCGTTAAACAAGGTAAACATGCATGCAGATATCACAAGACAGAAAATATAAGTAAAACAGAGTAAATAAAGCAGCGGGTAAAAACTAACATTTTAAAACCATAGTCAAGTTACATCAAAGTACTTGGTCATTATTTTCCAAGAAAACAAAGTCTAGAAACATAAACTGAAAAAAACATAAAGTAACTATCCCCAAAGTAGAATAATGCCATAGCAAGTTCAAGTCCAAACCATACATGAGCTATCCAGAAAAGCAGTTGAAGATCCAAGCTAGGTGCTAGTGTTCCCACCCTGAAAACCTGGGGGGGGGGGGGGGGGAGACGAAAGAAAATGGGTCAGTCAAAAGACTGGTAAGTCCTACCTACTATTACTATAAAAACTAATAAAGTTAACTGGACATGTAAAACAGAGATGAAACATAGGATGATAACTGGCATGGTGAAAAGTTAACAAGATAGATCAAGTGTGGCATTGCATATATAAGGTTAAGTTTTTGCACCAAGTGTACTAGTATTCCAACCCATGTCAAGTATAAACCAGAAATGATCCCTTGGCCCAAATTTGGCCCAACATCATGAAATGGCCTAAATCAAGGTCCAACTACTCGGTCTAGTCGATCGGCTCCCTATAAGCTTAACTCGTCAAGTGTCGGTGTCATACGGCCCAATCACGAAGTGTAGTCAAACTGTGCTAGGTCCACCCTAGGGTGTATCAAGCCATAGGGTGCAAACCACGGACACAAATCAAGCACGCACAGTCTAAACCAACTTGTGCCCGTGTCTGCTTTTTCAACTCCGGACTATGTGCACGACCATAGTCCGCCTGAACCTAAACCGGCGCACCTACTCAGCCGTCGTTTTGGTCGCTTACATGTCAACCCAGTAATCGTGCCCCACCCTAGCCTAGTCCCTAGGGTATCATGATAAAACCAAGAGGGTTACTGGTGAAAAGGACCACGTAACTAGGGTTTCTAACGGGTTAAGCGTGGTTAACCCTATCCAATCAAGTACCAAGTTGATTAAGTGTACCCAAGGTTCATGACTTAACCCTATCAACCCATCGTGTTTAATTGGTTAAGTATTCAAGTGGTCCATGACTTAACCCTATCATGTGGCATTCATTGGTTTAACGCACCCAACCTCTCACATTAGACCTCGTTGTGGTTACTAGTTAAGCCGGGCGGGTCCGGGTAGCTTTACACCACAACTTAGTCTAACCTTGGGTTTCAAGTGCGGCATGACCAACTACTCACATTGGGTCCTATTGCTTGTAGCCACTAGTTAAGCCGGTCGGTTCCGGGTAGATTTATGCTACAAACTTAACCCAACATCGAGTTGGCCATTCTCATGTTTTCTAGAAGTCATGTCCAAGTTCGTGTTCATGTTTCAAGCATAATCACATGTCATATTTCGTGTCATCTTTTCAAGTCATGTTTTTATGTCATTTTAGTTTACCCATAACGTAACCGCATCGCATGTAAGTTCGCATAAACGCAAATAGATCTCAAATAGGGAACTTAGAAGCATGACATAATTAATAAGGTTTGGCCACAAGTTAAACATGGTGGCATATGAGGCAAATGTGTTCATAAACTTGAATATTACATTTTAAGCCTCAAAACATGCATGATATCAAACTTTAGCAAAATAGGTGAAACATGGTCATAAATGACATAGGATGATAGTTAGTGATTCGCATATAACATCATATGAAAGATAACATAAGGGTTATGAGAGTTTCTATGTCGCTTTATGCACCATTTCAAATCAAAGCTCATAGCTTTCTATGCACAAAGTCAAGGTGATAGCTTTACAAACATGCATAGAATAAATCTATGCGTAACATGATAGAATCAAAGCACAAATCATACTTAGGCCCAAACTCAAACTTGCAACATGTCATATTTAACTTCATAGTTAGAATCTAAGAGTAGAATAGGGCTTACAATGCTATGAAGACTTATAAATAAAATAAGATTGAGACGAAGCCACTAGCAACTCTAAAAACTCCCAAATGATAAGTTCCAATAAAAACCCTTGAGAAATAAGAAGAAGATCCTTGCTTTGATGAAGAAAGATTGAACTTTGGCCTTGAATCAAAATTAGAAACTCTCAAACAAGCTCAGAAACTCTCATATGAATGAAGATGGAGACTATGACAAGAGGGTGGAGGCCATGATTAAACATTTTGGCCTAACCTAGTTGTAGGATTGATTTATGATGGTTTAGGCTAGGTATTAGGGTCCTTTTATAGAAGTTTAGGTTAGTTTAGGCCATAGGATTAACCCTAATTCAGATCTGAGCCTTTAAAATCCGTCACAAGCCTTAAAACATGTCTTGAGGAACAAGTCAGGTACACCCAGGCCAAACTGGCCGAACCACCATGTCGACACCCGTGACGACTGGGCAGTCGACACGGCCCTGGGTGTGCCGACACCCCAGTCGACACCCCAGTTGACATGGGGGTTGCGGGAACCTTCCCGCCTGGCTTGTCTTGGGTGAAACATTTGAATTTGAATCTGTTTTTAAACTTGAATTTTTCTGAAAACTTCTATGGGCCATAACTGGGTCATACGGACTCCGATTTTCAAAAACTCGGACTCTATTTCGCGTATTTTTCCGAGATGAACGCAATGGCACAGCCTGTTTCCCTTGATTCAGATTTTATCATTTAATTCTGCCTTGATTTATGTTATAACATGTTATTCAAAAATACGGGTTATTACATTCTCCCCTCCTTAAAGGATTTCGTCCCCGAAATCTCTAAGTTAGGAAGAACGTATCCTACCATCCATCATCCATCTACTCACAACATCATCCACAAGTAACCATTGTCCTTAACAAATTCTAAATGTTGTATGATTATATGCAAAGGTGTGTGTATATGTACTTATCTAATGCGAAAATCAGGCTGTTACTGATTCAGTAAACCTCCTTAATGCATATGTATGTTAGTGTAATGAGTCCATATGTATGCAAATTCCAAACATAATTCATAATCTCTACATGAGTGCACATAACATTCATCCATATGCAACATCCACGTGACAGCATAACATATTTCAACCATGAATAAGTATAAGCACTCATGCATATGCAATATGAAAGTGTGTGAGCCGATCTTAGTGCCTAATGTGTATCATGCATCCACGAGTATCCACTTGCAAACACTTGCAACCACTTGCAATCATCAACCATAACATGTTTCAAATACATGTTTCATCCAAAGGGTTTCTACCTAAGGTTCTCATGACAAGATTGACTAAGTTATCAGATAAACAGGATAAACATGGATAGATAAAAGAAAGATATGCTAAAAAGGAAAAGAGATCGAGAATGTACCCTCAAAAAGAAATGGATAAAGCCCACGCATCTTCTCCTCGGTTTCCCAAGTTGCATCCTCTTCGGCCTCACTCCACTGAACCTTCACCAATTTGACTTCTCGATTCCTTAGCTTCTTGATCTCCGTTCCCAAGATATGAATCGGAGCTCTCCTCAAGGTTTCCTCTTTCTCTACCTCCACGCCTTCAAGAAGGCTAGGTTCATCCACCTCAGCAGACTCATGTAGGCACTTTCGGAGATGCGAGACATGAAAGACATTATGCACTCCGGCCAGCTTCTCGGGCAATTCCACCTTATAAGCCATCTTCCCAATTCTCTCTATGATAGGGAAGGGTCCTACGAACCTTGGTGCCAGCTTCCCTACTGCTCCAAAACGAACCACATTACGCAAAGGAGAAACCTTTATGAAAACCATATCTCAAACTTCGAATTCCAAATCTGTCCTTCGCTTGTCAGCATAGGATTTCTGCCTGTCTTGGGCCGTTTTCATCCGTCTTCTCACCAATTCAACTTCCTCGGATGTATCCCGTATCATATCGGCCCCAAGTATAAGCCTATCCGTTGTCTCCCACCAACAAGATGGTGACCTACACGGCCTCCCACACAAAGCTTCAAATGGTGTCATCCCTATGCTAGCTTGGTAGCTATTATTATAAGCAAACTCTACAAGAGGAAGGTGGTCTTCCCAAGTACCACCAAAGTCAAGAACACAAAGCCTCAGAAGATCTTCTAGCACTCTATTCACTCTTTCGGTTTGGCCATCTGTCTGGGGGTGATAGGCTGTACTTAGATTCAATCGCGTACCCATCGCTTCTTGCAAACTATTCCAGAACTGGCTAGTGAAGATAGGGTCACGATCGCTAACTATGCTAGAAGGAACCCCATGAAATCGCACTATCTCTCGAAGATAAACAGATGCGACCCATGATGCGGTCCTATTGCTCTTCAATGGAATGAAATGAGCACTCTTCGTAAGTCTATCAACTATGACCCATATGCTCGTATTCCCTTTCCTTGACCTAGGCAATCCATCTACAATATCCACAGAGATACTTTCCCACTTCCATTGCGGGACCTCCAATGGATGTAATACCCCACCGGGTTTCTTCGACTCGGCTTTCACATGTTGGCACACCATGCACTTTGAAACATACTCTGCCACATCCTTCTTCATTCCAGCCCAAAAGAAAATGCGCTTCATATCCTTATACACCTTATCTCCTCCAGGATGTATAGTCATCTTCGAGTGATGCACTTCTTCGAGAACTTTATGCACCAAGTCTCCCACTTGTGGAACGCATAGTCTTCCATCACGCCTTAGCCAACCCTTGTCATCAACAGTATATATAGCAAGGTGACTAGACGTCTCACCACGAATCAACTTGTCCATGATCTCGACTATCTACGGGTCTTCCTTCTTCGAAGTCCCTACTTGATCAAGAAGTGTAGGTCTAAGCTCAAGAGATGCTAACGAACCCGTCATCGACTCAACAGCCGTTGTGAAATCAAAGGTTGCCAAGTACTCTAGGCTCTTCATCTCAACAAACAAGGGAATCAAAGTCAACCTTCTTCTGCTTAGTGCATCTGCCACATCATTATCCTTGCCAGGGGTATAAGCTATCTCGAAGTCGTATGATGCCAAGAATTCCATCAACCTTTGCTGCCTTAGATTCAGATCTTTCTGCGACAAGAGGTACTTGAGCGACTTGTGATCAGTATATAACTCAAACCTTTCACCTAGAAGATAGTGGCGCCAGGATTTGAGTGCAAAGACGATTGAAACACCCCACCTCCGTTAGGGTCACTCTCAAAGGGAATGCCCTAATTTTGGTGGAGGTTTATAAGTACAAGTCACAGATATACAAGACAGATATAAGAACACATATTTGTAAAACTGCGGAAGAACAGCAAACTTTATTTCATTAAGTCAAATACGTGTTACAACAACATCCTTTCCAAAAACATAACATAACACTTTCATAATCTGTCTTGAGTACATTATTTAAAGAAGCATAAATAAAACATAGATAAACTGCAAAAGCCCCTTAGTGGATTGTCCAAAGCCATAGTTCAAAACAGGAAAGTCCAAGCAATACATTTCTCTTCTTCAAGCTGGATGTTGAGGCAGGTCAAGCTGCTGTGTTCCCTCCCTGAGGACCTGGGGGGGGGGGGGGGGAAACGGAAGAAAGAAGACGAAAGAAAAGCAGAGTCAGACATAAAGCCTGAGTAAGTCTAGTACTACTTTGTCTATGAATAAAGAACTGGGTATGATAAGTAAAACAGGAAGTGGGCAAACACTATGAACTTGGTTAAGTTGTCTAGGGTCGAATATACTATCATACCCCATGTTAATCTCTGAACCCATATAAACTAGTTTCCCACTGGCACCCCATAATCAGGGTGATGTGATCCATTCTATGATGATCGGCTCCTACTCGCATAGTTACATGTGTCTTACGACCCCCGATGTCGTAGTTACCTATGCTGGTCCCACCATGGGGTGTATCAAGTCCCATAGTGGCAACCCGACACAACCTTAGAGTGCACAGGTATGCTACTGGTGTCCAGTGCCTTATTTTTCTGCGCCGGAGTGTGTGCACGCCCGCACTCCGTTAGAACCTACACTGCTACACCACCGCCGTCGCTTTGACCTCTTACAATCAGCCCAGTAATCGTGCCCCACCCTGCCTAGTTTCAGGGTATCATGATACCTTTGTAGGGTTACTGCGAAAAGGGTCCTCCGCTACTAGGTTTTCTATCTCTAGCCAACATGCTAAGTTGGTTAAGTGTTTTCTAACCTAACCCCCACCAGTCCGTTTAGTTTAGCATGTTCCATTTTGATTAAGTTTTTAGTTCACTTAATCCTATCAATCCTGACTCAGCCTTAATTGTCTTATTAAGGCCCTGACCTCTCACATTAGACAGGTATTGTTGTGGCTGCCTGTTGCCGGTTGGTTCCGGGCAGTCTTACGCCATAACTCAGTCTAACCTCGGGTCCTTATTGGGCTCCATGTTTAACCTCTCACATTGGATAGGTATTGTTGTGACTACTGGACAGCCGGGCGTTTCCAGGCAGGTTTACATCACAACTCAATCCAACCTCGGGTTAAACACATCGTATTTTCTACATTTACATATTTTGTCATTCTTCTTTATTTCTTATATGTAAATATTTGCGGCCCATTATTAAGTTAATGGTGTAAAGGTTACACCAATCATGGGCCCAACCCATACTTGAATTTGGGCCCTTCTACTTTAGTTTTCATTCATTAGTAATTTTAACCCAACGTTATTTTCCCCCGTTTTACACGTCCGTTTATATATATTGGGCTTAGCCTTTTAAAGCCCAATTTAGCCATGCGAAAAGGGGAGGCTTAAAGCGTGATTACATACACAAAGAGGGGAAGGTGAGCGCATGAACTTGCATATGACGTTGGAAATACATAATAGAAACTGGTGTACTTGCATAGTGGTAACATAGGTGACATGAATCAAAACATGTGAACTTGTAATTGAGATATCATTATTGACCCATGAACCTATATTTTTACTTAGGCATAATGTCAAACATAAGCATGGCATAAATACTTTTAGCATAAACCTGGCATAATGTCAAACATAAGCATGGCATAAATACTTCTAGCATAAACATGGCATAATGTCAAACATAAGCATGGCATAAATACTTCTAGCATAAACATGGCATAATGTCAAACATAAACATGGCATAAATACTTCTAGCATAAACATGGCATAATGTCAAACATAAGCATGGCATAAATACTTCTAGCATAAACATGGCATAATGTCAAACATAAACATGGCATAAATACTTCTAGCATAAACATGGCATAATGTCAAACATAAGCATGGCATAAATACTTCTAGCATAAACATGGCATAATGTCAAACATAAACATGGCATAAATACTTCTAGCATAAACATGGCATAATGTCAAACATAAGCATGGCATAAATACTTCTAGCATAAACATGGCATAATGTCAAACATAAGCATGGCATAAGTATAGTTAAATTTGTTCATAAGGTTTCTACATGTTTACAAAGGGGATACTTTGTTGCTGACACAAAAGCATAGTTCAACTTAATCATGATTTAAGTCTAATCACATAGTGATGGTATAAATATACTTATGCATAAATATTCCTAATCATGGTGTTTGCTTTAAACTTGCAAAAAGGGATTTTTGAGTCTAACCTAGCCATGTCTCACATATGTCATCATATAGTTCTTTTAAACAATATAGACTTAATCATGGATTTCAATTATGCCAAATATCATTCATAGCCTAGCCATATTCACAAGTTTTGCAAAAGCATGACTTAATACATGGATTATGATGTCAAAATTCCAACATAGTTTCATATGAACTATAACAACCAAACTTGTCTCAATTACTTGCAAAATGATTTATGCACAAAAATAGACATCATGGTGGCATAATAACAAAGCCCCAAACTTGCATGAAATTCCAATCAACTACATACATGTAGCTTCAACATAGGTCACATAATTTGCGAATATTCCAAACGTATATTTGCATAGAACTACCGCATGTAGTTCTTTATAATTGAATGACATAATTCAGAATATCCAAACGTATATAAATTGATAAGAACGCACAAATATGAATTTTGTTGCCACAATTCAAGCATACATATCTACACAATCATTTGTTCATACCAAAGTAATACTCTGCTTACAATGGTTGCGGCGAATTCTCTAATTAAGAGATATGATTCCTTTGTTGAATTGATTGGCTTTAGGTTGCTTTAGGCTTTAGAATTTTCTTCCTAATCCTCTCTCTAGTTGGCGGCTACTCTTAGTCGTTCCTCAGCAACATGGCGGCTATGTTCTTAATTTTTAATGAATAGATTAGGGTTTAGTCTAGGGTTGTTTATATAGAGGTTAAGAATTGATTAGGACCATTGATGTTGCTAGGTTAGATCGTAGCCATTCATTCGATAGAGAGACCAATTAAAACTTGCCACCTAGCCCTAATGACAAAGCAACCCACAGAAATTCGACCAAACACAGACCAGGCCAGCCAGGAGGGACTGGGTTCGATTTTCAAAAATTAAACTTTAAATTGAGCTGTTTTAGTCTGTTTGAATTTTATCTATTGTATACATATATTTTTGCATATATATATATATATATATATATATATTCTCATATATATACATATATTTTCTTTATTTCCTTATATGTACGTTCTTATCCTTTCAAAATTTGAATTTGTATACGTACATGTATTTGCATGCTCAGTTGGCCCTCTCTAAAACAGAGATAAAAATTATGTCGCCGCCGGGGTTCGAACCCCCGACCTCCATGCTACAAATCCAATGCCTTAACCAACTGAGCTACAGAGGCTTTTGTTAATAAGTCTTAGAATAATAATAATTATTGTCCTCTCCTTACTTCTCTTTTTCATGTTTTGCTGTAATATTTAAATTAAAGATATCTTCTTCATACGTTATCCGTTTTGCGCAAACTCGGACTCTATCTCAAGCAGAATTCCGAGACGAACGCAATGGCGTAACCCGTTTCCCTTAATTCTTATGTTTTTAATTAAGTATACCATATTAAATTACTGTCAACCGAAAACTCGGGGTGTTACATTCTCCCCCACTTAAAAGGATTTCGTCCCCGAAATCTTCAAGTTAGGAAGAATGTGTCCTACCATCCAATCACCCATCTACTCAACCATTCAATCACAGGCATTCATTGTCCTTAAAAGACTTCTTAATGCTTCATGATCATATGCGAAGTGTGTGTGTACATGTACTTATCTAATGCAAAATCAGGCGGTCTACTGATTCAGTTGACCTCCTTAATGCGAATTATGTAAGTGCCATGAATCCATTATGTATGCAAATTTTCCTATTCATGATTCTACATGAGTGCACAATCATTCAATACAAATGCAGCATCCACATGACAACACATTAAAGTTCAACCATATACGAATGCAAACATATATGCATATGCAATATGAAGTGACTGAGCCGATCTAAAACCTAGATTGTGTGTGTATATGCAACCACGAGCAACCACTAGCAATCACTTGCAACCACTTGCAACCATCATACATAACATGTTTCAATTACATGTTTTCATCCAAAAGGTTTCTACCTAAAAGATAAGGTCGAGGAAATATACCTAAAAAGATAGATAAAAGCGCAACTTAAGGAAAAAGAAAGATCAAGGATGTACCCTCGAACAGAAAAGGGTAGGCAGCGCGTATTCTAGCTTCAGTTTCCCAAGTCGCGTCTCCCTCGGCGTCGCTCCACTGGACTTTGACGAGCTTGACTTCGCGGTTGCGTAGCTTCTTCACTTCCGTTCCTAATATGCGGGTTGGAACTTTTCTTATGGTTGCTTCGCGTTCCACTTCGGCCTCTTCGAGGATATTTGGCTCTACCACTTCAGCGGACTCATGTAGACATTTTCGAGGATATGAAACATGAAAAACGTTGTGAGCTCCGGCCAATCTTTTTCGGGTAGCTCTAATCTATAGGTCATTTTCCAAATTTTCTCAATGATAGGAAATGGTCCTACCTAAAGGTATAGTCGAATGATAGAAGAAAGTAAAAACTTTGTGCCCCTTAGGCAATGTCAAAACTGAAAATCTATGCCACATATATATTGATTAGGAGAAGAACTCTCTAAGCACCAGCCCCGAAGACCGAAATCAACATCAGACTGACACCCAAAGAATTACTCAACCCAACCACCATATATGATTCTAGGAAACTAAGCATGATGGACTCCTTTTAGGTCACAAGGGATTCCCTTCCTAAGACCAATCTGTATCCTATTAAACCCAAAAAGTTTGGTCAATCCAACGAACACCCTCAAGCCCCAACATGTGTTACTAACAGATGAGTCATACTCCCTATGGGGTTTTCAATAGAAATTGGATTAAGAATAGGACCGAGAGGATATACACAAAAGATAGCATGCAAGTGAGCTTTACAGGAAGAGAGGGATCAAGGATATACTCTTAAGAAGAGATATGATGCACGAATCTAGTCTTCAATCTTCTAAGTCGCACTTCCTTGAGCTTAACTCCATTATGCTTTGTCTGCCTTTAACTTCACAATTTCGTAGTTTCTTAATTCTTGTTTCCAAAATATGAGTTGGAACCCTTGCCTCTCGTTCCTTTTTCACTTATTCTCCTTCTAGTATACTTGGCTCAAGCATAACTGCGTACTCATGGTTCCATTCAAGCTCTCCAAAATTCATTAGTGAATCTTGGATCTTGTTCACTTACTAGAAGGTATTCCACCTAGATGAATTATCTCTTGAAAATAAACAAATGTCAATTATGTTGCCAAATGTACTTACTAAGGTGATTCTCCACAACTCATTCATAAGAGAAATGAACCTCCTGCCTTAGTGGCGAACACTATCGGAGCGCCCCATTCTGAAATGCTCCTCCTAATGAACCCCTTTTCTAGAAGCTCTTTAATCTGTTTACTGAGCTCTTTCCTTTCCCATGGAGCCATGTGTCTAACGGGCAACGCAACGGGCTTTGCATTATCTACAAGATATATGCGGAAGTCTATTTCCCGCTTCGGAGGCAAGCCCTTCACCTCTTCGAAGACATCCGGATATTCCCGGACCACTCTAACCGATTGCAAATTTTCAACAGAGGCATCTAGCGAATCAAGATAACTAAGCATAACCGCATACGAGGGATTACAAGAAATTTCCAAAGTATTACCGAGCTGGGTTAGGAGCCTAACAACCCTTTTCTCACAATCAAGGATGACCCCATTACTGGATAGCCAATCCATACCCAAAATCAAACCATACCCTAAAAAGCCCAAAACAAAGGCACTACATTCAAATTCTACACTTAGAATAGAAATTTTCAAATCCAAACAGATCATAGACAAATGAGCTGGGCCCCCAATTGGGTTTGAAACAATTAAGGGGTCCTCTACCATACTAGTTTTTAGGTGCAGAGATTTTACTAAAGCAGACGAGATAAAGGAGTGTGATGCGCCAAAATCAAATAAAGTGCGAACGGGGTGATCATAAAGATAAACTACACTTTCTACAGAAGTGTTTGTACCTCGCTGTTGCAAAGGTGGTGCTTCCAGTACATGAACCTGTGCCCCTGGGGTGGATCCAGCGCTCTGCCCCTGTCCTCGTTTCTTTGGGCAGTCCTTAGCCCTGTGGCCTGTCTGATCGCAAGAAAAGCACCCACCATTCTCCTTGGGCTTCTTTTTCCGGCAGTCCTTTACTAAGTGCCCCACTTTGCCACAGAAATTACACTTCCTCTTCTCTCGGGACTTGTTGTCTTTCCCGCCCTTCTCAAAGTCTGTCTTCTCAGGGCAGTCTATGCTGATGTGTCCAGTCTCCCCACAATGAAAACATTCTCCTTGCTTTCTTTTCCTCTTTCTACAATCCTTGGCTATGTGCCCTTCCGTACCACAAAAATTGCATTTCCTTTTTTCTCGTTTCTTATTATTACTTTTACGATCCTTTCTTGTTTGACTATTATTCGTCTTCCTACTCTGGGACTTTTCCGCTTGCTGGTTCACGTGGAGGAGGAGGAGTGAAAGCGTCAGCAGCTGGGGAGTAAGGTCTCCAGACATGCTGAAACAGAAAGGATAGATTCAAAACGAAGGATAAGAGATAGTACCTATGGCTTTGGGGAGGGACTTTGCCTTTTAAAATAAAATAATATTTTATCTTTTGAAAATGCTTCTTTAAATTTCCTTTTTTGAAAATAGATTTTTAGAACTTTTTATCTTATCTGGTAAACCTATGCTCTGATACCAAGTGAAACACCCCACCTCCGTTAGGGTCACTCTCAAAGGGAATGCCCTAATTTTGGTGGAGGTTTATAAGTACAAGTCACAGATATACAAGACAGATATAAGAACACATATTTGTAAAACAGCGGAAGAACAACAAACTTTATTTCATTAAGTCAAATACGTGTTACAACAACATCCTTTCCAAAAACATAACATAACACTTTCATAATCTGTCTTGAGTACATTATTTAAAGAAGCATAAATAAAACATAGATAAACTGCAAAAGCCCCTTAGTGGATTGTCCAAAGCCATAGTTCAAAACAGGAAAGTCCAAGCAATACATTTCTCTTCTTCAAGCTGGATGTTGAGGCAGGTCAAGCTGCTGTGTTCCCTCCCTGAGGACCTGGGGGGGGGGGGGAAACGGAAGAAAGAAGACGAAAGAAAAGCAGAGTCAGACATAAAGCCTGAGTAAGTCTAGTACTACTTTGTCTATGAATAAAGAACTGGGTATGATAAGTAAAACAGGAAGTGGGCAAACACTATGAACTTGGTTAAGTTGTCTAGGGTCGAATATACTATCGTACCCCATGTTAATCTCTGAACCCATATAAACTAGTTTCCCACTGGCACCCCATAATCAGGGTGATGTGATCCATTCTATGATGATCGGCTCCTACTCGCATAGTTACATGTGTCTTACGACCCCCGATGTCGTAGTTACCTATGCTGGTCCCACCATGGGGTGTATCAAGTCCCATAGTGGCAACCCGACACAACCTTAGAGTGCACAGGTATGCTACTGGTGTCCAGTGCCTTATTTTTCTGCGCCGGAGTGTGTGCACGCCCGCACTCCGTTAGAACCTACACTGCTACAACACCGCCGCCGCTTTGACCTCTTACAATCAGCCCAGTAATCGTGCCCCACCCTGCCTAGTTTCAGGGTATCATGATACCTTTGTAGGGTTACTGCGAAAAGGGTCCTCCGCTACTAGGTTTTCTATCTCTAGCCAACATGCTAAGTTGGTTAAGTGTTTTCTAACCTAACCCCCACCAGTCCGTTTAGTTTAGCATGTTCCATTTTGATTAAGTTTTTAGTTCACTTAATCCTATCAATCCTGACTCAGCCTTAATTGTCTTATTAAGGCCCTGACCTCTCACATTAGACAGGTATTGTTGTGGCTGCCTGTTGCCGGTTGGTTCCGGGCAGTCTTACGCCATAACTCAGTCTAACCTCGGGTCCTTATTGGGCTCCATGTTTAACCTCTCACATTGGATAGGTATTGTTGTGACTACTGGACAGCCGGGCGTTTCCGGGCAGGTTTACATCACAACTCAATCCAACCTCGGGTTAAACACATCGTATTTTCTACATTTACATATTTTGTCATTCTTCTTTATTTCTTATATGTAAATATTTGCGGCCCATTATTAAGTTAATGGTGTAAAGGTTACACCAATCATGGGCCCAACCCATACTTGAATTTGGGCCCTTCTACTTTAGTTTTCATTCATTAGTAATTTTAACCCAACGTTATTTTCCCCCGTTTTACACGTCCATTTATATATATTGGGCTTAGCCTTTTAAAGCCCAATTTAGCCATGCGAAAAGGGGAGGCTTAAAGCGTGATTACATACACAAAGAGGGGAAGGTGAGCGCATGAACTTGCATATGACGTTGGAAATACATAATAGAAACTGGTGTACTTGCATAGTGGTAACATAGGTGACATGAATCAAAACATGTGAACTTGTAATTGAGATATCATTATTGACCCATGAACCTATATTTTTACTTAGGCATAATGTCAAACATAAGCATGGCATAAATACTTTTAGCATAAACATGGCATAATGTCAAACATAAGCATGGCATAAATACTTCTAGCATAAACATGGCATAATGTCAAACATAAGCATGGCATAAATACTTCTAGCATAAACATGGCATAATGTCAAACATAAACATGGCATAAATACTTCTAGCATAAACATGGCATAATGTCAAACATAAGCATGGCATAAATACTTCTAGCATAAACATGGCATAATGTCAAACATAAACATGGCGTAAATACTTCTAGCATAAACATGGCATAATGTCAAACATAAGCATGGCATAAATACTTCTAGCATAAACATGGCATAATGTCAAACATAAACATGGCATAAATACTTCTAGCATAAACATGGCATAATGTCAAACATAAGCATGGCATAAATACTTCTAGCATAAACATGGCATAATGTCAAACATAAGCATGGCATAAGTATAGTTAAATTTGTTCATAAGGTTTCTACATGTTTACAAAGGGGATACTTTGTTGCTGACACAAAAGCATAGTTCAACTTAATCATGATTTAAGTCTAATCACATAGTGATGGTATAAATATACTTATGCATAAATATTCCTAATCATGGTGTTTGCTTTAAACTTGCAAAAAGGGATTTTTGAGTCTAACCTAGCCATGTCTCACATATGTCATCATATAGTTCTTTTAAACAATATAGACTTAATCATGGATTTCAATTATGCCAAATATCATTCATAGCCTAGCCATATTCACAAGTTTTGCAAAAGCATGACTTAATACATGGATTATGATGTCAAAATTCCAACATAGTTTCATATGAACTATAACAACCAAACTTGTCTCAATTACTTGCAAAATGATTTATGCACAAAAATAGACATCATGGTGGCATAATAACAAAGCCCCAAACTTGCATGAAATTCCAATCAACTACATACATGTAGCTTCAACATAGGTCACATAATTTGCGAATATTCCAAACGTATATTTGCATAGAACTACCGCATGTAGTTCTTTATAATTGAATGACATAATTCAGAATATCCAAACGTATATAAATTGATAAGAACGCACAAATATGAATTTTGTTGCCACAATTCAAGCATACATATCTACACAATCATTTGTTCATACCAAAGTAATACTCTACTTACAATGGTTGCGGCGAATTCTCTAATTAAGAGATATGATTCCTTTGTTGAATTGATTGGCTTTAGGTTGCTTTAGGCTTTAGAATTTTCTTCCTAATCCTCTCTCTAGTTGGCGGCTACTCTTAGTCGTTCCTCAGCAACATGGCGGCTATGTTCTTAATTTTTAATGAATAGATTAGGGTTTAGTCTAGGGTTGTTTATATAGAGGTTAGGAATTGATTAGGACCATTGATGTTGCTAGGTTAGATCGTAGCCATTCATTCGATAGAGAGACCAATTAAAACTTGCCACCTAGCCCTAATGACAAAGCAACCCACAGAAATTCGACTAAACACAGACCAGGCCAGCCAGGAGGGACTGGGTTCGATTTTCAAAAATTAAACTTTAAATTGAGCTGTTTTAGTCTGTTTGAATTTTATCTATTGTATACATATATTTTTGCATATATATATATATATATATATTCTGATATATATACATATATTTTCTTTATTTCCTTATATGTAAGTTCTTATCCTTTCAAAATTTGAATTTGTATACGTACATGTATTTGCATGCTCAGTTGGCCCTCTCTAAAACAGAGATAAAAATTATGTCGCCGCCGGGGTTCGAACCCCCGACCTCCATGCTACAAATCCAATGCCTTAACCAACTGAGCTACAGAGGCTTTTGTTAATAAGTCTTAGAATAATAATAATTATTGTCCTCTCCTTACTTCTCTTTTTCATGTTTTGCTGTAATATTTAAATTAAAGATATCTTCTTCATACGTTATCCGTTTTGCGCAAACTCGGACTCTATCTCAAGCAGAATTCCGAGACGAACGCAATGGCGTAACCCGTTTCCCTTAATTCTTATGTTTTTAATTAAGTATACCATATTAAATTACTGTCAACCGAAAACTCGGGGTGTTACAACGATCGCCGCCAACTCTAAATCATGAGCGGGATAGTTCTTCTCATGAACTTTAAGTTGCCTACCCCCATAACATATCACTCTTCCTTCCTACATCAGAACATCACCTAACCCCGTGCCACATGCATCGGTGTACACGGTAAACATCTTACCGCCATCGGGTAATGCCAAAACTGGAGCTGGGGTAAGGGCCCTCTTGAGCCTTTGAAAAGCAAGCTCTCACTCTAAGTCCCATGCAAAGACTAAGTTCTTCTTCGTCAACTTAGTAAGAGGGGCTCAAATCTTAGCGAAGTCCCTAATGGACTTCCTATAGTAGCCCGCCAGACCGAGAAAGCTTCTTACTTCGGTTGCATTCCTCGGAGTCTTCCAGTCTTGAACCGCAACTACTTTCGCGGGATCCACAGCTATGCCTTGCTTAGAAACTATATGTCCAAGAAACCGAACTTCCCTTCTCCAAAAATGGCATTTGGAGAACTTGGCTTTCAACTGATGAGCACTAAGCGTATCCATCACTTCCTTGAGATGTCTAGCATGTTCTTCCTCATCCTTTGAGAAGATCAGAATATCATCCACGAAGACAACCACAAACTTGTTAAGGAACTCCCTGAACACCCGACTCATCAAATCTACGAAGTAGGCGGGTGCATTAATCAAACCGAATGGCATGACAAGCCATTCAAAGAATCCATCTGGAGTCCTAAGCGCAGTCTTATCAATACTATCCTCAGCCACTCTAAGCTGATGGAATCCGGTCGCTAGATCGAGCTGAGAGAAAACAGAAGCACCAACAAGCTGGTCAAAGAGGTCATCTATCCTCGGTAACGGGGGCCTATTCTTCTTTGTCAGCTTGTTCAACTCTCGATAATCAACACATAGACGAAGCGAACCATCCGCCTTAGTAGCAAACACCACGAGAGAACCCCATTCAGAAATGCTTCGCCTAATAAAATTCTTCTCAAGCAACTCCTTGATTTTCTTGCTAAGCTCTCTTCTTTCTCGCGGGGCCATGTGCCTAACGGGCAATGAAACTGGCTTGGCATTATCAACAAGATAAATGCGGAAATTTATCTCTCGTTTAGGGGGTAACCCCTTAACCTCATCAAAGACATCGGGATATTCTCGGACCACCCTTATAGATTGCAGATCATCGACGGACGAGTCAAGAGATTCAAGATAACATAACATGACAGGATCCAGCGGGTTGCAAGAAATCTCTAGGGTATTACCGAGGCGAGTCATGAGCCTCACCACCCTATGCTCACAATCGAGAATAGCTCCATAACTGGACAACCAATCCATGCCCAAAATCAACCCGTATCCTATGAACGCAAGAATATAAGCATTACACGTGAATTCTACGGTCAAGATAGAAATCCTCAAATCCATACAAATCATAGATAAATGGGCGGAACCCCCAATTGGATTCGAAACACTAATGGGATCCTCAACTAGACTAGTACTTAGGTGCAAACTTTCAACAATGTCAGAAGATATAAAGGTATGCGATGCGCCAGAATCAAATAAAGTGTGAACAGGAAAATCAGAAATGTAAACAAGGATTTCTACAGGAATACTACCTCGGTCCTGAACTGGAGCAGTGTTGAGAGCATGCACTTGCCCTCTAGAAGGTCCTGCACGCTGAGTCTGCCCTTGCCCTTGTCCTTGCTTCTTAGGGCAATCCTTGCTAAAGTGTCCAGTCTCTCCACAATGAAAGCATTTGCCCAACTTCCTCTTCTTCTTCCTACAATCTTTTGCTATGTGCCCAACAACCCTACAGAAGTTGCACTTTCTTGTGTCCTTTGCCTTGTTGTTGTTGGCCTTATTACCCTTATTGTTCTTGTTGTTCTTGTTGTTCTGATTGCTCTGATTTCCTCCCCACTTGGAGTCCGCCTTCTTGGTTTGAGTCTCATTAGGCTTGACTTCCTTCTTGCCATTCTTATCGTCTCCCTGAAGCAATGCCATGTCCACTAGGCTTTCAAAAGTGGCCCCCATGGGTATATGAGACATGGATAAACCTTGTAATGGCTCATTCAACCCTCGTGCAAAGCGTAGAGCCTCCTTCTGGGGAGTATTAACCATGTCCAAACCGAATCGAGCAAGCTGGTTAAACTTATTCACATACTTCCTCACTGTCATGTCCCCTTGCTTCAAAGATATAAACTTCTCCATTTGGAGATTCTCCTCCGCAGATGATAGGAACTTAAGCCCAAACCTCATCCTAAAGTCGACCCAAGTCTCTATAGGCCTAGTAGTGTTGGTGACCTCCCACTAATAAGCAGCTTCCTCTTTCAATAGCCATCCAGCCAACAGAACTTTTCTACGGTCTGCCACGTCAAAGATGGCGAAGAGATCTTCAGTTTCTTTCAACCAATTTCGCGCCTCAACAAAAGTCTCCGTCCCAATAAAATTCTTGCCACCCATCGCCTTAAAGTCTTTGCAAACCTTTGCAAAATCTGCTTGTGGATGCTGAGGAGGAGGAGGAGGAACCTCAGTTATGGTGGGAGTGTTTGCTGGGCCCACATCGTTGGCCCTAGCTTCCAAGTACCTCCGGAACCATCCGGGAATGGTTACTGCCTCGGGAAGGTTAAGATTGGCCATGCTAAAAAAGGAAAAGATAGATTTAGAACGAGGAAACAAAGGATAGTGCTAACGGCTTTTGGGGAATAGCCTTTTAAAATAAACTAGACTTTTCTTGGAGAATACTTAATTGGTTTTGAAAAAAATAAATTCAAAAGGGTTTTAAAACTTTTGTCCGGTCTAGTAAAACCTTATGCTCTGATACCAAATGTAACACCCCACCTCCGCCAATGCCACTCTTGCAAGCACACTAGCTTTGGAGGGGCGTTAAACAAGGTAAACATGCATGCATATATCACAAGATAGAACATATAAGTAAAACAGAGTAAATAAAGCAGCGGGTAAAAACTAACATTTCAAAACCATAGTCAAGTTACATCAAAGTACTTGGTCATTATTTTCCCACAAAACGAAGTCTAGAAACATAAACTGAAAACTAAAAAAAACATAAAGTAACTATCCCAAAAGTAGAATAAATCCATAGCAAGCTCAAGTCCAAACCATACATGAGCTATCCAGAAAAGCAGCTGAAGATCCAAGCTAGGTGCTAGTGTTCCCACCCTGAAAAGCTGGGGGGGGGGGGAGGGGACGAAAGAAAAGAGGCGAAAGAAAATGGGTCAGTCAAAAGACTGGTAAGTCCTACCTACTATTACTATAAAAACTAATAAAGTTAACTGGACATGTAAAACAGAGATGAAACATAGGATGATAACTGGCATGGTGAAAAGTTAACAAGATAGATCAAGTGTGGCATCGCATATACAAAGTTATGTTTTTGCACCAAGTGTACTAGTATTCCAACCCATGTCAAGTATAAACCAGAAATGATCCCTTGGCCCAAATTTGGACAAACATCATGAAATGACCTAAATCAAGGTCCAACTACTTGGTCTAGTCGATCGACTCCCTACAAGCCTAACTCGTCAAGTGTCGATGTCAAACGGCCCAATCACGAAGTTTAGTCAAACTATGCTAGGTCCACCCTAGGGTGTATCAAGCCCTAGGGTGCCAACCACGGACACAAATCAAGCACGCACAGTCTAAACGTACTGGTGCCCGTGTCTGCTTTTTCAACTCCGGACTATGTGCACGACCATAGTCCGCCTGAACCTACACCGGCGCACCTACTCAGCCGTCGTTTTGGTTGCTTACATGTCAACCCCGTAATCGTGCCCCACCTAGCCTAGTCCCTAGGGTATCATGATACAACCAAGAGGGTTACTAGTGAAAAGGACTACGTAACTAGGGTTTCTAACGGGTTAAGCGTGGTAAACCCTATCCAATCAAGTACCAAGTTACTTAAGTGTACCCAAGTTTCATGACTTAACCCTATCAACCTATCGTGTTTAATTGGTTAAGTATTCAAGTGGTCCATGACTTAACCCTATCATGTGGCATTCATTGGTTTAATGCAACCAACCTCTCACATTAGACCTCGTTGTGGTTACTAGTTAAGTCGGGCGGATCCGGGTAGCTTTACACCACAACTTAGTCTAACCTTGGGTTTCAAGTGCGACATGACCAACTACTCACATTGGGTCCTATTGATTGTAGCCACTAGACAAGCCGGTCAGTTCCGGGTAGATTTATGCTACAAACTCAACCCAACCTCGTGTTGGCCATTCTCATGTTTCTAGAAGTCATGTCCAAGTTCATGTTCATGTTTCAAGCATAATCACATATCATATTTCGTGTCATCTTTTCAAGTCATGTTTTTATGTCATTTTAGTTTACCCATAACGTAACCTCGTCGCATGTAACTTCGCATAAACGCAAATAGATCTCAAAGAGGGAACTTAGAAGCATGACATAATTAATAAGGTTTGCCACAAGTTAAACATGGTGGCATATGAGGCAAATGTGTTCATAAAGTTGCATATTACATTTTAAGCCTCAAAACATGCATGATATCAAACTTTAGCAAAATTGGTGAAACATGGTCATAAATGACATAGGATGATAGCTAGTGATTCGCATATAACATCATATGCAAGATAACATAAGGGTTATGAGGGTTTCTATGTCGCTTTATGCAACATTTCAAATCAAAGCTCATAGCTTTCTATGCACAAAGTCAAGGTGATAGCTTTACAAACATGCATAGAATAAATCTATGCATAACATGATAGAATCAAAGCACAAATCATACTTAGGCCCAAACTCAAACTTGCAACATGTCATATTTAACTTCATACTTAGAATCTAAGAGTAGAATAGGGCTTACAATGCTTTGAAGACTTATAAATAAAATAAGATTGAGACGAAGCCACTAACAACTCTAAAAACTCCCAAATGATAAGCTCCAATAAAAACCCTTGAGAAATAAGAAGAAGATCCTTGCTTTGATGAAGAAAGATTGAACTTTGGCCTTGAATCAAACTTAGAAACTCTCAAACAAGCTTAGAAACTCTCATATGAATGAAGATGGAGACTAAGACAAGAGGGTGGAGGCCATGATTAAACATTTTGGCATAACCTAGTTGTAGGATTGATTTATGATGGTTCAGGCTAGGTATTAGGGTCCTTTTATAGAAGTTTAGGTTAGTTTAGGCCATAGGATCAACCATAATTCAGATCTGAGCCTTTAAAATCCGTCACAAGCCTTAAAACATGTCTTGAGGAACAAGTCAGGTGCACCCAGGCCAAACTGGCCGAACCACCATGTCGACACCCGTGTCGACTGGGCAGTCGACACGGCCCTGGGTGTGTCAACACCCCAATCGACACCCCAGTCGACATGGGGGTTGGCGGGAACCTTCCCGCCTGGCCTGTCTACGGTGAAACATTTGAATTTGAATCTGTTTTTAAACTTGAATTTTTCTGAAAACTTCTATGGGCCATAACTGGGTCATACGGACTCCGATTTTCGAAAACTCGGACTCTATTTCACATATTTTTCCGAGACGAATGCAATGGCACAGCCCATTTCCCTTATCATTTAATTCTGCCTTGATTTATGTTATAACATGTTATTCAAAAATACGGGTTATTATAGAGCTCGTCGAATCGTCGCATCACGCTCGATCTCCACCTATCTAAGCAAGCTCGGCTCTACCACTTCCGCGGTCTCGTGCAAGCACTTCCTCAAAAGTGATACATGGAATACATCGTGTACACCACTAAGTCTCTCAGGCAACTCCACTCTACACGCTATTTGCCCAATCCTCTCCTTAACAGGAAATGGCCCTACGAACCTTGGTGCCAACTTCCCAACAGACCCAAAGCGAACGATGTTCCGTAATGGAGACACTTTGACAAAGACTATGTCCCCAACATCAAACTCAAGATCTGACCTCCTCTTGTCCGCATAAGATTTCTGCCTATCTTGCGTCATCTTCATCCTCCTTCGAATCAAATCGATCTTCCTCGAAGTCTCTCTAATCATATCGGGTCCAAGAAAGATCTTATCTGTAGACTCCTACCAACATGTAGGCGAATGACACGGCCGTCCATAAAGAGCCTCGAACGGTGCCATGCCAATGCTAGACTGAAAGCTGTTATTATATGCGAACTCTACCAACGGAAGATGTTCCTACCATGTACCTCCGAAATCTAACACACACAACCTCAATAAGTCCTCTAGAATACGATTCACCCTCTCGGTCTGGCCGTCCGTCTGAGGATGATATGCGATGCTTAAACATAACTGATTCCCTACCGCCTCTTACAAGCTTTTCCGAAATTCGCTAGTGAAGATGGGATCGCTGTCGCTCACTATGCGAGAAGGAATACCGTTCAAACGAACTATTTCTCGAATGTATACGGAGGCTAACCATGGAGCAATCCTCTTACTCTTCACGGGAATGAAATGGGCGCTCTTAGTAAGTCTGTCAACCAGGACCCAAATCCTCGTATTACCCTTCCTCAATCTCGGTAATCTGTCAATAAAGTCCATCGAGACATTTTCCCACTTCCATTGTAGGACCTCCAATGGGTGAAGCAATCCACTGGGCTTCTTTCGCTCTACTTTTACTTGTTGGCACACCAAGCATCTAGCGACATACTCAGCCACATCTTTCTTCATGCCGGCCCAAAAGTAAACTCATCTCATGTCCATGTACATCTTGTCCCCGCTGGGATGAATGGTCATCTTCGAATGATGGGCATCATCAAGAATGGTCTTCTTCAGATTCTCGTCCCTAGGTACACAAAGTCTACCGTCCCTACACAACCAATCCTTACCATCTAGGGAATACCTATGGAGATGGCTTGATGACTCCCCTCCTTTGAGCTTTTCTACTAACTCAACAAACTGTGGATCGTCTCGTTGTGCCTCGCCAATCCATCCCAAAAGCGTAGGTTTGCCTCTAAGGATGCTAGCAAACCAGGTACAAAGTCAATGGAAGGTTTGAAGTCAAACGTAGAGATGAACTCTAAGCTTCGCTGCTTAACAAACAATGGACTCAAGGAAAACCTTTTCCTACTCAAGGCATCTGCCACCACGTTATCCTTGCTAGGGGTATATGCTATCTCGAAGTCGTAGGATGCTAAGAATCCCATCCACCTTTGCTGCCTTAAGTTCAATTCCTTCTGAGAGAATAAGTATTTTAGCGATTTGTGGTCAGTGAACAATTCGAATTTCTCGCCAAGACTTAAGCGCGAAAACAATAGCGGCCAAGTCTACGTCATGTGTAGGGTAATTTCTTTCATGCACTCTCAACTGCCTTCCACCATAGGCTATTACCCTTCCCTCTTGCATTAAGACCGCGCCTAGTCCTGTTCCACAAGTGTCAGTATAAACGGTAAATGGCTTACTCCCATATGGCAACACTAAGACAGGGGCTGTGGTCAAAGCTCACTTTAAACATTGGAATGCATCATCACAATCTACGTCCCACGTGAAAAATAAGTTCTTCTTCGTTAAGCGTGTTAATGGAGCTGATATTTTTGCGAAGTATTTGATGAAATTCCTATAGTAGCCAGCCAATCCTTAGAAACTCCCCACCTCGGTAGCATTTTTAGGAACCTTCCAATCTTGGATGGCCACTATCTTCGTGGGATCCGCGGCTATCCCCTCTTTGGAAACCACGTGCCCTAAGAATCGCACTTCCTTCCTCCAAAAGTGACATTTAGAAAATTTAGCTTTAAGGCTATGTGCTCGAAGAGTCTCCAACACTTCCCTAAGATGTAGGGCATGCTCTTCTTCGCTTTTAGAAAAGATCAAGATGTCGTCAACAAAGACTACCACGAATCTATTAAGGTACTCCCTAAACACCCTACTCATCAAATCAACAAAGTATGTGGGGGCGTTTGTCAAACCGAAGGGCATCACAAGCCACTTGAAGAAACCGTCTGGAGTCCTAAAGGCAGTCTTGTCTATGCTATTCTCAGCCACTCTCAACTAATGTAAACTCTTGGCTAAGTCCAACTGCGAAAACACTGAGGCGCCAACTAACTGATCGAAGAGATCGTCAATCCTCGGTAGTGGTTGTCTATTCTTCTTAGTAAGCTTATTAAGTTATTTATAGTCCACACAAAGTCTAAGGGATCCATCTGCCTTCGTGGCAAATACTACTGGAGCACCCCACTCCGATATACTACGTCTGATGAACCCTTGCTCAAGTAATTCTTTCACTCGCTTACTGAGTTCTCTTCTCTCTCTTGGAGCCTTGTGGCGCACTGGCAATGCAACGGGCTTTGCATTGTCCACTAGATATATTCGAAAGTCTATCTCACGTTTTGGGGGTAAACCCCTCACCTCATCGAAGACATCAGCATATTCACGGACTATGGGAACAGAATGTAAATCATCATCGGATGCGTCAAGGGATTCTAGGTAACTAAGCATTACTGGACCTCTAGGGTCATAAGAAATATCAAGGGTCTTTCCCGAATGAGTCATCAATCTAACTGCCCTTCTTTCACAATCTAGGATAGCCCTATATCTAGTTAGCCAATCCATACCTAGAATTAAATGGTAGCCCATGAAGCCAAGAACAAAAGCATTGCATTCAAACTCAACGCCTAAGATAAATACTCTCAAATCCCGACAAATCATAGAAAGATGAGCCGAACCACCGATAGGATTTGAGACTACTAAGGGACCAGTAACATGACTAGTATCTAGGTGCAGTGTTTCAAATAATGATGTTGAGATAAACGAATGCGATGCGCCAGAATCGAATAAAGTACGGACAGGATGATCAAACAGAAAAATTAAACTTACAACGGATATTTCTCTACCTCGTTCTTACAGCGGAGGGACCACGAGAGCCTGAACTTGTCCCCTTGCCTACCATGGTGCCATAAGAGCTTGCACCTGTCCTCTCGAGGTAGACCCTGCCCTCTGCCCTTTCTTTGGGCAGTCCTTAATAAGATGTCCTGCTTTGCCACATTGGAAACAACCAGTCTTCTTTTTTTCCTACAATCTTTGCTTAGATGGCCGGGTGTCCCACAGTTAAAGCATTTCTTCTTCCCCTTAGCATTGTTGCCTTTGCAACCTTTCTTGTTCTGTTGTTGCTGTTGCAGCTTCTTTTGATCCCCTTTCTTCTCGGGTGCCTTATTAGCATTGGCGCCCTTCTCCTCTTCATGCATGAGCGTCATGTCAACTAACCTCTCAAAGGTAGCCCCCATGGGAATGTGGGTCATAGCTAACCCATGAAGCGGCTCGTTTAAACCCTTAATAAATCTTAGAGCCTTCTTTTCTGGAGTATTTACCAAGTCTAAGCCAAACCTTGCCAATTGGTTGAATTTGTTAACGTACTCTTTCACCGATAGATTCCCTTGCTTCAGTGACAAAAACCTTTCCATGTATAGATTCTCTTCAACCCGTGAGAGAAATTTTTCCTCAAACCTTTGCCTAAAATCTAGCAATGTATAGACTGGACGTCCCCCATTAGTGACCTCCCACCAAAACGAGGCCTCATCCTTCCTTAGCCAAGCAGCTAGCTGGACTTTTCTTCCATCATCCACTTCAAAGATTCCAAACAATTCTTCCACCTCCTTTAGCCAGTTACGAGCATTAACAAATGTCTCCGTCCCGTGAAAAGGTTTTCCACCCATTGCTCTAAATCCTTACATATCTTTGCGAAATTATCGACAAGAGGAGGAAGAGGAGGAGGAGCATTTGCTGGGCCTGCGGTTGCGGCCCTAGCCTCGAGATATTGACAAAATCAACCGGGCACATGAACGCCCTCTGGTATCTCAGATGCTTCAGACATGCTGAAACGAAAAAGGAAAGATTCAATACAAAAAGGACTGAAGGAAGATATATGGCTCTTGGGGATATGCTTTCCAAAATATACTTTTCTCTTGAAAATACTTTCATTAAAACATACTTTTGAAAGTACTTCTTTATAAAAATTGCTTTGAAAAATAGTTTGTCAAAAATTCATATGTGTTCTGGTAACCTTCAGCTCTGATACCAGGTGTAACACCCCACATCCATTAATGACACTCACAAAGGGAATGCATTAATTTCCATGGAGCATTTTAAGTAAGTATAGAACAGAAAATCACAACAAGACAAATATAAAGCAGTACTTGAAAATTTAAAACTTTATTTATTGCAAAAGAAGGTAAATTTGTTTGGTTACATCATCAAAACCATAAACCAAAGTCAAGTACATCATATCCATCTTGATAAAACAAAGTACATAAACTAAAAGACATAATCCCCAACATCAAAATAGTTATAAATAAAGAGAAGAAGAACCTTACTTCAGCGATCCAAGCAATCTTCTAAAAGCAGTCCAAAATCAAGCTCCACAGGTGCTAGTTCCAACCTGAGAACCTGGGGGGGGGGGGGGGGGGAAGGGGGGGAGGGGGGAAGAGATGGAAAAATGGGGGTCAAACATAAAGTCTGGCGAGTGCGATAATTCTAACAATATAATTAACAAAGTAACTAGGCTAAGGCATAAGTTGGAAAATAAGGAAATGACCATGAACCATTGAGTATGGCAGAGTAAACAAGGAAACAAGATGAACAACGATATCGTTTAAGCGCACCTAAACCTACTAAGATAATTTACTAAACTACACCAACACTATGAAATGATTGCTATACTGCACCGCCACTAGTATACTGCCCCACCACTAGTCACCTTAAGGTTGATCCCGCCTACAGACTTAATAATGATATTGGTAGTTTCGTGCACCCCTAGCCGCCTTCATAGGTGTCGTCTGCCCCTATCTCCACTAGGTTACCTACTACCTCCAAGCGATCGGCTCCCTAACTCGTAGATACCCGTGCTGGCCCTACAGTGTGGTGTATCACTCACCAAAGTGGCAACCCGATACCACCAAGAATGCACGGCTTATACCTACACGATGCAGCAGCGTCCTACGTAACAACCCGGGTCCACACATGCATATGAACCCGTTGGACTTGCGTTGCCACCGCAAACCCGGTTTGGCCTCTTACAGTCAAGCCCAGTATGCGTATCCCGTCCTGGACTTGGGTCGATCCCACAAAGATACGTATAGGTTACTGGTTGAAACGGGCCCCCATTACTTGACATAAGCTATCCACCTAAGCTTGGTCCCCTCTAGTACATCCCATTTAACCCACTTCTTATTCATGTTTCAATTACATGTTTCATATTTTGGTTAAGTGTTTCTAATCGTATTTCCAAATGCCACCCAAGGCACCCACTAGATTCCACATGCCACCCAAGGAACCCACTTAACCCCCTCATGTCCCACTACATGCTTATCTGGTTAAGTGTTTCTTAATTTATTAAGAACGTAACCTCATAAAGACATCTCAAATTAGACTGGCATTTGTGGCAGCTGGATTTGCCGGGCGGGTCCGGGCAGTCTTACACCACAAAAGAGTCTAACCTCTTGCCTTTACAATTTTTACGTATTTAATTTGTGCTTAAGACCTCTCGCATTAGACTGACATTTGTGGCAGCTGGATTTGCCGGGCGGGTCCGGGCAGTCTTACACCACAAAAGAGCCTAACCTCGTGTCTTAGACGATTAATTACTCCTAATTAATCATCCCCCAATTTGAATTACTTTCCCTATTCAAATTATCAATCAATTCCAAATTTAGCGATGTCCATAATTGACTCAATTATGTCCATCTATTTATGGTATGTAAAATCATACCTGTAACACCCCGTAATTTGAACATAAAAATTCACAAATTAAAGTATACTTAATTAAGTGAAATGGGTTGCGCAGAGATATATATATATATATATATATTGATATATATATATATATATATAATTGAAAATTAAATAAATAAATTTGCAAAAATGTTCAAAACAGCGAATTGGGAGAGGGGAATAACCGAACCGGCCGATTTTTGAGGTCGACCCGAGCTCGCTGGGTCGACTAGGGGTTAATCCGGGGTGTTTGGCTGTCAACCCGTAGGTCGATTCGCTCAAATGCAGATTTTGCATTTGAATGGTTCTCATGGTTCAGCTTTAATCTAAAGGCCCTAGATGGTTCCTACACTTGACTTCTTCCCCAAGACATGCTTTGATGGCTAGGATCTAAACTAAGGTTTATCCTATGGCTAAAACTATCCTAGTCTTCTATAAAAAGACCCCTAACCTAAACCTAAATGCTCATTATTCAATCCTATAGCTAAACTATGCCAAAATGTTCTCTCATGGCCTCCACCCTCATCCTCTTGTCATAATCTCCATCTCTAATCATATGAGAGAGTTTCTAAAGAAGTATAAGAGTTCCTAAGCTTGCTTAAGTGTTTCCAAGTTTGATTCAAGGCTTTTCTTCATCAAAGCTAGGATCTTTATTATTGATTTGGCTCAAGGGTTTTCATTTGGAGCATTCTTATTTGGAGTTTTTGAGTTGATAGCTTAGTGGCTTCGTCTCAATCTTTTAATATATTCATAAGAAGGCTAATCAACAAGTTGTGAGTTTTCTATAGCCCTAATGACCAATTATTGAAATGATTATGATAGGATATAATGAGGTTATGGCTATGAATGTGGATCAATGCAAGTTATGCAAGTTATATGCTATGTGTTAATGATGTTATGCATGTTATGCAAGTTATATGCTATGTGTTTGAGATGTTATGCATGTTATGCAAGTTATATGCTATGAGTTTGAGATGTTATGCAAGTTATGCAAGCCATATGCTATATGTTCATGGTGTTATGCAAGTTATGCAAGTCATATGTTACATGTTCATGATGTTATGCAAGTTATGCAAGCTATATGCTATATGATCATGATGTTATGCAAGTTATGCAAGTGTTCATGATGCTAGTTGCTATGATAAACATTGATCCACTATGACACCATGATTATATGCAAGTCCATATATGACATGTTATGCAAGTTTGGTGTTTGATGATATGCAAGTAACATGTGCAAGTTTACACCTTAGAATGATATGCATACATATGCAAGTTAACCCCTTTGTATGTCATACATACATATGCAAGTTTACCCCTTTATATGACATAAGTAACTTATGCAAGTTAATCTCTTTATGACATATGTGATTCATGCAAGTTTGGGTTGATTATTTATGCTAGTTGGGTTTGATGCTATATGCATGATGACACCTTTAAAAACCCATGTTGATGCTAATGTTAAGCAAGTTGAACCCATTGTATTTGTGATGAATCTTCCCTTTTATGTCATATCCGCGAATTACGTGGGGAACGATGGGGTTAATAAACATGTTAATGAAATTGTGTGAAGTTGGTATGATTATGCGTACCATAAAGAGGATGGACATAATTGAGTCAATTATGTACATCGTTAAAAATTGGGATTAATTAGGGAAAATTAATGCGAAATATGGGGGTGATTAATTAGGTGTAATTAATCGACTAAGACACAAGGTTGGACCCTTTTGTAGCATAAGACTGCCCGGAACCGACCGGCATATCCAGCAGCTACAAATGATTGGCCAAATGTGAGAGGTCTTAGGCACAAACTATATACGTGACAAGTGTAAAGACACGAGGTTAGACTCGGTTACGGCGTAAGGCTGCCCGGACCCGACCGGCAAATCCAGCTGCCATAAGAGATAGTCTAATGTGAGAGGTCTCTACAATGGTTACGTTCTTAATCAATTAAGAAACACTTAACCATATTAGCATGTAGAGGGCATGGGGGGTTAAGTGTGTGCCTTGGGTGGCATGTGGAAAAAATCTAGTAGTTGCCTTGGGTGGCAGTAGAAAATATGATTAGAATACTTAACCGAAGTGGAACATGTAATTAAACATGATTAAAGGGTTAAGTAAGTGCCTTGGGTGGCATGTAGAAATCTAGTGGGGGCCTTGAGTGGCAATTGAAATATGATTAGATGACTTAACCAAAACCTTAACATGTAAGTGGGCATGATTATAAAAAGGGGTTAAGTGGGATGCACTAGATTAAAAGACAAGCTTAAGTAGTAGCTTGTGGGGGCCTTGAGTGGTAATTGAAATAAGATTAAATGACAAGCTTAAGTAGTAGCTTGTGGGGGCCTTGAGTGGCAATTGAAATAAGATTAAATGACAAGCTTAAGTAGTAGCTTGTGGGGGCCTTGAGTGGCAATTGAAATATGATTAGACGACTTAACCAAAACCTTAACATGTAAGTGGGCATGATTATAAAAAGGGGTTAAGTGGGATGCACTAGATAGAATGACAAGCTTAAGTAGTAGCTTGTGGGCGCCCATTTCAACCAGTAACCCATATATATCTTATTGGGCTCGACCCATGTCGAGGACGGGACACACGTACTGGGTTTGACTATAAGAGGCCAAAACGGGGTAGCGGTGGCAACGCGAGTCCAACGGGTTTCATATGCGTGTGTGGACCCGAGCTGGTAGGTAAGACGTTGTTGCATCGTGTAGATATAAGCCGTGCACCATTTTCGGGTTGCCACTTTGGGGAGTGATACACCCCACTGTGGGGCCAGCATGGGTATCTACGGTAGAGAGCCGATCGCTTGGGAGTAGTGGGTACACCTAGTGGAGATAGGGGCTGACGGCACCTATGTAGTCAGCTAGGGGTACACGAAACTACTGGGTAAATTTTCTAAGTACACTTAGTGGGATTAACCTTTAAGTAGGAATTAGCCTTGGGTGGGTAGAACTGGTGTTGTGCAGTGTAGGAATTACCCTTGGGTGGGTAGATCTGGGGTGGTGCAATGTAGTATTTATCCTTGGGTGGATAGGCGCGTCTTTACCATTATCTTAGTCTAGTTGGCTACCTAGTGTAGTCATTTATCCCCAGTCGTACCGTACCAGGTTTATATCATACCCTAATTACTTTAATGATTGTATTGTTAAGGTTATCAGGCTCACTCAGACTTATGTCCGACCCCGTTGTTTTTATCTTTTTCCCCAACCCTCAGGTTCTCAGAGTAGGCCCAGCACTAGTGGGCTTTGATCAGATTGCTTTATCTATCTTTTGGAGCTTGGACTCGTGAAGAAAAAGCTCGGTTTTCTTTTCTATTATGGCTATTAGTATGTAGTGGGATTATGTATTTATGTTTTAACGAGATGGATATTTTGTACTTGACTCTTATTGGTTTCTGAGATGTAACCAAAAATGTTTACCTTCTGCTGCAATGAAATGATGTTTTTTTAAAATTTCAAGTATTACTTATATCTGTCTTGTTGTAATTTTTCAGTTCTATATTCACTTAAATACTCCACCGAAGCTAAGGCATTCCCTTTGTGAGTGACCTTGGCGTGTGTGGGGTGTTACACGTGGTAATAGAGCTTAAGGTTACCAGAACAGATAATTTTTTTAGAAAAACTATTTTTCTAAAACATTTTTGGAAGAAGTATTTTCAAAAACATGTCTTTTAAGAGAAAAGTTTTTGAAAGAAAAGCATAATCCCCAATAGCCATATCTTTATCTTTCGAATTCTCCGTTTTGAATCTCTTCCTCTCTCTTTTTGAATTTCGCCTCTGTGTATAGATGATCTTTCTAAGATAGATAAGAATGGAAAACCACTTCAAGGGACTTAGACATTTGTCGGATTAGAAGTTGGTTCAAGAAGGAGGAGGACTGGTAGATACCTATAGGATAGACGATGGGAGGAAGGCTCAAATAGTTGTTTGGTTAATAAAGGACGAAACCTCATCGTGGTAAGAAGGCCACGAAAGGAGAATGTGAAGGGGAAGTCGTTTTGGAGAAATAGGACACCTTGGGGTTGTCCAAAGAGGTAAGGACGAAGTACAGGATCTTCTGGAGGGTAGATGTATTCCCTCACGACGGGTATACCTGATGGGGGTAGGACCGTCTAAGTTGAAATTTGGTTCTCTCGATCATCCTGTTCGAACTTTATTCGACTCTAGTGCACCACATTCGTTTATCTCATTAATTGAGTCACTGCACCTAGACACCAGTTTGGTAGATGATCCCGTGGTTGTTTCAAACCCAATTGGGGGCTCCATGATGTGTTTGGATTTGGAAGTTTCTATACTTAGCGTTGAGTTTAGATGTGATGCTTTTTGGGCTTCACGGGCTATGGGTTAGTTTTGGGCATGGACTGTTTATCCAATAATGGTGCTGTTCTTGTTTGTGAAAGGAGAGTTGTTAGGCTTATGACCCGCTTGGGTAACACTCTCGAGATCTCTTGTAATCCCATGGAATCTGTTATGCTAAGTTATCTAGAATCGCTTGACACGTCGGTCGAGAGTTTGCGATCTGTTAGAGTGGTCCGGGAATACTCGGATGTGTTTGAGGAGGTGAAGGGCTTACCTCCGGAGCGGGAGATTGACTTCCGAATATATCCGGTAGACAATGCCAAACCAGTATCTTGGCCAGTGTGCCACATGGCTCCTCGTGAGAGGAGGGAACTCCATAAGCAAGTAGGCAATTTGCTTGAGAAGGGGTTCAGAAGACGAAGTATATTGGAGTGGGGTGCTCCAGTAGTTTTTGCCACGAAGGCGGATGGGTCCCTCAGACTTTGTGTAGACTATAGAGAGTTTAACAAGATAACAAAGAAGAATAGACACCCATTGCCGAGGATTGATGATCTCTTTGATAAGTTGGTTGGCGCCTCAGTGTTTTCGCAGTTGGACTTAGCCACGGGGTTTCGTCAGTTGAGAGTGGCTGAGGATAGTATAGAGAAGACTTCCTTTAGGACTCCGGATGGTTTTTATGAGTGGCTGGTGATGCCATTTGGTTTGACGAACGCCCCCGCATACTTTGTGGATTTGATGAGTAGGGTGTTCAGGGAGTATCTAAATAAATTCGTGATGGTCTTTGTGGATGACATCTTGTTCTTTTCTAGGAGCGAAATAAGTTTTCGTATGTGCTTAATAGGTTGAGTAAAGCCAGTTATGGGATAAACGGTGGTTTTGGAGCGAGACTAGCGAGGACATCCCGAGTTGGAAAAGGGCTTAATTGTTTAGCCGTTTTTACTAGTATCATCTCACGTAGGTCGTCTGAATTCGAGGGAGGTATCCCTTGGGTGTTTGTCTGATATTGGTTTAGGCCTTTGGGGCTTGCACTTGGGGGATGTCAAGTTCGACTAGGATGGTCTGCTTGAGAGACAGACAGTTGTGATGATTTTGGATGGGGTAATATCCTGGTTTTCTCTAGAAGTGGAGAAGAGCATGCCCTACATCTTAAGGAAGTGTTGGAGACTCTTCGAGCGCATAGTCTTAGGACAACAAAAGTGGATGGGATTCTTAGCATCCTATGAGTTTGAGATAGCGTATACCCATGGCAAGGGTAACGTGGTACCGGATGCCTTAAGTAGAAAAAGGTTGTCCTTGAGTTCATTGTTCGTTGAACGACGGAGCTTGGAATTTATCTCGATGTTTGACTTCAGACCTTCTGTTGACTTTATACCCGGTTTGCTAGCATCCTTAGAGGTCAGACCTACTCTTTTGGGACGGATTGGTGAGGCACAGCGGGACGACCCACAGTTGGTTGAGTTAGTGGAGAAGCTCATAAGGAGGGAGTCGTCCAGCCATTTGAGTAGGTACACCCTAGATGATAAGGGGTGGTGGTGTAGAGACGATAGACTTTGTGTACCACAGGACGAGGGTTTGAAGAAGGCTGTACTTGATGATGCACATCGTTCGAAGATGACCATTCGTCCCGGTGGGGACAAGATGTACCAAGACATGAAGCGAGTTTTCTTTTGGGCCGGTATGAAGAAAGATGTGGCCGAGTATGTCGCTAGATGCTTGGTGTGCCAACAAGTGAGAGCGGAGCAAAAGAAACCCGGTGGGTTGCTTCACCCATTAGAAGTTCCGCAATGGAAGTGGGATAGCGTCTCGATGGATTTTGTTGGTGGGAATCTACGAATAAGATCTTGCTTGGGCCCGATATGGTTAGAGAGACTTCGGAAAAGATTGATTTGATTCGAAGAAGGATGAAAGTGGAGCAAGACAGACAGAAATCTTACGCGGATAAGAGGAGAACGGATCTTGAGTTTGATGTTGGGGACATGGTCTTTGTCAAGGTATCTCCATTACGGAATGTTGTTCGCTTTGAGTCCGTTGGGAAGTTAGCACCAAGATTGGTGGGACCGTTTCCTATTAAGGAAAGGATTAGATAGATGGCATATAGAGTAGAGTTGCCCGAGAGACTTAGTGGTGTACATGATGTACTCCATGTATCACATTTGAGGAAGTGCCTACATGAGACCGCAGAGGTGGTAGAGCCGAGCTTGCTTAGAGAAGTGGTGGTAGAGCGTGATGCAACTATTCGACGAGCTCCTATCCGCATCCTTGGGTCAGAGATTAGGAAGTTGAGGAACAGAGAGGTGCGACTAGTCAAAGTGCAATGGGGAGAAGATGAGAGCAATGCTACTTGGGAGACGAAAGCGAAGATGCGTTCACTATACCCATTCCTTTTCGAGGGTATGTCTTTTAACTTCTCCTTTATCGTTTGTCTAGTACTTATCTTATCTTTAGTACGTCCTCTCATTAGTACATTTGACCATTAGATAGGGTAAACCTATGGTTGAAACATGTGTTTGAGACATGTTATGTTTGATGGATGCGTGTGGATGCAAGTGGTTGCTAGTGGTTGCTCGTGGATGCATATACACACACTTTATGCACTAGATCGGCTCAACCACTTCAAATTGCATATTGCATAAAATTGTGTGTAGGTAGCTATATTAATGGATGTATAATGGTTGTGCTGTCATATGGATGATGCATTTTGGTGAATGATTGTGCACTCATGTAGAAATAGTATGTGTCGATAGGGTTCTTCCGCATACATACTGGATGCATGGCACTATCATGGTTTGCATTAAGGAGATCAACTGAATCAGTAGACCGCCTGATTTAGCATTAGTATATGGGCATATACACACACTTTTTGCATATGTTCATACGTCATTAGAAATTTTAAGGACAATGGATGCCAATGTTTGATGGTTTAGTAGATGGTTGTCTGGTTGGTAGGATACGTTCTTCTTGACTTAGAGATTTCGGGGACGAAATCCTTTAAGGAGGGGAGAATGTAACACCCCGTAATTTGAACATAAAAATTCACAAATTAAAGTATACTTAATTAAGTGAAATGGGTTGCGCAGAGAAATATATATATATATTGATATATATATATATATATAATTGAAAATTAAATAAATAAATTTGCAAAAATGTTCAAAACAGCGAATTGGGAGAGGGGAATAACCGAACCGGCCGATTTTTGAGGTCGACCCGAGCTCGCTGGGTCGACTAGGGGTTAATCCGGGGTGTTTGGCTGTCAACCCATAGGTCGATTCGCTCAAATGCAGATTTTGCATTTGAATAGTTCTCATGGTTCAGCTTTAATCTAAAGGCCCTAGATGGTTCCTACACTTGACTTCTTCCCCAAGACATGCTTTGATGGCTAGGATCTAAACTAAGGTTTATCCTATGGCTAAACTATCCTAGTCTTCTATAAAAAGACCCCTAACCTAAACCTAAACCTAAATGCTCATTATTCAATCCTATAGCTAAACTATGCCAAAATGTTCTCTCATGGCCTCCACCCTCATCCTCTTGTCATAATCTCCATCTCTAATCATATGAGAGAGTTTCTAAAGAAGTATAAGAGTTCCTAAGCTTTCTTAAGTGTTTCTAAGTTTGATTCAAGGCTTTTCTTCATCAAAGCTAGGATCTTTATTATTGATTTGGCTCAAGGGTTTTCATTTGGAGCATTCTTATTTGGAGTTTTTGAGTTGATAGCTTAGTGGCTTCGTCTCAATCTTTTAATATATTCATAAGAAGGCTAATCAACAAGTTGTGAGTTTTCTATAGCCTTAATGACCAATTATTGAAATGATTATGATAGGATATAATGAGGTTATGGCTATGAATGTGGATCAATGCAAGTCATATGCTATGTGTTAATGATGTTATGCATGTTATGCAAGTTATATGCTATGTGTTTGAGATGTTATGCATGTTATGCAAGTTATATGCTATGAGTTTGAGATGTTATGCAAGTTATGCAAGCCATATGCTACATGTTCACAATGTTATGCAAGTTATGCAAGTCATATGTTACATGTTCATGATGTTATGCAAGTTATGCAAGCTATATGCTATATGATCATGATGTTATGCAAGTTATGCAAGTGTTCATGATGCTAGTTGCTATGATAAACATTGATCCTCTATGACACCATGATTATATGCAAGTCCATATATGACATGTTATGCAAGTTTGGTGTTTGATGATATGCAAGTAACATGTGAAAGTTTACACCTTAGAATGATATGCATACATATGCAAGTTAACCCCTTTGTATGTCATACATACATATGCAAGTTTACCCCTTTATATGACATAAGTAACTTATGCAAGTTAATCTCCTTATGACATATGTGATTCATGCAAGTTTGGGTTGATTATTTATGCTAGTTGGGTTTGATGCTATATGCATGATTACAACTTTAAAAACCCATGTTGATGCTAATGTTATGCAAGTTGAACCCATTGTATTTGTGATGAATCTTCCCTTTTATGTCATGTCCGCGAATTACGTGGGGAACGATGGGGTTAATAAACATGTTAATGAAATTGTGTGAAGTTGGTATGATTATGCGTACCATAAAGAGGACGGACATAATTGAGTCAATTATGTACATCGTTAAAAATTGGGATTAATTAGGGAAAATTAATTCGAAATATGGGGGTGATTAATTAGGTGTAATTAATCGACTAAGACACGAGGTTGGACCCTTTTGTAGCATAAGACTGCCCGGAACCGTCCGTCATATCCAGTGGCTACAAATGATTGGCCCAATGTGAGGGGTCTTAGGCACAAACTATATACGTGACAAGTGTAAAGACACGAGGTTAGACTCGGTTATGGCGTAAGGCTGCCCGGACCCGACCGGCAAATCCAGCTGCCATAAGAGATAGTCTAATGTGAGAGGTCTCTACAACGGTTAAGTTCTTAATCAATTAAGAAACACTTAACCATATTAGCATGTAGAGGGCATGGGGGGTTAAGTGGGCGCCTTTGGTGGCTTGTGGAAAAAATCTAGTAGTTGCCTTGGGTGGTAATAGAAAATACGATTAGAATACTTAACCGAAGTGGAACATGTAATTAAACATGATTAAAGGGTTAAGTAAGTGCCTTGGGTGGAATGTAGAAATCTAGTGGGGGCCTTGAGTGACAATTGAAATATGATTAGATGACTTAACCAAAACCTTAACATGTAAGTGGGCATGATTATAAAAAGGGGTTAAGTGGGATGCACTAGATTAAAAGACAAGCTTAAGTAGTACCTGTGGGGGCCTTGAGTGGCAATTGAAATAAGATTAAATGACAAGCTTAAGTAGTAGCTTGTGGGGGCCTTGAGTGGCAATTGAAATAAGATTAAATGACAAGCTTAAGTAGTAGCTTGTGGGGGCCATGAGTGGCAATTGAAATATGATTAGATGACTTAACCAAAACCTTAACATGTAAGTGGGCATGATTATAAAAAGGGGTTAAGTGGGTGCACTAGATAGAATGACAAGCTTAAGTAGTAGCTTGTGGGGGCCCATTTCAACCAGTAACCCACATGTATCTTATTGGGCTCGACCCATGTCGAGGACGGGACACGCGTACTGGGCTTGACTATAAGAGGCCAAAACGGGGTAGTGGTGGCAACGCGAGTCCAATGGGTCTCATATGCGTTTGTGGACCCGGGCTGGTAGGTAAAACGTTGTTGCATTGTGTAGATATAAGCCGTGCACCATTTTCGGGTTGCCACTTTGGGGAGTGATACACCCCACTGTGGGGCCAGCATGGGTATCTACGGTAGAGAGCCGATCGCTTGGGAGTAGTGGGTACACCTAGTGGAGATAGGGGCAGACGGCACCTATGTAGTCAGCTAGGGGTACACGAAACTACTGGGTAAATTTTCTAAGTACACTTAGTGGGATCAACCTTTAAGTAGGAATTACCCTTGGGTGGGTAGAACTGTTGTGGTGCAGTGTAGGAATTACCGTTGGGTGTGTAGATCTGGGGTGGTGCAATGTAGTATTTATCCTTGGGTGGATAGGCGCGTCTTTACCGTTATCTTAGTCTAGTTGGCTACCTAGTGTAGTCATTTATCCCCAGTCGTACCGTACTAGGTTTATATCATACCCTAATTACTTTAATGATTGTATTGTTAAGGTTATAGGGCTCACTCAGACTTATGTCTGACCCCGTTGTTTTTATCTTTTTTCCCAACCCTCAGGTTCTCAGAGTAGGCCCAGCACTAGTGGGCTTTGATCAGATTGCTTTATCTATTTTTTGGAGCTTGGACTCTTGAAGAAAAGCTCGGTTATCTTTTCTATTATGGCTATTAGTATGTAGTGGGATTATGTATTTATGTTTTAACGAGATGGATATTTTGTACTTGACTCTTGTTGGTTTTTGAGATGTAACCAAACATGTTTACCTTCTACTGCAATGAAATGATGTTTTTTTTTTAAATTTCAAGTATTACTTATATCTGTCTTGTTGTAATTTTTCAGTTCTATATTCACTTAAATACTCCACCGAAGCTAAGGCATTCTGTAACAACCCGTATTTCGATAACATGTTAAGACGAGAATCAAGGCAGAATTTAATTTTAAATTCTGAATCAAGTAAAAAGGGCTATGCCATTGCGTTCTTCTCGGAAAAATACGCGAAATAGACTCTGAGTTTTCGAGAATCGGAGTCCGTATGACCAAGTTATGGTCCGACGAAGTTTTCAGAAAATTCAAGTTCAAAAACGAGTTCTAATTTCGAAAATTAGGGCTGGAAGGCTAGGCGGGAAAAATTCCCGCCAGGCACCCCAAGTCGATAGGGCTGTCGACTTGGGAGTCGACCTGCCTTGACCCAAGTCGACGGCCCTGTCGGCTTGGGGGTCGACTCGGGGTGGCCGGGCAGTTTTTCCTGGTGCACCTATTTTCTGTCTTGGCTCGGTTTTTGGGCCTGGTTTGAAATCTGACGGTTCAGGTTGATCCTAGGGTTAATCCTAAGGTCCTAATCACTCCTAATCTCTATAAATATGTCTCTAACCTACCCCTAAACCCTCATTATTCATTCTTGCAACTAAACTATGGAAAAATTTTCACTCTCATGGCCTCCACTCTCATTCTAAAATTCCTAAGTAAATTCCTATGAGAGGTTTCATGATTAGGTGAGTGTTAGAGAGTTCCTATGTTAGTATGAGAGCTTCTCAAGTTGGTTTCAAGGCTAAAGCTTTGATCTTTGTTCATAAAGATGGGGTTTTTATTGATTTAGAACTTTCATCTTTGGGTTTTTGGATGATGGCATGCATAGGCGTTGTCTCAATCTTTAACTTAATCGATTTGTGCCTTCATAGCAATGTAAGCCCTTTCCCTACTCTTAGATATTAACTATGAAGTTAAATGTTCATGTTGCAAGTTTAGGTTTGATCATTGAGAATGATACATGTTATCATGTCATGCAAGTTTATGAAGTCATTATCTTGATCGTGTGAGCTAAAAGCTACAACCTTTATGTTGAAATGTTGCATTATGTAACATGAGAACCCTCATAACCTTTATGTCAACTTGCATATGAAGTCATAACCCTTATATGATGATATATGCGAGTTACTAGTCATCATTCCATGTCTTTTGTCACCATGATTTGCTTATGTGCCAAGTTTGGGTTTATGCATGTTTTTGAGGCTTAAGAGTGTAACATGCAAGTTAATGAACACATTATGTCTCATTTGCCACCATGTTCAACTAGTGGCTTTATACCCCCTTTTGTCATGCCTTTGAAAAGTTCCTTCTTTGAATCCATTATGTGAGTTTAAAAGCGTTGGGGTCACATTATGGGAAAACATAATGACATGAACATGATTTGGGTAAATGGGTATAAACATGACAACATGTAACGTTAAATATGACATGTGTTTATACTTGAAAACATGACTTGAAATATAACATGGAAGTTGACATGTAAGTATGCTTGAAAACATAAGCTTGGGAATTTACCTATTAAGTTATGTCTACCCATTGGGAATTTACCTATTAAGTTAGGTCTACCCAATTGCTTGAAAACTTATAATATGTGTTGGAAACATAATGGACATGACACTTAGATAATATAAGTGTGGCCAACTCGAGGTTGGGTTGAGTTTGCAACGTAAAACTACCCGGAATCGACCGGCCTAACTAGTAGTTGCAAACAATAGGACCCAATGTGAGAAGTTGGTCATGTTGTGCTTAAACCCGAGGTTAGACCAAGTTGTGGTGTAAAGCTACCCGGAACCGACCGGCTTAACTAGTAACCACAACAAAGTCTAATGTGAGAGGTGAAGGTGCATTAAGTAATTAATGCCACATGATAGGGTTAAGTTAATTTGATTAATGACTCTTAACCAAATATGACATGGACAAATGGGTTAAGTTATTTGATTAGGCTAATGATACTTAACAAAACATGACAAGGTTGGGTAGGTTAAGTAACTTGATTTGCCTAATAACACTTAACCATTTTTATATGACTAGTGGACGGGGTTAAGTTAACCAACACTTAATCAATCCAACGCGATAATTTGGTAAGGTTAAGTAAGTTTTCTTAATGACGCTTAACCGAAAAATACGGTTAACGGATGGGGTTAAGATTAGACTCAACTAGTCTAAACATGGAAATCGGATGGGGTTAAGTTAGCCTAGACTTAATTAATCCCACTTGGTAGTTTAATGGGGTTAAGTTAAACACTTAACTAATCTAAACATGATGAATTGATGTGGTTAAGTGACCTATACTTAACCAATCTAACTCGTTAATTTATTGTGGTTAAGTTAACCAATACTTAACCAATATAATGTGAAAGCATGATAAGGCTAAGTCACGAATCGCTTGAATACACTTGACCGATTTGACTAAGTAAATTGATAGGGTCAAGTTAATATATACTTAACCAATCTAGAATGATAATTGGACGAGGTTAAGTCGTGAATTGCTTAATATACTTAACCAACTTGAGCATGGTTTGTAGGGTTAAGTCTTGAACTTGGATACTTAGCCAATTTTGACATGATTTGTAGACGGGTTAAGTCATGAACTTAAGTGACACTTAATCCATTATGTAAACCCTAGTTCTAAGGATTAGGTGGATAACCGTAGTTAACAAGGATAACGGGAATAAGGCTAAGTGGTAAACCTTAGTTGAAGAATAACTAAGTAATGATTCTTAGTCAAGGAAATTTAGACCAGTTCATAGATAGATGAGTAACCTAATACGGTAGGTCATCGTTTAAGTATACGAGTAGGAGGGAGTATCTGATTTGGATAAAGGCTCCAGCGAACTGGGTAACGAACCAGCGGCTTCGGGGAACGTGATGGTATTCTTGGTATCCCTCTATGAGCTGCCAGGTGATTATACTAGGCTCATGAGAGGTTAAGGTCTGCGTTAGAAGAACCAAGAGTATGCCTTGGTTGTTATGCGAGCGACCTAAAGACGGGGATGGATAGGGGATAGTCGACGATACACGGTCGTACCCTAGATAGCATTTCGTCAGGCTACCTACCATCTTTGGTCAAGCGTGTACGTACGGAAAGGCAGAGAACACCCAAAAGACCATAATTGCTATCTAATTATGGGTGCGGTAAGGCTTGGATGTGGGTTGGCCAGTGTTGTGTTCTCGTACAGGATTTATCCTGTCTTGTCTTTCGCTAGTTGAGGGAGGGGTCTCGTGGGACCATAGCCACATATAGAAAAACAGACCTTAGCATCTGCATCGGTGGATAAATCAAAAGCTCCCGACCGAGTCCTGTATTTCCTGACCTGCCCTGTGACAGGACTCGGATGGCACGATGTGATACATGTGCATACAGTCATGGAAAAACGATTCACGATGAATGCATGGGAAAAAGGGCGCGGTTGACGGTTAGCGTAAATCCTAGTGGCCCTGGGTGGTTGAACCAAAACCGAGATACGGAAACGTGCAATAGGTAAGCATAATCCCTAGTAGCCCTAGGTAGCATAAGTCCTAGTTGTACAGACGATAATTCATGTTGGAAGACCCTAGCTAGGTTTAGGGTAACAGTCCAAACCGATCTTAAGGATCATGGAACTATGTTAAAGTAATATAGAATCTCATGGGAAAGCCCGTATGGTCTACGGCAAGGGACTAAACTTATACACGGAAAGGAACATACGAGTTGAGTAACCTATATATGCGGCATATTAGGTTGACATGGACCATTATACGACTTTTGAGTAAGGGTCATTCATGGATAACACGTGATACAGTTGGGATACTAGTACGGTAGGTGCAGAGAAGACGTACAGGATAGATACAATGGGACGTTACACGTGATAGATATCTTGGGGATATTATACTTGATAGAAACCTAATGATGTGATACCTTGTTTTATCTTGACACCGTAATTTATCATGACACCTTAGTTTATCTGAGTTCAGTAGTTCATCATGTTATTTTGATTTATCTTATATATATTGTCATCATACTTATGTTCATCTCAGTTTCTCATGTCAGTTAACTTTACTAGTTTTTATGCTGATAGTAGATAGGGCTTACTCAGTCTTTTTGACTGACCCGTTTTGTTTCGCCTCTTTTCTTCCGTTTCCCCCCCAAGTTACAGGGAGGAAATACTGTTGTTTAGTTCGGACTTCTTCTGCTTGAAGGTCATCATGGATGGCTTGGACATTTCTTGGCTATGGCTACTTTACTGTTTTTACTTGGGGAATAATTTATGGAAAAGTCTTTATGCTTCTTTATTATTGCAAGACAGGTTTTGATGTACTCTAATGTAAAAGGCTTTAGACCTTATTTATTTATGTTATGAAAGTTCCATTTTACTTCCGCTATTTTATATGTTCTGTCTTGTGATATTTCTGTGCATGTTTACCAATAATGCCCCTCTAAAGCTACTGCATTCTTTTGCGAGTGACCCTAGCGGAGGCGGGGTGTTACACATTCCCTTTGTGAGTGACCTTGGCGGGTGTGGGGTGTTACAATACCAATTTCACCATAACTTTATTTTATTCCAATTAAATATTTTTAATATTATCCCCTTTACCCACGTTGTACGTTTGTTCGTTAAACGTAAAATATACGTTAGACTCGAATAGTCTGACTCATGAAATAAAAGAAAACATCACAATATATACACATAATTAAAACATAGATCTAACATAGGGATGAACTTGCATATGTGAATGATGTTCTACATCTAAAACTTGCATAGGCCAAAGTCACAAACTTACATAAACATCATATGTCATGGATCCGAATCTAAAGGTGTGAACTTGATGAAATAATAGCCACAAACTTGCATAAACAACATATGTCATATATTTATATCTAAAGGGGGTAAACTTGCATAGGTAATAACATAACATGATTCATATCCAACTCATAAACTCACATATGTGATTTATACATCGCAACAATGGTGTAAACTAGTATCTAACAGGTAAAGTATCATGTAGAATTTAGCATATGTCATAGCCTAACTTTCAATTAAATTCTCACATAAACTATGTGTCATAATCATGTAAGTTCACATATAATTCTACCCAACTTGTATATGATTCATGTTCGAATCTAAATCTAAACTTGCATACATATGATTTATCATATGAGTCAATATAACAAACTAGCATAAGAAACATGATGATTCAACTAGACATAAGCCAATCATAGGATTATAACATGGGTGATAACATCATAACTTTACATCGTAAATGATAGCATCATAACATAATATCATAGAAATTACAACACAATTCTACAACATAATTACAACATGCAATCAACAATTCATGTCATATCCAAATTATCCGCATTATAACTCAATCCAATTCATTTATTAATTATTTTGTTAAAACTATCGAACTCACTACTCAAAAGCAGTCTTGAGTTCTGAATTCTGATTTCTGGAGTTGAATTAGCGCTCCTTGGATGAAGATTCGCTGTTAGGGTTTAGTAGTTCTGATTTGGTTGCTGTTCTTCCTCTTAATTTTGGTGGCGGCTGCTGTAGGGTTCAAGACAACAACATGACGGCCATAGTTTTAGTTTTAATTCTGATTTAGGGTTTGAGTCTATGGGTCTTTTTATAGTGTTATGAATTAATTTAAGCCGTCGGATGATCTTAGGGTTAATCAAAACCATTCAATCATGATAGGGTGATGAGTTAGCCCTAATGACTCACCAAGGAGTCAGAAAGGAGTCAACAACATGGGTCAGCCAGAACCAGAAAGCTGTGCAGGCTTCAGCCTCGGCCTGGGCGCAGTTGGCAGGTGCGCCAATGCAAATATGTACCGGCGCACTTCCCAAGTGCGCCAGTACATTTTTTTTCTACTTTGCCACTAAACTTCGTTCGTCCATAACTCCTTCATCCGGTACTCGTTTCCCGCAAACTTGGACTTTATTTCAACCAGAATTCCGAGACGAACACAATGGTGCAACCCAATCCCCATAATTCTCACGTCTGAGATTAAATTTTCTTTAACTTAGTTAATTCAAATATTCAAAAATCTATGGTGTTACAATTTGTTTCTTAAACTATAAATTTTCAAAACTCATTTCACATTTTCAAATACGCTCTCTTAAGTACAATACTCAAAAAATCTCATTCTAGGGCATTACTTTCCCTATCTCTAATGAGATATATAACTCTGATGAGTCTTTCCATTTGTTCAAATGTGTCGTACCCCATTGTTTCGTAAAAACCAAAGCTCTGATACCACTTTGTAACGACCCGGCTTTTTTCTCGATTTTTGCCGTTAATTAAACCAACTTAACCCGTTCATAAAGACGGGTTGTTAGGGGCTAATAATACACATTTGCACAAAATAAAAACAACTTTTCCATTATTATTAAAATAAAATTACATTATAGTTACAAGAGGTACATAAGAGTACATTGGTTACACAGCGGAAAAGATACTAAACTCAGTGGAAGAATGTGAATGCTCCAAACATAATAGCCCCAGTTAAAGCAGAATCCTGCTCCAAGGCTAAATCTGCGAACCAAACTACTAGGATGCCTGTGTCAAAATTAAGGGCACCCAGATTTTAGGTGTGGGAACAATAAACTCCAGGTCGGTCATGGGACTGGTGTGAGAACTCAAAACAGTTGTCTTTAGGGTTTATTTTAAAGTTAGGTAATTCACCGGACCACGCTGCCATTGCGAAACGCATTTAGTCCATGTAAATACCAGTGCATGGAAATCCGCAATGATTTTTTTTGAAAAAAAGAAGCTATCATAAGCTCTTCCCACATTACACAATGCAAGCGCACACAAAATGGGCGAGTTTTGCCTTATGATAACCAAAAATGCCTTCATACGTGAAAATCCACTTTTACTACTATATAGAGTGTGAAAAACCTTTTCGTAGATAAATGTATTAATCCTAGCCAGCATAATGCCCCATCCTATTATACTGGCAATCCTGCCGGTAACCAGCAGGCTATACAATCGAAACCGAACGGGCACGTAGTGGAGATTTGGTTTCAAACATGATGGTTCCTGGTGTAAAAGATCATTCGTGGGCTCACAAACTTTCTTGCACGCATCATCCCAGTACACGTGGATAACGTCAAAACTCGGACTCCGTTATACTAACCCACCATACATGAATCAGAGTACCCAACAAATAACGTCCCAGACTGGGGACTTCGCAGTACCCTTTCATCATCACATCCTGGTGCACCGAACATACGAAACGAACATAAAAATCTGATGCCAGTTTACCATCAATCCATGGTGTGAGGTTCATCGAGGTCACGATATACACAATGCTACGCTTAAATAAGCCATGCTTTGATCATCCATAGCTCATCACATAACTTAAGTATGCCACATTGTCTATTCACTACACATCACTAATTTCTATCAATATATAACCTCTAATATCATACGTCTTAGAGAAGGGTGTTAATCAAGAGAATAAATTCTCCGCTACCAAGAAGATATATATTAATAAAGATCAGTTCTACTCAGTCAATTACAATGTCAGACACACAATCCATACATGTCCGTGCTAGGTCTGAACGAAACGACAATCTGTAATTCCTTCACATATGTTCGGTCTTCTTACCACTTAGCTGATATATAAAATCCATCTGCAAATGGGAGCCAACCATTCGAGACATTCACCAAGTCACCCTTATGACACAAAGGGTCCCGGTCTTCAATGCCGCCTCCAATGTCTTCAATTGCTCCACAACGTCGTATTATTACTTGGATTTGTTTTCAGACATAATTCCGATCCCGGTCTTTCCAAATAATAAGCGCAATTAAAAACACAATCACAGAACACACAGGCTTTCTATCAAATCTCCTTCCATTTTGGATTTCGTTAAATTAAACTACTTTAAATCTATTCTCAATTTATCTTTAACAAAATCCATATTTATCCCTTCTTCTTTAAAACACATCCCTTAAATCTAAGATAATCTAGCCCTAAAGCCGTAATTAATTTTCTGTTTGATAACTCGTTATCAAAAATCCAGTTTCCTTTGAAAACCCTTAACCCACATTTCAAACCTAGTTTCCAATTGAATTGATTTTCCAACATTCCATTCTTTTATCTTAACTAAAAGATTATACTTCCTTTTCAATCCCTCACTTTTAATTTCATCAAATAAAAGATCTAATTAAATCCTCAAACTACAATATGAATTTCCATAACTCAATCTCATTGGGTTTCAAGAAGGATATTATTCAAGATATGATTCACGACAAAACCCAAATCAATTGATATTGAACATAAGTTACACAGAAATTGTATCTACTTATATTCGATATCAATTCTCATAATCAACGAATACTATAAGTGGAATAATGATATAATAATATCTTCCAAAATCCTCAAATAGTATACATTTACACCACCGAATTTCATGTCAAATATCTGAAGATTATTTCTATCCAACTTATCCCAGTCAACTTAGGAAACTCGTATCTTAATTAAAAGATTTATTCAACTCTTTGACATTAGATCTGAATAGAAATACCATCAACTTATACATAATATTAATCTCGATATACAACTCACACTACAAGCGGAATAATGGTGAACTACCTTTTGAATTCCTCAAATAGTAAGAATCATCATCAACCGGATTAATATCAAACATCAGAAGATTTATCTCCAACCATATCCAATTATTTAAAATTGGAAACCCATATTAATATCAATTTAAATTCCATATAAAATATTTCCAATAATTTTGAACCTTTGAAAACATTCCACAAATAATTTAAAAATGATTAATTGTAGTTTAGAAAATAGTTTGCGGGTTAAAAACTTCAAAATGGATTGTTTTCGAAGAAAGCGTTACAATAGTGTTTCCAAAAGCATTACAAAAGCGTTACAAAACAATTATCTTAATTACTTCGATCAAAACATCGCTTTTCTTAGTCAAAACTTAAACTTTACAATTCAAATTTTTTTTTACATAATTTATAATGATTTTACAATTTTTTCCATATTTTTAGAAACATTAAAAATGGATGTTTATGGTTATGGTCGATAAATTCTCTTATAGCGACCTTTTCCAAAATGGTTTTAAACATAACTTGAAAATTATAACTCGAATTTAAAATCTTCTTTCACTCATTTGAAAGTTCTTGTTAATGGAAATCAAACATTTTTCATTTTATGGAAATTCGATTTAGATTGTAAAAGTTATAAGCGTTTAAAGTTTGCATCTAAAATACGTAAATTGCCGTTATGCGACAAGCTCTATTTTGGCCATAATAACCATTATTCTGTGATACTTCAAAATATCTTAGAAAACCCTTATATCCTTATATAACCCGTTTAAAATCATTTAAATTTACTTTCCAAATTATTTTGTATCTAAAATTCAACTTTCATAAATTCCAATTCGTTTCAAAATAACTTCAAATTAACCTTCCCATTCGTCGGATCAGTTAGGGATAGCCAGGGAGAGCAGGAAACTTTATTTCCAAACCCAAGCCTAGACATTATCCTCTCTGTCATCCTAGAATGTTTCGGTATTTATTTATTCATTTAAAGGACTTTAACAATATATACGAATTCATACATATGGTCTTTTCCAATTATTAATGTTCAATTTCAATAATGATATTGCTTTTAATTAAGAAGGAGATTTGTCGATCACCAATGTGATACCATAATTACATCAACAACCATTTAAACATCCATAGCAACCATCATCAGCATGATTAAATAAATCATAATTGTGCACAAGCGTTATAACACTAACGCTTAATAGTGTGTGTTCTGTACTTCACATCCATCATCCATCACAACAAATATCAATCATCATTAACCAATAATAATTCGTCACTATATTTAAATTAGTCTAGCTACTAATTAAATATATAAACCGTGGTTAAAGAGTTCTCACCTAACAGCTTTCCAAATCTTCACGTTAGGCGAGCCTAGCTAAGCGAACCGTCGGACAGTATTTCAGCGCAACGTCTTCTTTACCAAAATATTTATAATATAACATACAATAATCTCTCTTTATATTATAGGAGGAGGAGGAAAATGACGAACTTTGGCAAGATGGTGGTGGAAAAGAGGAAGACTTATACGATGGAAATCTTGGCCATAAGCTTTAAGAAGAAGGTGGAAAGGTGGAAATGGAAATGGAATGGTAAAAAATGGAGAAAGAGCCTCCTTATATAGGAAAGGAGGATTAAGGAGGTAAAGACACATAAGGGGGTAAGTGGCAATCATGCATGAAAGGGAGCATGCACAAAGACACGTTTCTTAACACTTGTCTTAAGAAGAAAAAAGGACTTTTGGTAGCACTTTCTTTTAAATGTTATGAAAATTAAAGGCAACACTTAATTCTAACGCTACTAGTTCGTGTTATGGTTTGACAAATCCGATCGAATGATAAATAGTATCAATAAATCCAAACTCATTAATAATCAATCTCATTTATAATTCAAGTAAAATCTATCATATAACTTATCAAAATTATTAAATACTCTTAACGATATATTTTTATATCAAATTCAAATTTAAATTCAAATTATTAATAAAAATTCCAATTTTAAATTGGTTAAAAATTCTGGATCGTTACATTCACCCCCCTTAAAAACTTTCGTCCTCGAAAAGGAAAGGTAATCGTAACTACTCATTCGATAAATTCAAGAATAAAATTCTTTATACCAAAGCTCCATGTTCTTACATGTATTAACGGATAACGATATCTACACGTCCTCCTATGATAACCTCCAGTTACCAATTATATTCGATTCATCGTTTACTGGGCCAATTACTTATACTCAACCATTTACTTCTTTCGAAAAAATTCAGACTTATAAATTATGCGCTTAGATCTTATTTTACAAATGCAAAGGTTATGAAACTTATTCCTTTTCAGTTTCCAAAATTTACATTTATTCGTTACACGAAAAACTTGAACATCTCCGAACTCAGCTTGTCTAAACGTTTCAGTTTAGGTAATTTCTTCTTACTATTCCCGCTTGCCAAATATCCTTTAATCAAATTGTGAAACTTAATTCAAAAGGTATTTCTGCTTACTTAAACAGTTCCTTTTGTTACCACAATATACTTTAGAACTTATCGACTTGTCCAAAATCGTCGATAATTCCAATCTTCCTATCTGTACCCTTAATTAAATTCAATAACTTTTCATTAGAATAGGATCTATTTGGATATATGATAGAATATATAAAAAAGATTTATAAAAGAAGTTATATTTTTCTATATAATTAACATCATATACATACATTTATTCATGCATCCAACTTTTTAGAGATAATTCCCTAGGGGTCAAAGAGCTTGTTCTGATTTCATAATTCTTGCATTCCTTCTTCTTCACTTATGATGGCAGGTGGTGTTGCTTTAGCTGGCCTTTCTCTATTATTTAACTGACAATCCGGGACTACATGCCCTATTTTTCTGCATCGATAACACTTCTTCTCTTTTGTTAGGTTCATGGGTTTCTTCTTTGTTTTAGGACGCTTACGTATAAAATGTCATTTCTTCTTGCATTTGAAACAAATTATGTCTTCTCGAATGGTTTTCTTTTGTATTCTTTCTGGGCATAAAACAGCAAAATGTCCTTCTTGACTATATCTATAACAATAGATACCTTTGAATTTCCCCAATCTAAGGCTTTCTTCCTTTTCTTTTTGTTTATGAGCTTTTCTTGCTTGTTTTAGGGTCATCCACCATTTAGTACCCGATAAACCAAACTCCATATTTGTTCCTATAAGGAAATTTTGTTGAAAAGTTCAGCTTACCCTCCACTTAATTTACTGGCTTATCCCTTACTAACAAGTTTACATGGTATAATTCTTACAACCCAATCAAATTTTCACTTTTCTGTTTAAGTTCATATCAATTTACCTAACAATTTCAAACACTTATCTAAATGGATTTAATTATATATATTGATGTTTTAATCGGAATCATATAGTCATCCACTTTCGAAACTCAAAAATACATATTGATGATGCTGCAGTCATCAACAGAATCATCTTCAAGTGACTTGAGTGTGATTCTATATCAATCTAGTATACTCAGGACTTCGTATATATGTTAGCTAGGCGTATATTCAAAATCTTTTTATACCCGATAGTCCAACCTCAACATCGAATATAATACTCAAGTTCTAATTTGACCCAAGTTTATCGATATTTCGAAATCCCCAATAGTGAAATTAAATCCAAAAGTCATTTGTACTCGGATCGTTTTCCTGATTAGTGGAAGGAACTTAATCACCATGCCATAAGAAGTATTTTATGTGTAATTATAATCACAAAATGTAAACTTAACCTTAATCAATCGATTAAGTCTCCAGGTTATAATTAACCATATATTTACAAAATTTGTTTGTTTCTTAAAATATAAATTTTCAAAACTCATTTCATATTTTCAAATACGCTCACTCAAGAATAATATTCAAAAATCTCATTCTAGGGCATTACTAACCCTATCTCTAATGAGATATATAACTCTAATGGGTCTTTCCATTTGTTCAAATGTGTCATACCCCATTGCTTTGTATAAACCAAAGCACTGATACCACTTTGTAACGACCCGACTTTTTTCTCGGTTTTCACCAGTAATTAAACCAACTTAAAATGTTCATAAAGACGGATTGTTACGAGCACTTACACATTTTCAAAAAATAAAAACTGCTTTTCCATTATCATTAAAATAGTATTACATCAGAGATATAAGAGGTACATCAGAGTACATTGGTTACACAACGGAAAAGGTATTAAACTCAGCGGAAGAATGCAAATGCTCCTAACATAATAGCTCCAGTTAAACTAGAATCTTGCTCCAATTAACTCCAGGGCTAAATCGGCGAACCAAACTACTAGGCTTCCCGTGTAAAAATTATGGGCACCCAGAGTTTAGGTATGGGAACAATAAACTCCAGGTCAGTCATGGGACTAGTGTGAGAACTCAAATCAGTTGTCTTTAGGGTTTATTTTAAAGTTAGGTAATCCACCGGACCGCACCGCCAATGCGGAATGGGTTTATTCCATGTAAATACCAGTGCATAGAAATCCACAATGACTTTTTAAAAAAATGAAGCTATCATAAGCTCGTCCCACATCACACAATGCAAGCGCAAACAAAATGGGCAAGTTTAGCCTTATGATAACCAAAAATGCCTTCATACGTGAAAATCCTCTTTTATTATTATATATAGAGTGAAAAACCTTTTCGCAAATAAATGTATTAATACTAGCCAGCATAATGCCCCATCCCATTATACTGACAATCCTACCGATAACCAGCAGGCTATACAATAGAAACCGTATAGGCTCTTAGTGGAGATTGAGTTTCGAACATGATGGTTCCTAGGGCGAAAGATCATTCGTGGGCTCACAAACTTTCTTGCGCGCATCATCCCAGTACCCGCGGATAACGTCCAGACTCGAACTCTGTTGTACTAACCCACCCTACATGAATCAGAGTACCCTACAAATAGCGTCCAAGACTGGGGACTTCGCAGCACCCTTTCATAATCACATCCCGGTGCACTGAACATACGAAACGAACATAAAAATCTGACCACCGGTTTACCATCAATCCGAGGTGTGAGGTTCGTCGAGGTCACGATATACACAGAGCTACGCTTAAATAAGCCATGCTTTGATCATCCATAGTGCATCACATAACTTAATTATGCCCTATTGTCTTTTCACTACGCATCACTGATTTCTATCAATATACAACCTCTAAGCTCATATGTCTTAGAGAAGGGTGTTAAGCAAGAGAATAAATTCTCCGCCACCAAGAAGATATATATTAATAAAGATCCGTGCTACGCAGTCAATTACAATGTCAGACACACAATCCATACATGTCCATTCTATGTCTGATCGAAACAACAATCCGGAATTCCTACACATATGTTCGGGCTTCTTGCCACTTAGCTGATATATAAAATCCATCTACGAATGGGAGTCACCCATTCAAGACATTCAGCATGTCGCCCTTACGACACGAAGGGGCCCGGTCTTCAATGCCGCCTCCAATGTCTTCAGTTGCTCCACAACGTCGTATTATTACTTGGAATGGTTTTAAGACAGAATTATGATCCCGGTCTTTCCAAATAATAAGTGCAATTAAAAACACAATCACAGAACACACAGGCTTTCTACCAAATTTCCTTCCATTTTGGATTTCGTTAAATTAAACTTCTTTAAATCTATTCACAAATTATCTTTAACAAAATCCATATTTAACCCTTCTTCTTTAAAACACATCCCTTAAATCCAAGATAATCTAGCCCCAAAGCCTTAATTATTTTTCCGTTTGATAACTCGATATAAAAAATCAAATTTCCTTTGAAAACCCTTACCCCACATTTCAACCCTAGTTTCCAATTAAATTGATTTTCCAACATTCCATTCTTTAATCTTAACTAAAAGATTATACTTTCTTTCCAATTCCTCACTTTTAATTTCCTCAAATCAAAGATCTGATTAAATCATCAAATTACGATATGAATTTCCATAACTCAATCTCATTGGGTTTCATAAATGATATTATTGAAGATATGATTCATGACAAAACCCAAATCAATTGATACTGAACATAAGTTACATAGAAATTATATATACTTATATTCGATATCAATTCTCATAATCAACGAATACTATAAGTGGAATAATGACTTAATAAATCTTCTAAATTCCTCAAATAGTATAAATTTACACCACAGAATTTCATATCAAATAACCGAAGATTATTTCTATCCAACTTATCCCAGTCAACTTAGGAAACTCGTAACTTAATTAAAAGATTTATTCAACTCTTTGACATTAGATCTGGATAGAAATACAATAAACTTATACTTAAATATTAATCTCGATATCCAACTCAAGCTCTAAGCGCAATAATGGTGAACTACCTTTCAAATTCCTCAAATAGTAAGAATCATCATCTACCGAATTAAGATCAAACATCCGAAGATTAATCTCCAGCCATATCCAATTATTTAAAATTAAAAACCCATATTAATATCAATTTAAATTCCATATAAAATATTTCCAATACTTTTGAACCTTTGAAAACATTTCACAAATCATTTAAAAATGATTACTTGTAGTTCGGAAAATACTTTGCAGGTAAAAAACTTCAAAATAGATTGTTTTCGAAGAAAGCATTACAATAGTGTTTTCAAAAGCATTACAAAACAGTTATCTTAATTACTTCGATCAAAACATCGCTTTTCTTAGTCAAAACTTAAACTTTACAATGAAAAACATTTTTTACATAATTTATAACGATTTTACCATTTTTTCCATATTTTTAGAAACATTAAAAATGACTGTTTATGGTTATGGTCGATAACTTCTCTTATAGCGAACTTTTCTAAAATGGTTTTAAACATAACTTTAAAATTATAACACGAATTTAAAATCTGCATTCAGTCTTTTGAAAGTTCTTGTTAATGGGAATCAAATTTTTTTCATTTTATGGAAATCCGATTTAGATTGCAAAAGTTATAAGCGTTTAAAGTTTGCATCTAAAATACGTAAATTGTCGTTATGCGACAAGCTCTATTTTGACCATAATAACCATCATTCTATGATACGTCAAAATATCTTAGAAAACCCTTATATCATTATATAACCCTTTTAAAATCATTTAATTTTACTTTCCAAATTATTTTGGATCTAAAATTCAACTTTTATAAATTCCAATTCATTTCTAAATAACTTCAAACTAACCTTCCCACTCGTCAGATCAGTTAGGGATAGCCAGGGAGAGAAGGGAACTTTATTTCCAAACCCAAGCCTAGACATTATCCTCTCTGTCATCCTAGAATGTTCCGGTATTTATTTATTCATTTAAAGGACTTTAACAATATATATGAATTCATACATATGGTCTTTTCCAATTATTAACCTTCAATTTCAATAATGATATTGCTTTTAATTATGATGGAGATTTGTCTATCACCAATGTGATACCATAATTGTTGTGTCATAGTGTGTGCCAAACAACATCAACAACCAATTAAACATCCATATCAAACATCATCAACATGATTCAATAAATCATAATTGTGCACAAGCATTATAACACTAACGCTTAATAGTGTGTGTTCTAAACTTCGCACCCATCATCCATCACAACAAATATCAATCATCATTAACCAATAATAATTCATCACTATATTTAAATTACTCTAGCTACTAATTAAATATAAAACCGTGGTTAAAGAGTTCTCACCTAACAGCTTTCCAAATCTTCATGGTAGGCGAGCCTAGCTAAGCGAACCGTCAGACAGTATTTCAACGCAACGTCTTCTTTGCCAAAATATATATAATATAATATACACTAATCTCTCTTTATATTATAAAAGGAGGAGGAGAATGACGAACTTTGGCAAGGTGTTGGTGGAAAAGAGGAAGACTTATGCCATGGAAACCATGGCCATAAGCTTTAAGAAGAAGGTGGACAGGAGGAAATGGAAATGGAATGGTAAAAAATGGAGAAAGAGCCTCCTTATATAGGAAAGTAGGAGTAAGGAGGTAAAGACACATAAGGGGGCAAGTGGCAATCATGCATGAAAGGGAGCATGCATAAAGACATGTGTCTTAATACTTGTCTTAAGAAGAAAAAAGAACTTTTGGTAGCACTTTCTTTTAAATGTTATGAAAACTAAAGGAAACACTTAATTCTAACGCTACTAATTCGTGTTATGGTTTGATAAATCCGATCGAACGACAAATAGTATCAATAAATCTAAACTCATTAATAATCATTCTCATTTATAATTCAAGTAAATTCTATCATATAACTTATCAAAATTATTAAATACTCTTAGCCATATATTTTAATATCAAATTCAAATTAAGTAATAAAAATTCAAATTTTAAATTGGTTAAAAATTCTGGATCGTTACATAAGGGCTCGTAGTGGAGATTGGGTTTCGATCATGATGGTTCCTGGTCCGAAAGATCATTTGTGGGCTCACAAACTTTCTTGCGCGCATTATCCCCGCACTCGCGGATAACGTCTAGAATCGGACTCCGTTATACTAACCCACTATAAATGAATCAGAGTACCCAACAAATAGCGTCCCAGACTGGGGACTTCGCAGTACCCTTTCATCATCACATCCCGGTGCAACAAACATACGAAACGAACATAAAAATATGACCACCAGTTTACCATCAATCCGGGGTGCGAGATTCGTCGAGGTCACGATATACACAAAGCTACGCTTAAATAAGCCATTCTTTGATCATCCATGGCTCATCTCACAACTTAAGTATGCCACATTGTCCATTCACTACACATCACTAATTTTCATCAATATATAAACTCTAAGCTCATACGTCTTAGAGAAGGGTGTTAAGCAAGAGAATAAATTCTCCGCCACCAAGCAGATATATATTTAACAAAGATCAGTGCTACGCAGTCAATTACAATGTCAGGCGCACAATCAATACAATTCCGTTCTAGGTCTGAACGAGACCATAATCCGGAATTCCTTCACATACGTTTGGGCCTCTTGCCACTTAACTGATATAAAATCCATCTGCAAATGGTAGCGACCCATTTGAGACATTCAGCAAGTCGTCCTTACGACATGAAGGGTCTCGGTCTTCAATGTCGTCTCCAATGTCTTAAATTGCTCCTCAACATCGTATTATTACTTGGAATGGTTTTCAAACATACATCTGATCCCGGTCTTTCCAAATAATAAGCGCAGTTTAAAAAACACAATTATAGAACACACAAGCTTTCTACCAATCTCCTTTCATCTTGGATTTTGTCAAAATTAAACTTCTTTAAACCCGTTCTCAAATTATTACAAAATCTATATTTAACCTTTCTCTTTTAAAACACATCCCTTAAATCAAAGATGATTTAGCCTTAAAGCCTTAATTAATTTTCCGTTTGCTAACTCGTTATCAAAATCCAGTTTCCTTTGAAAATCCTTAATCCACATTTCAACTATAGTTTCCAATTAAATTGCTTTTCCAACGTTCCATTATTTAATCTTAACTAAAAGATTATACTTTCTTTCCAATTCCTCACTTTTAGTTTCCTCAAATCAATGATCTGATTAAATCCTCAAATTACGATATGAAGCAGATTTTAAATTCGAGTTATAATTTTCAAGTTATGTTTAAAACCATTTTGGAAAAGGTCACTATAAGAGAAGTTATCGACCATAACCATAAACAGCCATTTTTAATGTTTCTAAAAATATGGAAAAAATGGTAAAATAATTATAAATTTACTTTCCAAATTATTTTGGATCTAAAATTCAACTTTCATAAATTCCAATTCATTTATAAATAACTTCAAATTAACCATCCCATTCGTCGGATCAGTTAGGGATTTCCAAGGAGAGCAGGATACTTTATTCCCAAACCCAAGCCTAGACATTATCCTCTTTGTCATCCTAGAATGTTCTGGTATTTATTTATTCATTTAAAGGACTTTAACAATATATATGAATTCATATATATGGTCTTTTCCAATTATTAACCTTTAATTTCAATAATGATATTGCTTTTAATTATGAAGGAGATTTGTCGATCACCAATTTGATACCATAATTGTTATGTCATAGTGTGTGCAAAACAACATCAATAACCATTTAAACATCCATAACAACCATCATCAACATGATTCAATAAATCATAATTGTGCACAAGCGTTATAAAACAAACGCTTAATAGTGTGTGTTCTAAACTTCGCATTCATCATCCATCACAACAAATAACGATCATCATTAACCAATAATAATTCATCACTATATTTAAATTAGTCTAGCTACTAATTAAATATAAAACCGTGGTTAAAGAGTTCTCACCTAACAGCTTTCCAAATCTTCATGATAGGCGAGCCTAGCTAAGCGAACCGTCGGACAGTATTTCAACGCAACGTCTTCTTTACCAAAATATATATAATATAATATATACTAATCTCTCTTTATATTATAAAAGGAGGAGGAGAATGACGAACTTTGGCAAGGTGGTGGTGGAAAAGAGGAAGACTTATGCCATGGAAACCATGGCCATAAGCTTTAAGAAGAAGGTGGAAAGGAGGAAATGGAAATGGAATGGTAAAAAATGGAGAAAGTGCCTCCTTATATAGGAAAGGAGGAGAAAGGAGGTAAAGACACATAAGGGGGCAAGTGACAATCATGCATGAAAGGGAGCATGCATAAAGACATGTGTCTTAACACTTGTCTTAAGAAGAAGAAAAACTTTTGGTAGCAGTTTCTTTTAAATGTTATGAAAACTAAAGGCAACACTTAATTCTAACGCTACTAATTTGTTTTATGGTTTAACAAATCCGATCGAACGACAAATAGTATCAAGAAATCCAAACTCATTACTAATCATTCTCATTTACAATTCAAATAAAATCTATCATATAACTTATCAAAATTATTAAATACTCTTAACCATATATTTTTATTTCAAATTCAAATTTAAATTCAAATTAAGTAATAAAAATTCCAATTTGAAATTGGTTAAAAATTATGGATCATTACAATGTCTGTCGAAATAAATGTGTTTAGTGCTGGAAGCCTACCTTTCATGACTAAACTTTATGAGCTTGAAGCATGAACACCAATATATAGACTTATATAAGCTTGAATATAGTATATTTATTAAATATACAAGATTTTTCAAAGCATATAGTGTTAAATATTGAACATGTTTACATAAATATACAACTATAAACTTGAATGATTTATATTTGGTTTCAAACATACATTTTTTATGAAGGTATTTGACTTAACAATACTGAGATCTGAAGTAATATAAAACTGTGCTTTGTGACAAGATCAGATCGGGTTTTGTCAGGGGATGATAATGACCTGGGGAGGTGGCGTGATGTGTCGGGGGAGGTGTGGCGGCTTCCTGATGAACTTGGTATGCGTGAACGTGCACGGTGGAGTGTGTACATAAGCGTGCACAGTGGTGATAGCCTGAAGTGTTTTGAGCTTCATGAAGATATGGTTTTTGAACATGTTAATGAGTCTTAAATTAGGAGTATATAGTTTGGGTTTCGATCAGTAGAGAATTATACATTGGTTGGAGTATGTATCTTTAGGGGTTCATAGATCCATGTGTATACTGAAAAAAGAGACAATAGGGGAGAGAAATAAGTGTGCACTGGTTTAATGCAGGATGTTTGAATGTAGGGAGCATTTGAGAGTTAGCATTAGTCTTATAGTTGTGTAGGCTCATTGGAGGCACGAATATTTGGAACAAGGCGGAGGAATACCAAAATGGTACAGTACTGTCATGCTCCATATGCGTTTGTATTTACCTGCACTTCATGGAGATAAACAATGAATCTAAGGTTATCCTTGTTGAAGTAACTTCATTGGTTGTGGCAGGACTTGTAGAAGGGGTTTTACTTAGAAACTGATGAAACCAACAAGCCTGGTTCCAAAAAAAAGAAAAAAAAGAAATACAATAGAAGAATAAAACGAAACAAAAAGGACTGGGCACGAGGAATAGACATCGACCGAATGAAAAGGGTTGAAGCAAAAACGAAAACTGAATGGAAAAGGAGGAACTAACATAGAAAGAAACACAATAAAAAGAAACAGAAAACAGTAAGCAAATGGGGAGAATGGGCGCATGGGTTTTGATTTTTGCCTTGTAAATTCTGAACTATTAATTGGTATGGATATTAGAATATGGGTGTTAAACTATAAAGGGAGTAAAGCAGTTTGTAGTGGAGAATCTCAAGTGATGTTAGATTAAATTGTGGTGACTAAGTATGTTATATAGTTTTGGCAATAACTGTACAGGAGCAACAGTCGGTACCCAGGTTCATGGTTAAACTGTATAAACACGTGAAGGGGATGGTCATCAACGAACCATTAGAGTAACATGCTAACCTAAACTGGATATAAAAATTTGAAGCTTTAAAGTATAATTCATTTATTAAAAACATATATACACATAAATGGACTGTTAATTTAAAATAGAAACTGTTATGTGTAAACTAGGATTTATATTATGTATATCTTAGCGCATATATTTTTTAAACTTAGATCAATAGTGCATTGTGGAATAGTAGCGGTACATGTTATATGCTAGAATCGATCGATGATAAAGGAAAGTCAATCGATGTAATCATCAAGTTTAACGACTCAATTTAAAAATGAATTGATGTATAAAAAGTAATTTTTATACTAGATATCGTTAAAATATAATCGAACATAAAATTTGTTGTAAACTGTATTAACGTGTAAGCAATGATCAGTAAATTCAGTAAATACTGAATTAAATGTTCAACCAATCAATTAATTTATTATGTGATTATAATTATGTGTGTAACACCCCATGTCCGCTAATGTCACTCACGAAGGGAATGCATTAACTTCCATGAAGCATTATAAGTAAACAGAACTAAATATTACAAGACAGATACATAAAGCAGTACTTGAAAAATTTATAACTTTATTACAGCAGAAACAGAAGTAAGTTTGGGTACATCTTTCAAAACCAAAATATCGGAATTCAAGTACATAAATATCAATCTTGTATAAAAGCCTTTAGCGTACATAATTTTAAAGCCATAATCCCTAATAGAAAATGCCATAAATTGGTAGAATCAAAGCCAAGCAATACTTCAAGCATTTCTAGCACTTCAAGCAGAGAGAAATCTAAGTCAATCTCTTGCGTTCCCAATCCGAGTACCTTGGGGGGAACGGAAGAAAAGAGGCAAAACAAATTAGGTCAGACATACGTCTGGTTAGTCTAGTGACTTTCAGCATATAAACAGATAACAATATCATGATATATAAATAAAACTGGATGAGAGATAGCCGTAACAGGAGTAGCAGGTTAACAGAAGAAACATAATGATATAGACCAAGTTATGCTTCTTACTATATGTTTCTTCTCTGCACCAATACAAGTATAATATAATTAGGTGTTGTCCTAATGTATAAACAGAAAATAGGATGATCTCTTCAGAAACACGATGCTAGAAATGGGCCTTTACCACCCTAACAGCGACAGACGTTCAGAAACTGAATGCTAGTAATGGGCCTTTACCACCCGATCAGAGACAGACGGTACCGAAATAGAATCAGGAATGAAATTAGAGACAGAAACAGAATAATCCCTATGGAAATAGAATATTAGGATTAGGTGTATAAAATGTGCCTTTACCAACACAACAGACGGTATCACACAGAAACAGACAGGTGTTACCACCCCAACAGAAACAGACGGTACGCCAACATAAACATACAGAACTAAGTGTACCCTAAATTCTACCCCAAGCGATCGGCTCCCGAATACATAAATATCCTGTGCCGGCCCTACAGAAGGGTGTATCACTCCCTAAAGTGGCAACCTATAGACACAGACCTATTTATAGTTGTCACAGTGTCTTACATCCTCAGAGCAGACCGGATCCATGCAAGCACATGACCCACTTGGAATGCGCCATCGACACCCCTCGCCATTATCAGAGTGAACCTCTTTGTAACACCCTGTAATTTTATAACATAAAAATTTACAAATTAAAGTATACTTAATTTTTAGAAAAGAATTAAGTGGAATGGGTTGCGCAGAGAAATATATATATTAATATATATATATATAAATAAAAAATTAAATTAATAAATATGCGAAAAAGTTCAAAACAGTGAATTGGGAGTGGGAATAACCGAACCGGCCCATTTTTGAGGTCAACCCGAGCCCCGTTGGGTCGACTAGGGGTTAATCCAGGGTGTTTGGCTGTCATCCCGCGGGCCGATTCAATCAAATGCAAATTTTGCATTTGATTGGCTCTCATGGTTCTGGGTTAATCTAATGGTCCTAAACAACTTCCTACACCTATAAATACATCCTAATGCTAACCCTAAACCTAATTAAAATAAAATAGTTACTGTCATACCATCGCCATGGAAATCAATGGGGCCGCCGCCAAATAAGAAAGAAGAAAAGCAAATTCAATTCTAATTCTCTCAACCCTAAAGCAAAGCAAAACTCTCTCTTTTCTTCTCTAAATTGTGAGTATGATGATCTTAACAAGATTATTATCAATTTAATTAGGTTGAGTTATGAATGGATTATGACTAGATGATGTGAATTATCATATATGTTGTTGTAAACCACTTTTGCTATCATGTATATTGTAAATCCATTGTTTTGTGATGATGATATCTTATATGTTGTAAATCATGCTATGATGATGTTATGTATGTTGAAAGTTTCTATGCTAAGTTATGATGAATCATACATGTTAAAAAGGCCATGATGTTACCATCTATGCTAGTTAGTTCATATTAATTAAATCATCATGTTTGGGTTATGTTGATCTATATGACAAGTCGCATATGCAAGTTAGATTGATTAGAAAAGTTATGAACATATACCAAGACATCTATTATGACATCTAGAATTATGCTATATTCACACCATCATTATGCTGCCTAAAAACCCTATATCCAAGTTTACGTATAGATTTGGGCTATGATCATATCATATAAATTGAGACATTTAACAAGTTGACACCTTCTGATCCATAACATGTGTAGTTTATGCAAGTTTCACCCCTATTATGATTAGATTTATTTTAATTGTCTATATGTTGTGATAATTTATCTTTGTGCTAGGTGTTAGACTATATAAGTCTAGCCTATATTATGCGTTGAATAAGCGAACGTATAAACGTGGGGTAGGGGTAATATTAAGGATTTAATATTAAAAAGTTAGGGTGCAATTGATATGATTTTGCATGCCATAAGTGGATGGCCATAATTGAGTCAATTATGGACATCATTAAAAGTTGACTTAATTAATAATTTGAATAGGGAATTATTAAAACTGGGGTAAAAGATTTAAAGTGTTAATCAATGCTTAGGGCACGAGGTTGGACTTGTTTGTGACGTAAACCTGCCTGGTCCCGCCCGGCAAATCCAGTGGTCACAAATGTCAGTCCAATGTGAGAGGTCCTAGGCCTAAACTAAAGCATAACGGTTGTAAAGACACGAGGTTAGACTCTTTTATGGTGTAAGACTGCCCGTACCCGCCCGGCAAATCCAGCTGCCATAAATGCCAGTCTAATGTGAGAGGTCTTTATGAGGTTATGGCCTGAATGAATTAAGAAATACTTAACCAAATAAACATGTAAGGTGGGACATGGGGGTTAAGTAGGTGCCTTGAGTGGCATGAGGAAGCTAGGGGGTGCCCTTAGTGGCATGTGAAATACGATTTGTAAGACTTAACCAAACACACATGTAAATGAACATGACTAAGAGGGTTAAGTGGGATATACTAGTTACAAGCTTAGGTGGGTAGCTTGTGGGGGCCCATTTCGACCAGTATCCCAAACGTATCTTTGTAGGCTCGACCCAAGTCGAGGACGGGACACGCATGCTGGGTTCGACTATAAGAGGCCAAAACGGGGAGCGGTGGCAACACAAGTACAACGGGTTTCGTATGCGTGTGTGGACCCGGGCTAGTAGGTAAGACGTTGTTGCATCGTGTAGGTATAATGTAACAACCCGAAATTCTGGGCCAGTTTAAAATTTTTATTTTGGCAATTTTAGCAAATTTTGATTGTTTAAAATAAATTATTTTAAATAATATGGATGAGAAAATTTCTTTTGAATAAAATTCAATCGTATATAGTTATATAGATCGACGTTAGAATATAAATAATTATATATAATTATAAAAGAAATTGAAAATGGCGCGGTAGTTCGATAATTCGATTTCAAACTTCAATTGAAGGTACCGGGTGCAAAATAAACCGGATTTTTAAGAATGTTAAAGTAGGATTTTTTTTTATGTATTGGAAGATATGATTTTTTATTTTTATTCTTCTTTCATTGATTAAAAAGTTGGTTTTTATTTGTAGGAAATAATTCGATTGTTACAGATCTAGAATTGAAATCGTTTTGAAATGAATTCGAATAGAATTGAAATAGAATTGAAATCGTTTTGAAATGAATTCGAATAGAATTGAAATAGAATTGAAATCGTTTTGAAATGAATTGGAATAGAATTGAAATCGTTTTGAAATGAATTCGAATAGAATTGAAATAGAATTGAAATCGTTTTGAAAACGAATTTAAAACGATTTATAAAGTATGTTTTGTATTGAAATCGATGAAGTACATATTATATATATTATATATATAATATAATATCCTGAATAGAACGCGCCGCGCCGCGGCAGTTCTCGAATTTCGACCATTGACTTCAAACGGATATTGCGGGAGATCCGACCATCGGATTCTCCTAAAACCGGAACCGTTGGGTTCGTATCGAAAAGATCTTTTTAATGACTATTAGAAATTTGAAATCTAACTTTTGGATTTGGAGATACGTCCAAATAAAATTTGGAAAAGGTCGCTGTAAGTGCAGTTCGACAGCCGTTGATGGAAATCGACTGTACGGGTCTTGATAAAATTATTACAAATAGTAAAAATTTATGTAAAATCATAAGAAATGATTTAGGAAAAATGGGGATGAAAAACTTCATATTTGAAAAGATAAAAATAGATTTTTATCGAAAGGAACTAGTTTTGAACTAGAATTATAATTCTATTTATTTTTAAAATAAATAAACTGGATTAGAAATGGTTTTGAAAATAACCAGAATTTCCAATAATTATGTTTGAATGGATTTGAATCGAAATTGTCTTCGGAATATTTCGATGTTGGATTTCGTGACTATACAGATGTTATATGGAAATTTGAAAGATATTTATATATCAATATTTCCAATACGATATCTGTTGGTCGTAGAATTTGATATTGAATATAAACCGATATATTTTCTATTCAGAGCCTTGTGTTTAATATCAAATGTTATTTGGGTTTGTCGTGAATGGTGTCTTCATTAACACTGTTCTTAAGCCCAGTTGAGGAAAGATTAAATCTTTTTATTTAGATTTAATGAAGTGCACCAATTAAATAATATTTAATTGGAATTGAATTAGTATTGATTTTTGGGTTTATCATGAACAGTGTTTTAAATAACACTTGTTCTTTAACCCGATAATTAATGATGTGATTTTGGGTTTATCGTGAATAGTGTTTTAAATAACACTTGTTCTTTAACCCGATAATTAATGATGTGATTTTGGGTTATCGTGAGCCGTGTTTTAAATGACACTAATTCTTTAACCCAGTCACCGATTAAAACTAAGTGGAGTTTTAATGAATCTTTAATTAGATTGAAATAATCGAAATGGAGTATCACCAGTTTTGCTCCAGGCGTTAGTTTAATCTTTAATTAGATTTGAATGTGAAATGGTAATTGAATTTACCGATAACACCGTGGTGTTAGATATGAAGTATAACCAGTTTTACTTCATGGGATGAATAGGTTGGGATTGGGAAATTAAAACAAAGGATTACTTCGGTAAGGTTCGTTAATCCCGACTAGTTAAATCGAAATTCAAAAGATGATTAAAGAATAAATTCAAGGAATTTACCTTGGATAAAATTAATGGGAACCTTTCCCTATGAATGTGAAATTTAGAAAATAACTGTCGGTTAGCTAAGCAGAATGGTTTTCTGGATATTGATCTGATGTTGGTTTCGGCCTTAGGGGATAATATTTGGGAAATTATTCTCTTGATTAACTTACGGTTAGTGATTGATGAATTGGAATGAGGCGTATGTTGTGTTTGTGTAACACTTATTTAAAATATACGCGAGTTATTTGGAAAGACCGGGTTTATCCCATTCTGAATAACTGATACGACGATAAGTCGAAGATGAAGACGATGGTCGAAGACCGGAGGTCTTCACGTCGTTTGGGTGATTGCTGATGATCTTGATTGGGATGTACACCCAAGAAGTTGGAAACAGTTGGTGATCGTCCAGACGTACTTGGAGATCGATGGATATGCGGGGTACTAGGTGCCTCCGGATTCGTTCAGACCCAGAACGAACTTGTAAATGGATTGTGTGTCTGACATTGGATTCTAGTCTGTGTGATTGATTTCTATTAAATATATTTCTGTTTGGCGGCGGAGATTTTATTCTCTTGCTTAACGCCCTTCTCTGAGACGTACGAGCTCAGGGGCTATATATCGATGGATATCAAACGCATGGAGTGAACTGCCTATGTGGCATGCCTAAGTGGCAAAATGATCAAGGCTTCTGTTGAAAAGCAAAGTCTTGTGGTTGATGATCAAAGCACGGCCTTTGTGGCATAGCTTTGTGTAATGTTTGATTCGTGAGCTTCACACCCGGTATGAACCAAAAAGGGGAGAGGACGTCAGGGAGGGCATGCGTTTCTTTCTAGCTAGAAGCTGCTTCAGTGGTTTTACATGCCCTGACGAGTTTGACTTATGTGGTTGTTGCTGTTGCGAGGCGCCTCGGTTTGATCGGACGATCCGGGTCCGGCGGAGTCATTCGTTGGCTCATTTACGCCCCATAGGGCGGGGAAACGCATGTTCAAGGTTTAAGTTTAATCCACATCGGTGGACTGACCCTAAGGATCCAAGGGTCGATGCGCTCTGACCCTGAGGCTCGGGCTAGAGAGTCTCGAATCAGTTGAGGACTATCTTTTGCCTCGGTTCATAGATGGAAATCCCATTTCCAAATACATGACATTTGCGGTTTTATTTGTAGAGCCTAGTATGGTGACATAATGGGATGGGGCACTTATGCCGTCTATGATTGATACTTACGATTTGAAGTTGTTTTATACACTATGCACTTATAATAGTATCAAATGATTTGTTTTAAACGTATCAAGCATTCCTTGGCTATTATAAGGTAAAAACCCTATCCTCCGGCTTGCGTTGCATTATGTGATGGGACCTGGGTCTTATAATAGCTTCATTTTTCTTTATTTAGCATTGCGCTGTTTGTTTTATGCACTGGTGTTCTTGGGAGGAAACCCGTTCCGTGTTATACGGCGTGGTCCCTTGATTTACCTAACTTCAAAAATAAAGATTAATAACTATTTTAGTCCTCACACAAGTCACATGACTGACCTGGAGTTTATTGTTTTAACCTAAACTCTAGGTTCCCTTATTTTGACACGGGCAGCTAGTAGTTTTGGTTTTGCAGATTTATATTCACAGGATCCTGGTTTACAGCTGGAATGATATCCGGAAAGCTTTGTATCCGTATATCTCTTCTAGTTGTGTATTGTATTATTTTCCGCTGCGATGTATTTAAATGTAATTTAAATCTCTGATATTTCTGTGTAATATTCATTTAAACTCTGTATATTCTTGTATTCTGATGGAATTGTTATTATATATAATGAAATGTTCTCCGTCTGCGTTCTGTTTTGTCGTGTTCTCAAAACGATCAGGCGTTTCGAACAGTCTGGGTCGGTTTAGCGACTGGTTCGGATCGAGCGAAATTCCTTTTCGTCACATTTGGTATCAAGCCGTGCATTCTCAAGTTGTATCGGTTTGCCACTTTAGGGGAGTGATACACCCCACTGTAGGGCCAGCACCGGTATCTACGAGTAGGGAGCCGATCGAAAGTGGGTAGTGGGGTACACCTAGTGGAGATAGGGGCAGACGACACCTATGTAGTCAGCTAGGGGTACGTAAGGCTATTTATAAAGTTTCTGTGTGAAGCAAGTGGGATCAAACAATAGGGTGACTGGTGTGGTGTAGTGTAGTAATGTGCGGTGCAGTGTAGTGATCATTCGTTAGTAATTAGGTGTTCCTTTACCATTATCTTTAACGTTATCTTAAACGCTATCTTTATCTTCCTAAGAGTTCATAGACATTTACTAGTCTTCCAGCTTATGCCTTAGTCTAGTTATTTTGATAATAGTATTGTTAGAATTATCATACTCACCAGACTTTATGTATGAACCCCTCTATTTCTATTCTTTTTCCCCCTCCAGGTCCTCAGGTTGGGCCCAGCTCTAGTGGAGTTTGATTGAATTGCTTCTCTTTGTAAAGCTTGGACCGTTGAAGTAAAGTCCAGCTTGTTATCTTTTTAATGGCTATTTATGTAATGGGATTATGTATTTTGTTTTTATGAAGATGGACAATGTACTTGGTTATGATCTATGGTTTTATGATGTAACAAACATGTTTAATGTCCGCTGCAATAAAATGAAGTTTTAGATTTCCAAGTACTATTTATTATATGTCTTGTTGTAATTTTTCTTTTCTATATTCACTTATAACCTCCATGGAAGTTAATGCATTCCCTTTGTGAGTGACATTAATAGACGTGGGGTGTTACACGTGGTATCAGAGCTTAAGGTTACTAGAACAGATAAAAATACTCTAGAAAAATAGTTATTTTTGGAAGAAGTGTTTTCAAAAACATGTTTTAATGAGAAATTTAAAGAGAAAAGTTTTTAAGAAAAACATAATCCCCAATAGCCACATATCTTTATCTTTCGAATTCTCCATTTTGAATCATTCCTTTTTTGTTTCAGCATGGTTGAAGATCTTAATCTACCCGACGGTGTAACGATACCAGAATGATATAGGAGGCTATTGGAGGCTAGGGCCGCTGCAGGTCCAGCCAATGTTCCTCCACCACTAGTTGCCCCAGTTCCTCCTCCTCCTCCACGCGTAGATACTTTTGCAAAGACGTGCAAGGAATTCAAGGCTATGGGTGGAAAACCATTTCAAGGGTCAGAAACGTTTGTGGAAGCTAGAGATTGGCTTAAGGAGTTGGAAGAATTTCTAGAAATCTTTGAAGTAGAAGAAGGGAGGAGAGTTCGTTTAGTGTAACACTCCGTGTATTCTATAACAGTGAAATTCACAAATTAAAGTATAATTAATTTCAAATCAAAGAATTAAGGGAAACGAATACACCGTTGTGTTCGTCTCGGAAAAATACGCGAAATAGAGTCCGAGTTTTCGAAAAACGGAGTCCGTATGAAGAAGATATGGCCTCTGGAAGTTTCAGAATTCAGGTTAAAATTCAAACAGACGAAAACAGCTCAGAAAAACAAGTTTAAAATTCAAAATCGGGCCCAATTGGCCAGGGCGGGAAAATTCCCGCCTAAGGCACCCAGGTCGACTTGGCAGTCGACCTGGGCTAGCCAGGTCGGCTGGGCAGTCGACCTGGGTCACCCGTGTCGACTGCCAAGTCGACACGGTGTCGACTGGGCTGTCGATCTGGCCCCAGAGCCAGGTCGAACCCAGCCCACCCTGGCTGGCCTGGTCTGTGTTTGGTCGATTTTCTGAGCCTTTCCTTGTCACTAGGGCTAGGTGTTAGCTCCTGGTTGGTTTCTCCTTCAAACGAACGGCTATTATTGAACCAAGCTTCATCGACGGTCTAAATCAACTCACAAACTCTATAAAAAGGACCTATGACTAACCCTAATTCACAAAAACTAAAATGGAGCTAAGACCATCAGGTTGCTGAGGAGAGACTAAAGATAGCCGTCGGAAATTGAGAGGTAATTAGGAGAATAAACAAAAGCTTAAAGCAACGTCAAATCAATCAAAACAACGCCTACAACAAAGGATAGCATCTCCAAATTCAGAATTCAGATTTCGGAATTGAAGATTCGTCATACGCTGTAAGTAGAGTGCTATTCCGATATGAATTAAATAATTGTGTTGATTTGTGTAATGTAAGAAATGGAATTGTGGCGATAATAATCTATGTTTGTATGTTGCTTTGATGCAAAACGATTTGGGAATATTATGGTATACGATTGGATATTTGCAAGTACGCGATTTGCGTTGGAAACGAAATGGAATTGTGGCGATAATGACTTATATTTGTATGTTATTTTGATTCTAAACGGTTTGGTAATGCTATGGTTTGATTCATACAAGTATGTGGCTTATGTTGACAACCACATGTTGTGGAATTTTGATTGGGACTTATGCAAGCATATGATTCATATTGAAAAAAACTACATATTTGTGGTAGTTATTTACAACACCCATTTGATAATTGCAAGTATATGATTCATGTTGAAAGTAACAACTATATGTTGTAATAATTTGTTTAAGATTCATGCAAGTATATGATTCATGTTAACAACTATATGTTATGATATTTTAACTGGAATTCATGCAAGTATATGATTCGTTATTATGCTAATATGATGTACATACTTTTATGACCACTTTTAGTGTGTAATTGAATCGACTAAGTATTATGATTCATATGAAGTTATGTTGGAATTGGCATCATAGTTCAAGTGTAAAAATCATATTTTTGTGATAGTGACAAAAGCACGCATCTTTGTAAATTTGTATTAATTTTATGAACATGACTAAACTATGTTCGTTATTATGCCCAATTGAAAAACATGTTTTAAGGCTCATGTTGTTATCATAAGTTACAATAGAATTACATTAGAATTACATTCCTCTTGCAAGTTTACATAGATAAAATGAAAACCATGATGTAAGTTTAGATATGTTTATGCTATAATTCTATGAATAGAATGAAAACCATGATTCATATAAGAATTAGGTTGGGATAATTCTAGTTGAACCATACTTTTGTATTAGTGACAAAAGTAAGCACCTTTTTGTTAACATGTAGTGATTTTATGAACACGATTAGTTTATATCATGCCTAAATAAAAATATAGGCTTATATTTCTAGTCAAGACCCTGTGCCAATAATAATGATATCTAATTTAGTTAGATTCTTAATTTCAAGTTTACATTGTTAGTTGAACCTATGATTCATGTTTAAGTTTATGCCATTATCATATGACTAGAATAATTCATGTTTAAGTACTGCTTATGCCATAATAATATGAATAAAATAATTCATGTTTAAGTATTGTCTATGCATTAACCATATGAATAAAATGATTCATGTATTATTTATGCCATGATTATATGAATAGAACGATGCATGTTTAAGTACTGCTTATGCCATAATCATATGAATAAAATAATTCATGTTTAAGTATTGTCTATGCATTAACCATATAAATAAAATGATTCATGTATTATTTATGCCATGATTATATGAATAGAACGATGCATGTTTAAGTACTGCTTATGCCATAATCATATGAATAAAATAATTCATGTTTAAGTATTGTCTATGCATTAACCATATGAATAAAATGATTCATGTATTATTTATGCCATGATTATATGAATAGAACGATGCATGTTTAAGTACTGCTTATGCCATAATCATATGAATAAAATAATTTATGTCTAAGTATTGTCTATGCATTAACCATATGAATAGAATGATTTATGTTTAAGTATTGTTTATGCTATGATTATATGGATAAAATGATTCATGTTATGCCATGATTATATGATGTTACAATTGCAAGTTCACATGTGCCTATTTTATGATAATTGAATCGTTCGTTGCAAGTTCATGCGTTCACACTCCCCTTTTTCATGTTACCTTATAAAAACCATGTTATAAGCCTCCCCTTTTGATTTGGCTAAATTGGGTTTAAGTATTAAACCCAATACACCTTACGTTGGAGCGAACGTATAATACGGGGGTAATGACGTTTGGGCTAAAATATAGAACATATGTGTTGGCATGTTTAACGCATGCCAACAACCTTGAAAGAACAATTAAGTGGCATAAATGAAATTTAACCAATAAAGATGAATTTGAATAATGGGCCGCAAATATTTACATATAAAAAGAAAAGAGACAAAATATGTAAATGTAGAAAATACGATGTGTTTAACCCGAGGTTGGATTGAGTTGTGATGTAAACCTGCCCGGAACCGCCCGTCTGTCCAGTAGTCACAACAATACCTATCCAATGTGGGTGGTTAAACACGGAGCCCAATAAGGACCCGAGGTTAGACTGAGTTGTGGCGTAAGACTGCCCGGACCCAACCGGCAACAGGCAGCCACAACAATACCTGTCTAATGTGAGAGGTCAAGGCTTTAATAAGACAATTAAGGCTGAGTCAGGATTGATAGGATTAAGTAAATTATATTAATACTTAATCAGAATGGAACATGCTAAACTAAACAGACTGATTGGGGGTTAGGTTTATAAAACACTTAACCAACTTAGCATATTGGCTAGAAATAGAAAACCTAGTAGTGGGGGACCCTTTTCAGCAGTAACCCTATTAGGTATCATGATACCCTGAAACTAGGCAGGGTGGGGCACGATTACTGAGCTGACTGTAAGAGGTCAAATCGACGGCGGTGGTGCAGCAGTGTAGGTTCTAACGGGGTGCGGGCGTGCACACACTCCAACGCTAAAAAATAAGGCACTGGGCACCAGTAGCATACCTGTGCATTCTAGGATTGTGTCGGGCTGCCACCATGAGACTTGATACACCCCATGGTGGGACCAACATAGGTAACTACAACATCAGGGGCCGTAAGACACATGTAACTATGCGAGTAGAAGCCGATCCTCATAAAATGGATCACTTCACCCTGGTTATGGGGTGCCAGTTGGGAACTAGTTTATATGGGTTCAGAGATTGATATGGGGTACGATAGCATATTCGATCCTAGACAACTGAACTAAGTTTATGGTGCTTTCCCACTTCTAGTTTATACTTATCATACCCAGTTCTTTATTCATAGACTGAATAGTCCAAGACTTACTCAGGCTTTATGTCTGACTCTACTTTTCTTTCGTCTTCTTTTCTTCCGTTTCCCCCCCACCCCCCAGGTCCACAGGGAGGGAATATCGCAGCTTGACCAAATTTCATATCCAGCTTTAAGAGAAAGAATGTATTGCTTGGATCTTTTCGTTTTGGACTGTGGCTTTGGACAGCAATTATGGGACTTTTGCAGTTTATTTATGTTTTCTTTATGCTTCTTTAAATAATGTAATCAAGACAGTTACGAAGATGTTATGTTTTTGGAAGTATTGTAAAACAAATTATGGCATGGATTGTGTAACACATATTTTAATGAAATAAAAGTTGTTGTTTTCCGCTGTTCAAAAATATGTGTTCTTATATCTGTCTTATATATCTGTGACTTATACTTATAAACCTCCACCAAAATTAGGGCATTCCCTTTGAGAGTGACCCTAACGGAGGTGGGGTGTTTCACTTGGTATCAGAGCATAGGTTTACCAGATAAGATAAAAAGTTTTGAAAATTTATTTTCAAAAAGGAAATTTAAAGAAGCATTTTTAAAAGAAAAATATTATTTTATTTTAAAAAGGCAAAGTCCCCCCCCCCAAAGCCATAGGTACTATCTTCTATCCTTCGTTTTGAATCTATCCTTTCTGTTTCAGCGTGTCTGGAGACCTTACTCCCCAGCTGCTGACGCTTTCACTCCTACTCCTCCACGTGAACTAGCAAGTGGAAGAGTCCCAGAGTAGGAAGACGAATAATAGTCCAACAAGAAAGGATCGTAACAGTAATAATAAGAAACAGGAAAAAAAGAAATGCAATTTTTGTGGTACGGAAGGGCACATAGCCAAGGATTGTAGAAAGAGGAAAAGAAAGCAAGGAGAATGTTTTCATTGTGGGGAGACTGGACACATCAGCATAGACTGCCCTGAGAAGACAGACTTTGATAAGGGCGGGAAATACAACAAGTCCCGAGAGAAGAGGAAGTGTAAATTCTGTGGCAAAGTGGGGCACTTAGTGAAAGATTGCCAGAAAAAGAAGGCCAAGATGAATGGTGGATGCTTTTCTTGCGGTGAAACAGGCCACATGGCTAAGGACTGCTCAAAGAAACGAGGTATAAATACTTCTGTAGAAAGTGTAGTTTATCTTTATGATCACCCCGTTCGCACTTTATTTGATTCTGGCGCGTCACACTCCTTTATCTCGTCTGCTTTAGTTAGAATCTCTGCACCTAAAAACTAGTATGGTAGAGGACCCCTTAATTGTTTCAAACCCAATTGGGGGCCCAGCTCATTTGTCTATGATCTGTATGGGATTGAAAATTTCTATTCTAAGCGTAGAATTTAAATGTAGTGCCTTTGTTTTGGGCTTTTCGGGATATGGTTTGATTTTGGGAATGGATTGCCTATCCAGCAATGGGGCCATCTTGATTGTGAGAAAAGGGTTGTCAGGCTCCTAACCCAGCTCGGTAACACTTTGGAAATTACATGTAATCTCTCGTATGCGGTTATGCTTAGTTACCTTGAATCGCTATATGCCTCTGTTGAAAATTTGCAATCGATTAGAGTGGTCCGGGAATATCCGGATGTCTTTGAAGAGGTGAAGGGCTTGCCTCCGAAGCGGGAGATAGACTTCCGTATACATCTTGTAGATAATGCAAAGCCCGTTGAGTTGCCCGTTAGACACATGGCTCCACGGGAAAGGAAAGAGCTCAGTAAACAGATTAAAGAAGCTTCTAGAGAAGGGGTTCATTAGAAGGAGCATTTCAGAATGGGGCGCTCCAGTAGTGTTCGCCACTAAGGCAGAAGGTTCATTTCGCTTATGCATGAGTTGTGGAGAATCACCTTAGTAAGTACATTTGGCAACATAGCTGGCATTTATTTCCAAGAGATAGTTCTGCTATGTGGAATACCTGATAGTAAGTGGACGAGATCTAAAATTCACTAGTGAATTTTGGAGAGCTTGCATGAAACCATGAGTACGCCGTTATGTTTGAGCTGAGTATACTAGAAGTAGAGTAAGTGAAAGAGGAACGAGAGGCAATAGTGAAATAGGTTCCAACTCATATTTTGGAAACAAGAATTAAGAAGCTACGAAATTGTGAAGTTAAAGACGGACAAAGCATAATGGAGTTAAGCTCAAGAAATGCGACTTAGAAGGTTTAAGACTAGATTCGTGCATTATATCTCTTCTTAAGAGTATATCCTTGAACCCTCTCTTCCTGTAGAGCTTACTTGCATGCTATCTTTTGTGTATATCCTCTCGGTCCCATTCTCAATCCAATTTCTGTTGCAAACCCCATAGGGAGTATAACTCATCTGTTAGTTACACATGTTGGGGCTCGAGGGTGTTCGTTGGTTTGACTAAACTTTTTGGGTTTTATAGGATACGGGTTGGTCTTAGGAAGGGACTCCCATGTGACCTAAAAGGAGTCCATCATACTTAGTTTCCTAGAATCATATATGGTGGTTGGGTTGAGTAATTCTTTGGGTGTCAGTCTGATGTTGATTTCGGTCTTCGGGGCTGATGCTTAAAGAGTTCTTCTCCTAATCAATATATATATGGCATAGATTTCCAGTTTTGACATTGCCTAATGGGCACAAAGTTTTTACTTGCTTCTATCATTCGACTATACCTACAGATTGGAGCTACCCGAAAAGCTGGCCGGAATCCACAACGTCTTTCACGTTTCGCATCTCCGAAAATGTCTACATGAGTCTGCTGAAGTGGTAGAGCCAAATATCCTAGAAGAAGCTGAAGTGGAACGCGAAGCAACCGTGAGGAAAGTTCCAACCCGCATATTAAAATGGAAGTAAAGAAGCTACGCAACCGCGAAGTCAAGCTCGTCAAAGTTCAGTGGAGCGACACCGAGGAAGATGCAACTTGGGAAACTGAAGCTAGAATACGCACTGCCTACCCTTTTCTTTTCGAGGGTATATCCTTGATCTTTCTTTTTCCTTAAGTTGCGCTTTTATCTATCTTTTAGGTATATTTCCTCGACCTTATCTTTTAGGTAGAAACCCTTTGGATGAAAACATGCAATTGAAACATGTTATGGATGATGGTTGCAAGTGATTGCTAGTGGTTGCTCGTGGTTGCATATACATACACAATCTAGGTTTTAGATCGGCTCAGTCACTTCATATTGCATATGCATATATGTTTGCATTCGTATATGGTTGAACTTTAATGTGTTGTCATATGGATGTTGCATTTGTATGTATGATTGTGCACTCATGTAGAATCATGAATAGGAGGATTTGCATACATAATGGATTCATAGCACTTACATAATTCGCATTAAAGAGGTCAACTGAATCATTAGACCGCCTGATTTTGCATTAGATAAGTACATGTACACACACACTTCGCATACGATCATGAAGCATTAGAAGTCTTTTAAGGACAATGGATACTCGTGTTTGATGGATGAGTAGATGGATGTTTGGATGTTAGGATATATATATTTTTCCTAAACTTGAAGATTTCGGGGGCGAAATCCTTTTAAGTGGGGGAGAATGTAACACCCCGTGTATTCTATAACAGTGAAATTCACAAATTAAGTATAATTAATTTCAAATCAAAGAATTAAGGGAAACGAGATACACCACTATGTTCGTCTTGGAAAAATACGCGAAATAGAGTCCGAGTTTTCGAAAAAGGAGTCCGTATGAAGAAGATATAGCCTCCGGAAGTTTCAGAATTCAGGTTAAAATTCAAACAGACGAAAACAACTCAGAAAAACAAGTTTAAAATTCAAAATCGGGCCCAATTGGCTAGGGCGGGAAAATTCCCGCCTAAGGCACCTAGGCCGACTTGGCAGTCGACCTGGGCTAGCCAGGTCGACTGGGCAGTCGACCTGGGTAACCCGTGTCGACTGCCAAGTCGACACGGTGTCGACTGGGCTGTCGACCTGGCCCCAGAGCCAGGTCGAACCCAGCCCACCCTGGCTGGCCTGGTCTGCGTTTGGTCGATTTTCTGAGCCTTGCCTTGTCACTAGGGCTAGGTGTCAGCTCCTGGTTGGTTTCTCCTTCAAACGAACGGCTATTATTGAACCAAGCTTCATCGACGGTCTAAATCAACTCACAAACTCTATAAAAAGGACCTAAGACTAACCCTAATTCACACAAACTAAAATGGAGCTGAGACCGTCAGGTTGCTGAGGAGAGACTAAAGATAGCCGTCGGAAATTGAGAGGCAATTAGGAGAATAAACAAAAGCTTAAAGCAATGTCAAATCAATCAAAACAATGCCTACAACAAAGGATAGCATCTCCAAATTCAGAATTCAGATTTCTGAATTGAAGATTCGTCATACGCTATAAGTAGAGTGCTATTCCGATATGAATGAAATAATTGTGTTGATTTTTGTAATGTAAGAAATGGAATTGTGGCGATAATAATCTATATTTGTATGTTGCTTTGATGCAAAACGATTTGGGAATATTATGGTATACGATTGGATATTTGCAAGTACGCGATTTGCGTTGGAAACGAAATGGAATTGTGGCGATAATGACTTATATTTGTATGTTATTTTGATTCTAAACGATTTGGTAATGCTATGGTTTGATTCATACAAGTATGTGGCTTATGTTGACAACTACATGTTGTGGAATTTTGATTGGGACTTATGCAAGCATATGATTCATATTGAAAAAAACTATGTTTGTGGTAGTTATTTACAACACCCATTTGGTAATTGCAAGTATATGATTCATGTTGAAAGTAACAACTATATGTTGTAATAATTTGTTTAAGATTCATGCAAGTATATGATTCATGTTAACAACTATATGTTATGATATTTTAACTGGAATTCATGCAAGTATATGATTCGTTATTACGCTAATATGATGTACATACTTTTATGACCACTTTTAGTGTGTAATTGAATCGACTAAGTATTATGATTCATATGAAGTTATGTTGGAATTGCCATCATAGTTCAAGTATAAAAATCATATTTTTGTGATAATTAATTTTATGAACATGACTAAACTATGTTCGTTATTATGCCCAATTGAAAAACATGTTTTTAGGCTCATGTTGTTATCATAAGTTACATTAGAATTACATTCCTCTTGCAAGTTTACATAGATAAAATAAAAACCATGATGTAAGTTTAGATATGTTTATGCTATAATTCTATGAATAGAATGAAAACCATGATTCATATAAGAATTAGGTTGGGATAATTCTAGTTGAACCATACTTTTGTATTAGTGAAAAAGTAAGCACCTTTTTGTTAACATGTAGTGATTTTATGAACACGATTTGTTTATATCATGCCTAAATAAAAATATAGGCTTATATTTCTAGTCAAGACCCTGTGCCAATAATAATGATATCTAATTTAGTTAGATTCTTAATTTCAAGTTTACATGGTTAGTTGAACCTATGATTCATGTTTAAGCTTATGCCATTATCATATGACTAGAATAATTCATGTTTAAGTACTGCTTATGCCATAATCATATGAATAAAATAATTCATGTTTAAGTATTGTCTATGCATTAACCATATGAATAAAATGATTCATGTATTATTTATGCCATGATTATATGAATAGAACGATGCATGTTTAAGTACAGCTTATGCCATAATCATATGAATAAAATAATTCATGTTTAAGTATTGTCTATGCATTAACCATATGAATAAAATGATTCATGTATTATTTATGCCATGATTATATGAACAGAACGATGCATGTTTATGTACTGCTTATGCCATAATCATATGAATAAAATAATTCATGTTTAAGTATTGTCTATGCATTAACCATATGAATAAAATGATTCATGTATTATTTATGCCATGATTATATGAATAGAACGATGCATGTTTAAGTACTGCTTATGCCATAATCATATGAATAAAATAATTCATGTTTAAGTATTGTCTATATATTAACCATATGAATAGAATGATTTATGTTTAAGTATTGTTTATGCTATGATTATATGGATAAAATGATTCATGTTATGCCATGATTATATGATGTTACAATTGCAAGTTCACATGTGCCTATTTTATGATAATTGAATCGTTCGTTGCAAGTTCATGCGTTCACACTCCCCTTTTTCATGTTACCTTATAAACACCATGTTATAAGCCTTCCCTTTTCATTTGGCTAAATTGGGTTTAAGTATTAAACCCAATACACCTTACGTTGGAGCGAACGTATAATACGGGGGTAATGACGTTTGGGCTAAAATATAGAACATATGTGTTGGCATGTTTAACGCATGCCAACAACTTTGAAAGAACAATTAAGTGGCATAAATGAAATTTAACCCATAAAGATGAATTTGAATAATGGGCCGCAAATATTTACATATAAAAAGAAAAGAGACAAAATATGTAAATGTAGAAAATACGATGTGTTTAACCCGAGGTTGGATTGAGTTGTGATGTAAACCTGCCCGGAACCGCCCGGCTGTCCAGTAGTCACAACAATACCTATCCAACGTGGGTGGTTAAATACGGAGCCCAATAAGGACCCGAGGTTAGACTGAGTTGTGGCGTAAGACTGCCCGGACCCAACCGGCAACAGGCAGCCACAACAATACCTGTCTAATGTGAGAGGTCAAGGCTTTAATAAGACAATTAAGGCTGAGTCAGGATTGATAGAATTAAGTAAATTATATTAATACTTAATCAGAATGGAACATGCTAAACTAAACAGACTGATTGGGGGTTAGGTTTATAAAACACTTAACCAACTTAGCATGTCGGCTAGAAATAGAAAACCTAGTAGCGGGGGACCCTTTTCAGCAGTAACCCTATTAGGTATCATGATACCCTGAAACTAGGCAGGGTGGGGCACGATTACTGGGCTGACTGTAAGAGGTCAAATCGACGGCGGTGGTGCAGCAGTGTAGGTTCTAACGGGGTGCGGGCGTGCACACACTCCGGCGCAAAAAAATAAGGCACTGGGCACCAGTAGCATACCTGTGCATTCTAGGATTGTGTCGGGCTGCCACAATGAGACTTGATACACCCCATGGTGGGACCAGCATAGGTAACTACAACATCGGGGGTCGTAAGACACATGTAACTATGCGAGTAGGAGCCGATCATCATAAAATGGATCACTTCACCCTGATTATGGGGTGCCAGTTGGGAACTTGTTTAAATGGGTTCAGAGATTGATATGGGGTACGATAGTATATTCGATCCTAGACAACTGAACTAAGTTTATGGTGCTTTCCCACTTCTAGTTTATACTTATCATACCCAGTTCTTTATTCATAGACTGTATAGTCTTACACTTACTCAGGCTTTATGTCTGACTCTACTTTTCTTTTGTCTTCTTTTCTTCCGTTCCCCCCCCCCCAGGTCCACAGGGAGGGAATACCGCAGCTTGACCAGATTTCATATCCAGCTTGAAGAGAAAGAATGTATTGCTTGGATCTTTTCGTTTTGGACTATGGCTTTAGACAGCAATTATGGGAGTTTTGCAGTTTATTTATGTTTTCTTTATGCTTCTTTAAATAATGTAATCAAGACAGTTATGAAGATGTTATGTTTTTGGAAGTATTGTAAAACAAATTATGGCATGGATTGTGTAACACATATTTTAATGAAATAAAAGTTGTTGTTTTCCGCTGTTCAAAAATATGGGTTTTTATATCCGTCTTGTATATCTGTGACTTATACTTATAAACCTCCACCAAAATTAGGGCATTCCCTTTGAGAGTGACCCTAACGGAGGTGGGGTGTTTCATTTAGCAGCTTGGTTGATGAAAGGAGAGGCCTTGTTTTGGTGGGGGTCACTAATGGGGAGCGTCCTGTTGACCCTTGGGCGGATTTCAGACGTAGGTTCGAGGAGAAGTTTCTCTCAAGGGAGGAAGAAAATCTATATATGGAAAGGTTCTTGACATTGAAGCAAGGAAGCTCATCAGTGAAAGAATATGTCAATAAATTTAATCAGTTAGCAAGGTTTTGCTTGGACTTAGTAAACACGCCGGAGAAGAAGGCTCTAAGGTTCGTGAATGGCTTGAATGAACCATTGCAAGGGTTGGCTATGACCCACATCCCGATGGGGGCCACCATTGAGAAGTTAGTAGAATTGGCGCTTATGCATGAGGAGAAAAGCGCTAAAGCTGATAAGGCACCCGAGAAGAAGGGGTATCAGAAGAAACCACTACACAAAACAAGAAGGGTGGAAAAGACAATAATGGCAAGATAAAGAAGAAGTGCTTTAACTGTGGAACCCCATGCCATCTCAGCAAGGATTGCCGAGAGAAAAAGAAGACAGGCTATTTTCATTGTGGCGATGCGGGACATTTAGTGACGGACTGCCCAAAGAAGGGGAAGAGGGTAGGAGCTACCTCGGGAGGACAGGTCCAGGCTCTTATGGCACCAGGGCAGGCTAGGGGACAAGTTCAGGCTCTCGCGGTCCCACCGCTGCAAGAACAAGGTAGAACCATTTCTGTTGAAAGCTTAGTTTTTCTGTTTGATCAACCTGTCCGTACATTATTCGATTCGGGCACATTGCATTCGTTTATCTCTACATCATTAGTTGAATCATCGCACTTAAACACCAGTTTAGTAGAGGATCCCTTAGTTGTTTCGAATCCAATTGGGGGCTCAGCTTATTTGACCATGATGCGTTTGGATTTGAAAAATTCCATACTTAGCGTTGAATTTAGATGTGATACATATGTGTTGGGCTTCACGGGCTATGGGCTAATTTTAGGAATGGATTGGTTATCCAGAAATGGGGCCGTTCTTGATTGTGAAAGGAGAGTAGTTAGACTCGTGACTCACCTTGGCAACGCTCTCGAAATCTTCTGTAATCCCATAAATTCGGTTATGCTAAGTTATCTAGAATCGCTTGATGTGTCTGAGGAAATTCTACGATCTGTTAGAGTGGTCCGAGAATATTCGGATGTTTTTGAGGAGGTGAAGGGCTTGCCTCTGAAGCGAGAGATAGATTTTCGAATATATCTTGTGGATAATGCGAAACCATTATCTTTGCCAGTACGCCACATGGCTCCACGTGAAAGGAGAGAACTCGATAAGCAAGTGAAGGAATTGCTTGAAAAGGGGTTCATAAGACGAAGTATATCGGAGTGGGTTGCTCCAGTTGTATTTGCCACGAAGGCGGATGGGTCCCTTAGACTGTGTGTGGACTATAGAGAACTTAATAAACTTACTATGAAGAACAGACACCCACTGCCGAGGATTGACGATCTCTTCGATCAGTTAGTTCGCGCCTCAGTGTTTTCGTAGTTGGACTTAGCAACTGGGTTCCATCAGTTGAGAGTGGCTGAGGATAGCATAGACAAGACTGCCTTTAGGACACCGGACGGTTTCGATGAATGGCTAGTGATGCCCTTCGGTTTGACAAACGCCCCAGCATATTTTGTTGATTTGATGAGTAGGGTGTTTAGGGAGTACCTTAACAAATTCGTGGTAGTCTTTGTAGATGACATCTTGATCTTTTCTAAGGATGAAGAAGAGCATGCCCTACATCTTAGGGAAGTGTTGGAGACCCTACGAGCGCATAGCCTTAAGGCTAAATTTTCTAAGTGTCACTTCTGGAGGAAGGAAGTACGGTTCTTGGGGCACGTGGTTTCCAAAGAAGGGATAGACGTGGATCCCGCGAAGGTGTTGGCCATCCAAGATTGGAAGGTCCCTAAAAATGCTACCGAAGTGAGAAGTTTCTTGGGGTTGGCTGGCTACTATAGGAAGTTTATCAAAGACTTCGCAAAGATATCAGCTCCATTGACACACTTGACGAAGAAGAACCTAGTTTTCACATGGGACGTAGATTGTGATGATGTGTTCCAACGTTTGAAGAGAGCTTTGACTTCATCCCCAGTCTTAGTATTGCAGACGGGACAAAGCCGTTTACCGTCTATAACGATGCTTGTGGGACAGGACTAGGCGCAGTCTTAATTCCAGAGGGTAGGGTAATAGTCTATGGTGGAAGGCAGTTGAGAGCGCATGAGAAAAATTATCCTACACATGACCTAGAATGGGCCGCTATTGTTTTCGCGCTTAAGTCTTGGTGTGATTATCTTCTTGGCGAGAAATTCGAATTATTCACTGACCACAAGTCTTTAAAATACCTATTCTCTCAAAAGGACTTGAACTTAAGGCAACAAAGGTGGATGGAGTTCTTAGCGTCCTACGACTTCGAAATAGCCTATACCCCTGGCAAGGGTAACGTGGTGGCAGATGCCTTTAGCAGAAAAAGATTATCCTTAAGTCCTTTGTTTGTTGAGCGGCGAAGTTTAGAATTCATTTCGATGTTTGACTTTAGACCTTCCGTTGACTTCGTACCCGGTTTTCTAGCATCCTTGGAGGTCAGACCTACGCTTTTGGGACGGATTGGCGAGGCACAGCGAGACGACCCGCAGTTGGTTGAGTTAGTAGAAAAACTCAAAGGAGGGGTGTCATCAAGCCATCTCCGTAGGTATACCCTAGACGATAAGGGTTGGTTACGTAGGGATGGTAGACTTTTTGTACCAAAAGACGATGACCTAAGGAAGACTATTCTTGACGAAGCACATCATTCGAAGATGACCATTCATCCCGGCGGGAACAAGATGTACAAAGACATGAAGAGAGTTTACTTTTGGGCCGGCATGAAGAAAGATGTGGCCGATTATGTTGCTAGATGCTTGGTGTGCCAACAAGTAAAAGCGGAGCAAAAGAAACCCGGTGGGTTGCTTCACCCATTGGAGGTTCCACTATGGAAGTGGGAAAGTGTCTCGATGGATTTCGGGGATGGGTTACCACGATCAAGGAAGGGTAATACGGGAATTTGGGTTATAGTAGATAGACTTACTAAAAGCGCCCATTCAATTCCCGTAAAGAGTAAGAGGACTGCTCCATGGTTAACCTCCGTATACGTTCGAGAAATAGTTCGTTTGCACGGGGTTCCTTCTAGCATAGTGAGCGACCGCGATCCTATTTTCACTAGCGAATTTTGGAGAAGCTTACAAGAGGCGGTAGGGACTCAGTTATGTTTGGGCACCGCATATCATCCTCAGACGGACGGCCAGACCGAGAGGGTGAATCGCATTCTAGAGGATCTGTTGAGGCTATGTATCCCAGACTTTGGGGGTATGTTGGAAGAGCATCTTCCATTGGTGGAGTTCGCATATAATAACAGCTTTCAGTCCAGCATTGGTATGGCACCATTCGAAGCTCTTTATGGACGACCTTGTCGTTCACCTACATGTTGGTGGGAATCTACGGATAAGATCTTACTTGGGCCCGATATGATTAGGGAGACTTTGGAGAAGATCGACTTGATTCGAAGGAGGATGAAAGCAGCACAGGATAGGAAGAAATCTTATGCGGATAAGAGGAGGACAAATCTTGAGTTTGAAGTTGGGGACATGGTCTTAGTCAAAGTGTCTCCATTACGGAACGTTGTTCGCTTTGGGTCCGTTGGGAAATTAGCACCAAGGTTTGTAGGGTCGTTTCCTATTAAGGAGAAAATTGGACAGATGGCGTATAGTGTGGAGTTGCCCGAGAGACTTAGTGGTGTACACGAAGTATTCCATGTGTCACATTTGAGGAAGTGCTTGCACGAGACCGCGGAAGTGGTAAAGCCGAGCTTTCTTAGAGAGGTGGAGATAGAGCGTGATGCGACAATTCGACGAGCTCCTACGTGCATTCTTGGGTCGGAGATCAAGAGGTTGAGGAATCGAGAGGTAGGACTAGTCAAAGTGCAATGGGGAGATGATTAGAGCAACGCTACTTGGGAGACAGAAAAGAAGATGCGTTCACAATACCCTTTTCTTTTTGAGGGTATGTCTTTTAATTTCTCCTTTATCGCTTAGCTTGTACTTTTCTTATCTTTAGTATATCCTCTCGCCAGTATCTTTGACCTTTAGTTAGGATAATCCTATGGTTGAAACATGTGTTTGAGACATGTTATGTATGGTGGATGCAAAGTGGATGCAAGTGTTTGCTAGTGGTTGCTCGTGGATGCATATACACACACTATTAGGTACTGGATTGGCTCAGTCACTTCATATTGCATATTGCATATATATGGATGTATTTAGTAAAATGGATGTATTATCATATAGTTGTTGCATTCGGGTGGATGGTTGTGCACGCATATATAATTAATATGTATCATTAGGAATCCTTTGCATACATATTGGACGCATGGCACTCTCATGAATTGCACTAAGGAGGTCAACTGAATTAGTAGACCGCCTAATTTTGCATTAGATATGGACATATACACACACTGTGCGAATAAACATTAAAGCATTAGAAGTCTTTTAAGGACAATGGATGCTGGTGTTTGATGGTTGAGTAGATAGACGATCAGATGGTAGGATATACATTCTTCTTGACTTGGAGATTTCGGGGACGAAATCCTTTAAGGAGGGGAGAATGTAACACCCTGTAATTTTATAACATTAAAATTCACAAATTAATGTATACTTAATTTTTAGAAAAGAATTAAGTGAAATGGGTTGCGCAGAGAAATATATATATATATTGATATATATATATATATATAAAAATTAAAAATTAAATAAATAAATATGCGAAAAAGTTCAAAAAAGCAAATTGGAGGGGGAATAACTGAACCGGCCCATTTTTGAGGTCGACCCAAGCTCCGCTGGGTCGACTAGGGGTTAATCCAGGGTGTTTGGCTGTCAACCCGTGGGCCGATTCGCTCAAATGCAGATTTTGCATTTGATTGGTTCTCTTGGTTCAGGGTTAATCTAATGGTCCTAAATAACTTCCTACACCTATAAATACATCCTAATGCTAACCCTAAATCTAATTAAAATAGAATAGTTACCGTCATACCATCGCCATGGAAATCAATGGAGCCACCGCCAACTAAGAAAGAAGAAAAGCAAATTCAATTCTAATTCTCTCAACCCTAAAGCAAAGAAAAACTCTCTCTTTTCATCTCTAAATTGTGAGTATGATGATCTTAACAAGATTATTATCATTTTAATTAGGTTGAGTTATGAATGGATTATGAGTAGATGATGTGAATTATCATATATGTTGTTGTAAACCCCTTTTGCTATCATGTCTATTGTAAATCCAATGTTATGTGATGATGATATCTTATATGTTGTAAATCATGCTGTGATGATGTTATGTATGTTGAAAGTTTCTATGCTAAGTTGTGATGAATCATACATGTTAAAAAGGCCATGATGTTACCATCTATGCTAGTTAGTTCATATTAATTAAATCATCATGTTTAGGTTACGTTGATCTACATGACAAGTCACATATGCAAGTTAGATTGATTAGAAAAGTTATGAACATATACCAAGACATCTATTATGACATCTAGAATTATGCTATGACATATGTGATATCCTATGCTAGTTCACACCATCATTATGTTGCATAAAAACCCCATATGCAAGTTTATGTATAGATTTAGGCTATGATCATATCATATAAATTGAGACATTTAACAAGTTGACACCTTTTGATCCTTAACATGTGTAGTTTATGCAAGTTTCACCCCTATTATGATTAGATTTATTTTAATTGTCTATATGTTGTGATAATTTAACTTTGTGCTAGGTGTTAGACTATACAAGTCTAGCCTATATTATGCGTTGAATAAGCGAACGTATAAACGTGGGGTAGGGGTAATATTAAGTATTTAATATTAAAAATTTGGGATGCAATTGATATGATTTTTCATGCAATAAGTGGATGGCCATAATTGAGTCAATTATGGACATCATTAAAAGTTGACTTAATTAATAATTTGAATAGGGAATTATTAAAACTAGGGTAAAAGATTTTAAGTGTTAATCAATGCTTAGGACCCGAGGTTGGACTCGTTTGTGACGTAAACCTGCCCGGACCCGCCCAGCAAATCCAGTGGTCACAAATGTCAGCCTAATGTGAGAGGTCCTAGGCCTAAACTAAAGCATAACGTTTGTAAAGACACGAAGTTAGACTCTTTTATGGTGTAAGACTGCCCGGACCCGCCCGGCAAATCCAGCTGCCATAAATGCCAGTCTAATGTGAGAGGTCTTTATGAGGTTATGTCCTGAATGAATTAAGAAATACTTAACCAGATAAACATGTAAGGTGGGGCATGGGGGTTAAGTAGGTGCCTTGGGTGGCATGAGGAATCTAGGGGGTGCCCTTAGTGGCATGTGAAATACGATTTGTAAGACTTAACCAAACACACATGTAAATGAACATGACTAAGAGGGTTAAGTGGGATATACTAGTGACAAGCTTAGGTGGGTAGCTTGTGGGGGGCCATTTCGACCAGTATCCCAAACGTATCTTTGTAGGCTCGACCCAATTCGAGGATGGGACACGCATGCTGGGTTCGACTGTAAGAGGCCAAAACGGGGAGCGGTGGCAACACAAGTCTAACGGGTTTCGTATGCGTGTGTGGACCCGGGCTGGTAGGTAAGACGTTGTTGCATCGTGTAGGTATAATCCGTGCATTCTAAAGTTGTATCGGGTTGCCACTTTAGTGGAGTGATACACCCCACTGTGGGGCCAGCACGGGTATCTACGAGTAGGGAGCCGATCGAAAGTGGGTAGTGGGGTGCACCTAGTGGAGATAGGGGCAGACGACACCTATGTAGTCAGCTAGGGGTACGTAAGGTTATTTATAAAGTTTCTGTGTGAAGCAAGTGGGATCAAACAATAGGGTGACTGGTGTGGTGCAGTGTAGTAATGTGCGGTGCAGTGTAGTAATCATTCGTTAGTAATTAGGTGTTCCTTTACCGTTATCTTTAACATTATCTTAAACGCTATCTTTATCTTCCTAAGAGTTCATAGACATTTACTTGTCTTCCAGCTTATGCCTTAGTCTAGTTATTTTGATAATAGTATTGTTAGAATTATCATACTCGCCGGACTTATGTCTGACCCCCTCTATTTCTATCCTTTTTCCCCCTCCAGGTCCTCAGGTTGGGCCCAGCTCTAGTGGAGTTTGATTGAATTGCTTCATCTCTCTTTGGAAAGCTTGGACCGTTGAAGTAAAGTCCAGCTTGTTATCTTTTTAATGGCTATTTATGTAATGGGATTATGTATTTTGTTTTTTATGAAGATGGATATTGTACTTGGTTATGATCTATGTTTTTATGATGTAACAAACATGTTTAATTTCCGCTGCAATAAAATGAAGTTTTAGATTTCCAAGTACTATTTATTATTTGTCTTGTTGTAATTTTTCTATTCTATATTCACTTATAACCTCCGTGGAAGTTAATGCATTCCCTTTGTGAGTGACATTAATGGACATGGGGTGTTACACTCTTACAATTAGTTCAGTAAGCGTGCCTGGACCCCTCTTAGTGTTGGGTCACAGTTTTGATACCAGAAAGGGTTACTGACTAATATAGGTCCCAAACAAAAGATGACACAAGTAATTACCCCTCCTTACCTTGTGTCCCCAGACTAACAGATTTCAAATTATCTTGTTTATAGATTTCAGATGTACAAAGTCCAGATTAACTAGTTAACAGATCAGATATACTAGTTAACAAGTTTTCACATAAACAGATTTACAAGTTTTCAGACTAACGGATCAGATATACAGATTAACAGACTTACAGATTGTTTCACCTAACCTTGTATTGGGCCTACCGATTTTCAGACGGGTTTATTAGATTCATCTGTCCAGTTGATTTGACCTTATCCACCCAATACGTTTTAGGCGTCATATGTATCATAGATTTGGATTAATTAAATATTAATGCACAGACCTCTCACATTTGGTCGGTAGCTTGTGACCGGTGGATGTGCCGGGCGGTTCCGGGCAGACTTCTGCCACAAGCCAGACCTAACCTCGTATCTAAGCATATTTATGCCTACGACCTCTCACATTAGACTGACAATTTGCGGTTGCTGGTTAAGCCGATTGGGTCCATGCAGGCTTCTACCACAAATAGAGTCTAACCTCATGTCTCAGCATTCTTATTTTTAGCTAAAGTATTCATTCACAGATTATGCCAATATCAGACTAATTATGTCAATTCAACAAATTATCTTCTTTACAAGTTACAGCAAATTATTCAAAGTTTTGTAAACATGTTTTCCTCAATTTTAGATAGAGTATACAGATTTCAAACCCAAATTACCGTATTTAGTTTTCAACAGATTTAGCAGATTAGGCAACTTAACAGATTTAATCATCCCTTAAAATTCCATTGACATACCTCGCCCAATTATAAAATTATGCCTTATTTTACATGCCTAAATTATGGTCATAATTCAAAATATAACATATGGCCCAAACTTTGTTAAAATTACACAGTACAGAATATTCTCCAAACCCAAATTTCGCAACAATAACAATTATGTCCAAAACTTCATTTATATGCCAATTTCACATTTTGTCGTTCATGCCAATTCTAGGTTCAATATGTCAAATTACATATTCCATATGTCAAATTACCCTAAATTGCATCCTAACAGTCATGCCATACTACATGTTCCAAATTAGAGTCTTCGATTTCAGCATATACCAAATATCCAAAAATCCCCATTTAGGCGTATTCACATTTAATAGTTATCCTATTATAATATAGATCTTTACGCCTAAGTCATATACAAATAATTCTCCTCTTTTTCAAGTCACAGATCATGATATAAGATATGCCCAAACCAAGATCTTAAATTATAACATGCATTTTGTCCCCAAAATCAGATCTTGAATTATAACATATGTTCTATTCTCAAACAGTCATAAATCAACTATGTCCAATTATGCATCGTTCTCCCAAATTTAGCATTTGTGCGTTCTTCTCTTATGAGAATTTGGCTCAGGCTCGTGGTAGCCTGGCTATAAACAAAAAAGAAGAAAAGAGGGAACTGATACAGTACAGTCACAATAATATTAACAAGATAGATCCACAGAAAAGCAGATCTGGTAAATCAAAGTTTGCATAACCTTAGATCCAGATTCACAAAAATGTCAAGATAATAATTAAATTTCATATCTGAAAATAACTGTACTCATAAATCGTGGTTTAAGATAGAGAAGAACGATTCTGGGATCTGATTTTCTTGAGTTGATTTAGCTTTCTGTTGATGTAGGCGTTGATTTGTTATCTTTATCTTCTCTTTTGAACTGATTGATTAGGGTGGAGGCTAGGTCACCTTAGGTTTTAGGAGCATGGAGGCACAATTCCTCTTTGTTAATGAATTAGGGTTTCGGTTTAGTTATGTATATATAGAAGTTTAGGATCGATTAAAGCTCTTAGATTAACCCAGAAACCATCAGGACCACTCAGATGCCACATCAGCCCTTAGGGCGAATCGGGCCACGGGTTGACAGTCAAACACCCTGGATCGACCCATAGCCGACCTAGCAAGGCTCTGGTCGACTCCAAAAATGGTGCGGTTCGGCTATTCCCCCTCCCGATTCGCTGTTCTGAACCTTTTTGAATATTTATTTATTTAGTTTTTTATATATATCTATATATATATTTCTCTCATATGCATACGAACTTCAAGGCTTAATAACATCTTCATAAGGTATCCGTTTTGTGCAAACCAAATGTCTATCTTGACCCAAAATTTTGAAACGAACATAATAGCGCAACCCATTTCACTTAATTCTTCTTCTAAAAATTAAGTATACTTTAATTTGTGAATTTTACTGTTATAAAATTACGGGGTGTTACACTCTCCACTCCTTAAAGGATTTCGTCCCCGAAATCTCCAAGTTAAGAAGAATGTATCCTACCATCCAATAATCCATCTACTCAACCATCATCCACAAGTGTCCATTTTCCTTAAAAGGTTTCTAATGCCGTATGAACATATGCATAATGTGTGTATATGTTTCTTATCTAATGCAAAATCAGCCAATCTACTGATCTAGCTAACCTCCTTAATGCAAATTATGTTAGTGCCATGAGTCCAATTATGTATGCAAGAAATCCTATTTGATACACATCATTTCTATATGAGTGCATAACCATTCATCCAAATGAAACATCCATGTGATGAGTCAATCATTTTGCATCCACAAAAATTGAAAAATGCACATACATCCATATGCCATATGAGAGTATTTTTGAGCCGATCTAGTGCCTAGTGTTATTATATGCATTCGCAAGCAACCACTAGCAACCACTTGCATCCACTTGCAACCATAAAACATAACATGTCTCAGACACATGTTCACACCCATTAGTTTCTACCAAAAGGTCGAAGTCTCGATCGATAGGATTCAGCTGAGTGATAGAAGCAAGTATAATTAAAACAAAAGTTTTATTCCTATTAGACATCGGTTAAGAGAATAAATCCCTAAGTATCAACCCCGAAGACCGAAATCATCATCAGATTGACACCCAGAGAATTACTCCAATTAAACAATGTCAAAATTGGAAATATACTTCACGGTTCGTGTAAAAACCTGTAACAACCCGAAAATCTGGGCCAGTTTAAAATTTTTATTTTGGCAATTTTAGTGAATTTCGAACATTTAAAATGAATTATTTTAAATAAAATCGACGAAAATTTATTTTGAATAGAATTCAAGTGTATATATTATATACTTCGTCGTTAGAATATAAATAATTATATATATAATTATAAATAGAATTGAAATTGGCGCGGTAGTTCGATAATTCGATTTCAAACTTCAATTCAATGTACCGGGTGCAAAACAAACCAGATTTTAGTGAAACCAAAAATAATAGGATCTAATTGATGATATCTTTCCAATGAATCCTAAAAATCAAGATTTCATAGCGGGAATCAAAAGATATGTCCAGTTGAAAATTCTGAATAGTCGCTATGGAATTCAGGCCCTTAAAAAAGGGAATTTTGCAAACGACCTCGGATTTCGACGAAACCACTTTTGTTGGGTCCGTGATGTCAAATTATTGCTAGATTCCAAATTTCATAATTTTTCGAATCAATATTTGAGCGTGGCAAAGGAAAATGTGTTTGACCAGTTTCAGTTGATTTTAATCGACTGGAAAATGAAAATTTTTCCAACGGTCTCAGAATTCGACGGAACTAGTTTTATTAGGACCGTATCGTCAATACGAAGCTAGAAAATATTTTTATGGAATTTTAAGAGTTTGTATGTGACCCCAGTAAATTGAAATGCGCGTTCAAATTCAATATATAGAGTTATATGTTGATTTTGACGAAAACTGATCGAAACAATCGAATCAGCTTATGATACATATCCCATTGTGCTCGGAATGGGGGTAATTAGCTATGGACGACAAGCGGTGGGTCACATTTCGAGGTCGAAAATAAAAGTTGCTTTTTGAAATTAAATAATTAAATAAATTAAAAATTAAAATCTCTCCCTTCCCTCTCCTTATTCATTCTGCCCCCCCCCCCCCCCGTTTATTTCTTTCTCAAAATCGAATCGAAATAAAAAAAATTGAAAGAAGAAGAAGGCGTAGCCGCAGCCGCGCCCCAGGCGATCGATCGCCTCAATGAGGCCCAGCCACCAGGAGGCGGTCGCCTCCGACCAGACCCCCCCCCCCCCGCCTGCTTCCACCGCGCGACGCAAATCCCGACCCCCTTTTCTTCCTCCTCCGCCGCGACGAACACCTGCCCCCTCCAGCACCTCGCGCGGCCTCCCCCTTCACCTCCAACGCCGACGAACCCGCACCGATCCTCCACAGCTTTGGCGCAACCGACCCCCCTCCTTCCGATCTGAGCAGTAAGTGTTATCCTATTTTATTTTATTTTCCTTCAGATTTTTATATGCAAAACTGATTTTTAGTATGTAGATTTTTAAAAACTAATTTTAAGTATGTAGATTTTTAAAAACTGATTTTTAGTATGTAGATTTTTAAAAACTGATTTTTAGTATGTAGATTTTTAAAACTAATTTTTAGTATGTAGATTTTTGAAACTGATTTTTAGTATGTTGATTTTTAAAATAGAAGATTTTTAAAATAGAAAAGATTAGATTTTTAAAATAGAAAAGATCAGATTTTTGAAATTTGAAAAGGAGAAATCTTTATATATAGTAGCCGTGTAAAAATAGATTTTCTATCTATATAGTAGCGTTGTAAGAATAGAATTTTTATCTATATAGTAGCGTTGTAAGAATAGAATTTTTATCTATATAATAGCGGTGTAAAAATATAATTTTTATCTATATAGTAGCGATGTAAAAATAGGATTTTTATATATTGAATAGCAAAGTAAAAATAGGATTTTTATATATTGAATAGCCAAGTAAAAATAGGATTTTTATAAATTGAATATCAAAGTAAAAATTCGATTTTTATATATTGAATAGCAAAGTAAAAATTCAATTTTTATATATTGAACAGCAAAGTAAAAATTCGATTTTTATATATCGAATAACGAAGTAAAAATTTGATTTTTATATATGTAGTGGCTACGGGCAACGAAAGTGACGAAAAGCGAGAACGACGAAGATTTCTATAGAAGAAATGTGGTGGAGTTGGAATAGCTAGCTGGTGAGAACTTCTCACTCAAATTTCTTTTCTAGTTTTTTATATATATAATAGGATATAGACGGTGCTTAGCAGCACCCGACACCCGTTATCCACAGACCATGGATGGCTTGTTTGTTTAATTGATGTGCTGTGAAATTTGTTTGTGTTGTTGATGTGAAATCGATAAAAAAATGTAGATAGTTGAAATAAAATATTTTATCGTTAAAAATATAATTTTTAACGTGAATGTGAATAAATAAATATTTATAAACAAATCAGCCGATTTGTTTATATACACTGATTTGACTGATATTGATTGGGTCGATAAAGTTTACACATCGCCCAACTGCACAAATAAAAAAATTCTGTGTTTGTTGATTTGAAACCCCACACGGGTGTCGGGATGAAATTTGGTGTACACTAATCCCGATTAATTTAATTGTATGTCGATCGATTGGTCGACAGTCTGCGTAAGCGTTGATTATTTATATTTGATGCTTATGCAGTTGTGTGGTGCACTTTGGATGATTGTTGATTGTTTATCATTGCTATTATATACATGGGTTGTATGGAATCCATATAATTAACATTATATGGTGATTGATTGGGCCTCATTCCAATCGGGAAAATAATGAAAATTATAAAAGAAAATTCATGTGTTGAATATAAAAACAGTCATGTGTTGACAGTGTTCATGTATTGAAACTAGTTATGTGTTGAGTGAGATATTTTAATAATAAAATTTACATCTTTATCATATTTAAAATTAGACACTACTTCACTGTGGAGTCTAATTAAAAATCAAACGATAGATACCATAATTTTATAAAATATTTTACATAACAAAAATAGTGATGTGTTGACAGTACTCATGTGTTGAGATTAGTCATGTGTTGAAAGAAATATAGATTCATGTGTTGAATAGAATAAATATTCATTTGTTGAATAGAATAAATAAGTTTTTGAAAAATATAAAGCCGTGTTGATTAGAGATGCGTTATTTTGACGTGAACGATATTTATATCGATTTTATTCGTTTTACAATGAATATTGAAAAGTGATTTCAAAATTTAATATTTTGAAATTAAATTCAAATTAAATCGTTTTTGAATGGAATTTAAAACGTACCAAAATTGAATTGAAAACAATTTGAAATGAATTCGAATTAAACAGAAAATGAATTCGATTCGAATTGAATAAAAGTGAATTTGAATTCAAATTGAATAGAAAATGAATTCGATTCGAATTGAATAGAAAGTGAATTTGAATTCGAATTCAATAGAAATGAATTCAAATTGAATTAAATTAAAATTGAATTAAAAACGAATTGAAATCTTTTTGAATGAAATTTAAAACGAACTGAAATTGAATTGAAATCAATTTGAAATGAATTAGAATTGAAGAAAATAGAAGGTAAATTCAAATTGAATTGAATTGAAATGAATTTGAATTTGAATTGAATTGAAATGAATTTGAATTCGAATTAAATTGAATTGAAATGAATTCGAATCGAATTGAAAAAAATCGATTTGAAATTGAAGATGAAGTTGAAATTGTTTTTGAAACAAATTTATAACAATTTATAAAATTCTTTTTAAAAAGGAAATCGATGAAATATATATATATATTATATATAATGGCCTGAACAGAACGCGCCGCGCCGCGGCAGTTCGTGAATTTCGACCATTGACTTCGAATTGACGTTGCGGGAGATTCGACCGTCGGATTCTCCTAAAACCTAAACCGTTGGGTTCGTATCGAAAAGATCTTTCCAATGAATATTAAAATTTTGAAATCTAACAGTTGGATTTGGAATTATGTCCAAATCAAATTTGAAAAAGGTCGCTGTAAGTGCAGTTCGATGGCCGTTGATTGAAATCAACTGTACGGGCCTTGATAAAATTATTAAAAATATTAATAGTTTGTGTAAAATCATAATATGTGAATTGGGAAGTACTGGGATGAAAAAATTCCACATTTGAAAGGATAAAAATAGATTTTTGTCGAAATGAACTAGTTTTGAACTAGAATTAAAATCAATTTATTTTTGAAATAAATAAATTGAATTTGAAAGTGATTTTAAAAATAATCAATATTCCCAACACGTGGATTGGACTGGAGTTGAATCGAAATTATCTTCGGAATATTTCGATGTTGGATTTCGTGACTCTACAGATATTGTTATGGGAATTTGAAAGATATATTTTATATCGTTATTTCCAGTATGATATTTGTCGGTTTCAGAATTTGATATTGAATATAAGCTGGTATATTTTCTATTCAGAGCCTTGTATTTAATATCGAATGTGATTGGGTTTATCGTGAATCGTGTTTTATATGACATTGGTTCTTTAACCCAGTTAAAGGCAAGATGTTGATTTTTGAAAAGATAAAAACTAAGTGGAGTTTTAATGAATCTTCAATTAGATTTAAAAAAAGTGAATTGATAATTTAAATTTTCAAATCTGAAAGGTGATTGAGAATGGATCATCACCAGTTTTGCTCCAAAGCGATAGTTAAATCTTTCATTAGATTTGAACGTGAAATGGGAATTAATTTTACCGATAACACCATGGTGTTAGATATGGAGTATTACCAGTTCTTGTTGCAGTCATGGGGGGTTCTCGTTTCGCGGTTTGGTGGCGAACGGGAGACTCTCACCCCCACATGTCCCTTGTGGTGGGGGTTGGTTAGGCAGTGGCCGGAAGACTCGAGAGGTTCGCCGTAAAACAAGTTCTGGGGACCGCTGTGAGCCGCGGTGGGTTTTACCTGCTGCAATGGAGGATGAAGGGATGGTTGCAAAGCCTACCAGATTTCGCGTTGCCGTTACAGTTTGGTATCAGAGCTTTGGTTTACAGAGCTCGAGAACAGGACACCTTAGAACTATACGAAAGAATTCATCAGATATTGGATTAGTAATATCCAATTAGAATTACTCGTTAGAGATAGGATCAGCAGTATCCTAGAACGGGTGTGAAGAGTATATTTTTCAAATGAAAACAATTTTGTTTTGAAAATTTAAATCGCTTTATACGTATTTGAATATTTATTTATTTTGAATATGGACAATCGAGTATATATATAGATTTCGCATATACGCGTCATGAACGTATAGTCGAAGTTTTAATATACTGGATAGATATAGAATCACATTCTAGACACCCGGGGATAATTCTGATGATGTGGCCACATCATCGATATTTATGTTCGTGTTTCGAAGGTGTGATATCTCTAAATTTCCATTAGACTGGTGTGAGAACCAAAACTAATATAGAAAGAATACATTGTTGTGAATTGGCATCAAAACATATGATTTTTGTATATATATCAAATGTAACACCCCGAATTTCGGGTAATGCTAAAATTCACTAATTACAGAATAAATGATCTCAGATTTGAGAATTGGGGGAAATGGGCTACGTCATTGCGTTCGTCTCGGAAAAATACGCGAAATAGAGTCCGAGTTTTCGAGAATCGGAGTCCGTATGGCCCGGTTATGGCCCAATGAAGTTTGCAGAAAATTCAAAGTCCAAATCAGATTTAAAATTCAGGTTTAAATTTCGAAATTGGAGCCATTGGGCGTAGGAGGGAAAAATTCCCGCCTACCTACCCAAGTCGACAGCCCTGTCGACTGGGCAGTCGACTTGGCTAGGACCAAGTCGACAGCCCTGTCGACTTGGGTGTCGACAGGGGGTGCTCGGCAGGTTTAACCTGGTGCACCATTTTAGGGTTTGGCTGTGTTTTGGGCTATTCTCTAGAAACTTCCTAAATCTGACGGACCTAATCTAACCTAGGGCTAATCCTATGGTCTAAAACACACCCTAATCCTATAAATACACCCTAATGCAAGCCTAATCCATACTAAAAATAGAATTGATGCCATCATGCCGCCAAAATCAAACTTAGGAGGAGCCTCCACTAGTTTATGAAGAAAGTTGCAAGCTAATCAACCTCTAATCACCATCATCTTCATATATAGCAACTAGTTCTACTTCATAAGTTTGCTAATCTTGGTTTTGGTGAGTTCCTATGCCTTTAGCAAGTAATTGCTAAACTAATTAGGATAGGATATTAGGAGGCTATGGATGTAAATGAGGATTTATGCATGTTGTGGTTGTCATATGTTATAAGTTCATATGCAAGATTGTCTCTTTTTATGATATGACATGTTATGCAAGCTCATATGCAAGTCTATGTGTAAGTTCATATGCAAGATTGTCCCTTTTTATGATATGACATGTTATGCAAGCTCATATGCAAGTCTATGTGCAAGTTCATATGCAAGATTGTCTCTTTTTATGATATGACATGTTATGCAAGCTCATATGCAAGTCTACATGCAAGTTCATATGCAAGATTGTCTCTTTTTATGATATGATATGTTATGCAAGCTCATATGCAAGTCTATATGCAAGTTCATATGCAAGTTTGTCCCTTTTTATGATGTGCATAACATATGCAAGGTTGTCTCTATATATGACATGTTATGTAAGTCCATATGCAAGTTCATATGCAAGTTTATATGTTAGTGCATATGCAAGTTTGGGTTAATGATTTATGCTAGTTGGGTTTAATGTTTTGATGCAAGTTGACACCTTTTAAAACCCATGTAAATGCCAATGTTGTGCTAAGATTGAACCCATTACATTTATAGTGAATCTTCCCATTTATATGACATGTCATGAGGACGAATTACGTGGGAAACGATGGGGTTAATACGCATAGAAATGTGTAAAGTTGGTATGCTTAAGCATAACATAAAATGAATGGACATAATTGGGAATTTACCTATTAAGTTAGGTCTACCCATATTATGGAGTTGGGAATTTACCTATTAAGTTTGGTCTACCCACACTATGGAATTGGGAATTTACCTATTGAGTTAGGTCTACCCATATTCTTAAAAATGTGTAATTAATTAGGGATAATTAATACAAATTATGGGGGTGATTAATTAGGTGTAATTAATCAACTAAGACACGAGGTTGTCCCTTTTGTAGCGGAAGTCTGCCCGTAACCGACCGGCAATCCAGCAGCTACAAATGATTGGCCCAATGTGAGAGGTCTTAGTCACAAATTAAATACGTGATTAAAGTAAAGACACGAGGTTAGACCCTTTTTATGGCGGAAGTCTGCCCGGACCCGACCGGCATATCCAGCAGTCATAAAAGATGGTCTAATGTGAGAGGTCTTTATGAGGTCATGATCTTAATTAATTAATTAAGAAACACTTAACCATATTAGCATGTAGAGGGACATGAGGGGTTAAGTGGGTGCCTTGGGTGGCATGTGGAAATCTAGTGGTTTCCTTGGGTGGCAATAGAAAATACGATTAGAATACTTAACCAAAGTGGAACATGTAATTAAAACATGATTAAAGGGTTAAGTGGTATTCACTAGAAATGACAAGCTTAGGTGGGTAGCTTGTGGGGGCCCATTTCAACCAATATCCCAAACGTATCTTTGTGGGCTCGACCCAAGTCGAGGACGGGACACGCATATTGGGCTTGACTATAGGAGGCCAAAATGGGGGTAGCGGTGGCAACGCGAGTCCAACAGGTTTCATATGTGTGTGTGGACCCGGGCTGGTAGGTAAGACGTTGTTGCATCGTGTAGATATAAGCCATGCACCATTTGTTGTATCAGGTTGCCACTATGGGGAGTGATACATCCCATTGTGGGGCCAGCACGGGTATCTACGGTAGGGAGCCGATCGCTTGGGAGTAGTGGGTACACCTAGTGGAGATAGGGGCAGGTGGCACCTATGTAGTCAGATAGGGGTACACGAAACTACTAGGTAAATTTACTAAGTCCTTGGGAGGGATCAACCTTTAAGTAGGAATGACTGGTGTGGTGCAGTGTAGAAATTATCCTTGGGTGGGTAGATGCGTCTGTATCGTTATCTTAGTTCATTCTAAGTCTGATTGGCTACTGATTGTAGTCATTTATCCCCAGTCACACCGTACCAAGTTATACCATACCCTAATTACTTTAATGATTGCATTGTTAAAGTTGTAGGACTCGCTCAGACTTATGTCTGACCCCGTTATTTTTATCTTTTTCCCAACCCTCAGGTTCTCAGAGTGGGCCCAGCACGAGTGGGCTTTGATCAGGCTGCTTTTATTACTCTCTTGGAGCTTGGACCCTAGATGTAGAGCTCAGCTTACCCTTTTCTTTTATGGCTATCAGTTCGTGTATTGGGATTATGTATTTTTATTTATCATGATGGATATTTGTACTTGACTCTTATTATGGTTTTTGTGATGTAACCAGACATGTTTTACTTTCCGCTGCAATGAAATGATGTTTTAAATTTTCAAGTATTACTAATATATGTCTTGCTGTAATTTCTCTGTTCTATATTCACTTAAAATACTCCACCGATGTTATGGCATTCCCTTAGCGAGTGACCGTAGCGGGTGTGGGGTGTTACACGTGGTATCAGAGCAAAGGTTACCGGAACAGATAAAATTTTTAGAAAACTATTTTTCTAAAACATTTTTGGAAGAGATATTTTCTAAAAACATGTCTTTAAAGAGAAAAGTTTTTGAAAGAAAAGCATAATCGCCAATATCCATATCTTTATCTTTTGAATTCTCCGTTTTGAATCTTTCCTTTTTCGTTTCAGCATGGCTGAGGATCTTAATTTTCCGGAGGGTGTGACAATACCAGTATGGTATAGGAGATTGATGGAGGCGAGGGCCACCACTGCGGGTCCAGCAAATGTTCCTCCACCAACCGTAGCACCCGATCTTCCTCCTCCCCCTCCTCCTCGCACGGATACTTTTGCTAAGACTTGCAAGGAATTTAAAGCTATGGGAGGGAAACCTTTTCAAGGATCAGGAACTTTTGTGGAGGCTAGAGATTGGCTTAAGGAGGTGGAAGAGTTGATGGATATCTTTGAGATGGAAGAAGGAAAGAAAGTCAAGTTAGCTGCTTGGTTAATGAAGGGAGAGGCCTCATTCTGGTGGGAGGTCACTAATGGAGAACGCCCCGTTGACTCTTGGGCGGATTTTAGGCAAAGATTTGTGGCAAAGTTTCTCTCAAGGGCGGAGGAAAACTTGTATATGGAAAGATTCTTGACTCTAAACAAGGAAATCTCTCAGTGAAGGAGTATGTCAACAAGTTTAATCAATTGGCAAGGTTTGGCCTAGACATGGTGAATACACCGGAGAAGAAGGCTTTGAGGTTCGTGAAAGGCTTGAATGAACCAATGCATGGGTTGGCTATGACTCATATCCCTATGGGGGCCACCTTTGAGAAGTTAGTTGACATGGCACTCATGCATGAAGAAGAGAAGGGTCCCAATGCTAATAAGGCACCCGAGAAGAAGGGAGATCAAAAGAGACCTCAGCAACAACAGCAAAACAAAGGTGGGAAAGGCAACGGTGGCAAGGGGAAGAAGAAGTGCTTCAATTGCGGGATACCAGGCCATATAAGCAAAGATTGTCGAAAGAAGACGAAGAATGGCTGCTATCATTGTGGCGAAGCAGGGCATCTAGTGAAGGATTGCCCTAAGAAGGGGCAAAGGACGGGGTCTACCTCAGGAGGACAGGTGCAAGCTCTTATGGCACCGGGTCAGGCTAGGGGGCAAGTACAGGCTCTCGCGGTTCCACCGATTCAGGAGAGAGGTAGAACTATTTCCGTTGAAAGTCTGGTTTTTCTATTTGATCATCCTGTCCGTACATTGTTTGATTCTGGCGCATCGCATTCGTTTATCTCATCATCATTAGTTGAGTCACTGCACTTAGACACCAGTCTAGTAGATGATCCCTTGGTTGTTTCAAACCCAATTGGGGGCTCCACTTATTTGTCCATGATATGTTTGGGTTTGAAGATTTCTATACTTAGCATTGAGTTTAGGTGTGATGCTTTTGTTTTGGGCTTCACGGGCTATGGGTTGATTTTGGGCATGGACTGGTTATCCAGTAATGGTGCCGTTCTTGATTGCGAAAGGAGAGTTGTTAGGCTCATGACCCGCTTGGGTAACACTCTCGAGATCTCTTGTAATCCTATGGATTCTGTTATGCTAAGTTATCTTGAATCGCTTGACGCTTCGGTCGAGAGTTTGCAATCTGTTAGAGTGGTCCGGGAATACTCGGATGTGTTTGAGGAGGTGAAGGGCTTACCTCCGAAGCGGGAGATTGACTTCCGAATACATCTGGTGGATAATGCTAAACCTGTATCTTTACCAGTGCGCCACATGGCTCCTCGTGAGAGGAGGGAACTCCATAAGCAAGTAGGGGAGTTGCTTGAGAAGGGGTTCATAAGACGGAGTATATCGGAGTGGGGGGCTCCAGTAGTTTTTGCTACGAAGGCGGATGGGTCCCTCAGACTTTGTGTAGACTATAGAGAACTCAACAAGCTCACAAAGAAGACTAGACACCCATTGCCGAGGATTGATGATCTTTTCGATCAGTTTGTTGGCGCTTCAGTATTTTCTCAGTTGGACTTAGCCACGGGGTTTCATCAGTTGAGGGTGGCTGAGGATAGCATAGACATGACTGCCTTTAGGACTCCGGATAGTTTCTATGAGTGGCTAGTGATGCCATTTGGGTTGACGAACGCCCCTGCATACTTTGTTGATTTGATGAGTAGGGTATTCAGGGAGTTCCTTAATAAGTTCGTGGTGGTCTTTGTGGATGATATCTTAGTATTTTCTAAGAGTGAAGAAGAGCATGCCCTACATCTTAGGGAGTTGTTGGAGACTCTTCGAGCACATAGCCTTAAGGCTAAATTCTCTAAATCTCACTTCTGGAGGAAGGAAGTGCGATTCTTGGGGCATGTGGTCTCCAGGGAAGGGATAGCTGTGGATCCCGCGAAGGTAGTATCAATTCAAGATTGGAAGGTTCCAAAGAATGCTACCGAAGTAAGAAGTTTCTTGGGATTGGCGGGTTATTATAGGAAGTTTATCAAAGACTTCGCGAAGATATCAGCCCCATTAACCCGCTTAACGAAGAAGAATCTTGTTTTCGCATGGGACGTAGATTGTAATGATGCGTTCCGATGGTTAAAGAGAGCTTTAACCACTGCTCCAGTTTTAGTGTTGCCAGATGGGAGTAAGCCATTTGTTGTCTATACCGATGCTTGTGGGACAGGACTGGGCGCAGTCTTAATTCAAGAGGGAAGGGTAATAGCCTATGGTGGAAGGCAGTTGAGGGGACATGAGAAAAATAACCCTACCCATGATCTAGAGTTGGCTGCTATTGTTTTTGCGCTTAAGATTTGGCGCCATTATCTTCTTGGTGAGAGATTCGAATTATTCACTGACCACAAATCATTGAAGTATTTGTTTTCTCAGAAGGATTTGAATTTGAGACAGCAAAGGTGGATGGAGTTCTTAGCATCCTATGATTTCGAGATAGCGTATACCCCTAGCAAGGGTAACGTGGTGGCGGACGCCTTGAGCAGAAAAAGGTTGTCCTTGAGTCCTTTGTTCGTGGAACAACGAAGCTTGGAATTTATCTCGATGTTTAACTTCAGACCTTCCATTGACTATATACCCGGTTTGCTAGCATCCTTGGAGGTCAGACCTACTCTTTTGGGGCGGATTGGGGAAGGACAGAGGGACGACCCACAGTTGGTTGAGTTGGTAGAGAAGCTCATAAGGGGGGAGTCGTCCAGCCATTTGAGTAGGTACACCCTAGACGATAGGGGGTGCTTGCGTAGAGACGGTAGACTTTGTGTACCGCAAGACGAGGGTTTGAGGAAGGCTATTCTTGATGATGCACACCGTTCTAGGATGACCATTCATCCCGGTGGGGACAAGATGTACAAAGACATGAAGCGGGTTTTCTTCTGGGCCGGTATGAAGAAAGATGTGGCCGAGTATGTCGCTCGATGCTTGGTCTGCCAACAGGTGAAAGCAGAGCAAAAGAAACCAGGTCGGTTGCTTTACCCATTGGAAGTTCCGCAATGGAAGTGGGATAGCGTCTCGATGGATTTTATTGACGGGTTACCCAGATCAAGAAAGGGTAATACGGGAATTTGGGTTGTGGTAGACAGACTTACTAAAAGCGCCCATTTCATAGCTATGAAGAGCAAGAGGACTGCTCCATGGCTTGCTTCAGTATATCTTCGAGAGATAGTTCGATTGCATGAGGTACCCTCTAGCATAGTGAGTGATCGAGATCCTATCTTCACTAGCGAGTTCTGGAAAAGTTTGCAAGAAGCAGTGGGGACTCAATTATGTCTGAGCACCGCATATCATCCTCAGACGGACGGCCAGACTGAGAGGGTGAATCGTGTCCTAAAAGACCTTTTGAGGCTTTGTATCTTAGATTTTGGAGGTACATGGGAAGAGCATGTTCCATTGGTGGAATTCGCATATAATAACAGCTTTCAGTCCAGTATTGGTATGGCTCCTTTCGAAGCTCTTTATGGAAGGCCTTGTCGATCACCTACATGTTGGTGGGAATCTACGGATAAGATCTTGCTTGGGCCTGATATGGTTAGGGAGACTTCTGAGAAGATTGACTTGATTCGAAGAAGGATGAATGCAGCGCAGGATCGGCAAAAATCTTATGCGGACAAGAGGAGGACGGATCTTGAGTTTGAATTTTGGGACATGGTCTTTGTCAAAGTATCTCCGTTACGAAATGTGGTTCGCTTTGGATCGGTTGGGAAGTTAGCACCAAGGTTCGTAGGGCCGTTTCCTATTAAGGAAAGGATTGGACGAATGGCATATAGAGTGGAGTTGCCCGACAGACTTAGTGGTGTACATGATGTATTCAATGTATCACATTTGAGGAAGTGCCTACATGAGACCGCAGAGGTGGTAGAGCCGAGCTTGCTTAGAGAAGTGGAAGTAGAGCGTGATGCGACTATTCGACGAGCTCCTACTCGCATCCTTGGGTCAAAGACTAGGAAATTGAGGAATCGAGAGGTTCAACTAGTCAAAGTACAATGGGGAGAAGATGAGGGCAACGCTACTTGGGAAACGGAAGCGAAGATGCGTTCATTGTACCCATTCCTTTTTGAGGGTATGTTTTTTTAACTTCTCCTTTATCGTTTGTCTAGTACTTATCTTATCTTTAGTATGTCCTCTAGTTAGTACTTTTGACCTTTAGATAGGGCAAACCTATGGTTGAAACATGTGTTTGAGACATGTTATGGATGATGGATGCATGTGGATGCAAGTGTTTGCTATGGTTGCTCGTGGATGCATATACACACACTCTAGACACTAGATCGGCTCAGTCACTTCATATTGCATATTGCATATAATTGTGTGTAGATAGCTATATTTATGGATGTATAATGATTGTGTTATCATATGGATGATGCATTTTGGTGAATGATTGTGCACTCTTGTAGATATTGTATGTGTCGATAGGGTTCTCTCGCATACATAATGGATGCATGGCACTATCATGGTTTGCATTTGTTCATACATTAGATAGGGAACATATACACACACTTTTTGCATATGCTCATACATCATTAGAAATTGTTCTAAGGACAATGGATGCCCGTGTTTGATGGATTGAGTAGATGATTGTTTGGATGGTAGGATATGCATTCTCCTTAGCTTAGAGATTTCGGAGACGAAATCCTTTAAGGAGGGGAGAACGTAACACCCCGAATTTCGGGTAATGCTAAAATTCACTAATTACAGAATAAATGATCTCAGATGTGAGAATTGGGGGAAACGGGCTGCGTCATTGCATTCGTCTCGGAAAAATACGCGAAATAGAGTCCGAGTTTTCAAGAATCGGAGTCCGTATGGCCCGGTTATGGCCCAACGAAGTTTGCAGAAAATTCAAAGTCCAAATCAGATTTAAAATTCAAGTTTAAATTTCCAAATTGGAGCCATTGGGCGTAGGAGGGAAAAATTCCCGCCTACCTACCCAAGTCGACAGCCCTGTCGACTGGGCAGTCGACTTGGCTAGGTCCAAGTCGACAGCCCTGTCGACTTGGGTGTCGACAGGGGGTGCTCGGCAGGTTTAACCTGGTGCACCATTTTAGGGTTTGGCTGTGTTTTGGGCTATTCTCTAGAAACTTCCTAAATCTGACAGACCTAATCTAACCTAGGGCTAATCCTATGGTCTAAAACACACCCTAATCCTATCAATACACCCTAATGCAAGCCTAATCCATACTAAAAATAGAATTGATGCCATCATGCCGCCAAAATCAAACTTAGGAGGAGCCTCCACTAGTTTATGAAGAAAGTTGCAAGCTAATCAACCTCTAATCACCATCATCTTCAAATATAGCAACTAGTTCTACTTCATAAGTTTGCTAATCTTGGTTTTGGTGAGTTCCTATGCCTTTAGCAAGTAATTGCTAAACTAATTAGGATAGGATATTAGGAGGCTATGGATGTAAATGAGGATTTATGCATGTTGTGGTTGTCATATGTTATAAGTTCATATGCAAGATTGTCTCTTTTTATGATATGACATGTTATGCAAGCTCATATGCAAGTCTATGTGCAAGTTCATATGCAAGATTGTCCCTTTTTATGATATGACATGTTATGCAAGCTCATATGCAAGTCTATGTGCAAGTTCATATGCAAGATTGTCTCTTTTTATGATATGACATGTTATGCAAGCTCATATGCAAGTCTACATGCAAGTTCATATGCAAGATTGTCTCTTTTTATGATATGATATGTTATGCAAGCTCATATGCAAGTCTATATGCAAGTTCATATGCAAGTTTGTCCCTTTTTATGATGTGCATAACATATGCAACGTTGTCTCTATATATGACATGTTATGCAAGTCCATATGCAAGTTTATATGTTAGTGCATATGCAAGTTTGGGTTAATGATTTATGCTAGTTGGGTTTAATGTTTTGATGCAAGTTGACACCTTTTAAAACCCATGTAAATGCCAATGTTGTGCTAATATTGAACCCATTACATTTATAGTGAATCTTCCCATTTATATGACATGTCATGAGGACGAATTACGTGGGAAACGATGGGGTTAATACGCATAGAAATGTGTAAAGTTGGTATGCTTAAGCATAACATAAAATGAATGGACATAATTGGGAATTTACCTATTAAGTTAGGTCTACCCATATTATGGAGTTGGGAATTTACCTATTAAGTTAGGTCTACCCATACTATGGAATGACATGTTATGCAAGCTCATATGCAAGTCTATGTGCAAGTTCGTATGCAAGATTGTCTCTTTTTATGATATGACATGTTATGCAAGCTCATATGCAAGTCTACATGCAAGTTCATATGCAAGATTGTCTCTTTTTATGATATGATATGTTATGCAAGCTCATATGCAAGTTTATATGCAAGTTCATATGCAAGTTTGTCCCTTTTTATGATGTGCATAACATATGCAACGTTGTCTCTATATATGACATGTTATGCAAGCCCATATGCAAGTTTATATGTTAGTGCATATGCAAGTTTGGGTTAATGATTTATGCTAGTTAGGTTTAATGTTTTGATGCAAGTTGACACCTTTTAAAACCCATGTAAATGCCAATGTTGTGCTAAGATTGAACCCATTACATTTATAGTGAATCTTCCCATTTATATGACGTGTCATGAGGACGAATTACGTGGGAAACGATGGGGTTAATACGCATAGAAATGTGTAAAGTTGGTATGCTTAAGCATAACATAAAATGAATGGACATAATGCTAGTTAGATTTAATGTTTTGATGCAAGTTGACACCTTTTAAAACCCATGTAAATGCCAATGTTGTGCTAAGATTGAACCCATTACATTTATAGTGAATCTTCCCATTTATATGACACGTCATGAGGACGAATTACGTGGGAAACGATGGGGTTAATACGCATAGAAATGTGTAAAGTTGGTATGCTTAAGCATAACATAAAATGAATGGACATAATTGGGAATTTACCTATTAAGTTAGGTCTACCCATATTATGGAGTTGGGAATTTACCTATTAAGTTAGGTCTACCCATACTATGGAATTGGGAATTTACCTATTGAGTTAGGTCTACCCATATTCTTAAAAATGTGTAATTAATTAGGGATAATTAATACAAATTATGGGGGTGATTAATTAGGTGTAATTAATCAACAAAGACACGAGGTTGGACCCTTTTGTAGCGGAAGTCTGCCCGGAACCGACCAGCAATCCAGCAGCTACAAATGATTAGCCCAATGTAAGAGGTCTTAGTCACAAATTAAATACGTGATTAAACTAAAGACCCGAGGTTAGACCCTTTTTATGGCGGAAGTCTGCCCGGACCCGACCGGCATATCCAGCAGTCATAAAAGATGGTCTAATGTAAGAGGTCTTTATGAGGTCATGATCTTAATTAATTAATTAAGAAACACTTAACCATATTAGCATGTAGAGTGACATGAGGGGTTAAGTGGGTGCCTTGGGTGGCATGTGGAAATCTAGTGGTTGCCTTGGGTGGCAATAGAAAATACGATTAGAATACTTAACCAAAGTGGAACATGTAATTAAAACATGATTAAAGGGTTAAGTGGTATTCACTAGAAATGACAAGCTTAGGTGGGTAGCTTGTGGAGGGCCATTTCAACCAATATCCCAAACGTATCTTTGTGGGCTCGACCCAAGTCGAGGACGGGACACGCATATTTGGCTTGACTATAAGAGGCCAAAATGGGGTAGCGGTGGCAACGCGAGTCCAACGGGTTTCATATGCGTGTGTGGACCTGGGCTGGTAGGTAAGACGTTGTTGCATCGTGTAGATATAAGCCGTGCACCATTTGTTGTATCAGGTTGCCACTATGGGGAGTGATACACCCCATTGTGGGGCCAGCACGGGTATCTACGGTAGGGAGCCGACCGCTTGGGAGTAGTGGGTACACCTAGTGGAGATAGGGGCAGGTGGCACCTATGTAGCCAGCTAGGGGTACACGAAACTACTGGGTAAATTTACTAAGTCCTTGGGAGGGATCAACCTTTAAGTAGGAATGACTGGTGTGGTGCAGTGTAGTAATTATCCTTGGGTGGGTAGATGCGTCTGTATCGTTATCTTAGTTCATTCTAAGTCTGATTGGCTACTGAGTGTAGTCATTTATCCCAGTCACACCGTACCAAGTTATATCATACCCTAATTACTTTAATGATTGCATTGTTAAAGTTGTAGGACTCGCTCAGACTTATGTCTGACCCCGTTATTTTTATCTTTTTCCCAACGCTCAGGTTCTCAGAGTGGGCCCAGCACGAGTGGGCTTTGATCAGGCTGCTTTTATTACTCTCTTGGAGCTTGGACCCTAGATGTAGAGCTCAGCTTACCCTTTTCTTTTATGGCTATCAGTTCATGTATTGGGATTATGTATTTTTATTTATCATGATGGATATTTGTACTTGACTCTTATTATGGTTTTTGTGATGTAACCAGACATGTTTTACTTTCCGCTGCAATGAAATGATGTTTTAAATTTTCAAGTATTACTAATATCTGTCTTGCTGTAATTTCTCTGTTCTATATTCACTTAAAATACTCCACCGATGTTATGGCATTCCCTTAGCGAGTGACCGTATCTGGTGTGGGGTGTTACATCAAAAATTATGAATTTAAAATTCTAATTCACTTATTGATTGATGTTTGTGTTGGTTGTTTATTTGTTTGATAATTTTGAACCATTTAGCCTAATTGAATCAAATATTGAATTGTATTAAAAATTGGTCACATTTGTTTGCATATACATGTACTTACATTGAACATGTCACAGCAAGGAGGCTAGAGCAGAGAATAAAATTATTTTGCCCGACAAATAGGTACATGTTTACTATAATTTACTGTTTTGTTTGGGTGATGATGATTTTATGAGCCTATTGGCTAGCAGCTTGGCTTTTTCTTTTTCTTTTTGAGATCAGAAGGCCTTTTTGGCAATTTCGGGATTTTCCCGTGGCTCCCGGTGCAGGTGAGGTTATGGCGAAATTTTTCGAAAATTTAGGGTGTTAGCCAAATTTTTGAAGAATTCAAAAATTCTTAGAAACTGAAAAGTTGGAGAATGGAAGCCAGATCGAACATAGTGTTGATTAAACAAACCACTTTCGACTTCGTTCCTTTTCGGGGATGAAAAGTTTTTAAGAGGGGGAGATTGTTACAACCCGAAAATCTGGGCCAGTTTAAATTTTTTATTTTGGCAATTTTAGTGAATTTCGAACATTTAAAATGAATTATTTTAAATAAAATCGACAAAAATTTATTTTGAATAGAATTCGAACGTATATATTATATACGTCGTCGTTAGAATATAAATAATTATATATAATTATAAATAGAATTGAAATTGGCGCGGTAGTTCGATAATTCGATTTCAAACTTCAATTGAATGTACCGGGTACAAAACAAACCGGATTTTAGTGAAACAAAAAATAATAGGATCTAATTGATGATATCTTTCCAACGAATCCGAAAAATCAAGATTTCATAGTGGGAATCAAAAGATATGTCCAGTTGAAAATTCTTAATAGTCGCTATGGAATTAAGGACCTTAAAAATGGGAATTTTGCAAACGACCTCGAATTTCGATGAAACCACTTTTGTTGGGTTCGTGATGTCAAATTATTGCTAGATTCCAAATTTCATAATTTTTCGAATCAATATGTGAGCATGGCAAAGGAAAACGTGTTTGACCAGTTTCAGTTGATTTTAATCGACTGGAAAATGGACATTTTTCCAACGGTCTCAGAATTTGACGGAACTAGTTTTATTAGGACCGTATTGTCAATACGAAGCTAGAAAATATTTTTATGGAATTTTTAGAGTTCGTATGTGACCCCAGTAAATTGAAATGTGCGTTCAAATTCAATATATAGAGTCATATGTTGATTTCGACGAAAACAGATCGAACCAATCGAATCATCTTACGATACATATCCCATTGTGTTTGGAATGGGTGTAATTAGCTATGGACGACAAACGGTGGGTCTCGTTTCGAGGCCGAAAATAAAAGTTGCTTTTTGAAATTAAATAATTAAATAAATTAAAAATTAAAATCTCTCCCTTCCCACTCCTTATTCATTCTGGCCCCACCGTTCATTTCTTTCTCAAAATCGAATCGAAATAAAAAAAAAATGAAAGAAGAAGAAGGCGCAGCCGCAGCCGCGCCCCAGGCGATCGATCGCCTCGACGCCGCCCAGCCACCAGGAGGCGGTCGCCACCGACCAGACCCCCCCCCCCCGCCTGCTTCCACCGCGCGACGCAAATCTCGACCCCCCTTTTCTTCCTCCTCCGCCGCGACGAACACCCGCCCCCTCCAGCACCTCGCACGGCCTCCCCCTTCACCTCCAACGCCGACGAACCCCCTCCGATCCTCCACAGCTCCGACGCAACCGACCCCCCCTCCTTCCGATCTGAGCAGTAAGTGTTATCCTATTTTATTTTATTTTTCTACAGATTTTATATGCAAAACTGATTTTTAGTATGTAGATTTTTAAAAACTAATTTTTAGTTTGTAGATTTTTAAAAACTGATTTTTAGTATGTAGATTTTTAAAATATGATTTTTAGTATGTAGATTTTTAAAAACTGATTTTTAGTATGTGGATTATTAAAACTGATTTTTAGTATGTAGATTTTTAAAACTGATTTTTAGTATGTAGATTTTTAAAATAGAAAAGATTAGATTTTTAAAATAGAAAAGATTAGATTTTTAAAATAGAAAAGATCAGATTTTTGAAATTTGAAAAGGCAAAATCTTTATATATAGTAGTAGTGTAAAAATAGAATTTTTATCTATATAGTTGCGTTGTAAGAATAGAATTTTTATCTATATAGTAGCGTTGTAAGAATAGAATTTTTATCTATATAATAGCGGTGTAAAAACATTTTATTTATTTATATAGTAGCGATGTAAAAGTAGGATTTTTATATATTGAATAGCAATGTAAAAATAGGATTTTTATATATTGAATAGAAATGTAAAAATTCGATTTTTATATATTGAATAGCAAAGTAAAAATTCTTTTTTTATATATTGAATAGCAAAGTAAAAATTCGATTTTTATATATTGAATAGCGAAGTAAAAATTTGATTTTTATATATGTAGTGGCTACGGGCAACGAAAGTGACGAAAGGCGAGAACGACGAAGATTTCTATAGAAGAAATGTCATGGAGTTGGAATAGCTAGCTGGTGAGAACTTCTCACTCAAATTTCTTTTCTAGTTTTATATATATACACTAGGATGCAGATGGTGCTTAGCAGCACCCGACACACGTCATCCGCGGACCGTGGATGGCTTGTTTGTTTAATTGATGTGCCGTGAAATTTGTTTGTGTTGTTGATGTGAAATCAAAAAAAAAATGTAGATAGTTGAAATCAAACATTTTATCATTAAAAATATATTTTTTAACATGAATGTGAATAAATAAATATTTATAAACAAATCGACTGATTTGTTTATATACACTGATTTGACTGATATTGATTGGGTCGATAAATTTTACACATCGCCCAACTGCACAAATAAAAAAAATCTGTGTTTGTTGATTTGAAACCCCACACGGGTGTTGGGATGAAATTTGGCGTACACTAATCCCGATTATTTAATTGTATGTCGATCAATTGGTCGACAGGCTGTGTAAGCGTTGATTATTTATATTTGATGCTTATGGAGTTGTGTGGTGCACTTTGGATGATTTTTGATTGTTTATCATTGCTATTATATACATGTGTTGTATGGAATCCATATAATTAACATTATATGGTGATTGATTGGGCCTCATTCCAATCGGGAAAATAATGAATATTATAAAAGAAAAATCATGTGTTGAATATAAAAACAGTCATGTGTTGACAGTGTTCATGTGTTGAAACTATTTATGTGTTGATTGAGATATTTTAATAATAAAATTTACATCTTTATCATATTTAAAATTAGACACTACTTCTCGGTGGAGTCTAATTAAAAATCAAACGATAGATACCATAATTTTATAAAATATTTTACATAACAAAAATAGTGATGTGTTGACAGTACTCATGTGTTGAGATTAGTCGTGTGTTGAAAGAAATATAGATTCATGTGTTGAACATAATAAATATTCATTTGTTGAATAGAATAAAGAAGTTTTTGAAAAATATAAAGCCATGTTGATTAGAGATGCGTTATTTTGACGCGAACGATATTTATATCGATTATATTCGTTTTACAATGAATATTGAAAAGTGATTTCAAAATTTAATATTTTGAAATGAAATTCAAATTAAATCGTTTTTGAATGGAATTTAAAACGAACCAAAATTGAATTGAAATCAATTTGAAATGAATTCGAATTGAATAGAAAATGAATTCGATTCGAATTGAATAGAAAGTGAATTTGAATTCAAATTGAATAGAAAATGAATTCGATTCGAATTGAATAGAAAGTGAATTTGAATTCGAATTGAATAGAAATGAATTCAAATTGAATTATATTAAAATTGAATTAAAAACGAATTGAAATCGTTTTGAATGAAATTTAAAATGAACTGAAATTGAATTGAAATCAATTTGAAATTCATGAATTCAAATTGAAGAAAATAGAAGGTAAATTCAAATTGAATTGAAACGAATTAGAATTTGAATTGAATTGAAACGAATTTGAATTCGAATTAAATTGAATTGAAATGAATTCGAATCGAATTGAAAACAAATCGATTTGAAATTGAAGATGAAGTTGAAATTGTTTTTGAAACGAATTTAGAACTATTTATAAAATTCGGTTTAAAAAGGAAATCGACGAAATATATAATATATACATATATATTTATATATATTATATATATAATGGCCTGAACAGAACGCGCCGCGCCGCGGCAGTTCGTGAATTTCGACCATTGACTTCGAATTGACGTTGCGGGAAATCTGACCGTCGGATTCTCCTAAAACCGGAACCGTTGGGTTCGTATCGAAAAGAGCTTTCCAATGAATATTAGAAATTTGAAATCTAACGGTTGAATATGGAATTATGTCCAAATCAAATTTGAAAAAGGTCGCTGTAAGTGCAGTTCGATGGCCGTTGATGGAAATCGACAGTACGGGCCTTGATAAAATTATTAAAAATATTAATAATTTGTGTAAAATCATAATATGTGAATTGGGAAGAACTGGGATGAAAAAATTCCACATTTGAAAGGATAAAAATAGATTTTTGTCGAAATGAACTAGTTTTGAACTAGAATTAAAATCAATTTATTTTTGAAATAAATAAATTGAATTTGAAAGTGATTTTAAAAATAATCAATATTCCCAACACGTGGATTGGACTGGAGTTGAATCGAAATTATCTTCGGAATATTTCGATGTTGGATTTCGTGACTATACAGATATTGTTATGGGAATTTGAAAGATATATTTTATATCGTTATTTCCAGTACGATATTTTTCGGTTTCAGAATTGTTATTGAATATAAGTCGGTATATTTTCTATTCAGAGCCTTGTATTTAATATCGAATGTGATTTGGGTTTATCGTGAATCGTGTTTTATATGACATTGGTTCTTTAACCCAGTTAAAGGCAAGATGTTGATTTTTGAAAAGATTAAAACTAAGTGGAGTTTTAATTAATCTTTAATTAGATTAAAAAAAAGTGAATTGATAATTTAAATTATCAAATCTGAAAGGTGATCGAGAATGGAGCATCACCAGTTTTACTCCAAAGCGATAGTTAAATCTTTAATTTGATTTGAACGTGAAATGATAATTAATTTTACCGATAACACCGTGGTGTTAGATATGGAGTATTACCAGTTTTTCTCCATGGGATATATAGGTTGGGATTGGGAAACAAAATAAATAATTACTTCGGTGTGGTTCGTTAATCCCGACTAGTTTGAAATGATATCCAAAGGAAGATTAAAGAATAAATTTAGAAAAATTTATCTTGGATAAAATTAATGGGGACCTTTCCCTAAGAATGTGATTTTGTCAATAAAAGAATATTCTGAATTGGAATGAGTCGTTTGTTGTGTTTGCGTAACATTTGTCTATCATATACGTGGGTTATTCAGAAATGCCGGGTTATACCCATTCTGAATAACCGATTCGACGAGATGTCGAAGATGAAGACGGTGGTTGAAGACCGGAAGTCTTCACATCGTTTAGGTGATTACAGATGATCTCGATTGGGCTGTACACCCAAGATGAGGGAAACAGTTGGTGATCGTCCACACGTACCTGGAGATCGATGGATATGCGAGGAAAGTGCCTCCGGTTTCGTTCAGACCCAGAACGAACTTGTAAATGGATTATGTGCCTGACATTGGATTTTATTCTGTGTTGATTGATCTTTATTAAATATACATCTGTTTGGCAGCGGAGAATTTATTCTCTGGCTTAACGCCCTTCTCTGAGACGTACGAGCCCAGAGGTTGTATATCGATGGACATCAGTCGCATGGAATGAATTGCCAGTGTGGCACGCATAAGTGGCAATTGATCAAGGCCTCTGTTGAAAAGCAAAGTCTTGTGGTTGATGATCAAAGCACGGCCTGTGTGGCGTAGCTTTGTGTATAACGTGAATTCGCGAGCCTCACACCTCGGTATGAGTTAAAAACGGGTTACGGACCCAAGGAGTGCACGACGTTTCTTTCTAGCTAGGGTGGTGTCAGTGACTTACCAGCCCTGACATTTATATACTTTTCACCTATGTGGTTGTTGGATACGGGGCGCCTAGGATATAGGTCTGTAAGGACCGGGAAACGTGTGTTCATGAATAACCAATCCTCAAAAGTAAGAGAGGACCGGCCTTGGAGGTTCCAAAGGATCATAGTGGGGTCCTGAGGCATTTGCTAGAGTGTCTCGAACGCGGAGAGGAGCTTGCCCCTTGCCTGGACTCATGACGGAAATCGAATTTCCATATGTGATAGTGTGGTTTTATTTGTAGAACCTAGTATGGCGACATAGTGGTATGGGTCATTCATGCCGCCTATGATTGATATTTATGATTGAAATTATTTTGACACTATACACCTATAACAGTATCAAATAACGTGTTTTAAACGTATCAAGCATGCTTTGGATGTTATAAGGTAAAAACCCTATCCTCTGGCTTGCGTTGCATTGTGTGATGGGACCTGGGTCTTATAACAGCTTCATTTTTCTTTATTTAGCATTGCGCTGTTTCTTTTATGCACTGGTATTCTTGGGAGGAAACCCGTTCCGTGTTATATGGCGTGGTCCCTTGATCTACCAACTTTAAAATAAAGATTAATAACTGTTTTAGTTCTCACACCAGTCACATGACTGACCTGGAGTTTATTGGTTTAACCTAAACTCTGGGTGCCTTTATTTTCGACACGGGCAGCTAGTAGTTTTGGTTTTGCAGATTTATATTCACAGGGTCCTGATATATAGCTAGAACGATGCTCGGAAATCTCTGTATCCGTGTATCACTTTCAGTTGTATTTTGTATATTTTCTGCTGCTATGTAATTTATTATAAATCTATGATATTTATCGAATGTAATTTATTCATTCATACTATGTATATTCTTGTATCTAATGGAATTGTTGTAATAACAATGAAATGTTCTCCCGAATGTTCCATTTTGTCCTGTTCTCAAAACGATCAGGGGTTTCGAAAGGTCTTAGTCGGTTTAATGATCGATTCAGATCAAGCGAAATTCCTTGCCGTTACAAAACCCCTATACTTTTCAGAAATACTCAGATACTTACAGACTACTGTTATAGATCGGATTGTCAATCGATTCTTAGGAAACAAAGCATGATAAAACCCTACCATATCCCATAAAAACCAGAACGTATGCTTCACAGTCAACTTAACGCTTAACACAGAAACCCTCAAAACCCAACCTACCACAAACAGATGAGTCGTAATCCTTATGGGGTTTGAGACAATAGCGGGATCAGGAACAAGACTAGTATTAAAGTGCAGAGACTTAACTACCGAATTAAAATGCCAGAATGATCAGATAAGGAAATTAATCTTTCTACGAAAATTTTTCCACCTCTATCCTATCCACCAACTACGAGAGCATTCGCATACCTTGCAGAAGATTCTGCCCTTTGCCCTTGCCTTCTAGGGCGATCCTTGATCAGATGTCCTTTCCCACCGCACTGAAAAAAATTAGTCTTCTTACGTGTTAACAAGTCTTTCTCTAAAGCTGCCCCAATCGCGCGGAAAACCCAACGAAGCTGGAAAGAGGATTAGCCGTAGGTGAAATTACTGCGACTACAGACGGAATTTAGGCACTTCTTTTCCCTTCGACAAGCGCCATAGTCTCATCATTCCTACGGAACCATGTTGCGATGAGGTTACCTCCCAGAAAGCCAGGAGCCCCGGAGACTCAGAAAAGAAGGAAACAAAGATTAAAAAGAAAATCAAAAGTTAGATTATGGCTTTTGGGAATTATACTTTTCAAAATAAACTCTACTTATGGAAATACTTCCTTTTTAAAACCTTTTTTAAAATAGTTTCCAAAAACTTTTATCAAATTTGGTAACCTTCAGCTCTGATACCAAGTGTAACACCCCATGTCCGTTAATGTCACTCACAAAAGGAATACATTAACTTCTATGAAGCATTATAAGTAAACAAAACAGAATATTACAAGACAGATACATAAAGTAGTACTTGAAAATTTCATAACTTTGTTACAGCAGAAATAAAAGTAATTTTGGTTACATCATTCAAAACAACAATATCGGAATTCAAGTACATAAATATTAGTCTTGTACAAAAGCCTTCAGAGTACGTAATTTTAAAGCCATAATCCCCAATAGAAAATGCCATAAATAGGTAGAATCAAAGCCAAGTAATACTTCAAGCACTTCTAGCACTTCAAGTAGAGAGAACTCTAAGTCATGCTCTTATTTTCCAACCTGAGTACCTGGGGGGAACGGAAGAAACGAGGCGAAACAAACTAGGTCAGACATACGTCGGGTGAGTCCAGTGACTTTCAGCATATAAATAGATAAAAGTATCATGACCTGTAAATAAAACTGGATGAGAGATAGCCGTAACAGGAGTAGCAGGTTAACAGAAGAAACAGAACGATGTAGACCAAGTTATGCTTCTTACTTTATCTTACTTCTTAGCACTATTACTAGTATAATAGAATTAGGTGTTGTCCTAATGTATAAACAGAAAACAAGATGATCTCTTCAGATACACGATGCTATAAATGGGCCTTTACCACCGTAACAGAGACAGACGTTCAGAAACAGAATACTAGTAATGGGCCTTTACCACCTGAAAAGAGACAGATGGTACAGAAACAGAATCAGGAATGAAATTAGAGACAGAAACAGAATAATCCCTAAGGAAACAGAATATTAGTATTAGGGTACACTAGTAATAGGCCTTTACCAATACAACAGACGGTACCACACAGAAACAGAAAGGGGTTTCCACCCTAACAGAAACAGACGGTACCCCAACGGAAATAGACAGAACTAAGTGTACACTAAATTCTACCCCAAGCGATAGGCTCCCTAATACATAAATAACCTGTTTCGGCCCCATAGGAGTGTGTATCACTCCCTAAAGTGGCAATCTGTAGAAACATACCTATTTATGGATGTCACGGTGTCTTACATCATCAGAGCAGACCAGATCCATGCACGCACATGACCTGGTTGGAATGCGCCATCAACATCCCTTTCCATTATCAGAGTGAACCTCTTATAATTAATTTAGTAAGCACGCCCGGACCCCTCTTAGTGTTGGGCCATAATTTTGATACCAGAAATGGTTACTGACTAATATGGGTCCCGAACAACAGATGACACAAGTAATTACCCCTCCTAACCTTGTGTCCCTAGACTAACATATTTCAGATTAACTTGTTTACAAATTTCATATGTACAAAGTCCGGATTAACTAATTCAAAGATCAGACATACAGGTTAACAAGTTTTCAGATATACAGATTTACAAGTTTTCAGACTAACGGATCAGATATACAGATTAATAGACTTACAGATTGTTTCACCTAACCTTGTATGGGGCCTACCGATTTTCAAACGGGTTTATTAGATTCATCAGTCCAGTTGATTTAACCTTATCCACCCAATACGTTTTAGGCATCATATTTATCTTAGATTTGCATTAATTAACTATTAATGCACATACCTCTCACATTAGGTCGGTAGCTTGTGGATGCTGGATGTGCCGCGCTGTTTCGGGTAGACTTCTGCGACAAGCCAGACCAAACCTCCTGTCTAGGCATCTTTATGCCTACGACCTCTCACATTAGACCGACAGTTTGTGGTTGCTGGTTAAGCCGGTTAGGTCCGGGCAGGCTTCTACCGAAAACAGAGTCTAACCTCTTGTCTCAGCATTCTTATTTTTAGCTAAAGTATTCATTCACAGATTATGCCAATATCAGACTAATTATGTCAATTCAACAAATTAACTTCTTTATAAGTTACAGCAAATTATTCAAAGTTCTATTAACATGTTTTTCTCAATTTTAGATCGAGCCTACAGATTTCATACACAAATTACCGTATTCGGTTTTCAATAGATTTAGTAGATTAGGCAACTTAATAGATTTAATCATCCCTTAAAATTCCATTGTCATACCTCGCCCAATTATAAAATTATGCCTAATTTTACATGCCCAAATTATGGTCATAATTCAAAATATAACATATGGCCCAAACTTTGTTAAACTTACACAGTTCATAATATTCTCCAAACCCCAAATTCTCAACAATAACAATTATGTCCAAAACTAGATTTATACGCCAATTTCACATTTTTTTCGTTCATGCCAATTCTAGGTTCAATATGTCAAATTACATATTCCATATGTCAAATTACCCCAAATTGCATCCTAACAGTCATGCCATCCTACATGTTCCAAATTTTAGTCTTTGATTTCAGCATACACCAAATACCCAAAAAATCCCCGTTTAGGCGTATTCACTTTTAATAGTTATCATATTATAATATAGATCTTTACGCATAAGTCATATACAAATAATTCTCCTTTTTTTCGAGTCACAGGTCATGATATAAGATATGCCCAAACCTAGATCTTAAATTATAACATGCATTTTGTCCCCAAAATCAGATCTTGAATTTTAACATATGTTGTGTTCTCAAATCAGTCATAAATCAGCTATCTCCAACTATGCATCGTTCAATATTTTCCCCAATTTAGCATTCGTGCGTTCTTCTCTTATGAGAATTTGGCTCAGGCTCGTGGTATCCTGGCTATAAACAAAAAAGAAGAAAAGAGGGAACAGATACAGAACAGTCACAATAATATTAACAAGATAGATCCACAGAAAAGCAGACCTGATAAATCAAAGTATGCATAACCTCCAATCTAGATTCACAAAAATGTCAAGATAATAATTAAATTTCATATCTGAAAATAACTGTACTCACAAATCGAGGTTTAAGAAAGAGAAGAACGATTCTGGGTGTAACACCCCGTAATTCAGTAACGCTAAGATTCACAAATCAAGGCAGGATTAAAAGTTAATATCAAAATCAAGGGAAACGGGCTACGCCATTTCGTTCATCTCGGAATTCTTCATGAAAATTAGTCCGAGTTTGCATAAATCGGAGTCCGTATGAGGAAGATATGGCCTTCGGAAGTTTCGGCAAAGTTCAAATTTCAAAACAGACTCAGAAGCGGGCTGACCCAGGTCGACTGGGTAGTCGATCCCCTCTCCCAGGTCGACTGGGGAGTCGACTGGGTAGTCGACCCACCCTTCCCCCCCCCCCCCCCCGCTTTTTCCAGCTTTCTGAACCTGATTCGTTTCTCTGTATTCGGACGCCCTTCTGACCAGATTCGTTGACTTCTACACCATATAAACTGCCCTGGTCTTCTTCTCTATTCACAATTCTTTTCTATCCTTATGCTGCCTCTGAGATATAAATAAATAAGTGAGTAATATAATATATATAAAATAAATCAAGACGAGGAAATGCTGCTAAAAGATTTTCAAGAAGAGGTTCAAGTCAAGCTAGGATTCAAGAGGAGGTTCGAATCAAGATTAAGGCTCCAGAATGAGAATCAAATGGGCTAACTCAAACGATTTCGATCAACGTCGCACGAATCATAGCATCGCCATCTTTCCATTCTAATCTAATCTCTGTAAGTTGGTTACTTTTTAGATTTGAATGTTTTCTCTGTTCGTGACATAAAATTAAAGGAATAAAAGAATATGCCAAATCTCTCTCTATTCGAATCAGTGCCTATACTCTTGAACCTAATTAAGAACTGTTATGATTCGAGGACAAATAAGACCGTGACTATGAAACTATGGACCATAAAACCATATGCCTATAACTATGAACATTTGCCTATGACTATGGACATTGCCTGTGACTATGAACATTTGCCTATGACTATGGACATTGCCTATGACTATGAACATTGCCTATGACTGTGACTGTGACTATGAGGGTCATTTCCTTGACTAAGCCTATGCCTTTGATTAGGAAACATAAACTATGACCTATAAAATAAAAAGGACATCTGTGATTAAACACCTGTGATTCATGACTGGGAAAGTGTTGCTTAAGTTTTGTGACTGTGAAATTGGGTCTAAACCCGATCATCTATTCTGTCTATTCTTGGTTTTCTTTGGTTTTAGACCTTGGGAATTTACCTATTAAGTTAGGTCTACCCATGTTCTTGAACCTACGCCATTATTCAAAACCATTTTATGCCAGTTGTTATATCTATCCTTTTCATAGCAATCTTTGGTTCATTCCCTATTTGCTACGAACCTAGATTTATCTATAATGTAGATTGAAACACGATTATACGAACGGTGGGAATGCGATTTGGGGCAAAATATGAAATTTACTAAAACATAGTTATAAACTTGGAAATTGGCATAAATTGGGAACATGTATTATGGCATGTTCATAGAAATGCAAATGGGATAAATTTGACATGAATTATAGGATGTGTAATTTGAATCTAGTTTTGACATGTAAATCTAGCATTTACATGAATTGTGAACTAGAGTAATAAGTCTAGTTTGACATGAATTAGAATGTTAAATCAGAACTGGATTAGCTAATTTGGCTCGATAAGTATATTGGCATAAACTTGAAATTGGCCATAATTAGGAGTAATTGTCAGGACTAGCAAAATCATGGTTAGTGACACTTCATTTGGTATGGTTTACATACCAAAAAGCATAAACATGATATAGAGGGGGAAATGGGCCGTAAGAATAAATGTTGACAATTTACATTAAAAGAGTAATTGGGAAATAAGTAAATTAGGATCAATTTACTTATAGAATTTGTCCTAAATGAGGAAATGTTAATTTAGACAAATTAAAGGTTTGTTAACGACATCTCTTTTAATAATAAACCAGAAAGTTATAGGGTGACAGAGAGGATAGTGTCTAGGCTTGGGTTTGGAAAATACAAGTTTCCTGCTCTCCCTGGCTATCCCTAACTGATCCGACGGACGAGATGGTTACTTTCAAAACATGATTTGAAAACTAATCAAAACCCTTTGAACTTAGAAAACATGAATATGCCTAACCCGAGGTTAGACTGAGTTGCGATGTAAACCTGCACGGAACCAACCGGCACATCCAGTATTCGCAACAATATCTGTCTAATGTGAATGGTCGCGGCTTTAATTTATTTAGTTGAAGCTAGAACAAGAAAGGTGGGATTAAGTTTACCAGGACACTTAACCAGTTCAACGTGATAACTAAACTGATGGGTGGGGTTAGGTTCAGACTGACATTTAGCACAGTTAAGCTAGAATGGGAGGGTTAAGTCCATAGGAACACTTAACCAACTTAACACAGTTAAGCTAGAATGGGAGGGCTAAGTCCATAGAGACACTTAACCAAATTCAAGGTAGCAATACAAGAATTGTAGGGGTTAAGTAAAGTTAATACACTTAGCCAAACTTACATGTTAACTAGACTAGAGGTTGGGGTTAAGTAAAGTTTAATACACTTAGACAAAGTAACATGTTAACTAGACTAGAAGGTGGGGTTAAGTAAAGTTGATACACTTAGCCAAATTGACATGTTAACTAGACTAGAGGTTGGGGTTAAGTAAATACACTTAGACAATTTGATATGTTATCTGGGCTAGACCGAAGGGATAAGTAAACTTGAACACTTAACCATCAAATTGTGATAAAAGAATAGGGTTAAGTCTAAACATGAAGGGATAATACTTAACCATTAATAACATGTTAGTTAGGACAGACGAGCAAAGTTAAGTTAAAAAGGAACACTTAACCAATACAGGGTGAATGGGTAGGGTTAAGTAATAAGAAATACTTAACCAATATAACTTGGTTTGTGGTGGGATTAAGTCAACAAGAATTACTGATAACACTTAACCAGTATAACAGGATGAATAAAGAGGGTTAAGTTGGCTTGAATTGACTAATGACACTTAACCAATCCAAACTGACGGGAAAGGGAACTAAGTAGTAAACCTTAGTTAAGAAAACAATGATTCTGGAAACTAAGTGGCAAATCTTAGTTAGTAAAACTAAGTAGTAATTCTTAGTATAACATGGGAAGGAGCGAATGTCCGTCTGAGTAGAAAGAAGGCTCCAACGAATTGGGTTACAAAGCCCGAGGCTTCAAGGGGACGTGAGGGTACTCTTGGTATCCCTCTGTGAGGCTGCAAATGATCCTCCTTGGCTCACAGAGGTTAAGGTCTGCGTAGAAGATCAAGAGGTATGCCTTGGTTGCAATACATGGCAACCTAAAGACTAGGATGGACCGGCGTGATTCGGCGAGAAAAAGGTAGCCCTGTGATAGCAACTCTTCGTCTACCATCCATCATGAGTCAATCAAGATACGTGAAGCAGAATGCCGGAGAACTCCAAAAGACCATGTACTTGCTATCTAGTTAAGGGTGAGGATGGCCATAGGATAGACGGGCACCGGGGGCCGGCGTATAGTTCTCATTTTACAAGGTGTGCCTTTCATTAGTTGAGGGAGGGGTCAAGTGGGACCATAGCCACTGGAATAAAAACAGACCTTAGCATCTGCATCGGCAGATATCTGAAAGCTCCCGACTGAGTTCTGTATTCCTTGATTTTCCCTGTCACAGAACTCGGACCGCACATTACCGGACATGTGCATCTAGACAAGCGATAACGATTCGCGATACATGCGTGGGGAAGTATAGGAACATTTACCACTCTAGGTAGCGTGTCCTAGACTTGGGGGCATCGTTCGACAGGTAACATAATCCCTTGTTGGACTAGGTGGCATAATCCTGAATCCGAGAAGCGTTCAGCAGATAGCGTAAACTCTAGTTGAATCTAGAAAGCACTGAATAGAAAACCCTAGATTAGATCTAGGTAATAAATAATAAATGGATGCTCGTTGGCAATGGAAAATACAGGGATTGGGATCACATTATCGTTACTTGTTGGGACACTAGTTAGGTGGTGCAGAGATATAGAAACCAATATAACAAGGAAATAGCGAAGCGGCGAAAGTATTAGAGCGTATCCAGTTTATCTTATCTTAGCATACCTTGTGACTACCTTGTCTAATCTTGTTGACCCTATCATCATGGTGTAATCTTGTATTCAGTTAATTCATGTCGTTTTGTTTTTCCATGTTCACATGCTAGAAGTTACTGAACTTACTCAGGCTTTATGTCTGACTCTGTTTTTCTTTCGTCTTCTTTTCTTCCGTTCCCACCCCACCCCGCCCTAGGTAGTAAAGGAGGGAATAGTTTAGCTCAGGTTAAGTTGGACTGCCACACTTTCCCAGCTTGAAGATTCGTCGAAGTTTGCTTGGATTCTCTTTTCAGATGCTTTGGCTGGCTCTTGCTAAAATCGGGGAATATAAATGTTGTTTTTTATGCTTCTTTATTTTGTAAGACAGATGATACTCTGATATTGTAAAGAAACCATTGTACAAACTATTTTATCAATAAAGCAAAGTTTTATTTTCCGCTGTTTAATTTCTGTCTATCTTGTAATTTATCTGCATCTTTTACCCTAAATGCTCCAGAGAACTTAGTGCATTCCCTTTGTGAGTGACACTAACCAATGTGTGGTGTTACACGTGGTATCACAGCTGAAGGTTACCATATCAGATAAAGGATTTGAAAAATTATTTTCAAAACGGTTTTTGAAGAAGCATTTTGAAGAGAAAAGATTTGTTTTAAAGACATATTCTCCAAAGCCATACGCACTATCTTCTCTTCCTCTGTTTAAATTCTTGTCTCCTTCTTTCTTGAGTCTCTGGGGCTCCTGGCTTTCTGGGAGGTAACCTCAATGGAGGGCAAAGTAGTGCCCGGCTTCCATCCATAGCCGTAGTTGTTACATCTACGGGTAGTTTTCTTTCAAAGCTTGTAGGGTTTTCCAGATGATGGAGGCAGCTTTCAAGAGATTTGTCAAAATGACTACACACGAAAGGGGATGAGGAGTTTGGCTAGGGAGCACAACCCTGGGATGAGGAATTCATGGATGTAGATTTAGCTCACGAAGGAGGAAGTAATTATAAAACCTAAGACAAGAGGAAGTATCTTTGCTAGGGTATGATAGGGCATATAATTAAGGACAAGGGCAAGAACGAGGACAAGATTTTCAGAAGGACAAGTACATGCTTTCGCCACCAAGCGTACCTAGGAGAAAGGTAGTCCGGATGGAAGAATCTAGTTTTCTGTTCGTACTATTTCCTTAGGTTCTAGCGCTTCTCATTTGTTCATATCCACTTTCATGGTTGGGTCTCTGCACCATAGTACTGGTATAGTAGAAAGATCCCACTAGAGTCTCAAATCCAATTAGTGGTCCGACCAGTTTATTTTTGGTTAGTAGGGATTTGAGAATAGCTATCGAGTTTGCTTATATCATCTCACGTAGATCATCTAAATTCGGAGGAGATATTCCTTGGTTGCTTGTCTGATATTGGTTTAGGCCTTTCGGGCTTGTACTTGAGGAATGTCGAGTTCGGTTTGGATGGTTTGCATGAGAGATGAATAGTTTTGGCGGGCACTCCAAAGAGCACGTAGTGACCTTTCGACTCTTATAGTTTTGGCATGGAGGATAAGAGGGAAACCTCTAATCATCTTAGTACATATACTTGGTACCGTGATTGACATCTGTTTATTTTGGAAATGGAGATCTGGAACTTCACAATCGTGAAGTTAGATTAGTTAAAATACAGTGGAGTAAAGCTCAAGAAGTCTAGATACTAGCATCATACCCTTTTCCTTGAGGGTGCGTCCTTGATTTCTTTGTTTTAGGAGCTTTACGCACAATTGTTTCTCTCTTTCCAAAGTATATCACCTAGGTCGTATCTTCGATCCTTAGGTAGAAGCCAATGGATGTAAACATGTATTTGAAACATGTTATGGTTGATGGTTGCAAGTGGTTGCTAATGGTTTCTTGTGAATGCATATGCATACGTATTAGGCACTAGATCAGTTCAGACGTTTTCATATTGCATTTATAGATATGTATTTGTTTGTAAATTGAACTTGATATGTTATCATATGGGTGTTGCATATGGATGAATGGTCGTGCACGCATATAGTATTTACATAACTAGGGATGCTTGCATACATGGTTGGACGCATGGCACTGACATGGCTCGCATTAAGGAGGTCGACTGAATCAGTAGACCGCCTGATTTTACAGTAGATAGAGACATATACACACTATGCATATGAACATGAAAGCATAAGAAATCTTTTAAGGACAATGGATGCCTGTGAGTGAATGGTTTAGTAGATGGGTGATTGGATGGTAGGACACATTCTTCCTAACTTGAAGATTTCTGGGACGAAATCCTTTTAAGTGGGGGAGAATGTAACACCCCATAATTCTGTAATGCTAAGATTCACAAATCAAGGCAGAATTAAAAGTTAAAATCAAAATCAAGGGAAACAGTCTGCGCCATTTTGATCTCCTCGGAATTCTACATGAAAACTAGTCCGAGTTTGCGTAAATCGGAGTCCGTATGAGGAAGATATGGCCTCCGGAAGTTTCAGCAAAGTTCAAATTTCAAAACAGACTCAGAAGCGGGCTGACCCAGGTCGACTGGGTAGTCTATCCCCCCTCCCCCAGGTCGACTGGGGAGTCGACCCCCCACCAGGTCGACTGGGGAGTTGACTGGGTAGTCGAACCCCCCCCCCCCCCCCCCCCGCTTTTTCCAGCTTTCTGAACCTGATTCGTTTCTCTACATCCGGACGCCCTTCTGACCAGATTCGTTGACTTCTACACTATATAAACAGGCCTAGTCTTCTTCTCTATTCACAATTCTTTTCTATCCTTATGCTGCCTCTGAGAAATAAATAAATAAGTGAGTAAAATAATATATATAAAATAAATCAAGATTAGGAAATGCTGCTAAAAGATTTTCAAGAAGAGGTTCAAGTCAAGCTAGGATTCAAGAGGAGGTTCGAATCAAGATTAAGGCTTCAGAATGAGAATCAAAGGGGCTAACTCAAACGATTTCGAGCAACGTCGCACGAATCATAGCATCGCCATCTTTCTATTCTAATCTAATCTCTGTAAGTTGGTTACTTTTTAGATTTGAACGTTTTCTCTGTTCATGACATGAAATTAAAGGAATAAAAGAATATGCCAAATCTTTCTCTCTCTCTATTCGAATCAGTGCCTATAATCTTGAACCTAATTAAGAACTGTTATGATTCGAGGACAAATAAGACCGTGACTATGAAATTATGGACCTTAAAACCATATGCCTATAACTAGGAAAATTTGCCTATGACTATGGACATTGCCTATAACTATGAACATTTTCCTATGACTATGGACATTGCCTATGACTATGAACATTGCCTATGACTATGACTGTGACTATGAGGGTTATTTCCTTGACTAAGCCTATGCCTTTGATTAGGAAACATAAACTATGGCCTATGACATAACAAGGACATCTGTGATTAAACACCTGTGACTCATGACTAGGAAAGTGTTGCTTAAGTTTTGTGACTGTGAAATTGGGTCTAAACCCGATCATCTATTCTGTCTATTCTTGGTTTTCTTTGGCTTTAGACCATGGGAATTTACTTATTAAGTTAGGTCTACCCATGTTCTTGAACCTACGCCATTATTCAAAACCATTTTATGCCAGTTGTTATATCTATCCTTTTCATAGCAATCTTTGGTTCATTATCTATTTGCTACGAACCTAGATTTATCTATAATCTAGATTGAAACACGATTATACGAACGGTGGGAATGCGATTTGGGCCAAAATATGAAATTTACTAAAACATAGATATAAACTTGGAAATTGGCATAAATTGGGAACATGTATTATGGCATGTTCATAGAAATGCAAATGGGATAAATTTGACATGAATTATAGGATGTGTAATTTGAATCTAGTATTGACATGTAAATCTATCATTTATACGAATTGTGTACTAGAGTAATAAGTCTAGTTTGACATGAATTAGAATGTTAAATCAGAATTTGATTTGCTAATTTGGCTCGATAAGTATATTGCCATAAACTTGAAATTGGCCATAATTGGGAGTAATTGTCAAGATTAGCAAAATCATGGTTAGTGACACTTCATTTGGTATGGTTTACATACCAAAAAGCATAAACATGATATAGAGGGGGAAATGGGCCGTAAGAATAAATGTTGACAATTTACATTAAAAGAGTAATTGGGAAATAAGTAAATGAGGATTAATTTACTTATAGAATTTGTCCTAAATGAGGAAATGTTAATTTAAACAAATTAAAGGTTTGTTAACGACATCTCTTTTAATAATAAACTAGAAAGTTCTAGGGTGACAGAGAGGATAGTGTCTAGGCTTGGGTTTGGAAAATACAAGTTTCCTGCTCTCCCTGGCTATCCCTAACTGATCCGACGGACGGGATGGTTACTTTCAAAACCTGATTTGAAAACTAATCAAAACCCTTTGAACTTAGAAAACATGAATATGCCTAACCCGAGGTTAGACTAAGTTGCGATGTAAACCTGCCCGGAACCAACCGGCACATCCAATATTCGCAACAATATCTGTCTAATGTGAGTGGTCGCGACTTTAATTTATTTAGATAAAGCTAGTAAAAGAAAGGTTGGGTTAAGTTAACTGGGACACTTAACCAGTTCAACGTGATAACTAAACTGATGGGTGGGGTTAGGTTCAGACTGACACTTAACACAGTTAAGCTAGAATGGGAGGGTTAAGTCCATAGGAACACTTAACCAACTTAACACAGTTAAGCTCGAATGGGAGGGCTAAGTCCATAGAGACACTTAACCAAATTCAAGGTAGCAAGACAAGATTTGTAGGGGTTAAGTAAAGTTAATACACTTAGCCAAACTTACATGTTAACTAGACAAGAGGTTGGGGTTAAGTAAAGTTTAATACACTTAGCCAAACTAACATGTTAACTAGACTAGAAGGTGGGGTTAAGTAAAGTTGATACACTTAGCCAAATTAACATGTTAACTAGACTAGAGGTTGGGGTTAAGTAAATATACTTAGCCAACTTGATATGTTATCTGGGCTAGACCGTAGGGTTAAGTAAACTTGAACACTTAACCATCAGATTGTGATAAAAGAATAGGGTTAAGTCTAAACATGAAGGGATAATACTTAACCATTAATAACATGTTAGTTAAGACAGACGGGCAAGGTTAAGTTAAAAAGAAACACTTAACCAAAACAGGGTGAATGGGTAGGGTTAAGTAATAAGAAATACTTAACCAATATAACTTAGTTTGTGGTGGGATTAAGTCAACATGAATTACTGATAACACTTAACTAGTATGACAGGATGAATGAAGAGGGTTAAGTTGGCTTGAATTGACTAATGACACTTAACCAATCCAAATTGACGGGAAAGGGAACTATGTAGTAAACCTTAGTTAAGAAAACAACGATTCTGGAAACTAAGTGGTAAATCTTAGTTTGTAAAACTAAGTAGTAATTCTTAGTATAACACGGGAAGGAGCGAATGTACGTCTGAGTAGAAAGAAGGCTCCAACGAATTGGGATACGAAGCCCGAGGCCTCGAGGGGACATGAGGGTACTCTTGGTATCCCTCTGTGAGGCTGTAGATGAACCTCCTGGGCTCACAGAGGTTAAGGTCTGCGTAGAAGAACCAGGGGTATGCCTTGGTTGCAATACATGGCAACCTAAAGACCAGGATGGACCGGCGTGATTTGGCGAGAAAACGGTAGCCCTGTGATAGCAACTCTTCGTCTACCATCCATCTTTAGTCAATCGAGATACGTGAAACAGAAAGGCGGAGAACTCCAAAAGACCATATACTTGATATCTAGTTATGGGAGAGGATGGCCATAGGATAGAAGGGCACCGGGGGCCGGCGTATAGCTCTCATTTTACAAGGTGTGCCTTTCATTAGTCGAGGGAGGGGTCAAGTGGGACCATAGCCACTGGAATAAAAACAGACCTTAGCATCTGCATCGACAGATATCTGAAAGCTCCTGACCGAGTTCTGTATTCCTTGATTGGCCCAGTCACAGGAATCAGACCGCACATTACCGGACATGTGCATCTGGACAAGCGATTACGATTCGCGATACATGCGTGGGAAAGTATAGTAACATATACCACTCTAGGTAGTGTGTCCTAGACTTGGGGGCATCATTCGACAAGTAGCATAATCCCTAGTTGGACTAGGTGGCATAAATTCTGAATCCGAGAAGCATTCAGCAGATAGCGTAAACTCTAGTTGAATCTAGAAAGCACTGGATAGAAAACCCTAGATTAGATCTAGGTAATAAATAATAAATGGATGCTCGATGGCAATGGAAAATGCAGGGATTGGGATCACGTTATTGTTACTAGTTGGGACACTAGTTGGGTGGTGCAGAGATATAGAAACCAATATAACAAGGAAATAGCGAAGCGGCGAAAGTATTAAAGCGTATCCAGTTTATCTTATCTTAGCATATCTTGTGACTACCTTGTCTAATCTTGTCGACCCTATCGTCATGGTGTAATCTTGTATTCAGTTAATTCATGTCGTTTTGTTTTTCCATGTTCACATGCTAGAAGTTACTGAACTTACTCAGGCTTTATGTTTGACTCTGTTTTTCTTTCGTCTTCTTTTCTTCCGTTCACCCCCCCCCCCCCCAAGGTAGCAAAGGAGGGAATAGTTTTGCTCAGGTTAAGTTGGACTGCCACTCTTTCCCAACTTGAAGATTCGTCGAAGTTTGCCTGGATTCTCTTTTCAGATGCTATGGCTGGCTCTTGCTAAAATCGGGGAATATAAATGTTGTTTTTTATGCTTGTTTATTTTGTAAGACAGATGATACTCTGATATTGTAAAGAAACCATTGTACAAAATATTTTATCAATAAAGCATAGTTTTATTTTCCGCTGTTTAATTTCTGTCTGTCTTGTAATTTAGCTGCATCTTTTACCCTAAATGCTCCACAGAACTTAGTGCATTCCCATTGTGAGCGACACTAACGGATGTGGGGTGTTACACTGGGATCTGATTTTCTAGAGTTTATTTAGATTTCCATTGATGTAGGCGTTGATTTGTTATCTTTATCTTCTCTTTTGAATTGATTGATTTGGGTGGAGGCTAGGTCACTTTAGGTTTTAGGAGCATGGAGGCACCATTCCTTTTTGTTAATGAATTAGGGTTTAGGTTTAGCTGTGTATATATAGATGTCTAGGATCGATTAGAGCTCTTAGATTAACCCAGAAATCATCAGGACCACTCAGATGCCACATCAGCCCTTGGGGCGAATCGGGCCACGTGTTGACAGTCAAACACCCAGGATCGACCCCTAGTCGACCCAGCGGAAATGGTGCGGTTCGGCTATTCCCCCTCCCGATTTGCTATTTTGAACCTTTTTGAATATTTATTTATTTAATTTTATATATATATCTATATATATCTCTCATATGCATAATTATTTCAAGGCTTAATAACATCTTCATAAGGTATCCGTTTTGTTCAAACCAAATGTTTGTCTTGACCCATAATTTTGAAACGAACATAATAGCGCAACCCATTTCACTTAATTCTTCTTCTAATAATTAAGTTTACTTTAATTTGTGAATTTTAATGTTATAAAATTACGGGGTGTTACATTCTCCCATCCTTAAAGGATTTCATCCCCGAAATCTCCAAGTTAAGAAGAATGTATCCTACCATTCATTCATCCATCTACTCAACCATCATCCACAAGCATCCATTGTCCATAAAAGGTTTCTAATGCCGTATGAACATATGCAGAGTATGTGTATATGTTTCTTATCTATTGCAAAATCAGGCGGTCTACTGATCTAGTTAACCTCCTTAATGCGAGTTATGTTAGTGCCATGAGTCCAATTATGTATGCAAGAAATCCTGTTTGATACTCATCATTTCTATATGAGTGCATAACGATTCATCCAAATGCAACATTCATGCGATGAGTCAATCATTTTGCATCCACGAAAATTGAAAAACGCACACACATCCATATGCAGTGTGAGAGTATTTTCGAGCCAATCTAGTGCCTGGTGTGTGTATATGCATCCGCGAGCAACAACTAGCAACCACTTACATCCACTTGCAACCATAAAACATAACATGTCTCAAACACATGTTTACACCCATTGTTTCTACCTAAAGGTCGAAGACTCGATCGATAGGATTCAGCCGAGTGATAGAAGCAAGTATAATTAAAACAAAAGTTTTGTTCCCATTAGTCATCGGTTAAGAGAATGAATCCCTACGTATCAACCCCAAAGACCAAAATCAACATCAGATTGACACCCAGAGAATTACTCCCACTAATCAAAGTCAAAACTGGAATTATTCTTCACGCTTCGAGTAAAACCCCTATCCTTTTCAGAAATACTTAGATACTTACAGACTACTGGTACAGATCAGATTATCAAACGATTCTTAGAAAACTAAGCATGATAAAACACTACCATATCCCACAAAACCAGAATGTATGCGTTACAGTCAACTTATCGCTTAACACAGAAACCCTCAAACCCCAACCTATCACAAACAAATGAGTCGTAACCCTTACGGGGTTTGAGACTATAGCGGGATCAAAAACAAGACTAGTATTAAAGTGCAGAGGCTTTACTATAGAATTAAAATGCCAGAATGATCAGATAAGGAAATTAAACTTTCTACAAAAAAATTCCACCTCTATCCTATCCACCAACTACGAGAGCATTAGTCTACCTTCCAGAAGATTCTGCCCTTTGCCCTTGACTTCTCGGGCAATCCTTGATCAGATGTCCTGTCTCACCTCACTGAAAAACAACTAGTCTTCTTACATGTTAACAATTCTTTCTCTAAAGCTGCCCCCATCAAGTGGAAAACCCTACGAAGCTCGAAAGAGGATTAGCCATAGGTGAAATTACTACGGCTACAGATGGAAGTTAGGCACTTCTTTGCCCTTCGACACGCGTCGTAGTCTTATCATGCCTACGGAACCATGTTGCGATGAGGTTACCTCCCAGAAAGCCAGGAGCCCCGGAGACTCAGAAAAGAAGGAAACAAGGATTAAACGGAAAATAAAAAGATAGATATATTGCTTTTGGGGATTATACTTTTCAAAATAAACTCTACTTTTGTAAATACTTCCTTTTTAAAACCTTTTTTAAAATAGTTTTCGAAAACTTTTATCTAATCTGGTAACCTTCAGCTCTGATACCAAGTGTAACACCCCAGTCCGTTAATGTCACTCACAAAGGGAATGCATTAACTTGAATGAAGCATTATAAGTAAACAAAACAGAATATTACAAGACAGATACATAAAGTAGTACTTGGAAGTTTTATAACTTTATTACAGCAGAAACAGAAGTAAGTTTGGTTACATCTTTCTAAACCACAATATCGGAATTCAAGTACATAAATATCAATCTTGTACAAAAACCTTCAGAGTACGTAATTTTAAAGCCATAACCCCCAATAGAAAATGCCATAAATATGTAGAATCAAAGCCAAGCAATACTTCAAGCACTTCTAGCACTTCAAGTAGAGAGAAATCTAAGTCAAGCTCTTACGTTCCCAACATGAGTATCTGGGGGTGGGGGGGAATGGAAGAAAAGAGGCGAAACAAACTAGGTCAGACATACGTCTGGTGAGTCCATTGAATTTCAGCATATGAACAGATAACAGTATCATGACATGTAAATAAAACCGGATGAGAGATAGCCGTAACAGGAGTAGCAGGTTAACAAAAGAAAAAGAATGATATAGACCAAGTTATGCTTCTTACTATATCTTACTTCTCTGCACTAATACTAGTATAATAAAATTAGGTGTTGTCCTAATGTATAAAAAGAAAACAGGATGATCTCTTCAGAAACATGATGCTAGAAATGGGCCTTTACCACCTAACAGAGACAGACGTTCAAAAACAGAATGCTAGTAATGGGCCTTTACCACCCGAACAGAGACAGACGGTACAGAAAAAGAATCAGGAACGAAATTAGAGACAGAAATAGAATAATCCCTATGGAAACAGAATATTAGGATTAGGGTACACTAGTAATGGGCCTTTACCAATATAACAGACGGTACCACACAGAAACAGACAGGTGTTACAACCCCAACATAAACAGACGTTACCCTAACGGAAACAGACAGAATTAAGTGTACCCTAAATTCGACCCCAAGAGATCGGCTCCCTAACACATAAATACCTTGTGTCGGAACCATGTAAGGGTATATCACTCCCTATAGTGGCAACCTATAGAAACATACCTATTTACAGATGTCACGGTGTCTTACTTCCTCAGAGCAGACCGGATCCATGCACACACATGACCCGGTTGGTATGCGCCATACTCACCCCTCGCCATTAATAGAGTGAACCTCTTACAATTAGTTCGGTAAGCGTGCTCGGACCCTTCTTAGTGTTGGGTCATAGCTTTGATACCAGAAAGGGTTACTGGCTAATATGGGTCCCAAACAACAGATGGCACAAGTAATTACCCCTCCTAACCTTGTGTCCTCAGACTAACAGATTTCAGATTAACTTGTTTACAGATTTCAGATGTACAAAATCCAGATTAACTAGTTCACAGATCAGACATACAGGTTAACATGTTTTCAGATATACGGATTTACAAGTTTTCAGACTAACGGATCAGATATACAGATTAACAGACTTACAGATTGTTTCACCTAACCTTGTATTGGGCCTGCCGATTTTCAAACGGGTTTACTAGATTCATCAGTCCAGTTGACTTAACCTTATCCACCCAATACGTTTTAGGCATCATATTTATCTTAGATTTGCATTAATTAAATATTAATGCACAGACATCTCACATTAGGTCGGTAGCTTGTGGCCGCTGGATGTGCCGGGCGGTTCCGGGCAGACTTCTGCCGCAAACCAGACCTTACCTCGTGTCTAAGCATCTTTACGCCTACGACCTCTCACATTAGACTGACAGTTTGTGGTTGCTGGTAAAGCCGGTTGGGTCCGGCCAGGCTTCTACTGCAAATAGAGCCTAACCTCGTGTCATAGCATTCTTATTTTTAGCTAAAGTATTCATTCACAGATTATGACAATATCAGACTAATTATGTCAATTCAACAAATTAACTTCTTTACAAGTTACAACAGATTATTCAAAGTTATATTAACATGTTTTACTCAATTTTAGATCGAGCCTACAGATTTCATACCGAAATTACCATATTCAGTTTTCAATAGTTTCAGCATATTAGGCAAATTAGAAGATTTAATCATCCCTTTAAATTCCATTGACACACCTCGCCCAATTATAAAATTGTGCCTAATTTTACATGCCCAAATTACGGTCATAATTCAATATATAACATACGGCCCAAACTTTGTTAAACGTACACCGTATAGAATATTCTTCAAACTATAAAAATTCGCAACAATAACAATTATGTCCAAAACTAGATTTATATGCCAATTACACATTTTGTCGTTCATGCCAATTCTAGGTTCAATATGTCAAATTACATATTCCATATGTCAAATTACCCCAAATTGCATCCTAACCATCATGCCATACTACATGTTCCAAATTATAGTCTTTGATTTCAGCATATATTAAATATCCAAAAATCCTCGTTTAGGCGTATTCACATTAAATAGTTATCCTATTATAATATAGATCTTTACGCCTAAGTCATATACAAATAATTCTCCCTTTTTTCAAGTCACAGATCATGATATATGATATGCCCAAACCAAGATCTTAAATTATAACATGCATTTTGTCCCCAAAATAAGATCTTGAATTATAACATATGTTGTGTTCTCAAATCAGTCATAAATCAGCTGTGTCCAATTATGCATCGTTCAATATTTTCCCAAATTTAGAGTTCATGCGTTCTTTTCTTATGAGAATTTAGCTCAGGCTCGTGGTAGCCGGGCTATAAACAAAAAAGAAGAAAAGAGGGAACAGATATAGAACAGTCACAATAATATTAACAAGATAGATCCACAAAAAAGCTAATCTGATAAATCAAAGTATGCATAACCTCAGATCCAGATTCACAAAAATGTCAAGATAATAATTAAATTTCATATCTGAAAATAACTTTACTCACAAATTGTGGTTTAAGAAAGAGAAGAACGATCCTGCGATCTGATTTTCTGGAGTTGATTTAGCTTTCCGTTGATGTAGGCGTTGATTTGATATCTTTATCTTCTCTTTTGAATTGATTGATTAGGGTTGAGGCTAGGTCACTTTAGGTTTTAGGAGCATGGAGGCACCATTCCTCTTTGTTAATGAATTAGGAATTAGGTTTAGATATGTATATATAGATGTATAGGATCGATTAGAGCTCTTAGACTAACCCAGGCATCAGGACCACTCAGATGCCACATCTTCCCTTAGGGCGAATCGGGCCACGGGTTGACAGTCAAACACCCTGGATCGACCATTAGTCGACCCAGTGGGGCTTCGGTCGACTCCAAAAATGGTGCGGTTCGGCTATTCCCCCTCCCGATTCGCTGTTTTGAACTTTTTGAATATTTATTTATTTAATTTTTTATATATATATCTATATATATATTTCTCTCATATGCATACAAACTTAAAGGCTTAATAACATCTTCATAAGGTATCCGTTTTGTGCAAACCAAATGTCTATCTTGACCCATAATTTTGAAACGAACATAATAGCGCAACCCATTTCTATTAATTATTCTTCTAAAAATTAAGTATACTTTAATTTGTGAATTTTAATGTTATAAAATTACTGGGTGTTACATTCTCCCCTCCTTAAAGGATTTCATCCCCGAAATCTTCAAGTTAAGAAGAATGTATCCTACCATCCAATTATCCATCTACTTAACCATCATCCACAAGCATCCAATGTCCTTAAAAGGTTTCTAATGCCTTAAGAACATATGCAGAGTGTGTGTATATGTTTCTTATCTAATCCAAAATCTGGCGGTCTACTGATCTAGTTAATCTCCTTAATCCGAATTATGTTAGTACCATGAGTCCAATTATGTATGCAAGAAATACTATTTGATATACATCATTTCTATATGAGTGCATAACCATTCATCCAAATACAACATCCATGTGATGAGTCAATCATTTTGCATCCACAAAAATTGAAAAATGCACACACATGCATATGCAGTATGAGAGTATTTTTGAGCTGATCTAGTGCCTAGTGTGTGTATATGCATCCACGAGCAACCACTAGCAACCACTTGCATCCACTTGCAACCATCAAACATAACATGTCTCAAACACATGTTTACACCCATTAGTTTCTACCTAAAGGTCGAAGACTCGATCGATAGGATTCAGCCGAGTGATAGAAGCAAGTATAATTAAAACAAAAGTTCTGTTCCCATTAGACATCGGTTAAGAGAATAAATCCCTAAGTATCAACCCTGAAGACCGAAATCAACATCAGACTGACACCAAGAGAATTACTCCTATTAAACAATGTCAAAACTGGAAGTATACTTCATGCTTCGAGTAAAAACCCCTGTCCTTTTCAGAAATACTCAGATACTTACAGACTACTGGTACAAATCAGATTATCAAACGATTCTTAGGAAACTAAGCATGATAAAACCCAACCATATCCCACACAAACCCGAATGTATGTGTCACAGTCAATTTATCGCTTAACACAGAAACCCTCAGACCCCAACCTATCACAAACAGATGAGTCGTAACCCTTATGGGGTTTGAGACTATAGCGGGATGAGAAACAAGACTAGTATTAAAGTGCAGAGGCTTAACTACATAATTAAAATGCAAGAATGATCAGATAAGGAAATTAAACTTTCTACGAAAATTTTTCCACCTCTATCCTATCCACCAACTACGAGAGCATTCGTCTACCGTCTAGAATATTCTTCCCTTTGCCCTTGCCTTCTGGGGCAATCCTTGATCCGATGTCCGGTCTCACCACACTGAAAACAACTAGACTTCTTACATGTTAACAAGTCTTTCTCTAAAGCTGCCCCCATCACGCGGAAAACCCTACGAAGCTCGAAAGAGGATTAGCCGTAGGTGAAATTACTGCGGCTACAGATGGAAGTTAGGCACTTATTTTCCCTTCGACAGGAGCCGTAGTCTCATCTTGCCTACGGAACCATTTTGCGATGAGGTTACATCCCAGAATGCATCGAGCCCTGGAGACTCAGAAAAGAAGGAAACAAGGATTAAACAGAAAATCAAAAGATAGATTTATGGCTTTTGGCGATTATACTTTTCAGAATAAATTCTACTTTTGGAAATACTTCCTTTTTAAAACCTTTATTAAAATATTTTTTGAAAACATTTATCTAATCTGTTAATCTTTAGCTCTAATACCAAGTGTAACACCCCATGTCTATTAATGTCACTCACAAAGGAAATGCATTAACTTCCATGAAGCATTATAAGTAAACAAAACAGAATATTACAAGACAGATACATAAAGTAGTAATTGAAAATTTTATAACTTTATTACAGCAGAAACATAAGTAAGTTTGGTTACATCTTTCAAAACCACAATATTGGAATTCAAGTACATAAATATCAGTCTTGTACAAAAGCCTTCAGAGTACGTAATTTTAAAGCCATAATCCCCAATAGAAAATGCCATAAATAGGTAGAATCAAAGGCAAGCAATACTTCAAGCACTTCTTGCACTTCAAGTAGAGAGAAATCTAAGTCGAGCTCTTACGTTCCCAACCTGAGTACCTATGGGAGGGGGGAACGGAAGAAAAGAGGCGAAACAAACTAGGTCAGACATACGTTTGGTGAGTCCAGTGACTTTCAACTTATGAACAGATAACAATATCATGACATGTAAATAAAACTGGATGAGAGATAGCCGTAACAGGAGTAGCAGGTTAACAGAAGAAACAGAATGATATAGACGAAGTTATGCTTCTTACTATATCTTACTTCTCTGCACTAATACTAGTATAACAGAATTAGGCGTTGTCCTAATGTATATACAGAAAACAAGATGATCTCTTCAGAAACATATTGCTAGAAATGGGCCTTTACCACCCTAATAGAGACATACGTTTAGAAATAGAATGCTAGTAATGAGCCTTTACCACCCGAACAGAGATAGATGGTACAGAAACAGAATCAAGAACGAAATTAGAGACAGAAACAGAATAATCCCTACGGAAACAGAATATTAGGATTAGGGTACACTAGTAATGGGCCTTTACCAATACAACAGACGGTACCATACAGAAACAGACAGATGTTACCACCCCAACAGAAACAGACGGTACCCGAACGGAAACAGACAGAACTAAGTGTACCATAAATTCTAACCCGAGCGATTGGCTCCCAAATACATAAATACCCTTTGCCGGCCCTATAGAAAGGTGTATCACTCCATAAAGTGGCAACCTATAGACACAGACCTATTTACAGATGTCACGGTGTCTTACATCCTCAGAGCAGACCGGATCCATGCACGCACATGACCCGTTTGGAATGCGCCATCAACACCCCTCCCCATTATCAGAGTGTACCTCTTACAATTAGTTCAGTAAGTGTGCCCGGACCCCTCTTAGTGTTGGGTCATAGTTTTGTTACCAAAAAGGGTTACTGACTAATATGGGTCCCAAACAATAGATGACACAAGTAATTACCCCTCCTAACCTTGTGTCCCCAGACAAACAGATTTCAGGTTAACTTTTTTATAGATTTCAGATGTACAAAGTCCAGATTAACTAGTTCACAGATCAGATATACAGGTTAAAAAGCTTTCTGATATACAGATTTATAAGTTTTCAGACTAACGGATCATATATACAGATTAATAGACTTACAGATTGTTTCACCTAACCGTGTATTGGGCCTACCCATTTTCAAACGGATTTACTAGATTCATCAGTCCAGTTGATTTAACCTTATCCACCCAATACGTTTTAGGCATCATGTTTATCTTAGATTTGCATTAATTAAATATTAATGCACAGACCTCTCACATTAGGTCGGTAGCTTGTGGCCGCTGGATGCGCCGGGCGGTTCCGACCAGACTTCTACCGCAAGCGAGACCTAACCTCATGTCTAAGCATATTTTTTCCTACGACCTCTCACATTAGACTGACAATTTGTGGTTGCTGGTTAAGCCGGTTGGGTCCAGGCAGGCTTCTACCACAAACATAGTCTAACCTCGTGTCTCAGCATTCTTATTTTCAGCTAAAGTATTCATTCACAGATTATGCCAATATCAGACTAATTATGTCAATTCAATAAATTAACTTCTTTACAAGTTACAGAAGATTATTCAGAGTTCTATTAACATGTTTTGCTCAATTTTCGATCGAGCCTACAGATTTCATACTCAAATTACCGTATTCAGTTTTCTATAGATTTAGCAGATTAGGTAACTTAACAGATTTAATCATCCCTTAAAATTCCATAGACACACCTCGCCCAATTATAAAATTATGCCTAATTTTACATGCCCAAATTACGGTCATAATTCAAAGTATAACATATGGCCCAAACTTTATTACACTTACACAGTACAGAATATTCTCCAAACCCCAAATTCGCAACAATAACAATTATGTTCAAAACTAGATTTATATGCCAATTTCACATTTTGTCGTTCATGCCAATTCTAGGTTCAATATGTCAAATTACATATTCCATATGTCAAATTACGCCAAATTGCATCCTAACAGTCATGCCATACTACATGTTCCAAATTATAGTCTTTGATTTCAGCGTATACCAAATATCCAAAAATCCCCGTTTAGGCATATTCACATTTAATAGTTATCCTATTATAATACATATCTTTACGCCTAAGTCATATACAAATAATTCTCCTTTTTTTCAAGTCACAGATCATGATATAAGATATGCCTAAACCTAGATCTTAAATTATAACATGCATTTTGTCCCCAAAATCAGATCTTGAATTATAACATATGTTATGTTCTCAAATCAGTCATAAATCAGCTATGTCCAATTATGCATCTTTCAATAATTTTACAAATTTAGCGTTCGTGCGTTCTTCTCTTATGAGAATTTGGCTCAGGCTCGTGGTAGTCTGGCTATAAACAAAAAAGAAGAAAAGAAGGAGCAGATACAGAACGGTCACAATAATATTGACAAGATAGTTCCACAGAAAAGCAGATCTGATAAATCAAAGTATGCATAACCTCAGATCCAGATTCACAAAAATGTCAAGATAATAATTAAATTTCATATCTGAAAATATCTGCACTCACAAATCGAGGTTTAAGAAAGAGAAGAACAATTCTAGGATCTGATTTTCTGGAGTAGATTTAGATTTCCGTTGATGTAGGCATTGATTTGTTATCTTTATCTTCTCTTTTGAATTGATTGATTAGGGCGGAGGCTAGGTCACTTTATGTTTTAGGAGCATGGAGGCACCATTCCTCTTTGTTAATGAAATAGGGTTTAGGTTTAGCTATGTATATATAGATGTCTAGGATCGATTCGAGCTCTTAGATTAACCCAGAAACCATCAGGACCACTCATATGCCACATCAGCACTTAGGGCAAATCGGGCCACGGGTTGATAGCCAAACACCCTGGATCGACCCCTAGTCGACCCAGCGGTGCTTGGGTCGACTCCAAAAATGGTACGGTTCGGCTATTCCCCCCTCCCAATTCGCTGTTTTGAACTTTTTTGAATATTTATTTATTTAATTTTTTATATATATCTATATATATATTTTTCTCATATGCATACAAACTTCAAGGCTTAATAACATCTTCATAAGGTATCCATTTTGTGCAAACCAAATGTCTATCTTGACCCAAAATTTTGAAATGAACATAATAGCGCAACCTATTTCACTTAATTCTTCTTCTAAAAATTAAGTATACATTAATTTGTGAATTTTAATGTTATAAAATTACGGGGTGTTACATTCTCCCCTCCTTAAAGGTTTTCGTCCCCGAAATCTCCAAGTTAAGAAGAATGTATCCTACCATCCAATCATCCATCTACTCAACCATCATCCACAAGCATCCATTGTCCTTAAAAGGTTTCTAATGCTATATGAACATATGCAGAGTGTGTGTATAAGTTTCTTATCTAATGCAAAATCAGGCGGTCTACTGATCTAGTTAACCTCCTTAATGCGAATTATGTTAGTACCATGAGTCCAATTATGTGTGCAAGAAATCCTATTTGATACACATCATTTCTGTATGAGTGCATAACCATTCATCCAAATGCAACATCGATGTGATGAGTCAATCATTTTGCATCCACAAAAATTGAAAAATGCACACACATCCATTTGCAGTATAAGAGTATTTTTGAGCTGATCTAGTGCCTAGTGTGTGTATATGCATCCGCGAGCAACCACTAGCAACCACTTGCATCCACTTGCAGCCATCAAACATAACATGTCTCAAACACATGTTTCCACCCATTAGTTTCTACAAAAAGGTCGAAGACTTGATCGATAGGATTTAGCCGAGTGATAGAAGCACGTATAATTAAAACAAAAGTTCTGTTCCCATTAGACATCGGTTAAGAGAATAAATCCCTAAGTATCAACCCCGAAGACCGAAATCAACATTAGATTGACACCGAGAGAATTACTCCCATTAAACAATGTAAAAACTAGAAATATACTTCACGCTTCGAGTAAAAACCCCTATCCTTTTCAGAAATACTCAGATAGATACTTACAGACTACTGGTACAGATCAGATTATCAAATGATTTTTAGGAAACTAAGCATAATAAAACCCGGCCATATCCCACAAAAACCAGAAGGTATGCATAACAGTCAACTTAAAGCTTAACACAGAAACCCTCAAACCCCAACCTATCACAAACAGATGAGTCATAACCCTTATGGGGTTTGAGTCTATAGCGGGATCAGAAACAAGACTAGTATTAAAGTGCAGAGACATAACTACAGAATCAAAATTCCAGAATGATCAGATAAGGAAATTAAACTTTCTATGAAAAATTTTCCACCTATTTCCTATCCACCAACTACGAGAGCATTCGCCTACCATCCAGAAGATTCTGCCCTTTGCCCTTGTGCAATACCCCGTGATTCTATAACACTAAGATTCACAAATCAAGGTAGAATGAAATTTTAAAATCAAAATCAAGGGAAATGGGCTGCTCCATTGCTTTCATCTCGGAATTCTGCATGAGATAGAGTCTGAGTTTTCATTAATCGGACTCCGTATGAAGGAATTATGGTCTTCAGAAGTTTCAGAATTTGATTTAAAATTTGAACAGGTCAGAAAATGAGTTCACAATTCTTAATCGGACCCAGATTGAGCTGGGTGGGAATTTTCCCGCCCAAGACCCAGGTCGGCTGGGTAGTCGACCTGGGGGTCGACCCCCCTGCTTTTTCCAGATCTGCAGTCTGGTTCGTTCTTCTATATCCGGATGCCATTCTGACCAGGTTTGTTCGCCTAATCCTATATAAACAGCCTTAGTCTCCTTCCCTATTCACAATTCTTTTCTATCCTTATGCTGCCTCTGAGAAAATGTATAAATAAATAATATATAAAGTAAATCAAGACGAGGAAATGCTGCTCAAGACTTTCAAGAGGAGATTCAAGTCAAGCTAGGATTCAAGTGAAGATTCAAACGTAGTGCCCACTTCCATCTATGGTCGTAGTTGTTTCACCTATGGCCAGTTTCTTTCAAGCCTTGTATGGTTTTCTTTATGATGGAAGCAGCTTTCGAGAGATTTGTCAACATGATTACACACAGAAGAGGATAAGGAATTCATGGATGAAGATTTAGCTCACAAAGAAGGAAGGAATTGTAAAACCTAAGACAAGAGGAAGTATCTTTACTAGGGTATGATAGGGCATATAATTAAGGACAAGGGCAAGAACGAAGAACAAGATTTTCAAAAGGGCAAGTACATACTTTCACCACCAAGCGTACCTAGGAGAAAGGTAGTAAAATTCTGTTGGAAGAGTCTAGTTTTTCTCTTTCCTTTGGTTTTAGCGCTTCGCATTTCTTCATATCCACTTCCATAGTTGAGTCTCTGCACCATAGTACTTGTATAGTAGAAAGATCCCACTAGAGTCTCAAATCCAATTGGTGGTTCGACCATTTTATTTTTGGTTAGTAGGGATTTGAGAATAGCTATCGAGTTTGCTTATATCATCTCGCGTAGATCGTCTAAATTCGGAGGAGATATTCCTTGGGTGCTTGTCCGATATTGGTTTAGGCCTTTGAGGCTTGTACTTGAGGAAGGTCGAATTCGACTAGGATGGTTTGCGTGAGAGATGAATAGTTGTGGCAGGCACTCTAAAAAGCAGTAGTGACCTTTTTACCCTCACATTTATAGCGTGATGGATAAGATAAGAGGAGAGACCTCAAACCATCTTGGTAAGTACACTTGGTATCATAGTTAACATCTGTTTATTTTGGAAATGGAGGTCAGAAACTTCACAATCGTGAAGTTAAATTTAGATAAGATACCGTGGAGTAAAGCTCAAGAAGGCTAGATACTAGCATCATAACCTTTTCCTTAAGGGTGCATCCTTGATTTATTTTTTTTCTAGGAGCTTTACGCATAATTGTTTCTCTCTTCCCAAAGTATATCCTCTAGGTCGTATCTTTGATCCTTAGGAAGAAGCCAATGGATGTAAACATGTGTTTGAAACATGTTATGGTTGGTGGTTGCAAGTGGTTGCTAATGGTTGCTCGTGGATGCATATGCATATGTATTAGGCACTAGATCGGTTCGGACGCTTTCATATTGCATTTACAGATATGTATTTGTTTGTAAGTTGAACTTGATATGTTATCATATGGATGTTTCATATGGATGAATGGCTGTGCACGCATGTAGTATTTACATAACTAGGGGTGCTTTCATACATGATTGGATGCATGGCACTAACATGATTCGCATTAAGGAGGTCAACGGAATCAGTAGACCGCCTGATATTGCATTAGATAAAGACATATGCACACACAATGCATATGAACATGAAAGCATTAGAAATATTTTAAGGACAATGATTTTCTGTGATTGAATGATTGAGTAGATGGGTGATTGGATGGTAGGACACATTCTTCCTAACTTGAAGATTTCGGGCACGAAATCCTTTTAAGTGGGGGAGAATGTTACACCCCGTGATTCTGTAACACTACGATTCAAAAATCAAGGCAGAATTAAATTTTAAATTCAAAATCAAGGGAAAACGGTTGCGCCATTGCGTTCGTCTCGGAATTCTGCATGAGATAGAGTCCGAGTTTGCGTTAATCGGACTCAGTATGAAGGAGTTATGGTCTTCAGAAATTTCAGAATTCGATTTAAAATTCGAACAGGTCAGAAAACGAGTTCAAAATTCAAAATCGGACCCAGATTGGCCTGGGCGGGTATTTTCCCTCCCAAGACCCAGGTCGACTAGGTAGTCGACCTAGGGGTCGACCCCCCTGCTTTTTCCAGATCTGCAGTCTGGTTCGTTCATCTGTATCCGGACGCCATTCTGACCAGGTTCGTCCGCCTAATCCTACATAAACAGCCTTAGTCTCCTTCTCTATTCACAATTCTTTTCTATCCTTATGCTGCCTCTGAGAAAATGTATAAATAAATAATATATAAAATAAATCAAGACAAGGAAATGCTGCTCAAGACTTCCAAGAGGAGATTCAAGTCAAGCTAGGATTCAAGTGAAGATTCAAACGACTTCAACGACTGTTTTTCTATAAATCTAATCTAATCTCTGTAATTCAGTTACTTTTTAGATTTGAACGTTTTCTCTATTCGTGACATGAAATTAAAGGAATAAAAGAATATGCCAAATCTTTCTATTCGAATCAGTGCTTATATCTTTGGACCTAATTGAGAACTGTTATGATTCGATGACCAATAAGACTGTGACTATGAAACTATGGACCTTAAAACCATATGCCTCTTTGACTATGAACATTGCCTATGACTTTGAACACTGCCTATGACTGTGACTCATGGCTATGAGAATTATTTCCTTGACTATGAACACAAGCCTTTGCCTTTGATTAGGAAACATAAACTATTGCCTATGACATAACAAGAACAGCTGTGATTAAACACCTATGATTCATGACTAGGAATGTGTTGCTTAAGTTTTGTGAGTGTGAAATTGGGTCTAAACCTGATTATCTATTCAGTCTATTCTTGGTTTTATTTGATTTTAGACCTTGGGAATTTACCTATTAAGTTAGGTCTACCCATGTTCTTGAACCTACGTCGTTATTCAACCCTTTTTATGTCATAAGATTTTCAGACCTATAGGCCTTTGATGTTTTAGATCAATTTCCGTGAAATTCGTTAGGTCTGTAATTAGTAAATTGTCAGTTTATGCCAGTTACTATGTCTATCTTTTTCATAGCATCTTTGGTTCATTCCCTATTTTCTACGAATATAGATTTATCTATAATCTAGATTGAATCATGATTATACGAACGGTGGGAATACGATTTGGGCAAAATATGAAATTTACTAAAAACGTAGTTTTTAACTTGGAAATTGGCATAAATTGGGAACATGAATTATGGCATGTTCATAGAAATGCAAATTGGATAAATTTGACATGAATTGTAGGATGTGTAATTTGAATCTAGTATTGACTTGTAAATCTAGCATTTACATGAATTGTGAACTAGAATAATAGGTCTAGTTTGACATGAACTGTAATTAGAATGTTAAATCAGAATTGGATTAGCTAATTTGGCATATTAAGTTTATTGGCATAAATTTGAAATTGGCCATAATTGGGAGTAATTGTTAGGTTTAGCAAAATCATGGTTAGTGACACTTAATTTTGTATAGTTTACATACCAAAAGGGCATAAATATGAGATAGAGGGGAAAATGGGCCATAATAATAATTGTTGACAATTTATATTAAAAGAGTAATTAGGAAATAAGTAAATTAGGAATGATTTACTTATAGAATTTGTCCTAAATGAGAAAATGTAAATTTAGACAAATTAATGGTTTATTAATGACATCTCTTTTAATAATACACCAGAAAGTTCTAGGGGGACAGAGAGGATAGTGTCTAGGCTTGGGTTTGGAAAATACAAGTTTCCTGCTCTCCCTGGCTATCCCTAACTGATCCGACGGACGGGATGGTTACTTTCAAAACCTGATTTGAAAATTAATCAAAAACCCTTCGATCTTAGAAAACCCGAATATGCCCAACCCGAGGTTAGACTGAGTTGCGATGTAAACCTGCCCGGAACCAACTGGCACATCCAGTAATCGCAACAATACTTGTCTAATGTGAGTGGTAGCGGATTTAATTTATTTAGTTAAAGCTAGAACAAGAATGGTAGGGTTAAGTTAACTCAGACACTTAACCAATTCAACATGATAACCAGAACGGTGGGTGGGGTTAGGTTCATACAGACACTTAACACAGTTAAGCTAGAATGGGAGGGTTAAGTCCATAGGAACACTTAACCAACTCAACACAGTTAAGCTAGAATGGGAGGGCTAAGTCCATAGGGACACTTAACCAACTTAACAGGGTAACAAGACAAAATTTGTAGGGGTTAAGTAACTAAGAAAACACTTAGCCAAATTAACATGTTAACTAGACTAGAAGGTGGGGTTAAGTAAAGATAATACACTTAGCTAAATTAACATGTTAACTAGACTAAAGGTTCGGGTTAAGTAAAATCTAATACACTTAGCCAATTTGATATGTTAGTTGGGCTAGACCGTTGGGTTAAGTAAACTTGAACACTTAACCATCAGATTGTGATAAATGAATAAGGTTAAGTCTAAAACATGAAGGGATAATACTTAACCATTAATAACATGTTAGTTAAAACAGACGGGCAAGGTTAAGTTAAAAAGGAAACACTTAAACAATACAGGATGAATGGGTAGGGTTAAGTAATAAGAAATACTTAATCAATATAACTTGGTTTGTGGTAGGGTTAAGTCAACATGAATTATTGATAATACCTAACCAGTTTAACAGGATAAATGAAGAGGGTTGAGTTAGCTTGAATTGACTAATGACACTTAAACAATCCAAATTGATGGGAAAGAGAACTAAGTTGTAAACCTAAGCTAAAAGGAGCTAAGTAGTAAACCTTAGTTAAGAAAACAACGATTCTGGAAACTAAGTGGTAGACCTTAGTTAGTAAAACTAATTAGTAATTCTTAGTATAACACGGGAAGGAGCGAACGTCTGTCTGATTAAAGCGAAGGCTCCAACGAATTGGGTTACGAAGCCCGATGCTTCGAGAGGACGTGAGGGTACTCTTGGTATCCCTCTGTGAGGCTGTAGATGATCCTCCTGGGCTCACAGAGGTTAAGGTATGCGTTATAAGAACTAGGGGTATGCCTTGGCTGCAATATATGGCAACCTAAAGACTAGGATGGACCAGCGTGATTCGGCGAGAAAACGGTAGCCCTGTGATAGCAACTCGTCGTCTACCATCGATCTTGAGTCAATCAAGATACATGAATTGGAAAGGCGGAGAACTCCAAAAGACCATATACTTGCTATCTAGTTATGGTTGCGGATGGCCATAGGACAGTGGGGCATAGGGGGGCCTGCGTATAGTTCTTATTTTTCAAGGTGTGCCTTTCATTAGTTGAGGGAGGGGTCAAGTGGGACCATAGCCACTAGAATAAAAACAGACCTTAGCATCTGCATCGGCAGATATCTGAAAGCTCCTGACCGAGTTCTGTATTTCTTGATTTGCCCTGCCATAGGACTCGAGCCGCACATTACAGGACATGTGCATTTAGACGAGCGATAACGATTCGCGATACATGCATGGGGAAGTATAGGAACATATACCACTCTAGGTAGTGTGTCCTAGACTTGGGGGCATCGTTCGTCAGGTAGCATAATCCCTAGTTGGACTAGGTGGCATAAATCCTGAATCCGAGAAGCGTTCAGCAGATAGCGTAAACTCTAGTTGAATCTAGAAAGCATTTGGTAGAAAACCCTAGATTAGATCTTGGTAATAAATAATAAATGTATGCCTGAAGGCAATAGAAAATACAGGGATTGGGATCACGTTATCGTTACTAGTTGTTATACTAGTTAGGTGGTGCAGAGATATAGAAACCAGTATAACAAGGAAATAGCGAAGCGGTGAAAGTATTAGAGCATATCCAGTTTATCTTATCTTAGAATATCTTGTGATTATCTTGTCTAATCTTGCTAACCATATCATCATGGTGTTTTCTTGTATTCAGTTAATTCATGTCATTTTGTTTTTCCATGTTCACATGCTAGAAGTTACTGAACTTTCTCAGGCTTTATGTCTGACTCTGTTTTTCTCTCATCTTCTTTTCTTCCGTTCCCCCCCTCCAGGCAGTAAAGGATGGAACAGTATAGCTCAGGTTAAGTTGGATTGTCACTCTTTCCCAGCTTGAAGAATTGTCGAAGTTTTGCTTGGATTCTCTTTGCAGATGCTATGGCTCGCACTTGCAAAAATTGGGGAATATAAATGTTGTTTTATGCCTCTTTATTTTGTAAGACAGACAATACTCTGATATTGTAAAGAAATCATTGTACAAACTATTTTATCAATAAAGCAAAGTTTTATTTTCCGCTGTTTAATTTCTGTCTGTCTTGTAATTTATCTCCATCTTTTACCCTAAATGCTCCACAGAACTTAGTGCATTCCCTTTGTGAGTGACACTAACAGATGTGGGGTGTTACACCTTGCCTTCTGGGGCAATCCTTGATCAGATGTCCTATCTCACCGCACTAAAAACAACTAGTCTTCTTACATGTTAACAAGTCTTTCTCTAAAGCTTCCCCCATCGCACGGAAAACCCTACGAAGCTCGAAAAAGGATTAGCCGTAGGTAAAATTATTGTGGCTACAGATGGAAGTTAGGCACTTCTTTTCCATTCGATTGGCGCCGTAGTCTCATCATGCCTACGGAACCATGTTGCGATGAGGTTACCTCCCAGAAAGCCATGAGCTCCGGAGACTCAGAAAAGAAGGAAACAAGGATTAACCAGAAAATCAAAAGATAGATATATGGCTATTGGGGATTGTACTTTTCAAAATAAACTCTACTTTTGAAAATACTTCCTTTTTAAAACCTTTTTTAAAATAGTTTTCAAAAACTTTTATCTAATCTGGTAACCATCAGCTCTGATACCAAGTGTAACACCCCATGTCCGTTAATGTCACTCATAAAGGAAATGCATTAAATTCCACGAAGCATTATAAGTAAACAGAACAGAATATTACAAGACAGATATATAAAGTAGTACTTGAAAAATTTATAACTTTATTACAGTAGAAATAAAAGTAAGTTTGGTTACATCTTTCAAAACCACAATATCGGAATTCAAGTACATAAATATATGTCTTGTACAAAAGCCTTCAGAGTACGCAATTTTAAAGACATAATCCCCAATAGAAAATGCCATAAATAGGCAGAATCAAAGCCAAGCAATACTACAAGCACTTCAAGTAGAGAGAAATCTAAGTCAAGCTCTTACGTTCCCAACCTGAGTACCTGGGGGGAACGGAAGAAAAGAGGCGAAACAAACTAGGTCAGACATACGTCTGGTGAGTCCAGTGACTTTCTGCAAATAAAAAGATAACAGTAACATGGCATGTAAATAAAACAGGATGAGAGATAGCCGTTACAGGAGTAGCTGGTTAACAGAAGAAACATAATGATATAGACCTAGTTATGCTTCTTACTATATCTTACTTCTCTACACTAATACTAGTGTAATAGAATTAGGTGTTTTGCTAGTGTATGAACAGAAAATAGGATGATCTCTTCAGAAATACGATGCTAGAAATTGGCCTTTACCACCTTAACAAAGACAGACGTTCAGAAAGAGAATGCTAGTAATGGGCCTTTACCACCCGAACAGAGACAGACGGTATAGAAACAAAATACTAGGATTAGGTGTACACTAGTAATGGGCCTTTACCAATACAACATACGGCACCACATAGAAACAGAGAGGTGTTACCACCCCAAAAGAATCAGACGGTACCCGAATAGAAACAGACAGAACTAAGTGTACCCTAAATTCTTGCCCAAGCGATCGGCTCTTTAATTCATAAATACGTTGTGCCAGCCCCACAGAAGGGTGTATCACTCCTAAAGTGGCAACCTATAGACACAAACCTATTTACAGATGCCACGGTGTCTTACATCCTCAGAGCAGACCGGATCCATGCACGCACATGACCCGGTTGGAATGCGCCATCAACATCCCTTGCTATTATCAGAGTGAACCTCTTACAATTAATTCAGTAAGCATGCCCGGACCCCTCTTATTGTTGGGCCATAGTTTTGATACCAGAAAGGGTTACTGACTAATGTGGGTCCCAAACAACAGATGACACAAGTGATTACCCCTCCTATCCTTGTGTCCCTAGATTAACAGATTTCAGATTAACTTGTTTACAGATTTCAGATGTACAAAGTCCAGATTAAATAATTCACAGATCAGACATACAGGTTAACAAGATTTCAAATATACAGATTTAGAAGTTTTCAGACTAACGGATCAGATATACAGATTAATAGACTTACAGTTTGTTTCACCTAACCTTGTATTGGGCCTACCAATTTTGAAGCTGGTTTATTAGAATTACCAGTCTAGTTGATTTAACCTTATCTACCCAATACGTTTTAGGCATCATATTTATCTTAGATTTGCATTAATTAAATATTAATGCACAGACCTCTCAGGTCAAGTCGGTAACTTGTGGCCGCTGGATGCGCCAGGCGGTTCCGGGCAGACTTCTGCCACAAGCCAGACCAAACCTCGTGTCTAAGCATCTTTATGCCTACGACCCCTCACATTAGACTGACAGTTTGCGGTTGCTGGTTAAGCCGGTTGGGTCCGGGCAGGCTTCTACTAAAAACAAAGTCTAACCTCGTGTCTTAGCATTCTTATTTTAGCTAATGTATTCATTCACAGATTATGCCAATATCAGACTAATTATGTCAATTCAACAAATTAACTTCTTTACAAGTTACAACAGATTATTCAAAGTTATATTAAAATATTTTGCTCAATTTTAGATCGAGCCTACAGATTTCATACCCAAATTCTTGTATTCTGTTTTCAACAGATTTAGCAGATTAGGCAACTTAACAGATTTAATCATCCCTTAAAATTCCATTGACATACCTTGCCCAATTATAAAATTATGCCTAATTTTACATGCCCAAATTGCGGTCATAATTCAAATATAACATATGGCCCAAACTTTGTTAAACTTACACAGTACAAAATATTCTCCTAACACCAAATTCGCAAAAATAACAATTGTGTCCAAAACTTGATTTATATGCCAATTTCACATTTTGTCGTTCATGCCAATTTTATGTTCAATATGTCAAATTACATATTCCATATGTCAAATTACCCTAAATTGCGTCCTAACAGTCATGCCATACTACATGTTCCAAATTAAAGTCTTTGATTTCAGCGTATACCAAATATCCAAAAATCCTCATTTAGGCGTATTCACATTTAATAGTTATCCTATTATAATATAGATCTTTACGCCTAAGTCATATACAAATAATTCTCCTTTTTTTCAAGTCACAGATCATGATATAAGATATGCCCAAACCTAGATCTTAAATTATAACATGCATTTTGTCCCCAAAATTAGATCTTGAATTATAACATATGTTGTGTACTCAAATCAGTCATAAATCAGCTATGTCCAACTAAGCATCATTCAATATTTTCCCAAATTTAGCGTTCGTGCATTCTTCTCTTATGAGAATTTGGCTCAGGCTCGTGGTAGCCTTGCTATAAACAAAAAAGAAGAAAAGAGGGAACAGATACAGAACAGTCACAATAATATTAACAAGATAGATCCACAGGAAAGCAGATCTGATAAATCAAAGTATGCATAACCTCAGATCCAGATTCATAAAAATGTCAAGATAATAATTAAATTTCTTATCTGAAAATAATTATACTCACAAATTGTGGTTTAACAAAGAGAATAACGATTCTGGGATCTGATTTTCTGGAGTTGATTTAGCTTTCCATTGATGTAGGCGTTGATTTGTTATCTTTATCATCTCTTTTGAACTGATTGATTAGGGTGGAGGCTAGGTCACTTTAGCTTTTAGGACCATGGAGGCACCATTCCTCTTTGTTAATGAATTAGAGTTTTGGTTTAGCTTTGTATATATAGATGTCTAGGATCGATTAGAGCTCTTAGATTAACGCAGAAACCATCAGGACCACTCAGATGCCACATTAGCCCTTAGGGCGAATCGGTCCATGGGTTGATTGTCAAACACCGTGGATCGACCCCAAGTCGACCCAACAGGGCTCGGGTTGACTCCAAAAATGGTGCGGTTCGTCTATTCACCCTCCCGATTCGTTGTTTTGAACTTTTTTTGAATATTTATTTATTTAATTATATATATATATATATATATATATATATATATATCTCATATGCATACAAACTTCAAGGCTTAATAACATCTTCATAAGGTATCCGTTTTGTGCAAACCAAATGTCTATCTTGACCCAAAATCTTCAAACGAACATAATACGCAACCCATTTCACTTAATTCTTCTTCTAAAAATTAAGTATACTTTAATTTGTGAATTTTAATGTTCTAAAATTAAGAGGTGTTACATTCTCCCCTCCATAAAGGATTTCGTCCCCGAAATCTCCAAGTTAAGAAGAATTTATTCTACCGTCCAATCATCCATCTACTCAACCATTATCCACAAGCACCCATTGTCCATAAAAGGTTTCTAATGCCATATGAACATATGCAGAGTGTGTGTATATGTTTCTTATCTAATGCAAAATCCGGCGGTCTACTGATCTAGTTAACCGCCTTAATGCGAGTTATGTTATTGCCATTAGTCCAATTATGTATGCAAGAAACCCTATTTGATACACATCATTTCTATATGAGTGCATAACCATTCATCCAAATGCAACATCCATGTGATGAGTCAATCAATTTGCAACCACAAAAATTGAAAAATGCACACACATCCATACGCAGTATGAGAGTATTTTTGAGCCGATCTAGTGCCTAGTGTGTGTATATGCATCCGCGAGCAACCACTAGCAACCACTTGCATCCACTTGCAACCATCAAACATAACATGTCTCAAACACATGTTTACACCCATTAGTTTCTAACTAAAGGTTGAAGACTCGATCGATAGGATTCAGCCGAGTGATAGAAGCAAGTATAATTAAAACAAAAGTTCTGTTCCCATTAGACATCGATTAAGAGAATAAATCCCTAAGTATCAACCCCCAAGACCAAAACCAACATCAGATTGACACCCAGAGAATTACACCCATTAATCAATGTCAAAACTGGAAATATACTTCATGCTTCTAGTAAAAACCCCTATCTTTTCAGAAATACTCAGATACTTACAGACTACTTGTACATATCAGATTATCAAATGATTCTTAGGAAACTAAGCATGATAAAATCCTACCATATCACAAAAAAACCAGAAGGTATGCAACACAGTCAACTTAACGCTTAACACAGAAACACTCAAACCCCAACCTATCACAAACAGATGAGTCGTAACCCTTATGGGGTTTGAGACTATAGCGGGATCAGAAACAAGACCAGTATTAAAGTGCAGAGACTTAACTACAGAATTAAAATTTTAGAATGATCAGATAAGGAAATTAATCTTTCTATGAAAAATTTTCCACCTCTATTCTATCCACCAACTACGAGAGCATTCGCCTACCTTCCAGAAGATTCTGCCCTTTGCCCTTGCCTTCAGGGGCAATCCTTAATCAGATGTCCTGTTTCATCGCACTGAAAACATCTAGTCTTCTTACATGTTAACATGTGTTTCTCTAAAGCTGCCCCCATCTCGCGGAAAACCCTACGAAGCTCGAAAGAGGATTAGCCGTAGGTGAAATTACAGTGGCTACAGATAGAAGTTAGGCACTTCTTTTCCCTTCGATAGGCGTCGTAGTCTCATCACGCCTACGAAACCATGTTGCGATTAGGTTACCTCCCAGAAAGCCAGGAGCCCAGGAGACTCGGAAAAGAAGGAAACAAGGATTAAACTGAAAATCAAAAGATAGATATATGGCTTTTGGGGATTATACTTTTCAAAATAAACTCTACTTTTGAAAATACTTCCTTTTTAAAACCTTTTTTAAAATAGTTTTCAAAAGCTTTTATCTAATCTGGTAACCTTCAGCTTTGATACCAAGTGTAACACCCCATGTACGTTAATGTCACTCACAAAGGGAATGCATTAAATTACATGAAGCATTATAAGTAAACAAAACATAATATTACAAGACAGATATATTAAGTAGTACTTGAAAATTTTATATCTTTATTACTGCAGAAACAAAAGTAAGTTTGGTTACATCTTTCAAAACCACAATATCGGAATTCAAGTACATAAATATCAGTCTTGTAAAAAAGCCTTCATAGTACGCAATTTTAAAGCCGCAATCCCCAATAGAAAATGCCATAAACAGGTAGAATCAAAGCCAAGCAATACTTCAACCACTTCTAGCTCATCAAGCAGAGAGAAATCTAAGTGAAGCTCTTATGTTCCCAACCTGAGTACCTGGGGAGGGGTGAACGGAAGAAAAGAGGCGAAACAAACTAGATCAGACATACATCTGGTGAATCCAGTGACTTTCAGCATATAAAAAGATAATAGTATCATGACATGTAAATTAAACTGGATGAGAGATAGCCGTAACAGGAGTAGCAGGTTAACAGAAGAAACAGAATGATATAGACCAAGTTATGCTTCTTACTATATCTTACTTCTCTGCACTAATACTAGTATAATAGAATTAGGTGTTGTACTAATGTATAAATAGAAAATGTAACACCCCGAGAATTCTATAACTGTGAAATTCATAAATTAAAGTAAAAATCAAATTCAAATCAAAGAACTAAGGGAAACGGGATACGCCATTGCGTTCGTCTCGGAAAAATACGCGAAATAGAGTCCGAGTTTTCGTAAAACGGATATCGTATGAAGAAGTTATGGACGAACGAAGTTGGGCGAAAAAACGGAAAACGGGTCAGAATGCACTGGCGCACTTGGGAAGTGCGCCAGAACAAAAATGCACTGGCGCACCTGTGAAGTGCGCCAGTACATTTTTGACCTGGCGCACCTGCCAAGTGCGCCCAGGTCAAAAATGACCTGTTGGTCAGGTCTGGTCAAGCCCTGGCTGGCCAGGTCTGTGTTTGGCCGATTTTCAGAAGCTTGCTTTGTCATTAGGGCTAGGTGGCAGGCTCTAATTGGTCTCTCTATCGAATGAATGGCTACGATCAATCCAAGCAACATCAATGGTCCTAATCAGTTCCTAACCTCTATATAAACAACCCTAGACAAACCCTAATCTATTCATTCAAAATTAAGAACATAGCCGCCATGTTGCTGAGGAACGACTAAGAGTAGCCGCCAACTAGAGAGAGGATTAGGAGGAAAATTCTAAAGCTTAAAGAGACCTAAATCAAATCAATTCAACAAAGGAATCATATCTCTTAATTAGAGAATTCGTCACACCATTGTAAGTAGAGTATTACTTTGGTATGAACAAATAATTGTGTTGGTTTGTATGCTTGAATTGTGGCAATAAAGTAATTCATATTTGTGCATTCTTATCAATTTATATACGTTTGGATTATGTTATTCAATTATAAAGAACTACATGCGGTAGTTCTATGCAAGTATACGTTTGGAATATTCGCAAATTATGTAATCCATGTTGAAGCTACATGTATGTAGTTGATTGATTTAAATACATGCAAGTTTGGGGCTTTGCTACTATGCCATCATGATGTATATTTTTGAGCATAAATCAATTTGTAAGTAATTAAAACAAGTTTGGTTATTATAATCCATATGAAATTATGTTGAGAATTTGGCATCATGTATTAAGTCATGCTTTTGTACTAGAAAACCTATTTGCAAACTTATGAATATGGCTAGGCTATGAATGATATTTGGCATAACTGAAATCCATGATTAAGTCTATCTTGTTTACAAGAATTATATGATGACATATGTGGTACATAGTTAGGATTAGATTCAAAATCCCTTTGTGCAAGTTTACATGACTAAAGTAAGAATCAGGATTTCATGTTAGAGATATTTATGCCATGCTTATGTTTGACATTATGCCATGCTTATGTTAGAAATATTTGTGCCATGCTTATGTTTGACATTATGCCATCCTTATGTTAGAAAATTTATGCCATGCTTATGTTTGACATTATGCATAAATAAAAGTATAGGCTCATGTTGTAGTTATGACTATGTGTCAATAATGATACCCAATTTAGACTCTTATCTCAACTACAAGTTCACATGCTTTGATTCATGTCACCTATGCTTTATGACCAAAGTATATGTCGCTACTATGCAAGTACACCAGTTTCTATTTTGTATTCCCAACGTCATATTGCAAGTTCATACGCTCACCTTCCCCTTTTTGTGTATGTAATCACGCCATAAGCCTCCCCTTTTCGCATGGCTAAATTGGGCTTTGAAAGGCTAAGCCCAATATATATAATAAACGGACGTGTAAACCAGGGGAAAATAACGTTGGGTTAAAATTACTAATGAATGAAAATATAAAATAGAAGGGCCCAAGTTCAAGTATGGGTTGGGCCCATGATTGGTGTAACCTTTACACCATTAACTTAATAATGGGCCGCAAATATTTACATATAAGAAATAAAGAAGAATGACAAAATATGTAAATGTAGAACATACGATGTGTTTAACCCGAGGTTGGATTGAGTTGTGATGTAAACCTGCCCGGAACTGCCCGGCTGTCCAGTAGTCACAACAATACCTATCCAATGTGAGAGGTTAAACATGGAGCCCAATAAGGACCCGAGGTTAGACTGAGTTGTGGCGTAAGACTGCCCTGAACCAACCGGCAACAGGCAGCCACAACAATACCTGTCTAATGTGAGAGGTCAGGGCCTTAATAAGACAATTAAGGCTGAGTCAGGATTGTTAGGATTAAGTGAACTAAAGACTTAATCAAAATGGAACATGCTAAACTAAACGGACTGGTTGGGTTAGGTTAGGAAACACTTAACCAACTTAGCATGTTGGCTAGAGATAGAAAACCTAGTAACGAGGGACCCTTTTCAGCAGTAACCCTAAAAGGTGTATCATGATACCCTGAAACTAGGCAGGGTGGGGCACGATTACTGGGCTGATTGTAAGAGGTCAAATCGACGGCGGTGGTGTAGCAGTGTAGGTTCTAACGGGGTGCGGGCGTGCACACACTCCGGCGCAGAAAAATAAGGCACTGGGCACCAATAGCATACCTGTGCATTTTAAGGTTGTGTCGGGCCGCCGCCATGGGACTTGATACACCCCATGGTGGGACCAGCATAGGTAACTACAACATCGGGGGCCGTAAGACACATGTAACTATGCGAGTAGGAGCCGATCATCATAGAATGGATCACATCACCCTGATTATGGGGTGCCAGTTGGAAACTAGTTTATATGGGTTCAGAGATTAACATGGGGTACGATAGCGTATTCGACCCTAGACAACTTAACCAAGTTATAGTGCTTTCCCCACTTCTTGTTTATACTCATCATACCCAGTTCTTTATTCATAGACAAAATAGTACTAGACTTACTCAGGCTTTATGTCTGACTCTACTTTTCTTTCGTCTTCTTTTCTTCCGTTTCCCCCCCCCCCCCAGGTCCACAGGGAGGGAACATAGCAGCTTGACCAGCCTTAACATCCAGCTTGAAGAAGAGAATTGTATTGCTTGGACCTTTTCGTTTGAAACTATGGCTTTGGACAAACTCTATGGGGCTTTTGCAGTTTATCTATGTTTTATTTATGCTTCTTTAAATGATGTAATCAAGACAGATTATGAAAGTGTTATGTTATGTTTTGGAAAAGATGTAAGACAATTATGGTGATATTGTTGTAGCACGTATTTGCTTTCATGAAATAAAAGTTTGTTGATTTTTCCGCTGTTTACAAATATGTGTTCTTATATCTGTCTTGTATATCTGTGACTTATACTTATAAACCTCCACCAAAATTAGGGCATTCCCTTTGAGAGTGACCCTAACGGAGGTGGGGTGTTTCACTTGGTATCAGAGCATAGGTTTACCAGATAAGATAAAAAGTTTTGAGAAATTATTTTCAAGAAAAAAAAGGAAATTTAAAGAAGCATTTTTAAAAGATAAAATATTATTTTATTTTAAAAGGCAAAGTCCCCCCCCAAAGCCATAGGTACTATCTTCTATCCTTCGTTTTGAATCTATCCTTTCTGTTTCAGCATGTCTGGAGACCTTACTCCCCAGCTGCTGACGCTTTCACTCCTCCTCCTCCACGTGAACCAGCAAGCGGAAGAGTCCCAGAGTAGGAAGACGAATAATAGTCAAACAAGAAAGGATCGTAACACTAATAATAATAAACGAGAAAAAAGGAAATGTAATTTTTGTGGTACGGAAGGGCACATAGCCAAGGATTGTAGAAAGAGGAAAAGAAAGCAAGGAGAATGTTTTCATTGTGGGGAGACTGGACACATCAGCAAAGACAGCCTAAGAAGACAGACTTTGAGAAAGGCGGGAAAGGCAACAAAGAGAAGAGGAAGTGTAATTTCTGTGGCAAAGTGGGGCACTTAGTAAAGGACTGCCGGAAAAAGAAGGCCAAGGAGAATGGTGGGTGTTTTTCTTGCAGTGAGACGGGCCACAGGGCTAAGGACTGCCCAAAGAAACGAGGACAGGGGCAGAAGGATGGATCCACCCCAGGGGCACAGGTTCATGTGCTGGAAGCGCCACCTTTGCAACAGCGAGGTACAAACACTTCTGTAGAAAGTGTAGTTTATCTTTATGATCACCCCGTTCGCACTTTATTTGATTCTGGCGCATCACACTCCTTTATCTCGTCTGCTCTAGTAGAATCTCTGCACCTAAAAAACTAGTATGGTAGAGGACCCCTTAATTGTTTCAAACCCAATTGGGGGCCCAGCTCATTTGTCTATGATCTGTATGGATTTGAAAATTTCTATTCTAAGTGTAGAATTTCAATGTAGTGCCTTTGTTTTGGGCTTTTCGGGGTATGGTTTGATTTTGGGTATGGATTGGCTATCCAGTAATGGGGCCATCCTTGATTGTGAGAAAAGGGTTGTTAGGCTCCTAACCCAGCTCGGTAATACTTTGGAAATTTCTTGTAATCCCTCGTATGCGGTTATGCTTAGTTATCTTGAATCGCTAGATGCCTCTGTTGAAAATTTGCAATCAGTTAGAGTGGTCCGGGAATATCCGGATGTCTTCGAAGAGGTGAAGGGCTTGCCTCCGAAGCGGGAAATAGACTTCCGCATATATCTTGTAGATAATGCAAAGCCCGTTGCGTTGCCCGTAAGACACATGGCTCCACGAGAAAGAAAAGAGCTCAGTAAACAGATTAGAAAGCTTCTAGAGAAGGGGTTCATTAGGAGGAGCATTTCAGAAGGGGGCGCTCCAGTAGTGTTCGCCACTAAGGCAGAAAGTTCATTTCGCTTATGAATGAGTTGTGGGGAATCACCTTAGTAAGTACATTTGGCAACATAGTTGACATTTGCTTATTTTCTAGAGATAATTCATCTATGTGGAATACCTTCTAGTAAGTTAACAAGATCCAAGATTCACTAGTGAATTTTGGAGAGCTTGCATGGAACCATGAGTACGCAATTATGCTTGAGCCAAGTATACTGGAAGGAGAATAAGTGAAAGAGGAACGAGAGGCAATAGTGAAATAGGTTCCAACTCCTATTTTGGAAACAAGAATTGAGAAGCTACGAAATTGTGAAGTTAAAGACGGACAAAGCATAATGGAGTTAAGCTCAAGGAAATGCGACTTAGAAGATTGAAGACTAGATTCGTGCATCATATCTCTTCTTAAGAGTATATCCTTGATCCCTCTCTTCCTGTAAAGTTCACTTGCATGTTATCTTTCGTGTATATCCTCTCGGTCCCATTTTTAATCCGATTTCTATTGCAAACCCCGTAGGGAGTGTGACTCATCTGTTAGTAACACATGTTGGGGCTCGAGGATGTTCGTTGGATTGACCAAACTTCTTTTTGGGTTTAATAAGATATAAATTGGTCTTAGGAAGGGACTCCCTTGTGACCTAAAAGGAGTCCATCATGTTTAGTTTCTTAGAATCATATATGGTGGTTGGGTTGAGTAATTCTTTGGGTGTCAGTCTGATGTTGATTTCGGTCTTCGGGGCTGATGCTTGGAGAGTTCTTCTCCTAATCAATATATATGTGGCATAGATTTCCAGTTTTGACATTGCCTAATGGGCACAAAGTTTTTACTTGTTTCTATCATTCGACTATACCTTTAGGTAGGACCATTTCCTATCATTGAGAAAATTGGAAAAATGGCCTATAGATTAGAGCTACCCGAGAAACTGGCCGGAGTTCACAACGTTTTTCACGTTTCACATCTACGAAAATGTCTACATGAGTCCGCTGAAGTGGTAGAGCCAAATATACTCGAAGAGGCCGAAGTGGAACGCGAAGCAACCATAAGGAAGGTTCCAACCCACATACTAGGAACGGAAGTGAAGAAGCTACGCAACCGCGAAGTCAAGCTCGTCAAAGTTCAGTGGAGCGACGCCGAGGGAAACGCGACTTGGGAAACTGAAGCTAGAATACGCACTGCTTACCCTTTTCTTTTCGAGGGTACGTCCTTGATCTTTCTTTTTTTTCCTTAAGTTGCGCTTTTATCTATCTTTTTAGGTATATTTCCTCGACCTTATCTTTTAGGTAGAAACCCTTTGGATGGAAACATGTAGTTGAAACATGTTATGTATGATGGTTGCAAGTGGTTGCAAGTGATTGCTAGTGGTTGCTCGTGGTTGCATATACACACACAATCTAGGTTTTAGATCGGCTCAGTCACTTCATATTGCATATGCATATATGTTTGCATTCGTATATGGTTGAACTTTAATGTGTTGTCATATGGATGTTGCATTTGTATTGAATGATTGTGCACTCATGTGGAATCAAGAATAGGGAAAATTTGCATACATAATGGATTCATGGCACTTACATAATTCGCATTAAGGAGGTCAACTGAATCAGTAGACCGCCTGATTTTGCATTAGATAAGTACACATACACACACACTTCGCATATGATCATGAAGCATTAGAAGTCTTTTAAGGACCATGGATGCTCGTGTTTGATGGATGAGTAGATGGATGATTGGATGTTAGGATATACATTCCTCCTAACTTGAAGATTTCGGGGACGAAATCCTTTTAAGTGGGGGAGAATGTAACACCCCGAGAATTCTATAACTGTGAAATTCATAAATTAAAGTAAAAATCAAATTCAAATCAAAGAACTAAGGGAAACGGGATACGCCATTGCGTTCGTCTCGGAAAAATACGCGAAATAGAGTCCGAGTTTTCGTAAAACGGATATCGTATGAAGAAGTTATGGACGAACGAAGTTGGGCGAAAAAACGGAAAACGGGTCAGAATACACTGGCGCACTTGGGAAGTGCGCCAGAACAAAAATGCACTGGCGCACCTGTGAAGTGCGCCAGTACATTTTTGACCTGGCGCACCTGCCAAGTGCGCCCAGGTCAAAAATGACCTGTTGGTCAGGCCTGGTCAAGCCCTGGCTGGCCAGCTCTGTGTTTGGCCGATTTTCAGAAGCTTGCTTTGTCATTAGGGCTAGGTGGCAGGCTCTAATTGGTCTCACTATCGAATGAATGGCTACGATCAATCCAAGCAACATCAATGGTCCTAATCAGTTCCTAACCTCTATATAAACAACCCTAGACAAACCCTAATCTATTCATTCAAAATTAAGAACATAGCCGCCATGTTGCTGAGGAACGACTAAGAGTAGCCGCCAACTAGAGAGAGGATTAGGAGGAAAATTCTAAAGCTTAAAGAGACCTAAATCAAATCAATTCAACAAAGGAATCATATCTCTTAATTAGAGAATTCGTCACACCATTGTAAGTAGAGTATTACTTTGGTATGAACAAATAATTGTGTTGGTTTGTATGCTTGAATTGTGGCAATAAAGTAATTCATATTTGTGCGTTCTTATCAATTTATATACGTTTGGATTATGTTATTCAATTATAAAGAACTACATGCGGTAGTTCTATGCAAGTATACGTTTGGAATATTCGCAAATTATGTAATCCATGTTGAAGCTACATGTATGTAGTTGATTGATTTAAATACATGCAAGTTTGGGGCTTTGCTACTATGCCATCATGATGTATATTTTTGAGCATAAATCAATTTGTAAGTAATTAAAACAAGTTTGGTTATTATAATCCATATGAAATTATGTTGAGAATTTGGCATCATGTATTAAGTCATGCTTTTGTACTAGAAAACCTATTTGCAAACTTATGAATATGGCTAGGCTATGAATGATATTTGGCATAACTGAAATCCATGATTAAGTCTATCTTGTTTACAAGAATTATATGATGACATATGTGGTACATAGTTAGGATTAGATTCAAAATCCCTTTTTGCAAGTTTACATGACTAAAGTAAGAATCAGGATTTCATGTTAGAGATATTTATGCCATGCTTATGTTTGACATTATGCCATGCTTATGTTTGAAATATTTATGCCATGCTTATGTTTGACATTATGCCATCCTTATGTTAGAAAATTTATGCCATGCTTATGTTTGACATTATGCATAAATAAAAGTATAGGTTCATGTTGTAGTTATGACTATGTGTCAATAATGATACCCAATTTAGACTCTTATCTCAACTACAAGTTCACATGCTTTGATTCATGTCACCTATGCTTTATGACCAAAGTATATGTCGCTACTATGCAAGTACACCAGTTTCTATTTTGTATTCCCAACGTCATATTGCAAGTTCATACGCTCACCTTCCCCTTTTTGTGTATGTAATCACGCCATAAGCCTCCCCTTTTCGCATGGCTAAATTGGGCTTTAAAAGGCTAAGCCCAATATATATAATAAACGGACGTGTAAACCGGGGGAAAATAACGTTGGGTTAAAATTACTAATGAATGAAAATATAAAATAGAAGGGCCCAAGTTCAAGTATGGGTTGGGCCCATGATTGGTGTAACCTTTACACCATTAACTTAATAATGGGCCGCAAATATTTACATATAAGAAATAAAGAAGAATGACAAAATATGTAAATGTAGAACATACGATGTGTTTAACCCGAGGTTGGATTGAGTTGTGATGTAAACCTGCCCGGAACCGCCCGGCTGTCCAGTAGTCACAACAATACCTATCCAATGTGAGAGGTTAAACATGGAGCCCAACAAGGACCCGAGGTTAGACTGAGTTGTGGCGTAAGACTGCCCGGAACCAACCGGCAACAGGCAGCCACAACAATACCTGTCTAATGTGAGAGGTCAGGGCCTTAATAAGACAATTAAGGCTGAGTCAGGATTGTTAGGATTAAGTGAACTAAAGACTTAATCAAAATGGAACATGCTAAACTAAACGGACTGGTGGGGTTAGGTTAGGAAACACTTAACCAACTTATCATGTTGGCTAGAGATAGAAAACCTAGTAACGGGGGACCCTTTTCAGCAGTAACCCTAAAAGGTGTATCATGATACCCTGAAACTAGGCAGGGTGGGGCACGATTACTGGGCTGATTGTAAGAGGTCAAATCGACGGCGGTGGTGTAGCAGTGTAGGTTCTAACGGGGTGCGGGCGTGCACACACTCCGGCGCAGAAAAATAAGGCACTGCGCACCAGTAGCATACCTGTGCATTCTAAGGTTGTGTCGGGCCGCCGCCATGGGACTTGATACACCCCATGGTGGGACCAGCATAGGTAACTACAACATCGGGGGCCGTAAGACACATGTAACTATGCGAGTAGGAGCTGATCATCATAGAATGGATCACATCACCCTGATTATGGGGTGCCAGTTGGAAACTAGTTTATATGGGTTCAGAGATTAACATGGGGTACGATAGCGTATTCGACCCTAGACAACTTAACCAAGTTATAGTGCTTTCCCCACTTCTTGTTTATACTCATCATACCCAGTTCTTTATTCATAGACAAAATAGTACTAGACTTACTCAGGCTTTATGTCTGACTCTACTTTTCTTTCGTCTTCTTTTCTTCCATTCCCCCCCCCCCCAGGTCCACAGGGAGGGAACACAGCAGCTTGACCAGCCTTAACATCCAGCTTGAAGAAGAGAAATGTATTGCTTGGACCTTTTCGTTTGAAACTATGGCTTTGGACAAACTCTATGGGGCTTTTGCAGTTTATCCATGTTTTATTTATACTTCTTTAAATGATGTAATCAAGACAGATTATGAAAGTGTTATGTTATGTTTTGGAAAAGATGTAAGACAATTATGGTGATATTGTTGTAGCACGTATTTGCTTTCATGAAATAAAAGTCTGTTGATTTTTCCGCTGTTTACAAATATGTGTTCTTATATCTGTCTTGTATATCTGTGACTTATACTTATAAACCTCCACCAAAATTAGGGCATTCCCTTTGAGAGTGACCCTAACGGAGGTGGGGTGTTTCAGAAAACATGATGATCTTTTCAGAAACACAATGCTAGAAATGGGCCTTTACCACCCTAACAGAGACAGATGTTCAGAAACAAAATGCTAGTAATGGGCCTTTACCACCCGAACAAAGACAGACGGTACAGAAACAGATTGAGGAACGAAATTAGAGACAAAAACAGAATAATCCCTATGGAAACAGAATATTAGGATTAAGTGTACACTAGTAATGGGCCTTTACCAATACAACAGACGGTACCACACAGAAACAGTGAGGTGTTACCACGCCAATAGAAACAGACGGCACCCCAAAAGAAATAGACAGAACTAAGTGTACCCTAAATTCTACCCTAAGCGATCGGCTCCCTAATTCATAAATACCCTGTGCCGGCCCCACAGAAGGGTGTATCACTCCCCAAAGTGGCAACCTATAGACACAGACCTATTTACAGGTGTCACGGTGTCTTACATCCTCAGAGCATACCAGATCCATGCACGCACATGACATGGTTGGAATGCGCCATCAACATCCCTCGCCATTATCAGATTGAACCTCTTACAATTAATTCAGTAAGCGTGCTCAGACCCCTCTTAGTGTTGGGTCATAGTTTTGATACCAGAAAGGGTTACTGACTAATATGGGTCACAAACAACAGATGACACAAGTAATATACCCCTCCTAACCTTGCGTCCCTAGACAAACAAATTTCAGATTAACTTGTTTGTAGATTTCTGATGTACAAAGTCCAGATTAACTAGTTCACAGATCAGACATACAGGTTAACAAGTTTTCAGATATACAGATTTACAAGTTTTCAGACTAACGGATCAGATATACAGATTAACAGACTTACAGATTGTTTCACCTAACCTTGTATTTGGCCTACCGATTTTCAAACCGGTTTAATAGATTCATCGGTCTAGTTGATTTAACCTTATCCACCCAATACGTTTTAGGCATCATATTTATCTTAGATTTGCGGTAATTAAATATTAATGCACAGACCTCTCACATTAGGTCGGTAGCTTGTGGCCGCTGAATGTGCCGGGCGGTTCCGGGCAGACTTCTGCCATAAGCCAGACCTAACCTCGTGTCTAAGCATCTTTATGCCTACGACCTCTCACATTAGACTGACAGTTTGCGGTTGCTGGTTAAGCCTGTTGGGTCCGGGCAGGCTTCTACCTCAAACAAAGTCTAACCTCGTGTCTCGGCATTCCTATTTGTAGCTAAAGTATTCATTCACAGATTATGCCAGTATCAGGCTAATTATGTCAATTCAACAAATTAACTTCTTTACAAGTTACAACAGATTATTCAAAGTTCTATTAACATGTTTTTCTCAATTTTAGACCGAGCCTACATATTTCATACACAAATTACTGTATTCTGTTTTCAATAGATTTAGCAGATTAGGCAACCTAACTGATTTAATCATCCCTTAAAATTCCATTGACATACCTTGCCCAATTATAGAATTATGCCTAATTTTACATGGCCAAATTACGGTCATAATTCAAAATATAACATATGGCCCAAACTTTGTTAAACTTACACAGTACATAATATTCTCCAAACCCCAAATTCGCAATAATAACAATTATGTCGAAAACTTGATTTATATGCCAATTTTACATTTTGTCGTTCATGCCAATTCTATGTTCAATATGTCAAATTACATATTCCGTATGTCAAATTACCCCAAATTGCATGCTAACAGTCATGCCATACTACATGTTCCAAATTATAGTCTTTGATTTCAGTGTATACCAAATATCCAAAAATCCTCGTTTAGGCGTATTCACATTTAATAGTTATCCAATTATAATATAGATCTTTACGCCTAAGTCATATACAAATAATTCTGCTTTTTTTCAAGTCACACATCATGGTATAAGATATGCCCAAACCTAGATCTTAAATTATAACATGCATTTTGTCCCCAAAATCCGATCTTGAATTATAACATATGTTGTGTTCTCAAATCTGTTATAAATCAGCTATGTCCAATTATGCATCGTTCAATATTTTCCCAAATTTAGCGTTCGTGCGTTCTTCTCTTATGAGAATTTGGCTCAGGCTCGTGGTAGCCTGGCTATAAACAAAAAAGAAGAAAAGAGGGAACATATACAGAACAGTCACAATAATATTAACAAGATAGATCCACAGAAAAGCAGATTTGATAAATCAAAGTATGCATAACCTCAGATCCAAATTCACAAAATGTCCTGATAATAATTAAATTTCATATATGAAAATAACTTTACTCACAAATCGTGGTTTAAGAAAGAGAAGAACGATTCTGGGATATGATTTTCTGGAGTTGATTTAGCTTTCCGTTGATGTAGGCGTTGATTTGTTATCTTTATCTTCTATTTTGAATTGATTAATTAGGGTGGAGGCTAGGTCACTTTAGGTTTTAGGAGCATGGAGGCACCATTCCTCTTTGTTAATGAATTAGGGTTTATGTTTAGCTATGTATATGTAGATGTCTAGGATCGATTAGAGCTCTTAGATTAACGCAGAAACCATCAGGACCACTCAGATGCCACATCATCCCTTAGGGAAAATTGGGCCACGGGCTGACAGTCAAACACCCTGGATCGACCCCAAGTCGACACAGCAAGACTCGGGTCGACTCCAAAAATGATGCTGTTCGGCTATTCCCTCTCACGGTTCGCTGTTTTGAACATTTTTGAATGTCTATTTATTTAATTTTATATATATATATATATATATATATATTTCTTTCATATGCGTACAAACTTCAAGGCTTAATAACATCTTCATAAGGTATTCGTTTTGTGCAAACCAAATGTTTATCTTAACCCAAAATTTTGAAACAAACATAATAGCGCAACCCATTTCACTTAATTCTTCTTCTAAAAATTAAGTATACTTTAATTTGCGAATTTTAATGTTATAAAATTACGGGGTGTTACAATGTGAATCGAAATTTATATATTTTTATCTGACATCTGACAGTGGAATTAAAATACAATTCCACTATGTATTGACTGGATTTTTTGAACACCCCGTTAGCAGAAATAAACACCGTTCATCTATCAATTTGTTTTATATATATTTTATCAGTAAATATATGTGTTGAAATGTTATATTATTGGTAGAAAATATTACATTGTATTACATGTGTGTTTTTGCATATTAGATTTAACAAGTCGAATGTTATCTAAACTGACATAGGCCATGGGAATTGCTAATTTGTAAGGAAATTTAGAAATAAATCCAAAGTTAATGTTTAATTATGATGTAGAAACTAGAATGTGGCCCTTGCTTCGCACACGGTCGGTTATGAAACTGGAAACATGTTGAATGCTAGTAGTGCAATTAACTTAGTAGTATTTTGATTTAGCCAGTTATATAAGTTTGCATTTGTGCATTAGTCCACCTGAGCTATGCAGAATAATACCCTCCTTCGCAAAAATACGATCCATGTTTTAAGTGGGAAAACATTTTGTAAATCTGTTAAATTTATAAAAATGGAAACAATATTTAGTTCACGGTAAATCCAAAGTTAATGGTTGAATAAATATTATTATATGACTTAGCAGACTCAATGGTGTTAAATCTGTTTATTTTATTTTGAATTTGATAGTTAAATCACCGGCTATGAAATTTGGACCTTTTCGTTATCGTTTTCGAAGACACTGGAATCTAAATTCCACTTCGATTCGATATATACGTTTCAAATTGGAGATTTTGAAGACCATTGAAGACAGAGTTTATGCAAGGGTTGTTTTGTAAATCCTAGGTAGAAAATGCCTAAGATGGATTTACAGGATAGTGCCTTCGGTTTGCCCAGTCCTAGGACAACTTGTATGGACGAATGTCTGACAGAGTATGCATAACCGATCATGTATGTTGATCTCTTCAAACGTATTTATGTTGGTGGTAGAGGAATTTGTTCCTCTTTCTTTATAACCGTAATATATTTTTGGGGAAGTCAATTAGTGGTTGGCGGTGTTCACGATGTGACATTCAAGGTAATTATTTGTCAAAGCTAAGTTCAGCCTCAAGCCTCACAACCGGAAAATGACAAAAATCGGGCAGGCAGCATGGCTATGTTGGTCACTCTCATTAGGGTGTATTGTCACCATCTAGAGAATATTTGTTTTGTTACTTCTTTTCATTTCTGTATCCACCGGAAAATGGTAGCTGCGCAGCCGTCGGGTGGCAATATATTTTATACACTCAAGAGAAATGAGGTGTCGGTCATGTGTGGGCCGGGTTGCAAGATGTCCTTGTTGAACCCAGTGTATTCCGCTCTAGAGATACTCTATCGGAAGGTGGTTCCATACCTTGTCATAGTGGGAAATCCATTATCCAATAAGTGCCCGTGGCTTTGATTGTATACTATATATGTAGAGCGTGAGATGCAAGCATTCTGCTAGATTGATATTTTTTTGTATTTAGACATTATTATAATATAAGAAGAATATCGTTTTCAAAATGTTTTGGGTCATCGTAAGGTAAAAACCATCCATGATTATGTGTGGATCGATCTTACGATTATCTTTTCTTCAAAACGTTTTTTAAAGTTAAACAAGATGTTTTGTATTCTTATAAGGGAAAAATCCGTTCCATTTTTACAGCGTGGTCTTATGAGATATCCCTTATCAGAATCAGTTTGTTTTAAAATCGTTTACTCATACCAGTCCCATGATTGACCGAGAGTTTATTTTTCTATGTTTTCCCTAAACTCTTGGGTGCCCAAATTTTTACGGGTAGTCAAGTCGTTCAGGATTATACAAATTTATTTGGAGGAGCTTAGAGCAGGAGGCTTCAACGTTAGTTATTTAGAGATCATTTCCGCTGTATTGTATATGTGATGTACTCTGATATATAAGTAAGTTCAAATCCAGTTTCTAATTCAAAGATGATTTTATATATTATATTTTGTTCCGCTGCGATTCTGAGAATCTGTTGTATTGTTTAGTTTGATCTTCTATCTATTTTCTTTTATTCTAAATTTTCTTTCTTTCTATTTCTTGTCCTCTAACTTCTTTCTAATAATGATCCGTACTTTCGTGCAATTTGATTGGACCTAAGTTGTATTTAGTTGATTCAAATGGTACGGATTTGCGGGTCGTTACATTTGGTATCAAAGCTGAAGGTTGAGTGGTAACGTTGGCTCTGTGGCATGACTCGATAGAGATGAGGTTAGTAATACCCTAGACTGAGTTTGAGTTAATATATATGAGTGCGTATTTGCTATTTGATATAAAAACTGTTTTATATTGTGTTGGTTGATTTGTCGAGTGGTTTATGAACTCCGGTCGATACAGTTTGGAACAACTGTATAGATAGGTGTCTCTAAACACTTGAACAAAGTAATTCGACACAATATGGTTTTCTAAGTTGGGTATTGAAATAATTTTGCCCAAAATTATATTTTGTTAATAAAGAATAATTTTTTGAAATTATTATTATATATGGATGTATCGATGATTGTTACCATAACCAAATAAGATTATAAAAATGGGAATGGTTATATTGAACCAAATTAAATTTGTATAAGGAAGAGATATACAAATAAGATGAACTGGAAATTTGTTGAGTAAAACAAAATGGTTTGGGGAAATTCAAAGGTTTTGAATTTAAATGAAATCAAGATATGTGATTCAAGTTGGTTTAGGATAAATCGGAGATCTAGATTCTGATATTTGAAAATTTAACTGGAGTTAAGGAATTGGAACCTGACTGGAGATTGGTTGAGTTGAATAATTTTCTGGGTATTTGTCTGATGTTGATTTCGGTCTTCGGGGTCGATACTTAGAAAATTATTTCTTACCACTTGACAATCAGGAACTGATGAATATTGAAGAGAAGAAGTGTGTAAATTAGAAATAGAAATGTTTTCCAAATGGAAGTAACAGGAATTTCTAGTTATGATAGTGGATGTGATTGATAGTTGATGCTGACATATTGAATGTCTTGATTGCTGTGAAATGTTTGGTAGTTAGCCTGTGTATTTTGGACGCCTTGTTTTTCGTGATTGTTAGGGGATAATCTATGTGTTTACTTTGAATATAAGTCTATAACTGTAGCTCTAACTGTAATCTGCTCGTTACTATTCAATTTCAAAGAAAAAATTATTTTAAGGGGGATAGATTGTAACGTCCCAGTTTTTGACTGCTTTTGTAATACAATTTATTTTGATAATTATTTTAAATAATAAATTTTGAACAACGGATATTGAAGAAAATTTGCAGACGTATATATATAAATACCTTTGACCAATTTATATACGGTTATAAAAGCCGTAAATAATATTGTATTATTTTGTCTTGTATTTTTAATGAGTTTTGGACTAAATTATAGGTAATATTAGATTTGAATATTTTTGAAAATTAGTATAATAATTTATAAAAGCCTATGAGTACATTATCCTGTTATATTCATTAGCATTTAAAACATATACAAGTAAGTATGGTTTTATCATTTGCATTTGAATTAAAACTTGTTTTCATTACATGTAAATATAGAATTGCATAGAATAAATAAATAGGATGTATTTACTTCTCATGGAAGAAATCATGAGAAGTTATAGTTATTAATGTCTTAGAAGATAAGTCTAAAACCTATCTAGCATAGTCTGTAACCAGGTATATGATTATATCAATTCAAGGCCAATACATAGTAGTACACATATAAAAACAGTAAGAGTGCAAGGACTGCACTTACATTTTCAATGCATAAATAGCTTAAGGACTAAGACTTAGCACATGCATAGCCGAAATTCATTTGTAGCAAGAAGCATTAAAAACACACCATCACACATCCTTTCAATCACCCAAGTACATGTGCAGGCAAAGAGATATATATACATTTTAGCATGCACCTTCACATCATTTAGGTAGATAACTAAATTACAGAAATAGGAAAGTGACTACCCTAAATTTTTTGGAAGCTAAGATTGGATTTTTAAATTTATACTTGCACATGGCCATGCATTTTTTATATCTGGGTGAAGTGAAAATATAGAGCACAAAGCCTCTCAAATCGAGCAGCCTATGACCTCCTTCAATAAAGTTAGTGATAACTTAACCCCACACTGCGTAAGCTAGATGCTAAGCCATAGTTTAATATTTTATTTCACCTATAAATACAACCTGTATCCATCCCATACTCCCTCACACATTCATTCCTGAGATCTGAAACAAAAAAATTGAAGTAAAAAGACAACAAAACTGTAAAGCAAGGCCTGTTGAAAACCTGAGAAAAACAAGTGAAAAACCTGGCAACTGTAATGCTAAAAACAGGGGACCGAACTTTTGTGAGTAAACAATTTCCTTCTAAATCTATTTCTGGATATGCTAATGAAATTATATATATCGATGCTTATATATTGATAACTGGCTAGACTGAATTAGAACTTGGAAACAAATTGTGAATATAAGCGGGTGAACTTCCCTTTATTTATTATGATTTAGATCTCCTGCATGTATATTTAATAAGTTATATTAGTTAAAACGACATGTTTATGTAAAAACTGTAAACAGAGTAAACACCATGTTTCCATTTTCTAGTATGGATTGATATACAAATTAGTGCAAACTAATGTTTTAAATAGTTCAGAATATCATTGAACCAATATCGTCATTATATAAAAACTAAAATGCGTGAAGCCAGTGGATAAAAACGTGAATGGCCGTAAATAACGTAATTCCCATTTGCTTACTGCTTATGCCACTATATGTACATGGGTATATGGATATGTAGACTGGGATACAATCATCTTACTAGACTACAACTTTGGAATGATATAAACCGGGTAATAGTGTATATATGAGAGCCTTTAAGTAAACATAACTGGGCTCTGTTTTAAAAAACAAGCAGCTACAACAATAAATTCAAGAACTCAAGATCTATTGAAATTAAGGACCGAAATTCCACATGCAAGATGTTTGAATTCGATAACAGTTCATTTGGAAAATAAACTTGTCTCGAATAGACATATTGATTTACATATAAAATATACAGTAAAAAATGATGTAAACATAAAAATTTAATTCATGAATTTGAATCGATGGAATGGGAAAACTATTTTGACTAAAAGCTTGTAGAGCATTGGGGTGACCTGTGAACAAAGTTGCTTGGATTAAAGCGGTTAGAGGGGGAGGGGCGAGATGGTTTCTTGGATCGGGGCATGGTGTTGAATCTCTATACTATCAGTTTTTGTCACAAAAGAATAACTTTGTTAAGTGTAACACCTCGTAATTTTAAATATTAAAATTAACAATTTTAAGAACACTTAATTTTTAGGAGAAGAACTAAGGGAAATGCGTTATGCCATTGCGTTCATCTCAGAATTCTGCTTGGAACAAAGCCCAAGTTTTCTTAAATCTGACTTCGTATGAGGAAGTAATGGCCCTCGGAAGTTTCAGGAATTTAAATAAATTAAAACAGCTCGAATTCAAATTCAAAATTCAAATGAAAACATAGAAACAGGTTAGGCGGGATTTTTTCCGCCCCAGGCCAGGTCGACCAGGGGGTCGACCTCCCCTATACAGGTCGACCTGGGGGTCGACCACCCCTGATTTGGTCAGATCCGAGACAGATTCGGGATTTTGCACCTGGACTTGTTTTATGTACAGATTCTTTGGCTCCTAACCTATTTAAACACCCCCGAACCTCACTTTCTATCCACGCCAAAACATTTTAACGCTATGCTGCCTCAATCCTAATTAAAATAAGTGAAAGACGTCCTTATGCTGCTGGAATAATTTATCTTCTTCTTAAAGCTAAGGAATTGTGAGACAAGATTGTAGAACAAATGACGAATGAATTATTTTCTTCTCTAATCCGTCTTTGTGAGTACAATTTATTTCACAAAATAATTAATAAATTAATTATGATGAGTTATAATTTGGGTTATAAGATTATGCCTATTGAATCATTGACCGATATGATATTGTCTATTTTGTGAATATACGCTAGTTGTTGTCTTATGTACATAGATTCATGTTGTTGGTTCATATGTCTAAACACATATGCTAGATTTGATTCATTTTGTGACATTAATTTACATGTCTAAGTCATATGCAAGTGTATATGTAAATCTTTGTTTACATGTCTAAATTATACATGCAAGTTTATATATAAGTTTGGATGTGAATCATATGCTAGTTTATATGTAAGTTTGTATGCGAATCACATGTAAGTCTTAGTTTACATGCATAAATTGCATATGCAAGTTTAATACAAGTTTGTATGTAGATCACATGCAAGTTTATGCGAAAACCATGTTCATATATGCAAGTTCACCTTTATGTGTATAGATCTATGCAAATCATATTTTATAAAATTAAATCCATGTCATTTTGTAGTTTATGAAAATTATGCCTATTGCCTATGCAAGTTATCGATTATGCAAATTTATGATTATATAAATTGTAATCATGCAAGTTTTGATCCATGCTAGCCTATTCTTATTTGCAAGTTAGATCTATTTTACGTGTTATGCAAGTTGCGATGTTTCTTTTCTTTTAATGAGTTAGACTATTTGCGGGTCTAACATATTTCATATTAAACTTACGAACGACGTGGGGGCAACGGGAAAATATTAAATATTAATATTGTGAATGGGCATATAATGGCTTTAAAAGCATATAATTAATTTGAGACATTAATTGGTATAATTTATATACCTGTAAATTATGGACATAATTAAAGTGACAATTATGGAAATGGATTAAAATTGGAAGTTATTGACAATCTGAAACAGGGATATTAATTCAAATTAGGGTTGAATAATAATGTGTAATAATAAATGCCTAAGACACGAGGTTAGACTCGTTTGTGGTATAAGACTGCCCAGACCCGCCCGGCAAATCCAGCAACCACAAACGGTAGTCTAATGTGAGAGGTCAAAGGCATAAATTAAATGCGTAATAAACGCCGAAGATACGAGGTTAGACTCATTTGTGGTATAAGACTGCTGGACCCGCCTGGCACATCCAACAACTGCAAACGGCCGTTTAATGTAAGAGGTCATAGGCATAATTACAAGATGCTTAGACACAATGTTAAGTCTGGCTTGTGGTGGAAGTCTGCCCGGAACCGCCCGGCATATCCAGCGGCCACAAGCAATCGACTTAATGTGAGAGGTCAGTGTATTAATAATTAATTAATGCTGATCGATGGCGAATATGAATGACACAAAGAAGTTTGGTTGAGTTGAGTAATTCTCTGAGTACCAATCTGATGTTGACTTCGGTCTTCGGGGTTGACACTAAGGGAGTTACTCTCTTAACCAATGTATCTGTGAACTAAGATGTACTTAATCATAAATGAAGTAAAACACATTATATGTATATATATATATATAGGTATGATACATAAAACATGATAAGTGGATAGGGTTAAGACCAGCTTAACCAATAATCTGATAAGTAGGTAGGGTTAAGACCAGCTTAACCAATAATATATAAGTGGATAGGGTTAAGACCAGCTTAACCAATAATCTGATAAGTGGGTAGGGTTAATACCAGCTTAACGAATAATATATATATTAATCTGATAAGTGGATAGGGTTAAGACAAACTTAACCAATAATACATATTGATCTGATAAGTGGATATGGTTAAGACCAACTTAGCAATAATATATAAGTGGATCGGGTTAAGACCAACTTAACCAATAATATATAAGTGGATAGGGTTAAGACCAGCTTAACCAATAATATATATATTGATCTGATATGTGGATAGGGTTAAGACCAACTTAACCAATAATATATAAGTGGATAGGGTTAAGACCACCTTAACCAATAATATATATATTGATCTGATAAGCGGATAGGCTTAAGACAAGCTTAACCAATAACACATGTTGATTTGATAAGTGGGTAACATGGGTGACATGTGGGACATAATTATAAACAATTAACCAAGTTGAAACATGTAAGAAGACATGAATAAGAGGGGGTTAAGTGGGAAATCCTAGTGGGGACCAAGCATAGGTGGAAAGCTTGTGTCAAGTGTGGGGACCCTTTTCAGCCAGTAACCCTTTTAGTATCTATGTGAGCTCAATCTAGATCGAGGATAGGACACGCTTACTGGGTTTGATTGTAATAGGTCAAAACGGGTTAGCGGTGCCAACACAAGTCCAATGGGGTCATGTGCGTGCGTGGGCCCGGGCTGATAGGTAAGACGTTGTTGCATCGTGTAGGTATAAGCCGTGCATCTTTATTGGGATCAGGCTGCCACTTTGGGGAGTGATACACCTCACTGTGGGACCAGCACGGGTATCTACGAGTTAGGGAGACGATCGAAAGGGGAAGGTAGTGGGTACATGTAACGACCCGCATTCTACGCATCGAAGGATCGTAGAATATTTATTTCTTTCTCGTACGAAGTCGTATGGTCATGTAACTTTGGGGAAGGACTATTGGGGTCATTTCCCATGTTCATGATTTTTGTCGATTTTTAAATGACCATTTTACCCCCAGTTGAAATTGTATCGACCGTAACTTTTGATTGGTAAGGAGTTTTGACCCGAAACCATTTCCATTAGATCCGGATGATGGACTACCTTTCCGTGGAATGGTCACGTTAGCCAAATAGACTTACCATTTGGGAGATATGGCTGAAACAAGGTTTAGAAGCTGAAAAACAGCTTAATCGGGCTTAATTGGGTAATTAAAACCTAGGCCCAGAGGTCGATTTCGGGATTTGGGGTAGCTTAGGGCTGTTAGGGTTAGGGATTTTGGTTTTTACTCATTTTCCAGCCGTCACATACATCATAGAAACCCTAACAATGACCTCCAACATCTAGAATCACCTCTAATCACTTTGTAATCAAGTATTAGCCTTATCTTCACCAAATTAAGGAGAAATAGCACCAAAGCAAGGTTGGACCTGCTGTTAGACATCAGTATTCACCCAAATCAGTGGTGTTTCAGTTCTAAAAGTTTTATTAAGTAAGTGATTAGAATTATTTTTACACTAATTACAGTTAATTATGGTGATTAGTTTTAATTAACGAACTTATGCATGTTAAAAATCTGGAAAAATATTTATAAATTTCAAAATATTGTTTTAGGCCTCTGTTAGAAAATTTGGTTATTTTGGTTAAGTTTTGCTAATCATATCATTAGTTATGCTTAAACGTGATTAAGGGAAATATGGGTTTTTGGGTATGTTTGATCCGTTTTGACTTGTTAATTCATTGTTTTGGTGTTTATGGTTAGTTCTCTTTGTTGCTATGACTATATGGTATGCTTTGTGATTGATTAGAGAAGTTAGAGTGGTCGAAAACGCCGTCGTATGGCGTAAAACAGTCGCTGGAAAAGAAGCAGGAAGTAGTGCAGGGTCTCGGATCGGATCGGGTTAGAGGCTCAGGTCGGACCGAGGAACTGATTAGAGAACTGAACCGGATCGGAACCTAGTACAAGAGTGAGGGCTTGGCAAAAAGGAAAGCCTCTTGTATAAGGGTTGGAGTTGGTATTGGATCAAAGCTGGACATAGGATCAGATCGAATTATCTAGAGGAAAGAAAGGCTGAACCAAACAAAGGAAGAAGCACCGAGACGAATAAAGATAGTGAGATAGCCGAACCCATGTGACATGGAAGCACCGAACTGAACCGAGGATTGAGTGCCACAACCGAACCGACCTGGAGGGTGCTGACCGAACCGAACCAAATGGATGACCAGGAGCTGAAGCATGTCGAATCGAACCAAGAGAAAGCCACCAAACTGAACCGAATGTATGCTACTACTTCTACGTGATGGCTCTTCTGAAGACCAACTCCAACTCAACCAAAACCCGAGATGCAAAGGAAGTCCAAATGGGAGGTTATTACTCAGGATCCAAAGGGGATCAACGGGTTAACTTCATGAGTTGAGCTTTTCTACGGGACGTGTGCTAATGAGTTATCGACGTCTATAGCTTTGACGCACCACAGAAAGATGGATATTGGCTACGGATCAGTGCAATGAAGTTGTTATGATTTCATGGGGCAGAGTGATTGTAGAAAGGCTATGACCCAGTGTAGTGGAGCCATCATGACTCCATGGGGCAGAGTGGACATAGCAAAGTATTAGTGGCTATGTATCAGTGTAGTGGTGTCGTTACGACTCCATGGGGCAGAGTGATCGTAGCAAGGAATTGGGTGGTCAAAGTGGTAGATATCGTATACTTTACGCACCGAGTGAGAGATGTGAGGATGGTTGTTATGCTTGATTGTTTGACATCATTATGAAATGCACACCCCACCCCTGTACTCCTTACACCATATGTTAGCTGCACCTTAGAGTATTGTACGGTATGTTGTGCTAACTCTTTGGTTGCAGGTCCAGTTTCAGGTATGGTTTAGTATACCTTTTATTATTCTATTTTGCTTCTTATCACTCATACCAGACTTTTGTCTGACCTAGAGTTTTATGTCTCTTCTTATTTCTCTGGGTGCTCTTAAACCGGCAGACTAGAGACAGGTTAGGTGGTATGCACGAGTAGATGTACCGGAGACGAGCAGGATGCTCCCACGTATGATATATATAGATATTCTCCCTGTGTCGATGTTGGTCACTACTTTGGGCATTAGTAGTGTACCCTCCTTATTTTCTTTAGGGACAGTTTACAAAATTTGTAATAAAGATGATTTGGAACATAAGCTGTATTTGGATTTTCCGCTGCTATGATGTTTAATTTTCAGCATATGCACTGTCTCGGCTTCTTTTATGTCAAAGTAGGTTATTATTGTATTTTATTCCATGCGTTGTGAGACATTCTACAGGTTTCTTGTTAGTTCAAATCCTTTTCTTTACCTTTCTTTGGCGACCGTTCCGTGCTAATCAGGCATTGTCACAGCGCACTTTCATTTGAAATGTCGGCTGTTGAAGTGCGGGCCATCGCATTTGGTATCAAAGCTCTAGGTTGCGTAGTTAACCAAGGGAAAGACACCAGGGAGAGATAGTACGTATATGAGAGCGCGTATTTGTGATATTTTGGTTTTCAAAAGCAATATATATATATACTATTAGTATATCTAAGGATGAAGTCGCACTGCACTGGCACCACTAAAGAGATTGTTAATCGTTTTCTCCTTACAGATATTGAACGATGAGCCGATATACGAGGGGTACTGGTAGAGGAGCTAATAATGGTAATGCTCCTGATATGAGGACGATGTTCACTGACTTCATGAGAGAGATGCTTAGAGCAGTTCCCAATGCTGCTAATGGGGGTGGTGCAGAGGTGCAGACGCCTAGGGCCGATTCTGCCAAGCTTTGCAAGGATTACACTAGTCTTGGTGGAAAGCCGTTCCACGGAATGGAATCGGCCATAGAAGTTCAGGATTGGTTGGATAGCTGTGAGCGTATCTTCAAAGACTTGGGTATCGAGGATGCGATGAAGAAGAAGCTGGCATCCCGTCAGCTGCACGGACGGGCAATGAATTGGTGGAACGCTATTAAGGATGCTACCTCTAAGGATCAAGTTACTTGGGATCAGTTTAAGGACCGATTCAGTGATAAGTTCATCCCAGCTGCTCAGAAATCAGAATTGTGTAGGAAGTTCTTGAGCTTAAGCAGAATGGTAGAGCAGTCTCAGAGTATACTGCTGAGTTCGATACTCTATCGAAATATGGATTATCCCTTATTGATACTGCTGAAAATAAGAATTAGAAGTTTATAACTGGGTTGGATGGATACTTGGGGGAAAGGCTTATTCGCCACATCGATGAAACGTTTGAATCGATTGTAGGGAAAGCATTGAGATCAGAGAGTCTTTACCCTAAGTCAAAGACTGAAGTTGTTGTTGTATCTGCAGGGGAGTCGAAACCGTAAGCAGGGTGTGGAGGCAAGAATAATTCTCAGAATAAGAGGAAGCAAAATCAAGCTATGGATGGCAAGAAAAAGGTTAAGAAAGATGTTGAATGCATCAGCTTTGGTAAGAAGGGCCACTATGCCAAATAGTGTCGGGCCAAGCCAGCGGATAGGAAGTGCTTTAACTGTAGGCAAGTGGGACATTACAAGGATAAGTGTCCACAACCCGCTAAATAAAAGTAGATTGTGAAAGCATATGTTGTTCCTTCTTCATCGAATGCCCCAGCTGCAGCAAAGAAGTGAAAGAATGTCGTCATTCAAGGTATGCTTTCTGTTTATGATGTTCCTGTCAGAGTGTTATTTGATACAGGGGCTTCCCGTTCCGTGCTAGCAATATGAGTTTATAGGTATGTTTGATCCGTTTTGACATGTTAATTCATTGTTTTGGTGTTTATGGTTAGTTCTCTATGTTGCTATGACTGTATGGTATGCTTTGTGATTGATTAGAAAAGTTAGAGTGGTTGAAAACGCCGTCGTATGGCATAAAATAGTCATTGGAAAAGTAGCAGGAAGTAGTGCTGGGTCTCGGATCGGATTGGGTCGGACCGGGGAACTGAGCAGAGAACCGAACCGGATCGGAACCTAGTACAAGAACGAGGGCTTGGAAAAAGGAAGGCCTCTTATATAAGGGTTGGAGTTGGTATTGGACCAAAGCTGGACATGGGATCGTGTAACAGCCCGTGATTTTAAATATTAAAATTAAAGAATCCTAAATTTCAAATGTGGGAATTAAGGGAAACATGTTGCGCCATTGCGTTCGTCTCGGAATTCTGCTTGGGATAGAGTCCAAGTTTGTGTGAATTGGATTTCGTATGAAGAAGTTATTGCCTTCCGAAGTTTCAGAATTTAATTAAATTAAATACAGCTCGAATCAGAAAATTTGAAATTCGAATTCAAAACAGGGAAGCGGGCTGGGCAGGAAAATTCCCTCCTAAAGGCCAGGACGACCAGGGGGTCGACTTTGGGGTCGACCTACTCATACAAGTCGACCAGGGGGTCGACCTGCCCCCTCCCCCCCCCCCCCCACCCAAGGGAAGATCTGAAAGATGACGCTTTTCTGACTTGTTGCTGAGTCATTAGGGCTGAGGTGTTATTCTATCTTGACTAGATGGTCTTAATTGATTCTAGGTTAATCTGACGGCTCTTAATTAATTAAACTTCTATAAAAACACTCCCAAACCCTCAACCCTAATCACATTATTTCATACCAAGAGCCGCCATGCCGTCAATGGAGAACCTAGAGTAGCCGCCGTTCTCTTTCAACGTAAATGCAAGATAGAAGCGAGAATCAAAATCAAATCAAATCTAAAATTAGAATAACGATTAGTCTACATCAAAGGCGAGCAACTCAGTTTCGGAATACAGATCCCAGAAAGACAAGACTATTCTTTTTGTTTGTGAGTATAATATCTTTCACAAAATAATTAATTAATTTAATTATGATAAGTTATAATTGGGATTATGAGAATATGATTTTGAATCATGTGATGTTGGATTACATGTTCTTATATAAATCATATGCAAGTTTGTGATGTTGGACTATATGATCTTATATGGATCTTATGCAAGTTTGGGATGTTAAAACATATGTGAATCATGTAGATACATATACTAGTTTATATGCAAACATGTGACATTAATTTTTATGCTTAGATCCATATGCAAGTTCACATCTTTATGTTTAGATCCATATGTAAGTTCACATCTTTATGTTTAGATCTATATTTAGATCCATTGCAGTACATAGTTATGAAAATTTATATGCCCATTGTCTATGCTAATTTTGTATGTGAATCATATGCTAGTTTGAATGAAATTCATATGCAAGTTAGAGGAAAAACATATTCATATATGCATGTTATTGGCTATGTATACTTATGTCATGATTCTTATATCTATTTTGTGTGTTATGCAAGTTGTGATGTTGCTTTTCTTTTTATAAGTTAGACTATTTGCGAGTCTAACATATGTCATATTAAAACGTATGAATAGCATGGGGACAATGGGATAATATTAAATATACATAATTGTGAATTGGCATAAAATGCCCTTAAAGGCATATAATTAATTTGAGACATTATTTGGTATAAATTTGTATACCTGGAATTTATGGACATAATTTAGGTGACAATTATGGACATAAATAAATTTGGAATTTATTAACAAATTTTAATAGGGATATTAATCCAATTTGGGGTTAAATAAAGATGTGTAATAATTAACCGCCTAAGACATGAGGTTAGACTCGTTTGTGATGTAAGACGGCCCGGACCCGCCCGACAAATCCAGCAACCACAAACAGTAGTCTAATGTGAGAGGTCAAAGGAAGGAATTAAATGCGTAACAATTGTAAAGACACAAGGTTAGGCTCGTTTGCGGTATAAGAATGCCCGAACCCGGCCTGCAAGTCCAGCAACCACAGATGTCTGTCCAATTTGGGAGGTCTTTACAAAGTTACGGTTCTAATGAATTAAGTAACAATTAACCAGATAAACATGTGGTGGGACATGGGGGTTAAGTGGGTGCCTTGGGTAGCTTGTGAAATAC